>AP027109.1:14903317-15583132 GCA_028142955.1 Pinctada fucata
ATCGCTAACTTGGAATGACATGACATCTGTCTTCAGCAGCCATGCTTTGTTTTTCTCAAAGCTTACCAGCTATCACAGGTTTGACTGTACTTGTATTTCAGGACCGAAGACCAAAAGCGTAAATTTCTTCAATTGCTATGAATTTATCTAGGGAAAATAGGGATTTTTTAAAAGTTTCTTTCAAATTATATATTATCTTTAAAATGCAATGCATGAATTTTAAATTATTGCTAAGAAGCCTCTAACACAGAGAAATCTAAACAAAGAATTAATAAAGAAATATCAAAAAGTGCAAAAAGAGGATGAAATATTGTATGAACTCAGGCAGCGTACTGTATCCCAGAAGATGTATCCTTGAAAATGATCGCAATGTTATATTTCTAGCGGATTCTCTTAGATCTGGATAAAATAATGACTCTCAAGTTTCGATAAAGATGTACATTGCCTTGCTTATTCAGTTGGATGCCATTGGCGAGGTATTTATTTTCACACGATTTTTGTGCTGGAGATGGAAATGATCCATTATGAATCCACAATTCACTGTACTGGAATTTACCAAGTGAACTTAAAAGTAATTCATTGAACTTACCAGCGATTGATGGAAACGTGGTAACAGTTTACACACGAAAACCTTCTCAACTCGATACCTATTGTGTAATGTAGAAGCAGTAACCTCTAGTTTAGAGGCTAATTCTCCTGGCGAGTCTACATCTCTTACGTCATTCCCGCCTATCATTGAAATAATTATATGCGGTCTGAAATTTTCGATCGCGCGAACGTCACACCTCCAAATATCGTTTGTAAGCCTACCGCCTGTGCCTCTAAACTGAATTTTTCAGATGAGTATTTTTAAGGCCAAGGTCAATAATATATTTTCGATCAGAATCATCCTTTAAGAAATTATAGAAACGACGAACAATGGAATATCCCAAGATCATTACCCTTTAACGGGCATCGTCGGACATGCTGCTAGTCAAATGTACATGTATAAGAGAAAAAAATTAATCTGTATATAATAATATAGTAACTAATCGATGAATCGGTTAAGTATTATTTCCAATTGAAGTTTGGAAGGATGGAAATAAACACGCGTTTGCACCGAGCAGCATCACCAGAGCGAGTGTGGAAACGCGATGGGGTTGGTTGTTTTATCAAACGGGGAATTTCATTGGCTCTCAAAAAGCCGAAGTGGTGGTTTTTTAAATTTGGCAGAGGGAACAAGGGATGATTGGATATATCAATAAAACTCTTTAACTTTAATTTAAAGATAATTTAACATAATGCGCTGATAGTTTTGATAATTCTGTAAACAAGTTCCTGGTATCGAAATAATTAATAAGATGAACGTGTTCTTAAACTGTAAGCGATTAACAGAATATTTCTCTCCTAGTTTCTCCTTTTTATGTCATACCTTTCATCTTCAACAATTCATAAATCATAATATGAAGTATATAACAAAGTGAGATTTGGTGATCAGCGGAGCTTACCTTATCTTTTTTAATGATATTGTCAGAAATTTCTATAATTCACATTTCGCATATGATCGAGTGTTCAATGACACAGCCAAAAAAATAACCTGGAAAAGTAATTTTTCGGACAAGTTTTCCATCGATATAGGATTTAAAGGACAAATCTCTAGATTCATTTTATATTTTATGGAAATATATAGGAATAATCGGGCAGTTAAGATCCATATAAATTACACTGACCACAGTGGAAACAACATGTAGGGATGCGATAAAAAATGGACATCAAACAAAGAAAAATCAACAAACTACATTACATAACAAGACATATATCGCCAACACATTACTTTCCAAATCACTCATTTATACTCAACGTTTTTCCACCTTGGAATTTGCCAGGTCAATGCGCACGGCAATTCAAATGTACTCAAAAACGCTTTGTACAATGTATCCGTCATCCTCATTGGTCAAGTGGCAAAATTGTTTTGTTCACTATTGATATCGTGTATTCGTTAATCTCATTAATACCATAGACAATAATAATCAAATCAAATGATGAAACTATCCTTTGTATCAATTTGAAATGCATTTTAAGTAAGGGGAAAGGATTTAAACGATAAGAAAACTGCTGAATCGCTTTCTTATTATTGAAATACTATATAATTATATGATCTTCAAAAAGTGATTATGAATTGATTCTCGTTTGTGATTTTTTTCTCACTATGAAATAAAAGCAGGTACGCATAAGGGGGAGTTATCGTGCCTCCCGGTGGTTTATACATGGGCGTAGTCAGGCCTACATCTGTACGCAAAAACGTCCACATTGTTTTCGCAAAAAAAAGACACAAATAAAAAAAACAGACAGAGAGAGAGAATAATGTTCTTTATACAAAGTGTCGGTCTCCAAAAGTTCTGAATGAAGAAACACAATATTATCATAATGAATATCATCAAAGTTTAGCTTGAAGTCTGGGACAAATATTCAGATCTTCTTACTTTGAACGATGGAGGTTTAAAAGTGAATTTGTCTAGTTTTCTAAAAAGAAAAACAATTTGGAAAACAATGTAAAACAAAGCCCAAGAGTGCCGAAAATTTGCTTCAAGATTGCCTAGAATCAGTTATCCCAAATCCCCGTATCTTTTCAGTCGTAAGCAGTGCCCACATAAAAGGTGAGGGTGGGAGACTTATAACATGCTTTAAAGCAAAGTACTGTTTAGTGACACTAGTGAGTAATAATCGAAATACTCCTCAGAGACCATGGGTGTGAATATATTCATTTTTTTTATTATATCAGGTGTAGTCCTAAATAAAAATTTACACACAACGATTGTCGATAAAGTGCAACTAAACGATCGTTTGGGAAGGCCGGATGCAGGGCTGTCATGTCCAATATCTGAATGTGGATTAAAAGACTCTCCTCAATTAAAATATTATCGCGATATCAAATTCCAAAGTTTTGCGCATACGACACCAACACGTGGTTGTGTCTTTTTATTTAACTGAGTTGAGTTAACCCGTCGGTCTGATGTAGTTATTGTCACGTCACGCAAGTAGGTAGGATTTGAATTGACATCCAATCATAAGTGTCCTTCGATGAAGCTTCGGCAAGATGGCACGGGTTTGCAAATTCCAAGGTGAAAGAAAGTTGAGTGTAAGTCTTAAGACAAGGATGAAAATGAATACCATAAAATTGAAGAGAAGTTAAGCCCAAGTAAAACCAATGTAAACCAGCACCCTGACCACCTTCAGCGCTGTAAATGTTGTCGGTACATGTATCCGTATTACGTACGAACAACCCTGCTACTTCATCGACACAAGGAAGCGTTTCGGCAGTAACACTTAAGATTGAAGACGTTTAACATTTTTACCACTTGGTGTGGGTCACTGCTGGTGGACCGAAGTCCCCGAGAGCACATGTAGCAATGTTCGATCAACTTCTGTTGATCGTTTCTTCAACGCATTCGAAATTTTCTGTTATCAAAATTTGTAAGGAATTCTAAAACGTGGGTCCTAAAGCTTCATATCCCATCCATCCCGCTACGTCTTTCGGTACATTTTTAGACATAATAACTTTCACACTTTTTGGCTATATAGTACATTGTTTAGATTGAGGATCACTGACGATGGTTAAGTTACCGAACTATGTATGTCTAGTCCATGCTGCAAATTTATCAGTTTTATAAATGATGCTATTGAATTTGAAGACGTTTAACATTGCTTGAAGACAGGACGATGGATGAAGGACAATTCAATTAATATTTCAATGATTTGAGAAGCATAGCTTTGATATTAATAAAGATCACCTTGATGTGACCAAACAAACAATTCATAAAGACAAAGTAATCCTAGTTAACAAAAACAAACACTAATTTTTATATAATAAAATGGATTGGGAAAAATCACATGCGTAGATCAAACGGCACTCTCCTGTTTGAAGCGAGCTCGAGAAATCTTCTTTACTTAAATATGTAAAAAAAAATATTAAGAGAAAAAAATTCTTCTCATGGGAATTTCATAGGAGGATTTTGAGTTCTCCATGGTTACGAAATTCTGAAAATTGTTCGGCATTTCGATTTTCAGAGATGTTCACTATGGGGGCACTAACATATAAAGATAAAACCAGAGGGCGCTACTGAAATGAATTTCGGTAGTGTCTAAATATCTTTGGCTGGAACCATCTCTGATGAGGATTTACTATCCGAAACACGCATCTGGTGCATTAATATTGGTATGAAAATTTCTTCATGATGATAAGATTTGGAACACGTCCGTATTTTCCAACAAACAGAAATATATTTTTATCTTTTATCTTATCATCTTTATTTGAACTTTCATGAAGAAAATCTATAAATTCTGTGTAAACCCCTGCCTATGTTTCAATCAAATGTTTTGGATTAAAAACTGAATTATTTGTTATCAATTATTTAAATTTTCTTAAATACATATTACATCCCGAATAAAATTATTATACAGTAACATTTCTCATGAAATTTGGGAAGTGATGTTCCGAAATCAAAGTTGCGATTATGATGCCTATTTTTGTCTATGAAGGATACTTATCCAATGACGTTTTGAATTTTTTACTTGAACATTCAATTTCTACGGAAGCCCGTAGGTGACAGGTATGAGTTATAATTTATCTGGCGGCCGCCACTTAATTTAATTATTAAAACGTTATTACCCAATAAAACAAATAGTGTAAAAAATCCTTGACAAATTTTCGTTCTCGTCGAATCAAAGAGGGAAAAATTAGGTGTCTTGGTTAGTTAAAAAAAATCATCACTAATTTCTATCTATAAACAATCCCATATTCTCAATAGCTAATAATTCTGCAAACAGCATTTCTATTTGGCTCTAAGTAAGATGACGAGAATTACATTTCCAGAATCTAAGAAATGATTCCAGAAGAGTATTCGGATTTGTTTACTTTTTATTTCGATCATAATTCCGTATAAGTAAATAAATGATCAAATCTGTATGTCAACATCGATATTTGATAAGTTGTCACTTAGATAAAAACAATCAGAATTAAAAAAAACACTGTTATTTATTGAAAAATCTATCTATTCTGTAGCTTTTTACTTCCGGATCTCGTTGTCAGTTCATTAAGCAAAAGGTTGAACTTAATGTACGTAACAGCCATTCTATATGATAAACAATTTTAAACGTAATGTAAATGCTGACTTACTTTTAATATGACTTCGATCGGTATGTCCTGAACAGTGATTTATCATGATCAATGTTACGCAGGAAACAAAAAATAAACACCCCATGTTATCGACGTGCGTGACGCTTTTGTAAAAGATTCATTATTATATTTCGTGTCCATTTATATAGTCTCTGACAAACATAACATTGAAACAATAAATTCCTAATTTTAAATTGCGTGATGCACACGTGTAACATATGCTTAATCCAAACACTACATGGATATTGATTTTAATATTATTGTTCATTTGTTATTCTAATTTTTACTTTTTTTTATCGTATTTTCTGTTGCTTCCAATAAGGTTACAATCGATTTTCATGAATATGAAAATATTTAAATAACACCCATTTCTAATTTGCCTGATGTGTAGGTAGGATATAACAGCTTAGCCTATGATTTTGAAAACAAATTGGGTTAAACGGGAAATAGAATAGTATCAATTGTTTAACCCCATTAAAGGATTCCCATATACATTGTAGCTCTTGCTAAAAGAGGTCTTGTTTTCAACCATTTAAATAGAATTTAATTTAACAATTAAATTTGCATAATTATATGATTTAACTATGAACAAACTTAACACAGATGAATCCAAATTTATATCAGTATACCTCCGTATCAAAATTCTAACATTATCATCATATTTTACAGTAACTTTTCTAAACTTGTCAGATGCGAAAGAATGACATTCATAATTCAGATTTTATTGATAAAAATCAACAAATAATAGAAAATGTTGTTGTCAAGGGGTTTTTATAATGGTTTTAACAACTTAACATGAAATTGGTATTTAGGAAATTTAAACTCTTTAGAATAAATTTAAGGGTATCTTGATCATTGCGGAAAAAAAGATATCATCACTTTACACTATTTCTTTTATGTAACAAATCGCCGATAGTTGAATTGTGTTTACCTTTTTTTCTTCTATTTTGGGAATAAACGGGATGTGTGTTGTGTATACATGTATTCAATAGATTTAAATGAATGGCATATACTCTCACAAAGATACCGATGCCTTATTTATTGTTATAAGTCTTATACTTTTAAAGATATGAAACTTTTCTTTTCCCTACCGCCTTTCTTTTATTTTTTCTTAAATTGTGAAAATATGCAGTGAATGCAATTTTTCTGTGCTGGTTGTAGTAGATTTAAGGCGGTTGTGTTAGGTATACTCCTATGTTTTATTTGATATTAGGGAGAGCCGAGGCTCGAAAAAGTTTTTCTTTTTTTTTTAGTGTATCTGTAACCTCTTAACTAATAGCAGAAAAAAATGGCACTTCTCATCATAATTTTCAAATTTTCAAGTCAGCTATGGATTACCCATTTTTATACCTATATTTTGTTCATTTTAATTCAATGTATAGCCCCTTACAAACATTTTTATAGGTCAAATCTGGATATAGGTCTTTAACTGCAGGAGATATGGCACTTATCTATAATCCAGATCCATAATCCCTAAAAATTTGTACTTCAAAAATTGTGCTCATTTATCTTACAAAGACTCGGAGGCTTTTTTTTCTCATTGATTGCCAGACTTCAGAATATGATATATCCTCAACTATTTAACACCCATGGATTGTACTTCAATAATTCGAAGAGTAACCTCGGCTTAATTCTGGTAAGCATATCCAAATCAAAGTTATATATCCCTTTTTAAACACGACATACATTTTTATTAGATTTTAAGGTGGGCCCCTACTCGAACAGTTACAGGTTTTTTTCTTATAAGCAGCAGTTTGCGTATAACGTTTTACAATGACTGGTGGCAGACGAGTCAGCGCATTGAAAAACGCCAACAAAAGGTCTTAAATGGAAAAAGAAACAAAATATTGGGCAGTCTTGTAATGTCTACACCGATCATATAGTATATATTCTTATTTGAAAATGTGATGAGATTATAAGGGGGTACCCTTATGTTTGGAGCCATATCTTGATCATTTATGAAAATGTCTACCTGTATGTGATTTTGTCACCATCTATATAAATATCTTATGAAATGATGCAATATAAAGAAATCCCTTCGGGTTTTTTTTTTCTCACTTTTTTTGCATAAAAATGGGATATACTATATATCATTTGTTGAAAATGTGATATAATTACAAGAGGGTATCCTTATATTTGGAGCCATATCTTGATCATTTATAAAACTATGTACCTATATGTGATTTTGTCTTTATCTACATACATAATCTGATAAAAGAATACTTACGAAAAAAAAATTGTTTTTTTATGCGAACTTATCTAGCATTTTTTAGTGTACATTTTTTTTCAGATGTATCTGATTTCCATTTGTTGAAATGTTAGACGTCTTTGTTTTTCATTGAGCAACAAGTGACTTGAAAAAGATTAATTTTCTAAAGAAATAATCATAACATTTAGATTAATCAAGTTCTGTTGGATTCTTGAATACAGCAGTAAGACAATCATGATGTTGCAAATTGGATATCTCAATCCTTTGAAATACTCAAATCAGTAATTGTCAATAAGTTATTATGATTCATTCATTGTCGAATTTTTTTCTGAAATACTGAAACTATCAACACTTACCACAATCTTCAAATCTCTCTGTTTTTCATGGAAGGAAAGCTGATTCCAATTGAAATTTACAGTCAGATAAAGAAGTGTATTGCCCTTATGGTAGGAAATGTCAAAATTAAATATTTCTATTATACTTTGTAGAATTTTACGTCTTCAAATGCATAACATCATTTAAGAACAGATGGATTTGCAGCTTGCAATATCGCTTCATATTCCATAGTTTAGTGCGGATAATTCCAAACGTTTTCCATAAAATGAATATTCAACTTCACGTGTTTGGAAGGGCCCAGTAAGGGTATATCATAAACATATATAATATAGAACGTCATTGATGCTGAGTTATCTTGGGTAATTTTTCTGTTTGAGACAGATGGTGAATAAATATCATAGACAAAATAGACATACGTAAAATCCCAAAAGTATGGAGGGGATCTCCAAACAGACCTGCTAACAGTATCAACAGCAAATGACCGAAACACCGGATGGGAAAACATAAGCACAGAAAAAGACGAAACGGGGACATGCGACATATAAACATTAAACACAAAAGACTACAGATAAACCAACAAGACAAAGGCTACGCTCAGATCGAAATCGAACTAGATATGTACATGTACAGCTAGATTTAAAAACTGCAAATATAGATATTCTGCTAAACATTATCGAAAATATTGTACTCGAAACATGAGATATCTTATGAAGGAGACACAATGGCTTTAATAAAGTATAAAGAATGAAAATGCTCGAAATCGAGATGTCATTGAGAAACCCCTCTCCCCGAAACTGAAACTTCTTTATATCACGACCATGATATGTTTTATAAGTCTGTAGTTTCATGCCAAATAAAGAATTAATTTTAGTTAAAAGAAAGGAGGGGATATCCAACAACACTCGGATGCAGCATCCACAGCAAAACCCCAAAACATCCAATGAAAAACACGGAACAGATACCCATAGAAAAGGAACACCAACTCAAACAATAAAAGAAGGGAGGGGATCTCCAACAAAACACTGTTGCAGCATCAACAGCAAAACACCAATGCAAAAACACAAAAGACGAGCATAGTATGAGACGAAAAAGAGACATACGACATGTAAACATCAAACACAAGAGACTACACATAAACCGACGAGACCAATGGGCAACCGGTGCTGACTTTGGACGGCCATTTCCCATGCGAGTAGCAAATGGTGTGGTTATCCTGGATTACGTGCGCACAACCCACTCACTTCTCCAATTACCCAAAGGTCTCGAAGAACGTACAATTGTGGTGTAAAACAACCTCCTCACTAAAGACAACACATAAACCAACGAGACAAATTTACACTCCCTAATCAGAGTACCTCAAACAAATGCAACCAGTACATGTATGTGAAATATATCTTATCCCCTGTAGTAACCTACACCTTACATATACTATTATCAGACCATTTGTCCATAATGGCTGTTATCGCATCAATAGTCACATGATGACATAATGTCACATGTCATCAATTGATCTCATAGATGAAAAGGGGGCGTAAATTGATGTGATCCTGAACAGATTAAAGAAATTTCTATGAAGCTTGAAATGTAAGTATTTCATGTTTCTTGAATATAATTTTTCATTATGTGTATATTTTTCATTAGGCCCAACATCACTTACGAGGATTAAGTACCCGAAACTTGCATGTCTGGTCCATGCTGTAAATTTATCAGGTTTTAAATGATGCTATTGAATTTAAAGACGTTTAACATTTGAACTACTTGGTGAATGTCACTGCTGGTGGACCGAGAGTCCCCGAGGGCACATGTAGCCAAGTTCGAAGTTGATCGTCTGTCTCTTCAACGCATTTGAAATTTTCTGTTACAAAATTTCTTGAAATTTCTTTAACGTGGGTCGCGCGGCATCACATCCCACCCATTCTGCTCCGTCTTTTGGTTCATTTTTGAACATAATAATTTTCATACTTTTTGACCATATTACATTGTTTAGACTGAGGATCACTGACGAGGGTTTAGAACCCGAAACGTGCATGTCTGGTCCATGCTGTAAATCTATCAGGTTTTAAATGATGCTATTGAATTTAAAGACGTTTAACATTTGAACTACTTGGTGAGTATTACTGCTGGTGGACCAAGAGTCCCCAGGGGCACATGTAGCCAAGTTCGAAGTTGATCGTCTGTCTCTTCAACGCATTTGAAATTTTCTATTACAAAATTTCTTGAAATTTCTTTAACGTGGGTCCTGTGGCATCATATCCCACCCATTCTGCTACGTGTTTTGGTACATTTTTGGACATAATGATTTTCATACTTTTTAGCCATATTACATTGTTTAGACTGAGGATCACTGACGAGGGTTTAGAACCCGAAACGTGCATGTCTGGTCCATGCTGTAAATTTATCAGGTTTTAAATGATGCTATTGAATTTAAAGACGTTTAACATCCTGATTATATGACAAAATTAGTCATGTGTAAAAGATACTAAATTTGAAAATATAGACCGAGGCTACAGACAGTAAATATCATACCATCTCTTAAAGTAAATGGTCAAAATTGTTTTACAATCAAACTGAAATCTTGAATTAATCATTCAAATCTGCTCACAATGTTTGAGTGAACAGTGATTTTGAACTGCCGTTTCGTTGCCTCTAAAACAAAGGAGGGTTTCTCCAACAACACTACGTTGCAGCACCAACAGCAAAACTCCAAAAACACCCAATGCAAAAAGACAGAGCAGACGCGCACAGATAGAGACGCAAAAGGGACAAGGGACAAAAACTCACACCATTGAAGCATCAAACACAAAAGATCACACATAAACCAACGAGTCCAAAGGGAAACCGATGCCGACTAAGGAAGGTCATCTGAGACACAAGTAGCAGACGGTGTAGTTATATAATTTGACCTTATGTTTTTTAAGAAAAATAATCAAACTGGAAAAGAAGTGACCATGTTAATTTTGGAGGCAATGAAACATATATCGACATCGTACAAATTTATGTATGTGTATAGTTGCTTTCTTGTCAGTCAGGTTTCGAACCAGCTTCGAAATTATTTGAATTTTCGATATTATCATGCTATCTTGTGTCTAATTCGGAAAATAAAATAGTCCGATAACAATAGCGGAGATATATGACAAAGGCAAATACTTTAAATATTTTCATGCTACAATGTATTAATATCAACTTCAGAAAATTGTTATGTTATATGTGAAACGTCTTCAAATTCATTAGCATCATTTAAAAGCAGATTAATTAACAGCTTGGACCAGACATGCACGTTTCGGGTATTTAACCCTCGTCAGTGATCCTCAATCCAAACAATGAAATATGACAGATGAGCTATTTCAATCATTATAAAGTATCAGCTAATGTATATATACATCCCTCGAACTACCTTGATAAATTGCGTTGTGACACACTTGCATTTCATTACATGTACTTTTTAATCTTTATCTTATCAAATGGTCAGGTGCAGATTATCACATCATTTCTGTACTCACAGGTAATAGCTATGTTACACATAGACTATACACGATAAAAAGGGGCGTTACCGACAGATGTTTCCCTGAGTTATCATATTGACCCATCACTTCAATTGTAAGAGGTATGTTTAATTTATACATGTACAAAGAAATATTCATATTTATGAGGTTATTCATTTGTTTTCTTTATTGTTGTAATAAACAACTTCAAATTCACATGATAACAATTCCTTTTGTAAAAATGGTTTTATCAGTTTCTTATCAATTGATCACATGTGATCTATGCGTAGGTTGTTACTTGTGTACTACCCAAAAGATTATTTAGAAAAAGGGGGCGTTGTCCAAAGGAGTCTTCCAAACTATCTAATTAATCTTTCAATGCAATCGTAAGTAGTCGTTTGAATAATAGCCCTATCTAATTTTTTTATTTTCTTTATTGTTTTAATAAACAACATCAAATTTACATGATAAAAATTCCTTTTGTAAAAATGGTTTTATCAGTTGTATTTCGTTACTTTTCAATATCAATCTTATCAAATGATCACATGTAAAAAGTCACCTTGTTTCTGTACGTAGGTTGTTACTTGTGCACTGCCGAAAAGATTATATAGAAAAAGGGGGCGTTGTTCAAAGGAGTCTTCCAGAACTATCATATTAATCTTTCACTGCAGTCGTAAGTAGTCTTTTGAATAATGGCCCTATAATTTTTTTTTTATTTTCTTTTTTGTTGTAATAACCAACTTAAAATTTACATGGTAAAAATTCCTTTTGTAAAATTGGTTTTATCGGTTGTATTTCATTACCTTTCAATATCAATCTTATCAAATGATCACATGTAACAGTCACATTGTTTCTGTACGTAGGTTGTTACTTGTGTACTGCCCAAATGATTATATAGAAAAGGGGGCGTTGTTCAAAGGAGTCTTCCAGAAATATCATATTAATCTTTCACTGCAATCGTAAGTAGTCTTTTAAATAATAGCCCTATATTTTTTTTTATTTGCTTTATTGTTGAAATAAAGAACTTCAAATATACGAAATAAGATTTCGTTTTTAAGAATGAAACATTCCAGAATTTAAATGCAAACATCATACTAAAGCAGCTTCATATTATTTCAATAAAATGAGCCTTTTTCTTGCAATAATCGTTACTTTATGTATTCCTTCATGCTTTATTAATATGACTTTCACTTGTTTTATGTATAAATATGAAACATTGATGAACCTTACCGTGCTATATATACATATCTAACAGTGGACTCTCGTATCAAATAAAGAGGCTGTTTGTGTGAGTTCATCATTTAGTGCCAGGATAAGTATTACGAACAAATTAACCCTACAAAACATATAACACATTTTGAATATTCATTCATGACAATATTTAAAGCATTTTATAAAGAATATGACACACAATCATCGTGCTCATTTTACAGTATATATCATGAATAAACCAAGTCGTTTAGAAATGTAAGAGTTATCTTTCTTGTCAATACGAATTTATATCAAAAATACGAAGTTACGTTAACTGGGATACTTATGATATTTCATAATAATACGAGGGCTGTTTCGAAAGTTCATGAACAACGTAATTCAATGTGAGATCTAACTACTAATGTTGTTAAAATAGAAGAATTATTTTTAATAGAATAAGTAGATACACAAACACGCGATTTTGGTTGGGGTTGAACAAAAAAGTGAACGAAAATAAGGTGCTAGTTCACGGAGCAGCTAACAAAACGTAACGACGTCGTCAGATGTCCAGCATTAATTTGACATTTAAAAAAAAAACACCTTTCATCTGTACAAAATTTAGATATCTTTTTATGAATTTTGATAAGGAAGGTATGTTCAAATTTTCATTTGCATTTCTACCTCTATATCATAATGTACTTTCATCTTTGAATCATTCAAAGTCAGGTCACCATTAAGGTAGAAAACTTTTCTTATTTTCGTTTACTTTTTTGTTCAACCCCAACCAAAATCGCGTGTTTGTGTATCTACTTATAATAATAAAGCCTACGCTCACGCAGCAAGATACGCCCGTTGGGATTTTTTTCACAACACCAAAAATATCTAAGTCCCATAACTCCATAAGGACAAATCGGATGAACCTGAAAATCGAAAGGCGGCTTCCTCTTCAAAGTCTGATCACAATGTACAAATATCATGAAAATCTGTTGACATATATTCAAGTTATTGCGTTCCATGAACCTATATTTTGCCCTAAGCTTAACATGTATGTGCATATAACCCCCCCCCCCCCCTTTACACATAATTTCTGGATAATGCAAAAAATTTAAGAATCCGTTATATATGTGAAAGAACATCCTTTCTACTTGTAGTATACAAAATTTCAAAACATTTTGACCAGAAATACATTTTTAAAGAATTTTTAACTATTTTAGTCTATTTTTACAGTGTATCTAAAATATCCAGTCCCATAACTCCGTAACGACAAATCGGATGAACCTGAAAATCAAAAGGCGGCTTCTTCTTCAAAGTCTGATCACAATGTAGAAATATCACGTAAATCCGTTGACGCATATTCAAGTGATTGCGTTCCATGCGCCTATATTTTGCCCTTAGCTTAACATGTTTGTGCATATAACACCCCCCTCCCATTACAAATATCTCAGTTATGCGACCAAAAAATTAAAAATCCGTTACATATGTCAAAGAGCATCCTGTCTACCTTAAGTATACAAAATTTCAAAACATTTCGATCAAAAATAGATTTTTAAGTAATTTCTAACTATTTTAGTATATTTTCACTGTATTTTAAAATATCTAAGTCCCATGACTCTGTAACGACAAATCCAATGAACCTGAAAATCGAAAGGCGGCTTTCTCTCCACAATCCAAACATAATGTATGAATATCATGAAAATCTGTTGACGCATATTCAAGTTATTGCGTTCCATGCGCCTATATTTTGCCCTTAGCTTTACATGTATGTGCATATCACCCACCCCCCTTCCCATTACAAATATCTCGGTTTTGCGACAAAAAAAATAAAAACCCGTTACATATGTCAAAGAACATCCTTTCTACTTGAAGTCTACAAAATTTCAAAACATTTCGATCAACAATAGATTTTTAAATAATTTTTAACTATTTTAGTATATTTTCACTGTATTTTAAAATATCTAAGTCCCATAACTCTGTAACGACAAATCGAATGAACCTGAAAATCGAAAGGCGGCTTCCTCTCCAGTCCAATCATAATGTGTGAATTTCGTGAAAATCTGTTGACGCATATTCAAGTTATTGCGTTCCATGCGCCTATATTTTGCCCTTAGCTTAACATGTATGTGCATATAACCCACCCCCCACCCCTTCCCATTACACACAATATCTCGGTTTTGCGAAAAAAAAATTAAAAACCCGTTACATATGTCAAAGAACATCCTTTCTTCTTGAAGTATACAAAATTTCAAAACATTTCGACCAGAAATAGATTTTTAAATAATTTTTAACTATTTTAGTATATTTTCACTGTATTTTAAAAATCTAAGTCCCATAACTCTGTAACGACAAATCGGATGAACCTGAAAATCGAAGGCGGCTTCCTCTCCACAGTCCAATCATAATGTATGAATTTCGTGAAAATCCGTTGACGCATAATAAAGTTATTGCGTTCCATAGGCGGACGGACAGACGGACGTACGGACAGACGGACAAACGGACAGACGGACAGACGGACGGACTTCGCCATACCATAATACGACCCGTCAAATGACGGGCGTATAAAAACTAATTCTTCTATTTTAACAACATTAGTTTTGATGTATTTGGTCCATATCAAGATACATTCATAAGCTGTTAAGTCTCCGTCTGTTTTATTCAACCGAAATTCAAAACCGAGTGACTATCTGGTGCTCCGTAAAGAACTCTGACGTCATCAATTTTTGATTGATTTGATCAACAATATCATACACAAAACCTCATAAAATTAGTAAATCTGGTCTGATTTCGTTGAAATTTCGCAGTAGTCATGAAAACTAATAGTATTGATGATATAGAAAGTTTAATTGATAGTCTAGTATGCTTTCTTATTTTATTCAGCGATGTAACGAAAGGGATGGGTTCATTTCAACAACTCAAATTTCACTGTTCCGTAACCTCTACCCTTCATGTATAAAGGTGAAAATTATGCCCTTTTTGTAAATTATTTCAACCTGATTTTTGTTTTCTCTGTGTATCACTTTCAATGATAAAATTACAACTTGTCAGACAACTTACCACAAATCACATTATTCACGCGATCTCAAAAATGACATGAAAATATATAACACGAGACACACGACACAATTATTCTTGTATCAAATAATAGATATGACAAATAAATAAACCTTCGTACATTGATTTCATTCAAATAAGAAATACATTCTGCTCAACATTTCATATCAAATTCTCTCATTCCATTTATCATTATTTGTGTTAATCGTAGAAAATATTATAGATTAAAGAAATAGATAAGAAGAGTCTATGTCAGACCCTCTCGAGCTTGTGAGTAGCTAGAGTACTAGCCACTGGTTCTACTGGCCTTAAAATGTATTTGACCAATGGATTTAGCTGACCAGTACAACGTCATAAGATATATATATATAGAGAGAGAGGAACAACTTATTAATAAAAAAACTTGCTTTTCAAGTTATGTAAGTACGTTTAAAACACGGTGAATATTCGGACTTGTTGGAAAAAGTTTAAGGTAATTATAAAAGGAAAATAATAAACGATTAGAAACTGGTATGACATATAAAATATGAAATATCATGAAAAAATAAGTAAATTATCGCCCTGTCACATACTCCCCCCTGTTTGTAAATGACGCCCACGTCAGTTACAAAGTTACATAAGATCTTAAAATACTTGAATCATGTCCTGCTTCTTGAGAATGTGCAACGTCTGCATATCTATATAAACCAGCTGGTCATATTATTACAGGTGACAGGAAGCAAGGAAATCAAGGTCCTATACCAAGTTTGTGTTTTGCGGTCGCTGTTGTCTTGCGGATAGGGCATCGGGATAGTAATCTTATAATTGCTTGCTAGGACCATGGGTCTGCTGACATACACTCTTCAACGTTCTGTGTTTATATACAAAAATGTCCTTGTCTATGTATTGTTTACGTGTCTGTGGTGTTTTGAAAAAAAATGAATAATTAAAGAAATACCAAAAGTTTGTTTTTCAAGCAGATCTGTCAACAAATATTATGGCTGATTGGCTGACTTTTTTGGGTACAAACTCTGTGTCTCTAATTCAAGATTTATTTTTATACATTTATGAAAAAGAATTTGTCTAAAATCTTCAAAAGCAGAGAAAATGTGATGATCTGAAATTTTTCAATAATACTTCTAGGTATCTGGATGATGTTCTAACTATTGACAATCCTGCTTTTGAATCATATAAGAATGAAATTTCTCCACAAGAATATCACTTAACAAGGCAAACGTTACAAATACATAAACAACATTTTTGGACCTAAATATCAAAATTGTAAACGGAAAGATTCATACAAGTGTATATGACAAAAGGGATGATTTTGGATTCAACATAGTAATTTCCCCTTGCTTTACGGTGATGTTCCAAGATTACCGTCATACAGCATTTACATATCACAGCTTATCCGGTACGCCAGAGCATGTACTTATCTTTTGGATGTTCACAGTAGAAAATTACCAAAAAAAAAACTTTTAGGTCAAGATTTCCGCTTTCATAAACTAGATAAGACTTTCCGGAATTTACTTTTTATACCCCCGCCATATAATGGTGGGGGTATGTAGTGATTTAAAATTACAATCAACTTCTTTTAAAATTCGGATCTATACACGCAACATAGTACATTACTTTGGGTATAACACAAACTGTCTTTTATGGTGATATGATAAACAAAATTAGGTGGATCAAAGGTAGGAATGTAAATGTCTTCATAATGAAAAGAGGAGCATAGCCATCGAAAATGCGTCAGAATCATCAAACACCTTTTATACCGTGGATATGATCCTAATGTCACAAGACGGACACTAGGTTTGATACTTGACCAATCTATAGTCTTGTACCAGCGCATCCTTGAGACTTGCTCTCTGACTGACTGTGACGACGGAACTCCATGACCGGCCCTGTCCATACCTCTTTAGACAAGACAGGGCCCCGACCACCTGTCCTCTCTGAATGTCAATTGGACTCCTCAGGTGATTACATACATGAGCTCGCTACAGCCGGCAGAGCACGGACTGGATTACGCATGCCCTCTTTTTATATCCATTTACATATTCATCTGTGTTGCTTGGGCCTCTACGTTTTGCGGTCTTGTTTATGTGTGGTCATCTGACAGTTAGGAAGTTGTTTACACCACAATTGTATATTCTTCGAGACCTCTGGGTAATTGGAGAAATGAGAGGGTTGTACGCACGTAATCCAGGATAACCACACCATTTGCTACTTGCGTGGCAAATGGCTGTCCAAAGTCGGCACCGGTTGCCCATTGGTCTCGTCGGTTTATGTGTAATCTTTTGTGATTGATGTTTACATGTCGTGTGTATCTTTTCCGTCTCATACTATGTTCGTCTTTTTGTGTTTTTGCATCGGGTGTTTTGCTGTTGGTGCTGCAATAGGGTCTTGTTGGAGATCCCCTCCCTTCTTTGACATCTCCAAATTTGATACTAATAATGAAGCAAGTACTCAAGGGCTTTTACCAAATCGTCCACCACTATTCTTTTGTTTGCATCTCAGGTAAGCGATGTGGCCCCCTTGGGCCTCCTGTTTTAATGGGACATAAAAGGCCAATCATATAATCAAAACGTTAAATAAATCATTTCTTTTGTGTTTGTGTTCAAATATAACTTTAAAGTTCGTTTCTACTTTTTGTTTGTTTGGTTTTTTGTTGTTGTTGTACAATTCCCCTTCCATGATTGTATATAAATTCTACATTCTGTGGTGATACATGTATCTTTCTGTAGTAATTAATGAATGATATTGATAAGGTGCTTAAATATTTCAGGAAGCCCTTTTTTCAGTTACATGTATACTTTTGATACTTTTAAATATGAACTTGCCATTAACGAAATTTCAGGTATTTTAAGCGGATTTTATGGTTATTCTTCAAATTCAGATTACATGTAAGAGCAAGATTATTTTTTTCTGTTACATTAAAAGCAAATTTATTTTTTCATCAAAATTCAGAGCAAAATTATTTTTTTCGAAAAAAAAAACCAAAGCCCCCCCCCCCTTTCAGAATATCAAATGGACCGTGCCTAATATGTTGTTGGTATGTAATGTTAAACGTCTTCAAATTCGATAGACTACGTATGGTACTGTTAGTTTGGGATGTTACTGTTGGGTTAATTAGGGTAATACAGCAAGCAGTAGAATGCTTTTTTAATTATGAACCAGTACAAATAATAATTCAGCCTACTCTGATAGTGAACATATATAATGATACAAGTGGCTGGTACAGGAATAAAACAGGATGTCATGAGACCTTCAGCTTCTTGGCAGAGGTTATCTTATATATCTCTGACATTTCTGAAAATTCTAATGATGAGTATAATCTATGACAGTCACACTATCTATATATAATTTGATTATATCCGTAGTGTCTGTATAGACCCTTACACATTATTTGCGGTACTAAATTTGAGTGACAGTTCCGGGGGACAACGAAAGATTGCGCATGCACCAGTGACGTCATTTGATTGTTCTAGGACGTTTAGCGCGGAATCATTTTTCGTTTGTTCCGCGGAAAACATCTTGGAACAATCGAATTACGTCACTGGTGTATGCGCAATCTATTGTTTGTCCCCCGGAACTTGCCTTCAAATTGAGTACCGCAGATAATGTGAAAGGGTCTATAACGCCTATTCAAGCGTACGGAACGAAATTTTATCTATAGCTATATAGACAATGTCTCCTATTATGACGTCACTGACGTCGAGCGCCGCTCCGATAGGCCAGTTCAAATATCACGTCGCATGTTTTGAACTTGATATCAACTATGATAAAATGACGTCGATTGCAAAATAAACTGATTAATAAAAAAGAAATCTAATCAAATTATAAGAATTAAATGACTGTAATATTTTTTTTTCTATCTATCGATGTATAGACAAAGATTGGATTATCTTTTGTTTGTTTATCGGTTTTGTTTCTACATCGATAGACAGGAAAATTATTACACTGACAGTTATTTCTTAAATAAAAGCTGCCAAACTGTCTATAGATAGATAGATACCGTCAAACTGTCTATATGGAAGCTGTCAAACTGTCTATAGATAGATACTGTCAAACTGTCTCTTTATAGAAGCTGTCAAACTGTCGATAAATAGATACCGTCTAGATACTGCCTCTATATGGAAACTCAAACTGTCTATAGATAGATACCGTCAAACTGATTCTATATCGAAGCTGTCAAACTGTCTATAGATAGATACCGTCAAACTGTCTCTATATGGAAGCTGTCAAACTGTCTATAGATAAATACCGTCAAACTGTCTTTATATGGAAGCTGTCAAACTATCTATAGATAGATACCGTCAAACTGTCTTTATATTGAAGCTGTCAAACTGTTTATAGAAAGTACCGTCAAACTGTCTCTATATGGAAGCTGTCAAACTGTCAAACTGTCTATAGATAGATACCGTCAAACTGTCTCTATATGGAAACTGTCAAACTGTCTATAGATAGATACCGTCAAACTGTCTTTATATGGAAGCTGTCAAACTGTCTATAGACAGAAAGATACGGTCAAATTGTCTCTATATGGATACTGTCAAACTGTCTATAGATAGATACGGTCAAACTATCTCTATATGGATACTGTCAAACTGTCTATAGATAGATACCGTCAAACTGTCTCTATATGGAAGCTGTCAAACTGTCTCTATATGGAAGCTGTCAAACTGTCTATAGATAGATACCGTCAAACTGTCTTTATATGGAAGCTGTCAAACTGTCTATAGATAGATACTGTCAAACTGTCTATAGATAGATACGGTTAAACTGTCTCTATATGGATACTGTCAAACCGTCTATAGATAGATACGGTCAAACTATCTCTATATGGATACTGTCAAACTGTCTATAGATAAATACGGTCAAACTGTCTCTATATGGATACTGTCAAACTGTCTATAGATAGATACCGTCAAACTGTCTCTATATGGATACTGTCAAACTGGTTATAGATAGATACGGTCAAACTGTCTCTATATGGAAACTGTCAAACTGTCTATAGATAGATACGGTCAAACTATCTCTATATGGATACTGTCAAACTGTCTATAGTTAGATACCGTCAAACTGTCTCTATATGGAAGCTGTCAAACTGTCTATAGATAGATACCGTCAAACTGTCTCTATATGGAAACTGTCAAATTGTCCATAAATAGATACCGTCAAACTGTCTCTATATGGAAACTGTCAAACTGTCTATAGACAGAAAGATACGGTCAAATTGTCTCTATATGGATACTGTCAAACTGTCTATAGATAGATACGGTCAAACTATCTCTATATGGATACTGTCAAACTGTCTATAGATAGATACCGTCAAACTGTCTATAGATAAATACCGTCAAACTGTCTCTACATGGAAACTGTCAAATTGTCTATAAATAGATACCGTCAAACTGTCTCTATATGGAAACTGTCAAACTGTCTATAGACAGAAAGATACGGTCAAATTGTCTCTATATGGATACTGTCAAACTGTCTATAGATAGATACGGTCAAACTATCTCTATATGGATACTGTCAAACTGTCTATAGATAGATACCGTCAAACTGTCTCTATATGGAAGCTGTCAAACTGTCTCTATATGGAAGCTGTCAAACTGTCTATAGATAGATACCGTCAAACTGTCTTTATATGGAAGCTGTCAAACTGTCTATAGATAGATACTGTCAAACTGTCTATAGATAGATACGGTTAAACTGTCTCTATATGGATACTGTCAAACCGTCTATAGATAGATACGGTCAAACTATCTCTATATGGATACTGTCAAACTGTCTATAGATAAATACGGTCAAACTGTCTCTATATGGATACTGTCAAACTGTCTATAGATAGATACCGTCAAACTGTCTCTATATGGATACTGTCAAACTGGTTATAGATAGATACGGTCAAACTGTCTCTATATGGATACTGTCAAACTGTCTATAGATAGATACCGTCAAACTGTCTCTATATGGATACTGTCAAACTGTCTATAGATAGATACGGTCAAACTATCTATAGATAGTTACGGTCAAATTGTCTCTATATGGAAACTGTCAAACTGTCTATAGATAGATACCGTCAAACTGTCTCTATATGGAAACTGTCAAACTGTCTATAGATAGATACGGTCAAACTGTCTATAGATAGATACGGTCAAATTGTCTCTATATGGAAAATGTCAAACTGTCTATAGATAGATACCGTCAAACTGTCTCTATATGGAAACTGTCAAACTGTCTATAAATAGATACGGTCAAACTGTCTATAGATAGATACCGTCAAACTGTCTCTATATGGAAACTGTCAAACTGTCTATAGATAGATACCGTCAAACTATCTCTATATGGAAACCGTCAAACTATCTCTATATGGAAACTGTCAAACTGTCTACAGATAGATAGATACCGTCAAACTATCTCTATATGGAAACTGTCAAAATGTCTCTATATGGAAACTGTCAAACTGTCTATAGATAGATACCGTCAAACTGTCCCTATATGGAAGCTGTAAAACTGTCTATAGATAGATACCGTCAAACTGTCTCTATATGGAAACTGTCAAACTGTCTATAGATAGATACCGTCAAACAATTAGTATTATTTCATCATAGAAATAATTCATTCTGTTTAGATATATTTTCAATCATTTGTTAGCATTTCTCAATCTGCTGTTTTAAGAGGGTACGGGCGTAAACAAATCAAACGTAAACCGTGTCGATGTCGTAAAGAAAACAAAATCTAGAAACTTATTGAACTAATGGTTGAATATACCTCTAGATAAAAGAGCAATGCATTTCGAATGACGATAAGTGTTGGGAAAATGGATAAGAAATTGATCAGAATATGACTCAAATTATTAGTCTGAAGTCCAGATTATACGAAATCTCAGATAAAATGTATAGATATATAACAACTTTCCATTTTCAATCATAAGTAACGGATATATCATATCCAGAGGCTTGGTCAGAGGAATTCTAAGCTGAATATTTTTAAAACGGCTACACTCTTTTTTTTTTATAAATTATTTTATATCTTTAGCATGTATTACCAGATGATAAAAAAAAAACATTTTATCAAAATTCTATTATGCCAACTACTTAGAAAATTAATGTTTTTAAACTTTTCATACAATTCTTACTGTGAAAAATGGGATGAAATAAATGTCCTTCTCCAGCATGGTTACCATGGCAACAAAAATATTTTTTTCCGAAAATGATGAATTTACTTCATTTGCTACGTCAGTGGATAAAAATTTACTTCGTACTGTGTTATGTTGATTTTTAGAATAAAGTCCAAAGTTGGGACATTGTTTAAGAAAAAAAATGTGGCGAGTTACCTCCCTTTTTGTCGGTATATAGGGGACAAACGGCTACACTTTTTTTTCATGGAATATTGCAATCGATGAAGGTAGGGGTATTCTTTGATATGTAGACAATTATTTTCATTTCCTATGATTCCCTGAAAGTGAGGTTCATACTCATACCTTCTTAAATGAGTAAATAAACAAATTGCTTTATTTGAGGAAAAACTCACTCGCTCCAACAAGATCGTTATCAAAACCAAAGATAGTGATTTGATTATTTTCAAAATGAAAACAAATGTCCAATTTCTCCATATTTGTCAAAGAAACACAATCAATATTGTGGCCTAATATACTCATTAAACAAGAGGCCCAGGGGCCACAACGCTCACCTGAAAACTACGTAAACTAAGCATATCAAACAAAAAGAAGTTTTTAAGAGGAAAATAACCAGACTTCAGAGTGGAACAAAAATTAACAACACTTCTTAAGACATCTCTCTAGATAATCCTGATGCTTTCGGTATGTCGGTACGTGCTTCCGTTCTGAAGAAGAAGTTTGTCAAATGAGGGTACTTCCCATGACCTATATTTGCCTGTGGTGGTGCCACCTGTTGACAGATCCGGACAAAAAACAACAATACTGGTAGGGGACCATGATTACTTCATCCTACCAAGTTTCATGAAAATCTGTTCAGCGCTCGGCTCTGGAGAAGAAGTTGAATATGTATGAAAATCATCTCCCCCCTTCTTCTTGAGTAATCTAAGTAACCCGAGACAGATAGTTATACAGAACCTAAAGCAAAATCCTGCTAATAAATTACAGCCTTCTCCCCCTCCTTTCACTACGTTATGTAAATGTGAAGTTCTGTTTTTACATTAATATTTTGAGCTGCTCTCAATATTTCAATTTCAAATTTATATATCTAAGTCTTCACAAGATAAATTTGAAAATACTTATTCATCTTTTTTGAATTATTTAATTTCCTTTTGCATACTCATTTAATAATTTAAAATATATAACATTCAAATGAATCGATAATCCAAGAATTTCAACCTCAAAACATGTATCTATAATAAAGAAAGACAACTCTTGCATACATGAGTTCTGCTGCCTCTTTATACAAAACTAATGTTACCAGGGTTTGAAATTCCTGATATAGATAAAAGAAGTACCAGAACTTGAACCCACAAGCCTTGGGTCCATGTGCACAGTAAACATATCTATTCATGATTGAAAAATTACTCATAAAAATCTGTTCAGCAGTTCTGGAGAAGAAGTTGAATATGTATGAAAATCACCCCCCTCCCCCTTTCATTTTCACATAAGAAAAGAAATTCATTAAAAATCAAAAAAATAAAATTTTAGTATAAAATACATATCAAAGCATTTCGTAACTTAAATGTAATAAATATGCAGTAAATGAATGTGTAAAATCATACACATATTGAGTTATTTAAAGAGATAGTGCAAAAATGTGCATTTCTGACAAAGTCTGAAAAGACGTCAAAAAACGTCAAAAATTTGACTTCTGAGTGGAACCAAAAATAACAACACTTCTAAAAACATCTCTCTAGATCATCCTGATGCTTTCGGTTTGTCGATACGTGCTTCAGTTCTGAAGAAGAAGTTTGTCAAAGGAGGGTACCCCCCGTAACCTACTTTTGCCTCTGGTGGCGCTACCTGTTGATGGATCCGGACGAAAAACAACAACACTTGTAGGGGACCATGAGTACTTCATTCCTACCAAGTTTCATGCAAATATGTTCAGTGGTTCTGGAGAAGAAGTTGAATATGTATGAAAATCACCCCCCCCCCCTTCCTTTTCACATAAGAAAAAAAATTTAAAAATCAAAAAATTAAAATTTTAGAATAAAATACTTATCAAAACATTTAGTAACTTAAACATGATAGATATGCAGTAAATGAATGTGTAAAATCATACACTTATTGAGTTATTTAAAGAAATAGAGCAAAAATGTGCATTTCTGACAAAGTCCGAAAAGGCGTCAAAAACACGTCAAAAATTTGACTTCCGAGTGGAACCAAAAATAACAACACTTCTAACGACATCTCTCTAGATCATCCTGATGCTTTCGGTTTGTCGATACGTGCTTCCGTTCTGAAGAAGAAGTTTGTCAAAGGAGGATACCCCCTGTGACCTAATTTTGCCTCTGACGGCGCCACCTATTGATGGATCCGGACGAAAAACAACAACACTTGTAGGGGACCATGAGTACTTCATTCCTACCAAGTTTCATTTTGTTCAGTGGTTCTGGAGAAGAAGTCGAAAATGTTGAAAAGTTTACGACGGACGACGGACAGACGACGGACGACAGACGACGGACGCCGGACGGTACGCTATGACAATAGCTCACTTGAGCTTTGCTCAGGTGAGCTAAAAAAACTGTTCACGAATGAGTACTTCTGACAAAGTCCGAAAAGAATGCAAAAACGAGTTAAAAATATGACTTTGAAGTGGAACTTAATACAAATCCTAAGCATTCTCTGTTAGATTATTGTTACACGATTATAACAAGAATAGAAAAGAATCTCTACGATTTCATAAGGATTTTTTTCCAATTTGCATCTCTAGTGGAAGCCGAGCATTAGACAAAACTGAGTTCAAACATACACATAAGCATGTTTGGTAATGTGAGAGCTGACACTTTTGCAAACTTTATGTAAGAAAAATTTATTACTGCATTATCCGATTGTAATCGTTCATCGATAGATTATGTCATGATCGCTTTATTTTATATTTTATAATAATAAATTATCCAAACTATACGATTCTACATTATTCAACTTTGTTCGCTCCATTTCAGATCGTGACAATGAGTGACAACGGTGCATCCTCCATTCCTCCTCAGACTTTTGTTGAATGTGGTATCTGTAAAGGGAATGCCAACATTTCATGGTTTTGTAAAAACTGTCCAACCTCACTTTGCGACGCTTGTGCAACTACCCACAGAAAGGAAAAACAATTCAAGTCTCACACCATTGTCGAACGGACTTATACCGTCCTTCGACTATTTGGACCAGCAAAGATAGCCGAACAATGTGAAGTCCATCCCGAGAAAGACATATCTTCATACTGCAACAAGTGTGACGTTCCTTGCTGCGTATCCTGCTTAGTCGAAAACCATCAGCGCCATGAAATCTCCACCATAGAAGACAAATACCAGGATGCTGAAAAAAGATTGAATGTTTACTACAAGCACCTTGATACCGATGTCAGACCAAAGGTGGACGAAATGGAGAACCAAGCCAGGGAAGATGTCAAAAAAGACAATTTAACGGTGGAAAAAGTCATAAATGACATAAATGAATTTCGCAAAGATTTCATTCAAAATTTTAATAGGTCATGTGATGATCTCATCACGAAAGTAAATCAGATATCAAAGAAAACAACCGAAGCGGTTTGGGAAATAGAAAAATCAAAGAAAACGATTGAATTATTAAAAAAAGAAATCGAAGAGAACATTGAAAGAGGGAAATTAGACATCATAAAGTATCAGCCTCCCAAACTCCAATCTCTTATCCCAACAATAAAAAGGCACAAAAAAGTTGATATATCATTTGAACCTTCAATGAAAATGTTAGAGGTTACAAAAGAATCAGTTGGGAAAATTAAGTTCAAAGAAATTGAAAGAGTACATGTAGAAAAATTGCATTCATTTGATAGTAAAATAGGAGCCACATCCCTGACCACAGCAGGTGACAACATGGCCTGGGTTATGGATTTTTGTAGACCTACCATGTACCTGTATAACGATAAGGGTAAGGTAGTTAGGTCTGTGACAGTGGGAGGTGGTGAGGGTATCAATGACATGGCCATCACACAGTCAGAGGAGATGATATTTACATGTAAGGACAAGAAAGTGAGATGTGTATCAGTGAATAGTAAGGTATCTACAATGATAGACACGGCGCCGTTTGGTTGTTATGGTGTCTGTGTGACTGGCAAACAAGAGATTGTAGTGTGTATGAGAGGTCAGGGTGATAAGGACCACGTGGCTGTGTACTCATCTGATGGACGTAGTAAGGTACGTGAGATACGGGGTAGGGACGGTCAGGGGAAACACCTTATTACTGATCCTTACCGTGTGGTACAGAATGGTCAAGACCTGTGTGTGGTGAACTATGGTAGTAATGTGGTATGTGTGGATGAGAGAGATAATGTGAGATGGGTGTATGACGGTAAGCAGGCTAAGTTGAAGGAGTCATTTGGTCCATTGGGTATATGTGTAGATAAGTACAACCTGTTAGTTACTGATAATAGAAATCACTGTGTACATTACATAGATGGGGAGGGTGGGCTGATACAGGTGATACTAAAAAAGGAACAAACAGGATTACTGTATCACTGGGGGATCTGTGTAGATGATGTAACTGGTCATGTCTGGGTTGGGAATGTAAGTTGTTATTGCGAAATATTTGAAATAAGTTAGGAAAGATTTACGATACAGTATGAGTAGTGAGATAAAGACATTTAATGTAATAAAGATAACAATAATTAGTGTATAGATAACGAAGACGCTTAGTAGATACAAATGACTGAAAAAAAAATTGAATAGATTATTTTATGTACATATAGATTAATGTATCAAATCTTCAAATATAACTGCATTAATTATATACTTTATTTCTAATTGATATATCTTGGATATTCGATAACCATATTCTTCTCCTTCATTTTATTTATCTCTTCTTGGACATTCAATGAAAAATATATCGTCCTACTGAAAAAAAAAACTGTTTAATTTGATTATCTATGATAACAAATAAAATAGCTTGGAAAGAGAAAAATTCCGATAAATGTTTTGTTTGATTATGAACTTACTTCGTAAAGACATTGTATCAGATATCTGAACAAAAGATTGATTACTTACGTAAAGATAAAAAAGTCCTTACAAGACATAACTTCAAATGTAATAACATGAGGTTTACTGATTATACTTATTTGTAACAGAATATTAATTTTTGAAAAGAGTGAATAAGATGTATAGATGCTGAAATACTACATATTGTATTAAATGAAATAATTCTAGTATGACCTGTTATTTTGCATTAATCATTTAATTACTTGTAGACTATATTTTTGAAAGAACTGCAATATTAAATGTTTTTGTCTAACACTCTGATGTTTTAGAAATATATGAAACTTTAACTGATACAACACTGGATATGTAGTATCTTACATTTAGAAAGATCTCCAACAAGAACGTACTACAGCCACTACAGAAAACCAGAAGTCTCTGATGAGACTGAAGTGAGACTGAAGCTCTACTGGCTGTTTCGTTAAGTTCACTCAACTAAAGTAACACCCATTTCAAGATCCTGGGAACAGGGGATTACACAAAATGTGCACTTCTACACCACAGACGATTAAGTGAATAAATTCTGAATTGGTGTTCACAAGATAACAT
This sequence comes from Pinctada fucata, assembly GCA_028142955.1. NCBI lineage: Eukaryota > Metazoa > Mollusca > Bivalvia > Pterioida > Pteriidae > Pinctada > Pinctada fucata. Next base: position 14,931,456 of record AP027109.1, read on the forward strand.
TATAAGGCTTATATATGAGAAAATGGCCACACCCATTTTCAAATACCCTGGGGGTCAGAGGCTCAAACAAAATATTAGGTACACAACTAGACCACAGACTCATGGTAATGTAAAAAAGATTTATCTCTCTATTAAGTACACTCCATGAGAATAGGTGGTCACAAGAATACATAGACTTATATAGGAGAAATGACAACACCCCTTTCCAAGACCCTTGGAGTCAGAGACCAGAGAGTGATTATACTGCAAAAAGAATTATCTTTCTATCGATTATACTTTTTGAGAATTGGTGTTCACAAGATAAGATAGACTTATATAGGAGAAAATGACCACACCCATTTTCCTACATGTAGACCCTGGGGGTCAGGGGCTCAAACAACATATCAAGAGCACAACTATACATGTACCAGACACTGATTATAATGCAAAAGAAATTATCTCTCTATGATTAATACTTTTAATATGATTAATACTTAAAAGAACTGGTGTTCACAAGATTACATACAATTGTATAGTAGAAAATGACCACACCCATTTCCGAAAACCCTGGGAGTCAGAGGCTCATACAAAAGATCAGGTTCACAACAAGACCACCGAGAGATTATATTGCGAAAAGAATTAACTCTCGGTCACTTTCTGAGAGTTAGTGTTCACAAGACTACATGGAGTTGAATTGGACAAAATAACCAAACCCATTTTTCAAGACCCTGGGGGTTAGAGGCTCAAATCAAATAGCAGATGCACAACTAGACCGTAGATGGATTGTATTGCAAAAAGAATTAACTCTCTATGAATTATACTTTCTGAGAATATGTGTTCACAAGACGTTATATAGGAAAAAAATCACCACACCCATTTTTGAAGACCCTGGGGGTAAGAGGCTCAAACAAAAACAAATTAGATGGGTCAAACTAAATGCAAAAAGAATTAGGTTTCTATCATTTATGGTTTCAGAGGAGTTGCGATCACAAAAAAGTTGTTAACAGACAGACAGACAGACAGACAGACAAACGGACCGACGGACACCAGATAACATGGTATCTCATAAGCTCGACTGGTCTTTGACTAGTAGAGCTAAAAGACTTAAACAACAAGTTTATAACCTCAATAAATGAAAACTACAATGAGATAAAGAAGATCGTGACGACAATTTGAGCAGCACTCACAATATAGTACCAAATTGAGCATCGACGGACTCCTAGCAAGCTAGAGGTTGGACCAGGTGCCCAGGAGGAGTAAGCATCTCTTATTTACCAGAGTGTGAAAATTATTTTGTCTAAAAATGTACCGAAAGACATAGCAGGATGGGTGGAATATGATGCTACATGACAAACGTTTTAGAAATTTCATGAATTTTTGATAACAGAAATTTTCGAATGCGTTGAAAAAACGATCAACCGAAGTTGATAGAACTTGGCTAAATATGCCCTCAGGGACTTCTGGTCCACTAGCAGTGACACTCACCAAGTGATAGAAATGTCAAATGTCTTCAAACTCAACAGCATAATTTAAGATAAAAAATTTGAAACAAAATTATGAAGACCTTAATGTGACAGTTGAACAGAAAAACCAACTCCCATTATCCGGAAACCACCATTCCGAGTATATTTTACCTAATGATGACCTTGACCTGTCAATTCATGACCTCAGGATGAATATGCTGCTTTCCCTCAAGATATAAAAAACTTGATGTGGATAGGTGACAATTGGTTCTTTATCTATCACATGGTAACCATTATCATAAGTGTACATTTCGTACGTGACCTTTGACCTACTGACCGCAAAATCAAAAAGCTCCTTCCCTTCTTTTAATAATTAGGTACATGTTCAAATTTGATTTCAATAGGTGAACAAGGTGATGGATTTAAGATCTTGAAACAATTACTTTAAGTGCATTTTTCCAAATTTGATTTAGACTGGTGAATTTGGTAAGTAATTATCTGTGAACCATAATTTTTCAATTTTTCCTTGCAGTGACCTTGACCTTTGACGTAATGACCCAAAAATCAATCAATTCCATCCCCTCTTGACAAGTAAGGATATTTCCAAATTTGGTTTGGATAGGTGAAAGGGTTTTTGAGTTATCATCTGAAAACTGAATGTTTGATGGAATTACAAACAAAGCGAACTATAATGTCCTGTGTCATAACATGACGGAAAATGGGGGGGGGTTACAATAAAACAAGAATTTTTTATTTGATTTTTGTTTGTTTATTTGAGATTGCACCTCCAAATATTCATTGACAATGCAGTCTTCTTCAATTGCTGATTAACATACATATCGAAATGGTCTTTATTATCTCTTTCAGAACATCGAATATTTACTTTTTTTAAATTAACCCGCATCAAATATGTTCCTGGAGTATTTATTGGATTTTTTGCTTCTTATATAAGTAGCTAAACAACTAATAATTACTATATTACAAAAATATCTATATTGCACAAATAATGGATTTCTCCTGTCCCACACGGGGAAACAAACATTTTTAAATATTCATTTGCACCTTGTCTCTTGGATTCACATTTTCAGTATCTTTCACAAGCAAAGTCACATCTCACATGAGACATGCAAAATACAAAGCAAGATGTCGATTTTCAACGCACATGCAATTTGACACATTCAAAACTATATCGACTTTTCATACTGAGACTAAGTAAATTTATCAGTTTACACAGAATTATTTACGAATTACAATGTCAAGAGTTTCTTCCCCTTTCAATTAGAAAGGGTATCTCCCTTTTACCAATTATGTGTGTATTGACACTCACACTATCACAAATTACAATATCACAAGAGACTATGGTAAGCATAACCATTTTAAGTTGACCAATAAAGGTCAAAGTTCAGGCAATTTTACACTTCCACACTAGAACATGCTAGAGTTCAAACACAGAGCTTTCAGTTGACCCCTAAAGGTCAAAGTTCAAGCAACTTTAAACTCCCATACTCAAACATGCTAGAGTTCAAACACAGAGCACTATTATACAACATTTAACAATTTTACATATTACAATCTCACAAACGTAATTAACAGATGGAGCCTAGCACTAAATAAATGCCTTGTACAAGGATCAAAACCTAATTTTGACAGAATGTGAAAAATTAAACTTCAAAGCACGCGATAGTTTTGACACTTTCTATGGATCGAAATACAATCAACAAGAGCTTGTTTTGAATTCTGCAAGTTCGGAAGAAATCAGCGTAGATTTGAGAGGTCCCAGCATGCCATTGTGATTTGCCTGCGACACGTTGCGTAGCTGGTTTAGTGCGGACATTAGTTTAGCATTGGCAGTGTCTAATGTTTGTATCCTTCGTTCCTGGGCCTCGATGACTTTCTGTTTCTGATAAACGATGTTTTGCATCTCTTCTTGATCATGACGGAGCTCATCCTCTACGTTCATCAACCTATAAATAGATATGTCAATATCAGAAATAAAACGTATTTGTCAAAATTCAGTTTTATATCATTATAGAAAAGTAAAATCTCTAAACATACCTGAACACCATAAAGGATGCAAAACAACTTTAATAAGAAGTTAACATACGCATATTTCTCAAAAGTAAAAAATAAAGCCTGTGTTTGTGAAACACGAATGCCCCCGGTGGCATCTTTGTTAGTATGAACACTATTTTCTGTTGAGTACATGTATGTGAGGTCAAAGGTCAAAAATTGTGGTATCAATGGAAAGGTCTTGTCACAAGGAATACGCATGCGAAATATGAAAGCCCTATCACTTACCATTCAAAAGTTATGCCCAATGTTAAAGTTTTTGAAAAGTAGGTCAAAGGACAAGGTCAAGGTCACGAGGTCACAATTTTTGGTATCAATGGAAAGGTCTTGTCACAAGGAATACACATGTGAAATATGAAAGCCCTATCACTTACCATTCAAAAGTTATTCCCAATGTTAAAGTTTTTGAAAAGTTGGTCAAAGGTCAAGGTCAAGGTCACGAGGTCAAAAATTTTGGTATCAATGGAAAGGTCTTGTCACAAGGAATACACATGTAAAATATGAAAGCCCTATCACTTCCCATTCAAAAGTTATGCCCAATGTTAAAGTTTTTGAAAAGTAGGTCAAAGGTCAAGGTCAAGGTCACGATTTCAAAAATTTTGGTATCAATGGAAAGGTCTTGTCACAAGGAATACACATGTGAATTATGAAAGCCCTATCACTTACCATTCAAAAGTTATGCCCAATGTTAAAGTTTTTTGAAAAGTAGGTCAAAGGTCAAGGTCAAGGTCACGAGGTCAAAAGTTTTGGTATCAATGGAAAGGTCTTGTTACAAGGAATACACATGTGAAATATGAAAGCCCTATCATTTATCATTCAAAAGTTATGCCCAATGTTAAAGTTTTTGAAAAGTAGGTCAAAGGTCAAGGTCAAGGTCACGAGGTCAAAAATTTTGGTATCAATGGAAAGGTCTTGTCACAAGGAATACACATGTGAAATATGAAAGCCCTATCACTTCCCATTCAAAAGTTATGTCCAATGTTAAAGTTTTTCGGACAAACAGACAAACAGACAAACAGACGGACAGGCCAAAAACTATATGCCCCCGAATCTTTGATTCCGGGGGCATAAAAAGTGACTTAAAAATAGAATGGTGACTGTACTGTCACACAAAGATGATCTGTTTATTGAAAGCGGAGATTTAATTCCTCAGTTTTCTCAGGGATTCATTTTCTTGATATCTATGAATCTTTTTTTTTTAATTCGTTTTATTTTACTTTCAAAGTCTGTGAGTACTGTTTAGAAAGACTGTAAATCATTTAAATTAAATATCATACATGAAGATGAATTGAACAAAGTAGTTTAAAAAAGTGATACATATATCAATGTTTTTTGTCATTATGTCAGAATACGACAGATGTAGAAAAACAAGTTAATTATGTGTTACATTCAATAGAAAAACTGTTTCAATGTATAAATTCACAGCTTTTCTTTCACAGAAGAACTTCAAGTTAAAGACTTTCGACCTTTTAAAAGCGGAAAAAATCAACCTCAATGCTTATAATAAGACAGGTAAACAAAACATCAATCATGTCAACTATTAAAGCAAGTAACAAGCAGTTGAGATCAGCATGCCATTGATTAAACTCATAACAGTATGAAATATATATGTGTAAAACAAACAACCAAGCAAAAATCATCAAAATTAGTTACCACAACTAACTAGGGGCCGACACCATTTAAATCTGACAAAGTATCGTCAAGCTCAGGCGACTGGGGTACCATGGTAACCAATGAGCCGCCGGCTTGTGGCACTACGACAACCAACCTTTGAATTATATTTTTCATCTGGTCGTCTTTTTCCGCCTGCTGACGTCGCATTCGTTCCTCGCTTTCTTCAAGTCGGTTGTGCCAGTCCTCCATCAGCATTTGGGTGCCGCTCTCATGCTCGTTCAGTTTTTTCTCAGCATTTTGTAGTCGTTCTTGAGCTTCCTGTAGTTGCTTTTTCAGCACTTCAACTTCTTGCTCGTACTGTCATTGATAGAAATTAATTTTTAACTTTACTTTGTAGCAAGGAAACAAAGACGCATAAATGAAAAGATTCTGTATGAATGGAAGCATGAACATAATTTCATGCATAGAATATTTCCTAAATTTCAAAACGTACTAAGTATGCACGACCTATTAAAATTTTCAAATACAAAATCCCATTGATTTTTTCTGATATCATAAGCTAAAAGTTACGAGTCTTTTTGGAACATAGAGTTACTTCCCATTTGAAATGGTACTGTATATGACATAACACCACAATCCATACATCATTTTTAAAATTAGTACCGTCATTTCCCAAAAGTGATGACATCAAAATTAGTATATATCAGATACTGTCTCAAACAGGATGCAACTCTAGTCTTTGAAACTTCAGAATAAAAGTCGGCATTCTTTTTCAAACAAATATCCATGTATATTATGATATCCTTTACCAGAATGGCCAAACTTTTAAAATCTAGAGTTTGGTCAAATAATACAAATCATACTGACCTCCTGCTTTGTTTTCTCTTGCTCCATAATTTTCCTCTGTACAGATCGGATTCCCATATGAACGGTATTCTGTTGCGATAAACGTCGATGGGGACTGTCCTCAGGGGTCACCTGATCATGACTTGCCGAATGAGACATACCCACATTAGCGTTAACATACACAGCATGATCACCTTTAGCTATCAATGAATCGGTAGCAGTCCTTCGTAAACCTTCATACGGTGAATTATTGCGTAGGTATAAGAAATCCATACTTCCCGTATGACTTAGTTCCATGGGTCGCGTAGAGCCACTGCTGTTATAAAATGTCTGATTACTTGATTGGGTGCTGAAGTTACTATTATGAAAATCCTCAAACACTTCCGAGGGACATGAGCTGTGAAGGTCAAATTTTCCCGAATCACTGCCGTTATTGCTTTTAGAATGAGATGAAGAAAAACGTAAATGATCCTGACCTAACGATTCACTACTACTTGAACTGGATAACTTTGGTGCTAAATTGCATAGATAATCGGGAGACTATGGTGAAAGATCCGTCTTCATGGGACTTTGAATTAGAAGTGTATCCTCCTCACTGCTTGCTGAACCAGAAGTAAGGTTTGCGGATTTTAGTGGGGTGACGCTAGAGTCTTGACTAGATAATTTTAAGCTCATTTTATGTCTGTACATTGGATTTGAAAATTATAATGGCTGAAGACTAGATTGTGTGGATGGGGATTTGTTAAGGTCACGTGAGAGTTCCAATCTATTAGACGTGGACTCGACAGGGGAGCTTGACTGACTGTACCCATACGACTGATAGCCAGAAGATGCTACCGTAGAAATCTGGCTGATCGATATTTGGCTGCCATTTATATTTTGTTCCAGTTCCATTGAGGAATTTTGTGGGTCATCATCAATGAAAGAAATCAGATCTATATAATCGCCATGATTACCCTCTGCTGCGTTCACAATTTCAGACCATGATTGGTTCACACTTTGTTCATTATCCATAGTGTTTGAACTCGCGGACACATTCGAGACTTCCGAATCGCAGCGAGATGTGAACACATGACTTGAGACAAGTTCCTCCGAATTCATCGTACCTGACAAACTTCGAAAACTTTTTGAATCGAAACTTCCCTGCTTGGCATTACGTACCCCTAACACAGGTATATCCTCCTCACCACAATGTCTTAACATGTCACGGAGAATTTCCGTTGGGGACGTTCCAGCGGGAGTCACAACATTGTCATATATCTGGGACTTCCTCTTAGATGGTAATGTCTTACCGACTTCTGGATCCTCTATAGCAGTTGTGATTTCTTGAAGAATATCCGGTAATTTTCCGAGCTTTTGTAATGTGTCCTGAAAAACAATTCAAAAGTAAGCATACTTTTCCTACCAAACAATGGGACTTAAATTCTCATTTTTAATCTACAAGCCAAATTCTACTCTCGAAATCATTCTTCAAAAATTCTACCGAATTCTTGAGGATATTCTCAGATTCATACTTACACATGTATACAAAGGTACATTAGTGCTGTATATTGAAATAAATTTTTCAATACAATACGATACAATACATTTTGCTTCAATACTCAATATTTTCAATACAATACGCATTTTTTTTCATTTTGAAAATCTTTTTTGCCATATTTTCTTTTCCCCTATTTCCAAGATATATTGTTATTCATTTATATACATATGCTATTCTAATCTCTAGTTTACATTATATAAACCTTCTCAAGATTGCTAATGTATAAACCTTTTGAACGTACAAAACACAACTCTAAACTACTTTCACCAAATTGAAAGGTGGGGGATGTATGTATGTACCTGATTTGCCTTTTCTAGGTTTTCAATGAGTAGAGTATGAAGAAGAGATAGTTCCTTGCCCAGATCTATGTATCCATCGTACTCCAAGAACTGGTTGGAACCTTCCGTACTCTGTACAAATTATTAAATAGAAATCAATAATAGAGGTTTAAATTATCAATCATGACCATGTTATCTGTTAAAATTTCCATACAAAGAATGTGTTTCTTTACAAATACAAATCGATTTGATATGTGTATCATTTATGGTTAAAAAAAAATTTTATATAAGAAATTGAGTCTAGGACACATATTAATGAATGAGCAAAACTTCTTCAAATGCACATTGAGCAAATAAGTACATATGAACTTACGGAGATCTGGTCTAGAAACGCCCGTAAACTTCCGTTATGACGTTCAATAAAATCATTCATGAATATCATGAAATCCTCTTTTCCACCGAATCTGAAAATCGATTGAAAGGAATATAAGATATGCATCTACTGACAATTCAATTACATAGTAACTTCTCATTGTTTGGGTTCCATGATACATTAAAACTCTGGAGAAATTTTACTATGTCAAATATTTTATTCGACTTCTAAAGATGAGATAACTCTGGATTCTGAAAAGATTAATTTACTATGTCAAATATTTTATTTGATTTCTAAAGATGAGATAACTCTGGATTCTGAAAAGACTATGTTCAAAATAGAACTTAAAATTGTTAAATAATTTGAAACTCATTTCCTATTCAAATATCCTTTTATGTATCAATTAGGTGGACTGTAACCAATGGCCTGTAAAACATTGCCAGGTGTGATGTCAGGCATTTGATGAAACTCTACTGAAACTGTAATTGTGTGATGGATATCACCTCTGCAAAACGCTGCTTAAAATTTATTCAAATTTCAAATATTTCCATTTGAAATCGGACATACTTGGCAGAGTTGGCAAGAGTCTGTATAGTTTTGGCAATGAGAGTAAGATTCCGAGCAGCTTTCTCTGGCGGAAATTCTGTAATAAAGAATATCTTGTAAAAATGTGGAAAACTTAATCTATTGTTTAAAATTTAAATCTATTGGTCATTACTTGATCGAAGTTTTGAAAGAACAAATGTGAAATCTCTGTTGGTGAATGAATTCGGAATCTGTTTCAATACACAAAATACATTATCAATCATAAATGTTTTATGTAACTTGTAATATCTATTTTATTACCATTACAAATGTCCATACATAATTATGCTACAGTGCTAATTCTGATAAAATATGAATCAACCCGCTACAAGAAGTACACATATACAGTTATGATTGGTCAAAACATTTGAGGACATTCATAATTATCATAAAAAATTAAAAGAAGTACATGTTGTTTTTTTTCTAGATTAAGATCATTTATACTTACCTTGTATAAGATTAAACAAGCTTGGAGACAAAATAGCTGGGCACAGAAACCTAAGGAAAATGGAGCCTCGTATCAAATTATCGGCAATTTGGCTTTTAGACTGCTCCTCACACTGTGCACGGAAACTAGAGAAAATCTCTCGCAACTCACTGTAATATTGAAAAGATTTACAAAATTAGGTAAACTCTTATTAATATGTACGTTTGCATGAAAAACTGTCTACATAAATATGTGTGTTTGCATAAAAACATGTTGACATAAATACGTGGGCTGTTCCGAAAGTTCATGGACAACGCAAATTAAGGAAAGATCTAGAGAATTTGTTAAGAGCCATGTTGATTTCCTTATATAACGGATAATTTTGAATACATATACGAATTTTCATTACGATTGGTCAATACCAAATTTTCAAATCCCCTTTTGAACAACGTAAGGTTCTAGGTCACGGAGCAGCTAACAACTTAGCGACGTTGTCAGATGTCCAGCATAAATTTGACATTTTAAAATAAAACACCTCTCATCTGTACAAAATTCTAAAATATCTTTTCATGTATTTTGATAAGGGAGACATGTTCTATTTTCATGTGCATTTCTACCTCCATATCATAATGTACTATCATCTTTGAATCAGTCAAAGTCAGGTCACCATGAAGGGAGAAAACGGCATCACTTTACTTATTTTCGTTTACTTTTTGTATAACTTCTATCAAACTTGCGTGTTTATGTATCTATTCATCATAAAAAACACATTCTTCTACCTGAACAACATAAGTTTTGATGTTTTTGGTCCGTATCAAGATGTATCGATCAGCTGTGAAGTCTCCGTCTGTTTTATTCAACAGAAATTCAAAACTGAATGACTGTCTGGTGCTCCGTAAAGAACTCTGACGTCATCAATTTTTGGTTTGTTTGATCAACAATATCATGCATAAATCCTCATAAAAGTCGTAAATCTGGTACAATTTTGTTAAAACTTCGCACTGGTCAAGAAAAATAATAGTATTAATGATATAGAAAGTTTAATTAATAGTCGAGTATTTTTTTCCTATTTTATTTAGCAATATAACGAAAGGGATGGGTTCGTTTCAACAACCCAAATTTCACTGCTCCGTAGCCTCTACCCTTCATGTATAAAGGTGACAATTATGTCCTTTTTGTAAATCATTTTAATCTGATATTTTCTCTTTTCTCTTTCTGAATGTATCCCTTTCATTTCTAGAAAATTTCATTCGCATACGACTTCAAATGTGATTTTTAAGGCATGTGTCCACGAACTTTTGGAACGGCCTTCGTATGTGTTTGCATTTAAAAACATGTCAACATAAATATGTGTGTTTGCATAAACGTACATGAATGCTCCACAAAGTTGGTATGTGACATCATAGATTTTATTAATGTAATATTCTTTAAAGAAAAGGTTACACTGTATATTTTTCTTTGAATCTATCGTAAGAAATGCACTCATACTATTGATGTCATTTTCAATTTCTACTAAGGGAATCAAAGATGTCGACAAAGTCTTTGAATACTTATGCCACTTCAACATTCTTGGAATCATTTACAAAATATACAATGACTTGTAAAAATGAATCACATGCAATTTTTCCGAGGAAAAACAACTTATGAGTTCATACCTGGGGAAATAGCAATGCGAGTTGATGATTTTGGCCCACACCATATCGCAGTACATATCTAGTAGTTTCTGGTGATTGTGCAGAGAGCTTGGGTTGGCCAGTAGCTTCGTAGGGTCAACTTCACAGTCGTCCTCTGAATTTATCATCCTACGGACAAAGTCTGACAATGTGTTACTCAAGTACTGAAAATAGAAAGGGATTGATTATTTATTAAGCCGATAATATAATTTAATTAAATTACCACAGTATTTAATTACCTAGCTTATTTTGCAATCGATATCATTTTAGCACTGTTAATAATGATTTTCAAGTTCAAAACTGGAGACATAATATTTGAACAGGCCTGTCGTAGTATTGCTCGACATTTGTGACGTCATAATAGGCAACAATGTCTATACGGCTGCAAATAAAATATCACTCCGTACGTTTTGTATATGAGTTATACTGACACTACGGAATTAATTACATAACATCAGATGGAGTGCTCTTACTTTTTCTCCCACAAGCTTCATGTATGCTTCCATGGCTTTTGTGGCTATACTGTTCCCACGGAAAGTTAACGTCTCATTGTCTGAAAACAGATTTTTTAGAATATAAATATTTCCCTCTTCAAATTCAAATTTTTTAAAAAAATAAATAATTCCTCCATCAAATTGAAAGAATTTTTTCATTAGTTGTTATCTATGATAATTCGTAAAATTTCTATCCATTGTGATTTTTTATTTAATTTACTAGCATCAATTTTACCTATAAAATGCTCGATGGTAATCTTTATTTAAGAGATAAGTTTTTTTTTTTCAATTTTTGAAATATCCTTAAAGATCATATTTTGCTGGGTATTTCAAAGTTGAAATAGACCCTTTCACATTTTCTGCATAACTGAATTTGAAACTCAATTCCAGGGAACAGACAATAAACATTTGACTCCTATCGTTTTTTAGCAACAGAGCCTTAAATTCAGTAATGCTGATAACATAAAAGGAACTGTATAAATTTTATACATAAATTTTGACTGACCTTGACGTGTGACCTCCGATATGACATCAGTGAGGAAAAGTTTGGCCTTGTCAAGCTTCTGAAGGATATGGATCATCGTCGTGGCGATGTCTTCTTTGTCCCTGACCCCTACTATATTCTCCATGACCTCTGACAAGGTCACATACTCTGTCACTAGGTACTGGAAAATAATAGTCAGATAATTAGATTACAAAATCCGACATTTTTACAATTATATAATGTGCTCTATATTGAGATGCATATGTTAATAGCCTTTGAGTTTGAGAAATAATTTCAATTTTTTTTTTGCGACAGTAAATTTTTTTCAGACGTTGCAATCAGCAGACATATTCTATAATTGAAGAAATTACATTTACAACGTTTGATTTTATCTTTTTGACCTACTTCAGATAATTTGTTGTAGTATTCTAATGGAAGAATCTGTATGGGGTGGTAGCGGAGCTTCAGCCGAATCAGCGGTAATTCGCTCTTGTTTTCTTTCCCCGTTTTGCTGACCGTCCCTGAGCTTGTAGTGAACAATTTCTCTATGTACTGTCTACCAGTGATTTCTGATACAGGGATGTTCACATAACCTGGAAAACAAACTTTATATCAAATTTTCTATTCATTCATGCAACCGGATGCAAATAATTCTAAATCTTTAGACTTTATCATAGTAAGACCAACTCAAATAAATTTTTGCTTTTTTGTTTATTCATTGAACAACATCAGAGAATTCATCTTCTGTTTCAGATGGGAAAACATCATATGCTAATGCAAAAGTTATTTGAGAATACTATGGTCCTTATAATAGTTCCAATTCCAAATTCCATTTTTTTTTCTCCTCCTGATATTTAGTTCTTTTTTTTTTTCTAAAAACAATTTTCAAAGTGCTCATCCAAGTAAAAAACTTTTAATGAAGAGATACCTTTTTTTCTAGAAATGTACTAGAATCAACCCTTACAACATTTTAAACATTCATTTTCTTATCTTTTAACTTCTCAATATATACATATACTTTCCAATATTAATGCATTACGGACAACATTAAATACTCTATACACCCTTTAAATCAAATTCTCAACAGTACTACGGTAAGTTGTCCCTTTTTTCACACCCACCAATTTTAGCGTTTTTATCCTTTTTCTTCTTTTTGTCAGCCTCTCTGTACAAATTGACTGTGACCATACGCACCTCGGGTAAATTGAAATTGATCGTAATTATGTTGAAACAAAATACGTCAGGTGATACATCTTACAAGACTTAAATTATTCTTCCAGGGCTTTTGTATAAAATCAAAATAATTTGAATGGAAATAATCTGGGTTTTCATATTTCTTTTTCAAGTTTTATTTATTATTTAATTTTGAAGAAAGGCAAAAGTGGATATTTTTAAGTACAATTTAAAGCCATTGAGAACATATCCATAGCACCCTCTGGCGAAAATTGTCAAGTTTTTAATGGCATTTTGGTGATATCTGGCAATAGGAACTGAATGTAATCAAATTTCAAATTGTCGAAAAAATAGTTCCATGAAACATCTTATTTACAAGTTTGAGTTAATTAATATAGTAAACACATCAATGACTTTAATCAGTTCAATGCAGTCATTGGTAATAAATAAATGACTATGCAATATGCCTTTATACATTTATTTTCATCATATAAAAATTAAGCAGCTGCAACATGTGTGATATGAAAGTAGAAACTTTGCTCCCTTTGACCAGTGTATTAGAATAATGTATTTCTTGTCACTAAAATTTCTGAACAACTATGACAACATTTTATTTCTCTTATTTTATAATGCTGTATTTTGTCAACTTCGGAAAAGCAGGTATATAGCAAAGACGGTGATATATAACAATCAGAAACAACTTTTTATATCACAGCTCATGGAACTACAATGTTTTAACATGAACATCATGAAAGTGAAATGACAGCAATATGATGAAAGGCGAATTGTTTCAAATATTGCACATTTAAGTACATGTACACCCTTCGAACTACCTTGACAACGTGTGTTTTGACACACTTGCACTTTGAGTACCTTTCTATCTTTATAATGTTTATCCTATCACAATATCACATGCATATTATCATATTGATTCTGTACACAGAGGTGCTGGGTAAGATGTATATGCCAATTCATTACAAGGGAAAAGGGGGCGTTGTAAATCGAGGTCTTCTTGATCTATCATATTAATCCATCACATCACCGCTTCAACTGTAAGTGCCATATTGAGAAATAGAATTATATTAATATCAGGTTCTTCTGTTGTTTCCTTCATTTTTGTAATAAACATCTTCAAATTTACAGAACAAAGGTTCTTTTTGTAAAAGTGGACATACATGTATCATTAGCATTTCATTACCTGTCAGTATCCACGAGGGCTGAATGATATGTTGTGAGCCTCGTATCCAAGATTTTGAATTTTATCAGACATTTTGCAATATTTTTCTCCATAAACCACTTTAGTATCTACACTTTTTTGCCACCGGTGTTTAAAAGTGTGATAAATGCTTGATGTACTTTTTTTTTAATTTGAAGATTGAAGTCTCATATAGGATACATCAGATAAATGCTGATAGAAGCATCATTGGCGGCAAATTTCTGACATGTACTACTACGTGATTTTGTTCCAATTAACTGTTATCACCCATGTGATGTCATATGTTATCGATTGTTCTTATACATGAAACGATGCGTAAACTAATGTGATACTGTACACATAATGTTCTTTTTCATTAAGCTTGAAATGTAAGTATTCTTGAATATGAGATAAAGAAATCGAATACGATATCTCTGAAATATGATGATAAGAAATACTCCGAATCGAAGTGTAATTTTTGAGAAAAGAAGCAATTTTATCAATTTTGGAGTCGAGCTACATGTAATTAGCATCAGGCACGGTCCATTTGATATTCTGGGGGGAGGGGCTTGGGGGGTTCGAAAAAAATAATTTTGCTCTCAATTCTGATAAAAAACATGCTGATGGTGTGGCAAAAAAAAATCTTGCTCATACAAATAATCTGAATTCGAAGAATTACCATAAAATTTCGCTAAGACTTTTCCGCCTCCCTTCGCTCGCCACAGTTTTGAATTTATATTAAAAAAAATTGGCTGACACTTCGCTCACCAACGTTTTCTATCAAAACATTATTTACTTACGGCAAAGTTCATATATTTGAAGATATCAAAAGTTATACATATATGTCAGTGAAAAAGGGCTTCCTTAAAAACTTAAATATAATAAATTATTATCAATATTTATGTACATGTATTACTATAAATACATGTTGCATGTATCCCTAGAGCCATATTTTATGTTCTTGTAAGCAAAGATTAGGAGTTATTCACCAATTTACAATTCTGCATTTAAAAATTTGTTAGAAGACCTTCCCCTCAGACCCTCTTATACATGTACCTTTAGTATCTACACTTCAAATACAGAAACACCGCTCAAATACAGAAACACCGTTTTTGGACCTAAATATCAAAATTGTAAACGGAAAGATTCATACAAGTGTATATGACAAAAGGGATGATTTTGGATTCAACATAGTAAATTTCCCCTGGCTTGACGGTGATGTTCCAAGATTACCGTCATACGGCATTTACATATCACAGCTCATCCGGTACGCTAGAGCATGTGCTGATATTTTGAATTTTCACAGTAGAAATTTACAAATTACCAAAAAACTTTTAGGTCAAGGTTTCCGCTTTCATAAACTAGTTAAGACTTTCTGGAAATTTTACAAAAATTACAGTCTACTTCCTTTAAAATTCGGATCTATACATGCAACAGAGTACATTACTATTGGTATTACACAACCTGTCTTTTATAGTGATATGATAAACAAAATAAAAACGATCAAACGTAGGCAGCATAACCATCGAAAATGCGTCAGAATCATCAAACGCCTTTTATACCGTGGATATGATCCTAATGTCACCAGACGGACACTAGGCTTGGTACTTGACCAATCTACAGTCTTGTACAACCGCATCCTTGAGACTTGCACTCTAACTTACTGTGACGACGGGACTACATGACGGGCCCTGCCCAAACCTCTTTAAAGAAGACAGGGCCCCGACCACCTGTCCTCTCTGAATGTCAGTCGGACTCCTCGGGTGATTACATACATGAGCTCGGTACAGCCGGCAGAGCACGGACTGTATTACGCATGCCCTCTTTTTATATCCATTTACATATTCATCTGTGTCTCTGGGGCCTCTGCGTTTCGCGGTCTTGTTTGTGTGATGTCATCTTACAGATAGGAGGTTGTTTTACACCACAATTGTACGTTCTTCGAGACCTCTGGGTAATTGGAGAAGTGAGAGGGTTGTGCGCACGTAATCCATGATAACCACACCATTTGCTACCTGCGTGACATATGGCCGTCCAAAGTCGGCACCGGTTGCCCATTGGTCTCGTCGGTTTATGTGTAGTATTTTGTGTTTGCTGTTTTCATGTCGTGTTTTTCTTGTCCTTCTCGTGCTGTACTCGTCTTTTGTGTTTTTGCATCGGGGTGTCTTGCTGTTGATGCTGCAACGGGGTCTTGTTTGAGATCTCCTCCCTTCTTAATTAAAATATTGAGAATTGTATTTTGAAAATCTTTTATCTCTCTGTTAAGAAGATAATTGAAAACATGTTTACTTGCATAAAATAAATTAGTAATATATTAATATTTAGAGTTTGGATTAAGGATATGAATAATTTCTATTCGTAAAACACAAACTTTCTTAATAATCGCATCACATTGTTAAAAACATTTCCTTGTTCCAACTTTGCAAGAAAAAAATAAGTTTGCCCCGGTTTGGGGCGAAAAAAAAATCTTGCTCGGAAAAAAATAGATATATTCAATAAAAATGAATAATTGGATAATCAAATGTATTTCATTACCATTCAATATTTATCTTATCAAATCATCACATGTTAATATCACGTAGATTCAGTATGTAATTACTTGTATACCGCTCATATATTTTACAGAAAAAGGGGCGTTGTTCAAAGGAGTCTTCCTGAACTATCACACAAATCCATCACTTAAGCAGCCGTAAGTAGTTTTTTTTAAATAAATAGAACTATTTATCTTTTTGCTTTTTATAATTGATGTATTAAAGGACTTCAAATGCTCGGAATAAGGTTTCGTTTTGAACATGTTGAAGAAAGGGAAATTCAAGAATTTATCTTTGAATTTCTGTGCAACCGAAGACTTCGAATCCGTCATACTTGATAATACAAGCATTACATCAAAGCAGTTTCATTTGAAGCTGATTAAGATCAACCTTCCCTTGGTATAATCTTCCTTTAGATTATTTATTCTATTCCTTTATGTTTCATATATGTTATTATATGTTATAAAATATAGAGAATAAAAAAAGAAGAAATATCCAAGTATGATTGTCTTGGTTATATTTCTATCAAAACTCAAACATATCAGGTATGAGATAAAGAAGATCCTGTCGATAATATCAACAGCGCTCACAATAGAGCACAAAAATGAGGTGGTGTATGACGGTAAGCAGTCTAAGCTGAGGGGGTTATTTCGTCCATAGGGTATATGTGTAGATTAGTATAAAAACCTATTGGTTACAGATGATTAATTACTCTGTACATTACAAAGATAGCGAGGGTGGACTGATACAGGTGAAACTGACACAAGAAGAAACAGGATTACGGTCTCACTGGGGAATCTGTGTAGATGATGTAACTGGTCATGTCTGGGTTGGGAATATCGTAAACAATGTTGTTATTGCAAAATATTTAAAATGAATTAGAAAAATAAATACGATAGAATCTGAGTAATGAGAGAAAGACATTAAATGTGCAATAGACATAACAACAATTAGGTATACTAGTAATACTCATAATAATACATTTGTTTGTACTCTATGTCTTCCGAAATGGAAGTTACCGGATGTGACAGTTCTACCGAATTGAAGCGGCGGGTGTTGCATGCAAGCAGGAGATGCTTACTCTTCCTGTGCACCTGGTCTCACTGTCATATCGGGTGTCCGCTTCTTTTCATGTGGTGGAGGTTTTTGTTTGTTTGCTTTGGTTTCTGTTTTATCTTGATTGTGTATGCCTTTGGTTTCTGATTTTCTGAATTATCGATTTTGTGCTGTATACAGGGGTACGGTCATTATCCATATTTGTCATTGTAGCAAAACAAAAGTACATTAGATGTATATATATATATATATATATATATATATATATATATATATTGAAATGCAACAAAATGTAATGAAAAAAGTCTTTTACGTATTGTTATTATCCATTGATTATTTAATTACTTGGTTTCTATATATTTGTAACCACTGCAATATTTCATAATTTGATTTATCACTTTGTTGTTTTCGAAATATCTGATATAAATTCAACTGATATATCACTGGATTGTGGTTGTTTGAAATTGTACATGAAGAACAAAATCTCCAACAAGAACGTGTCACAGGAACTACAGGACACAGATTTGAACAAAAAGTTTAAAGCCACAATTATAATCAAAACTTTCTTTGATAGCATAAGATTACTGATAATCTATCAGCAAGGTGCCACTGGAAGTAACATTTACCTGAATTTACGCTGATAATGATGCATATCAATTGCAGAAAGTTTTGCTACTTGTGCTACATCCGAGTATTGTTGGAGATCCCCTCCTTTCTTTGAGAAGAAGTCGAAGAAGGGAAAAGATTTCGACGGATTGACGCCGCTTGCCACGCTATGACAATAGCTCACTTCAGCTTCGCTCATGTGAGCTTCACAATATCTCTAGAAATTAATTGTAAACAACAACATGAAGAACACTATCCTCTGATATTTTCAAGGTAAAAGTCGTTCAGTAACAGGAAACGAAATAAATCAAAGACAATGAAGAAAATGAAATATACAAAAATAGTACATAATACATAGTACATAGTAACATCGTTTTGTCCTCCATAACGAAAACACATTTTTGATTATAATCATCCAAAACACCAACGTTAACCAAATTACCGGATATGACGATACAATGAAGATATCAAACAATGTTACATCGTTTTGACCTCAACAATGAAAAATATTTTCGGTCATAATCATCCAATGACTTTTTCTGGAAGTCCAACTCATTTATGTATTTTATTTCTTACTAAAGGTCTGACGTCAGCACTCACGGCTATAAAGTGACACGTGGCAAAATACTGTGAAACTGTCATGAACAGGAATGGTGTAGTTTTCTTTTGGTCTATTAAAAATTCAGGGGATGTGATTGGCAAAATGAAATCAAGAAATTTTGAAGCAAATACTATATCTTCATACGACTTTTCTTATATGAACACCACGCTTCCCACGACAAATTAAATGATCGACTTTCCAATCTCATTAAATGGTGTTTTTATCGAGAAGAGAAAAACTTATATTTGTACATCTGAATCGAAGGGTTATTTTCCGTCAAAGATTACAAATCATACAAATCATGGAAATGTGGTGACCTGTGTATTGCCTTGTCCATCCTTTTGGACAATATTTATGTAAGATTTGGTGAGAAACTCTACAAGCAAGTTGTAGGGATTCCTGTGGGTACTAATTATGCGCCTCTTGTTGCAGATTTTTTTTATACACGTATGAGAAGGAATTTATCCAAATTTTTCAAAAGAAAAGAAAAAATGATGATGTGAAATGTTTCATTGGTTCTTTAAGTACCTGGATGATATTCTTACTATCGACAATCCTGTTTTTGAAAAGTATAAAAATGTAATTTATCCACAAGAATTGATTCTAAACATGACAAACGATTAAAACACAGAAACACCATTTTGGACCTAGATATCAATATTGTTAATGGAGAGAGTCATAGAAGTGTGTATGACAAAAGAGATGATTATGGATATAACATAGTAAATCTCCCCTGGCTTGACGGTGATATTCCTAGATTACCGTCCTATTGCATCTATATTTCACAGCTCATCCGGTATGCTAGAGCATTTACTGATGTTTTGGATTTTCATATAGAATTACAAATTACCAAGAAATTTTGGGACAAGGTTTTCGCTTTCACAAACTTTTAATGACCTTCTGGAAATTGTAAAAAAAAAATTGTTGTCAACTTTGTCTGAAAATCGGACCAATACAGGCAACAGAGTATATTACTTTGGGTATTTCACAACCTGCATTTTATGGTGACATAATTAACAAGATAAGAAGGATCAAAGATAGACAACATCACTATCGAAAATGCGTCAGAATCATCAAACGCCTTTTATACCGTGGATATGATCCTAATGTCACCAGACGGACACTTGCTTGTTACTTGACCAATCTACAGTCTTGTACAAGCGCATTCTTAAAACTTGCACTCTAACTGACTCTGACAGCGGGACTCCATGACGGGTCCTGTCCAAAAATCTTTAGAGAAGACAGGGCCCCGATCACCTGTCCTCTCTGAATGTCAATCGGACTCCTCGAGTGATAACATACATGAGCTCGCTACAGCCGATAGAGCACGGACAGTATTACGTACGCCCTCTTTTGATATCCATTTGCATATTCATCTGTGTTGTTTGGGGCCTTGCGTTTTGCGGTCTTGTTTGTGTGTGGTCATCTGAAAGTGAGGAGGTTTTTTTACATCACAATTGTACGTTCTTCGAGGCCTCTGGGTAATCGGAAAAAGTGGGAGGGTTATGCACACGTAATCTTGGATAACCACACTCTCTGCTATTTCCATGGCAGGTGCCCGTACTAAGTCGCCACTGTTTGCCTGTTGGTCTCGTTGGTTTATGCTGGCGTCACACTGTCCCGATTTAAGAAGCGGATGGCCAGACGATAAAGGATCTTTTCAAATTCGGGTGTGATCGTAGTATCATCGGGCTATTCGTAAGGCAATCTTGAACCATCGTATGACCGCCGGCTTTGTTTGTCAAACTTCGGGAACAACTTCGGGAGTGCTCTCAAAATCTTTGGCATGCCAAAAAATTTCCGATGGCTCTCCCGAAGGACCAACTTCGAAACAGGTTCGTGTAATCATCTTGCCCTTTGTAAGACCATCGAGAAGGCATCTTGCGTATTCGTAACATCTTCGTTTCTCCTTCGAGACCAGCGAAACCGTCGGGGAAATTTTGCCATTCGAAGGTTTTACGAACGTGTCAAGAACCTCCCGATGGAGTTAGGAGGACTATACTTATTCTATATGATGAACATAAATGTTTAATACACATTCCATAATCATTCCTTTATTACTAATGTCTGTATTGAACAGTATCTTGTTGTGACATCTATCCATTTTCATCTTTCTTACATTGAATCATCACGTCTTCCACTTGTTTCTTTTAGTATCGTAAAAACATCGGTTGCTGAGCAGATCTTAACCATATTCGGGAGTAACTTCGCACGAAATTGAAAATTTTCTATTCGTGTGTCCATCGGATATCATAATCGGGACAGTTTGAAGCCTACATTATGTGTAGTCCTTTGTGTTTGATGTTTTCATGTTGTGCGTTGACGTTCCTTGTTCCTTATGCGTCCCTTTCTGTGCTTGTCTGCGTTGCGTTTTTGCATTGGGTGTTTTGGGGTTTTGCTGTGGATGCTGTAACCTCGTGTTGTTGGAGATCTCCTCCTTTAACTTATTTTAGTAATATGATATCACAGTTAAGTAATCTGAGTTCCAGATCGTCATTCATGTAATCTGAATTTCTTGTTTAGAAATGCTGGTGAATCACATCTCAATTTAAACAGAGAACAGGCAAAAATTTAATTCTTGAGTTGGTATTGTGGCCTGAGACAAGGGCATTTGAAAAGTGGTGAATTTACAATTGTACACTTTTTTCATATTCTGCTCATATTTTGATTTTTTCTTTTGGTTGTGTCATTATTTACCTCTGTTCATCTGATTTTGCGATTTTGAAGTCCATCAAGTAAGATTCCTCTCAATTTTCTGTGATTAAAAATACCTTCCTTCTTCATTTTTTCGGCATGTTTCGTCCTGGTGTCATTTCAGTCCAAATTCAAAACCATACATTCACAGAAATACAAGCAATTGTAGTCAATATTTCCATTTATTTGGTTAAATTATGAAAGAATTCAATACCTGTATCGGAATTTTACATCTCAATATGAGATTGATATGCATACTTCCGATTATATGAGCAAAAACTATGAAAGAATTCAGAGCAAAAAGTCATCACCACGAGACAACTTGAACTAATAATAAACAAGTTGGAAAGTGAAAGCATAGTTGTACACAGAAAAGTAATTAGAAAACTTACTTAAAGGAATTAAATGATGATAAAGGAAATGTGAAAAAGAACTTATTACATAACTAACCGAAAAATTCAAGGTATGGCCAGATTCTGAAAAAAAAATGTACAATCGTAAATTTTACCCCTTTATAAATGCCCTTGTCTCTGGCCAAAATACCAACTCAGGAATAAAATTTAAGCCTGTTCTCGGTCTAATCTCAATTAAGATCTCTGCGATAATAGTTTAGCAACATGAAATCACTATTAAGTATTCCGAGATATAAAAAAAAACTTACAGCGAGGCGAGAGCAAATTCAAATAAGCATTACGCTCCCTTTATGGTTCTACTTACTTTTTGTCCTAGATGTTATTGCCTGGGTACCTGCAGGTAACACTTAGTCAGAAACTTGGATGGGCTTTGGGCTTCTTTTTCAGCTTTACCTTCTTTGATACTATACTTGTATAAGGCATGTTGGTGCCTTCAGCTCTTACACTGCAGATAGTTCATTAGAAAAGTTGTCCAGCTTCTTTTTGTGGAGCTTATGTCGTTGTCTCCTTTTCTCTGTCCAATTTTACTCAAAATTCTTAAGCCATTCGGTTTTTTGAGTCTGGTTTGAGCTTTAAATTTGTGTTTGACTTTCATTCACGAGTGCATTATACGTGTAACATGGTTCATGTGATATGTTAGTACATCGAAACTTTACTAACTATTAGTACAACGTGCTTTTAACAGTACCAGCTTAGATACATGCAATTGAACAACATTTATGAAAAAGTATTATAACTGGTTACCTTTCTGATAGTAATACCGATCAGTGGTATTTCAAGCGAATATTATTTTTAGACAAGTCAAAGCTTCAGTAACATTAAATTTATTACAAATTGTATGTATTCCAGTAAAAATATAAATCATATTTCATCCTTGTATTTCATCTCATTATAAGGTTCACGATGTACTCGTCAAATATTATTATAACATGAAAATAGTTTGCCTGTTCATCTATATGGACTGTAAAATGAATGCCTTTTACATTAGTGTTAAACAATACTATTTTTCTATATGAAATTTATCTTTATGAAAATCTATCTTCTTTGTGTCAGGTTCTTTTGTTTGGCAAAATATGTTTGAGTTTCAACTTTTTGTCGTGTTATGGAACATTACATTGATATTGCACGCTATGATCGCGTGTTTTTGCAGCCTTGGCAGACGAGAAGTAAGAAATATTTTCACTGAAAAAAAAATTGCTTTATCATGAGAAAAGGTAACTATATATTTAAATAATTCGAACAGTGATAAACTACTTTTCTTTCATTAAGGTACTGTAAACAATAACACTTTCTGTTAATTTGAACTTTTGGTTGGATAAGTCCTGTTTCATAAAGTGTTTTCAAAAAGGTGTTTTTAAAGTTAATTTCTCGTAACCTATTGTTACCTATTAAACTTAGTTTGCCGTTAACAATATGGTAACAAAGATGATAGTTTAATTAAGACGCTGATTCATTATGAAAAGGGAATAAAAGGATCCCCATTAAAAGCTGCAAACAATCAACAAATCATCAAAACAACCAATGTATGAATCATTTAGATTTATAAACTGGAAAATAGTTTAGCAAGAATATTTTAAATGAGTCTTATCATCTTACCATCATCGGAAACCCACGCTCCTTCACTCATGCGTGACCGAGGGTGGGTTTCCGACGATGGTCAAATACATGTAAAAATATTTTTGAAAGATCACTTCTTTAACCTGACAGATGTTTCCCTTCATGGCACACGAAAAAATTTATTTCAAGTCTCGATTTAGAATCCATGTCAACCATATTATCAATGTTAATTGTCTTACTATAACTATAACTTACCATGCATTAACTCTCAGTCACTCCACATTCTTAGGATTCAAATATCCCTTAGCTACCTTTATTAAGACTCAATTTAAATTCTCAACACGTGACACACGTGACTTCCCAACATTCAAGCATTAACTTTTGAAAGATATATCATAGACAAGCAGCTACATCGAGTCATACAGTTTGAGTACTTCTGTGACAGTAAGTACTTTTTAGAGTTTTAATTTCTATTTAATTATAATCATATATTTGACGAATATTTCCTTTTAATTTCTTTCTTTAATTCTACGATGGAAAGAACTATCTGTTTACTGGGTACTCCCAGCGCATTATGAATGGTATGCCACACCCTGTCCTAAACTTTGACTGCACTTTTCTTCCAGAGCAACCTCTTATTTGTCAAAAATCATTTTTATTTCATGTGACAACTCGAGTATATCATTTATAATAAAGGTGTAAGTACTTTCGTGTTATTGGAAATAACTTCCTTTCATATAGTTTGACTTCGTTTTGATGATTTTCACAATGTTCTAACTAGGAAGTAGCACAACCTGTTTACAACAAGATGCCCAGGCGGGACATAAAGAAATCATTATCTTATCTAATAGAAAATGCTTCTTGGGATTTACAGCTCGGTACTATACCTGAAATATATATTATTACAGTGCATCACTTGCTGATGAGACATTGATTTCCTTTATTCACATATTGTGCATTGAAATATTTACTATCTTATATGATTTGACACTTCCCGAAGTACCCAAAACCTGCATGTCTGGTCCATGCTGCAAATTGATCTGTTCTTAAGGATCCCGTACCCTAATAGAGTACTGCCGGTTTAAATGTGTGCACATTTTCATAACTTCCCGATAAATGCCTATTATCTCATGATCGGGAGTCTTCGTTCCGAAGGAGTTGATCATTGTATGAGAAGTGTAATCCATAATTTTAGCTAGAAAAGGATGTATAGCATTTTTTATGAGAATAAAAGTTATCATCTCTGGTATTTATTATTGAAAATGCATTAGGGATTGAATACCTTAAATGATGCTGTTGATTTTGAAGACGTTTAACATTAAATTGACCTTAAGTTCATATCAAAGAACAATCTAATGACTGAGCTATGTCT
The DNA here is from genome assembly GCA_028142955.1 of Pinctada fucata. Lineage (NCBI taxonomy): Eukaryota > Metazoa > Mollusca > Bivalvia > Pterioida > Pteriidae > Pinctada > Pinctada fucata. The sequence continues at coordinate 14,956,480 of AP027109.1, forward strand.
TGTGGGAGATATATCCTACTTTTAAAAAAAGTGTAGTTTGATGATTAATTTAATCCCCTCTGGATCATTCATTTTCACTTTCAATAAAGAGATTTCACCCCCCCCCCCCTCACCTCCTCACCCCCCTCCCCAAGAAAAAATAACTAACCAGTAAATTATGTTTCTTTTTATTTTGTTTCATTTTGTTCCCATTTCTTTTCGTTTTAATTTCGTTTCGTTTCTATTTTGTTTTGTTTTCATTTCGTTTCGTTTCCATTTCGTTTTGTTTTGTTTCGTTTCGAATTTTACAGGTACCCAATATAAACGCCATGATCGAGCTATCTCAGTGACATAATTAAGATTTACTTAAGTGAGCGAAAGCGAGCTAAGTGTACACTTTTACACAAAATAAAATGGAACATAGGGTTTAATTTCGTCTTCATAGATGGCTTTGTCATGAGTTCATAGTATGGACTTAAGGTCAAAGTTCTGCTTCTCATATATAAACATTCTTTGTATTTCTTCTTTTTTTTTTGGTCCCAAGCATCAGTTTCTGATGAGGCGTTGGGTTTTTATTCACATATATGTGCATTGAAATGAACATAATCAAATTGATTATTGATACTACACTACCTTGTTTGGTTATTTATCTATATTGACATATGCATTTAAGAAAAGACAAGTCTATATTTACAAAATCGTTCTAAGTTGGCACCGGGTGCCCATTGTTCTCTTTGGTTTATTTGTTGTCTTTTGTACTTGATGTTTCCATAATGTTATTTTGTGTTCCTATCCCCCATTTTTGTCTCTTTCTGTGAGTGTCTGTTCTATAAGAAAAGAGGGGATCTCCAACAACACCAGGTTGCAGCACCTACTATAATTTTGCATTGTGTGTTTTGTTGTGGATGTTGCAACCGAGAATTGTTTAGGATCCCCTCCTTTCTTTACGATATTAGAAAAGTTTTCATGTAATATCGCCCCCCCCTCCTTGGAACACAACACACATCACTTCTACCTTACTCTACCTAAGGTGTATTTTCATGATTCAAATTTTATTTAAAAGCGGAGTTGTGTTAAAAAGAGTGGGGCAATAGTCAATTAAGGAAAATGCGATAAGGCGGGTAGGGCTGAAGGGAAGATTTGGAATTAACAGAGAATTAGTAATTGGCATTTGATTCGCTTTCGGTAAATAATTAACTTCTTCATAAATAAAGTCTGCAAACTCCGTACGGCGGCTTCGCCTAGCATACAAAGCAGGCCGCTCACGGTGACAACCCTAAAAAGAGTTGTTCCTATGACGTCCATATGAATACGGCTCACTCAGCACACACCGGAAGTGAAGAATTCGTTGTTGTTTGAATTTGATTGCAATTGGGCTGATCCGAGGCAGTGGACCCTGTCCTTTATCGACCAACGGACTCCCAAATAGGTGCAGATGTTATATATAAAGTCTGTAAACTCCGCACGGCGGCTTCGCCTAGCATACAAAGCAGGCCGCTCATACCGCTACTCCACGGTGAAAAATTAATTTTTAGGGTTGTCACCGTGGCGTAGCGGTATGAGCGACCTGCTTTGTACGCTAGGCGAAGCCGCCGTACGGAGTTTACAGACTTTATATATAACATCTGCACCTATTTGGGAGTCCGCTGGTCGATAAAGGACAAGGTCCACTGCCTCGGATCAGCCCAATTGCAATCACATTCAAACAACAACGAATTCTTCATAAATAGTTTCGAATTAATCAATTTTCAACAAGAATATTCGTTGTTGTTTACGTTTTCACAAGCAAACGCCTATATTTTAATTTTGGGCATTAATAATTCAACAACCCCTCGAAATAAAAGTTAACAATTAACGTTGACGACTGAAGTAACAGTCAATCTTGGAAAAAATACTCAAAAAATTCCTCGGTAACATTCACAAAGTATTTAGAAAATGTATTTATGGTAAATGTAAAAGAAATATGATTTTATATACTGAAAAAATAACTTATTCAAACTATTTTTTATAACGGCGGCGTTGTTAATTGTACAATATAAGCGAGAGTGAGTGTTCGATTATATATCTCTGGCCACGTGTTTACGGTCTGATAAATTCGGGATATAATAGTTGGATAAAATCATGCCATAGCACGATGTTTCTTATTGAATCTTTTCATTGAAGTTAATTTTTACATTTCAGTCAACAACAGCGACCGATTGTTTCGACATTTCACTCGTATTATTCGTATCATATAAAAGACCCCGACCCTCGCTTCTACGTAAAACTATAAGCCATTTATCATAATTATGTCAATAAATATACTATATTTGATTAAAAATACAGTAAATGAAATAATTTCACGTACAGGACATATTTTGAATAATACTGGTTGAGCTGGTATCGCAAGTGAAAATTGGGCCGATACCCGCTCTTAACGTTTCAGGTCCTTTCTGATATCAAACTCTCTTGAAATTTCTAAAGCGTTTGTCCTGTAGCATCATATCCCACTCATTCTGCAACGTTTTTCTGTACATTTATGGACATTATATCTTTCACACTCTTTGGAAATATTACATTGTTTAGATTGAGCAACACCTACGAGGATTAAGTACCCGAAACGTGAATGTCTGGTCCATGCTTCAAATTTATCTGCTGTTATTCAGGTTAAATGATGCTATTGAATTTGAAGATTTTAACATTTTTGAAGATGGCGCCATAACGGTGATTTTAAGTATCTTTTCTCTTTCTAAATTCTGTAACCAGATATAATGAGCTATTTTCCTTGCTTTTAAATTGTACAGTGAGAGACATTTAAATTAGCCTTAAGCTCTCTTTATGATTCTACTTTCCTACTAGATGCTTTGGTTTTGGTACCTGTAGGCAACACCAAGTCAGACATTTGGTTTGCTCTGGATTTCTTTTTCAGCTTTTCCTACTTGGATACTATACTTGCCAATACGATTTCTTCATACGACTTTTCAAATATGTACACCACGCTTTCTCACGACAAGATTAATGATCAATTGTCCAAACTCATTAAATGGTGCTATAATCGAGAGGGGAAAACTTATATTTGTACATCTGAATCAAGGGGTGCCATGTAGGGCGATTGGAAGGTATTTAGAAGCTTTTATAACAATAAGAATGGGCTGCAGTGACTCCGCCCCCTTCTTATCCATATATAAAACTTCAAATACCTTCTAATCTATACGGAAATAACAGTTTTGTATTGTTAAGATGAGGTGTCGAAACTCCGTCGGACACCTGAATTGAAACCCCGGTGGACACATACATTATCGATTCACATATCCATATGTCTATTTCTTGGGCCCTTGCGTCATGCCGTCTGTTTGTTTGATCATCTTACAGTGAACAGGTTATTTTACACTACATTTGTGTGTTCGACGAGATCTATGAATCATAGGAATAGGAGTTGTGCGCAAGTAATCCGGATAACCACACCGTCTGCTACTTACATGGAAGATGGTCGTCCTAAGTCTGCACCGATTACCCATTAGTCTCGTCGGTTTATGTGTAGTCATTTGTGTCTGATATTTTTATGTAATTTGCTGGTCCTTTTACTTCTTTTGTCTCTTTTTGTGCGTTTCTGCTCTGTGTTTTGCATTGGGTGTTTTGGGCTTTTGCTGTGGGTGCTTCAACCGGGTGTTACCCTCCTCTCTGTTTAATCCTGATCAGTGGTACTTCAATGCAATGTGATTTTAAGATAAGTCAACAATTTTTAGTACCGCCTTCTACTTTGATTTTTTAAGATTTGTTTTTTGTTTTATATAGAGTGCGCAGGTCCAAATTTCCTGCTTCATGGAGATAATGAATACAAATAATTATATGACCAAAGAACAATGTAACATATCATTCCAAAAATGAATGAAAATTTCATCGTTGCAGTCTAATTATGTTGTCCACAATGTACTCGTCGGATCTTGTTATAAACATTAAAACCGTCTGTACTATATCATATATCATGTATATGGATTGTAGAATGAATGCATTTTAAATCAGTGTGTAACAATACTTTCTTCTGTATGAAGTATATCTTTTATAGAAATCTATCTTAGGTTTGTGACAAGTTCTATTGTTTGGCAAACTATTTTTGACTTTTAACTTTTGTGTCGTATTACGGAACATAGCATTTATATGACCGCGTGTTATTGCAGCCTTGGCAGACGAAACGTAAAAAAAATGTGATCATGCAATGTTTTCACTGAAAAAAATTATTTATCATAAGAAAATGTAAGTGAATATTTATCCATTTCGAACAATGATAAAATACTTTTCTTTTATTAAGTACTGTAAACAAAAAAAAACCCCAAACAATTTCTGTTAATTTGATTTTTTCTTGATTAACGTATTACGTTTTCAAAAAAGTCTTTTTAAAAGTTAAACCTTTTGCTTCCTTTAAACTAAGTTCGCCATAAACAACATGGCAACAACGATGATGATTAAATTTAGACGCTGAAAATTGACATGGCATATACATAAAGAAAAAGGAAGAATGGTACCTCTAACAAGGGCTGCAAACCAACAACATAACACCAAAACAACCCATGTAGGAATCATTTAGATTGATACTGCAAAAAAAGGTTTGCAAGAATATTTCATACGAGTCTTATAGAATAAAATATAACAATATTTCTGAAACACCAATTATTTATCCTTGCAGATGTTTCCTTCAGTGCACCAAAAGTACAAATGTCTAGATTTAGAATTCGTCTCAACAGTATTATCAATGTTTGTCGTCTTATTCTGAAATACCATACATTTACTGTAAGATCGGCATTGTTGGGATTCAACTACCCCCTTAGCTACCTTTTTGTTAATTTGTTTATTCAGACTACATCTAAATTCTCAACACGTGACACACTTCTTACTTCCCAACATTCAAGCGTAAACGTGTGAAAGATAGTTCATAGACAGGCATCTATATCAAATCATTCAGTTTCAGTACTTCGGCGACAGTAAGTACCTTTTTTAGAGTTTTCATTTGTCTTTAATTTTAATCAATTATTTGACGATAATTTCTTAATTCCTTTCTTTATTTCAACGTTTGAAAGTACTTTCGGTTAATTGGGAAATCCCAGCTTGTTATGAATTGTATGCCACACCCTGTCCTATACTCTGAATGCACTTTGTTTCCAAAGCAACCTCTTATTTGTCAAAATCATTCTTTTACATTCATTTATTACCTCGAGTATATCATTTATAATAAAGGTGTAAGTACTTTCGTTTTATTGGAAATACATTTCTCTCGTATAGTTTGACCTGCACTTGATGATTTTTACGATGTTCTAACTTGGAAGCTAATACAACAACAGACCCATGTGAGGCATAAGAAATCATTATGTTATCTAATGGAAAATACCAATCGGGTTTTACATCTCAGCACTGGACCTGAAATATATATTTTGTTTTTGAATTCGCAATCAAACAACACTTATTTTAAAACAAAGATACACATTGTATTTCCCACTAGACATACCTGAGCAGTCATTGGTTCCTTCTTTGATTTTGCGCACGTAATCCAGGATAACTACACCACTTGCTACTTGCGTTACAGATTGCCGTCCTTAGTCGGTACCGGTTGATCATTGGTCTGGTTGGTTTCTGTGTTGTCTTTTGTCTTTCATGTTTCTATGGTGTAAGGTGGTGTTCCATATCACTTTTGCGTCTCTTTCTGTGCATGTCTGCTGTTTCTGTTTTCTTTTTTTTTTTTTTTTGGTTGTTGTTTTTTTTTCCTTTTGGTTTGTTGAGTGTTTGCTGTGGGTGCGACAGCCCAGTGTTGTTGGAGATCCGCTCCTTTCTTTGATATGATCTTAATGTCTATATAATAATTAGAATTTTGCCCTACATATATTCATTCTCTAAAATTCCTCTTTTTTTTTCATTCGAACATATCTTGCTGATCAGACATTATATATTGTGCATTGAAATTATATATATTCAAATTGATTATCTTATACGATTGAACAATACCCTGTCAAGTTATTTACCATCATGAATACAAACGTTTTAGCACAGTTCCACCTAAGAATCCTGCAGGTGTGATACATGATATTTGAAACATATAAGCGGTACAAACAAACTGAATGGAATTCCTTTCTCCAGGTTCGGATGGTAAAGCGAGTTATTCACTCATATTTAAAAAAGAATTAAGGAAAAAAATGGCTGGACATTATCCTTATATAATTAACCATCACCATCCAAGTATAAGGATATTTCCTTTAGAACATTCATATGGATGATGATCTTAACACATTTCAAAGGAATAAAAACTTCAGCAAACATTTTAAAGTTTTTTTACGTGGACCTGTACTTTAGTAAAGATAAATTCGATCTTTAAAAAATCGTCCAAAGTCGGCACCAATTGCCCATTATTCTAGTTGGTTTATGTGAAGTCTTTTCTGTTTCATGTTTCTATGATGTTATCTTGTGTCTCAACTTCTCTACACGAGACACAAACATTTTTCCAATTAAGTACATGTAAGTATTAAATTTTCATTTCTGCATTTTTTTTTTTTTTGCTGTTTATACTCATCATTTTAAAATAAGAATATATTATTGCATTAGGAAGCTATGCAATATAAAGCGCATAACGTATTCAAGACAAGTCCGATATAACTCTGTTTCAAGAGCACACTCCCATCTACTGTTAACGTGGAAATGTTCCCATGAGGATACGCGTAACCTATGACTCTTAACTCGAACTAATTGCAAATTCTTTTAAAATCATCCCCATTAACCTTTTCTCTACCGGACCATTTTAAGTTTTTTAGTAGCATTTTTGGTTAACAATATACTGCTAACCAAAACAAGAAACTTGACACGTCATATATCGTCTGATTGGTAATGTCTTAGGAAATTCATATTTATGGATTAAGTTATACTTTCTATGACCTTTACCAAGGTCAAATTGGCTAAAATTCAAAATTTTTCTCCGCTTTTTACTTATTTTAGATATTTTGTAAATGTAATCCTAGCCTAAAAGACGGAAATAGGAAATTTTATTCTAATTTCAAGAAAGACAACACGTTTATATTTTTAACGTTTATATTTCAAAATATTTGTAATATGTTTTTATTTAAACACGTTTATATTTCAAAATATTTGAAATATATTCAATTCTTGCTTTTATACGGTGCTAAGCAAGAACATCTTTGTTTCAAATTTGGCAGAAAAGGGCCATTATCTTGGAGCATTGTCTCTTCTTTTACTTTGAGAGCTTCCATTTTAATTTGGAGTACTAATTGAGTGAAAACATACTCTAAAATAAATTTATTTTTATGATTTAATCATGTTGCTTAGCAATGGCTTTAAGTACATACAAATTTACACGAAGTGTTTGTTTTCTGTCAAAAAAGCAATTGTTTTCGTTTTAAATTGCTATTCTTTTTGGCCACAGAAAATGCATATGGAGTAAAAAGAAAAATGATCGATTTCTGAATAAATTTTTCACAATCTTAAGCAGGGATTTATTTTTTCATGTTGCTTAGCAACATAATAAGCAACACATAATGTCTGACGGAGATGATTATTAATGGAAATTTACTGGATCGTATTTTCAGTTCATGTAAGTTTTTACGCTTTTAAATTGTTATAAGAAAAGCTGGCCTAATAAATATAAACAACATCTTGAAATTTTGCTCTTGAAAAACTATTTCATGTTGCTAGGTATCAATGTTTAAATAACAGAATGACAGCTAGGAAATGAGACTGATTCTTAATAACCGTCTTCATTTTCTTAAAATAGTTGTTCTCCTTCAAATCTCAGTTTACTCTAAACATTTTACTGACAGGCAAGGTTTAGCATTTTCTGTCGGCTGATGGGCTAGGGGTGTTAACGCGATTTTAGATAATCAACTCAGTTTGTGTAACCATGGTAACAATTGCTCTTTCGTGCATAAAAATTTTTCCAGCATGTAGTGTCTTTTTGAAATTTACAAGGCACTTTTGACGATTGTAGAGACTCTTCTTTCTTAGTTTTTCTACAAAGCTCGAATGAAACGGTGAATCACTCACGTCTGTATCCCTTTTTCAAATTCCCTTTCAAATTGTATAAGATAATAATGATAACTTTAAATGTTAAAAATGGGGGAACTCTTACTTACTCTAGATCATATTAATTCATATAAATATCTAAGACATCCGCTTTCTACGCGAGAACAAATATACAAGCATCAAACGAATACTGATTAAAAACCTTTAATCTGAAGATGAAGAAGGTCCAAGGCTCGCCTTATTGGTCGGAAAAAGTTCTATAAATCCATATTTTTCAAAAGAAGAATGTTTAGAGGAAGTGCTGTTGATTGATATTGGAATATTGAAGAGTATCGATACTTTGAGATGTCCAATACGTATCAATACACAAATGTTGAGTATCGATAATTTCAAAACCTTTGACGAGAAAATAAAATCCTAAACATTAAATTCGTTTTTGGTTCTTATTTTCATATTTCTTAGAACTGAATCTTCTTTTATCACATCAACGTTTAGACGAACGAGTTCAAATAATCATATTCTGATAAATCGGGTTGCCAATGTGACGCCATGTCCAAATTTTGAGCTAAAAGAGAATTTGCCAACGTTCTGGTCAATGCTGTAAATTTATCTGCTCGAAAATGATTCTGATGAAACAATTATACATGTAATACTTTTGACGCTGTAATTCACTGTGTTTGCGATGTTTGTGCAACAAAAGGACGACTAATATTCAGAGAAAATGTAAATATAAGAAATGACTGTCTCAGTTTTGGTGTTCATGGATGTATAATTCGCGATTCACGGAATTTGCACGTGACCAGTCACCAACCAGAATTCTTTGGTAGACAAAGAAACACTTTCCATACCTGCCATTGTCATCTTTTTATCCCTTTTATGTTTTTGAAATAATGGAAAACATCAATTTGTTGTTTATTTTTGCTCTGTTTTATATAGTTTTATTGATGAGAACATAAAAACTCCATTTATTGATCATTATTATTATATATTTGAGAAAAATGTAAGGATGCGTATTGTATTGTAAATATTGAGTATTGAAACAAAATAAATTGTATTGTATTGTATTGAAAAAAATACATGTATTTCAATATACAGCACTACTTAGGGGAGGCCCCCTAGAATATAAAATTTTTTCTCTACACCAGGTACGATCACTTCCCTCCGGTCAAAATAACACAATTTCAATTTTTTTTTTCAAAAAATAGTTTTTTGAATTATTTTTTTTAATATTTCTTTTCAAGGGAACCCCCTAACAGGAATATATGTGACCCCTCTGTATAGGAGGGGCGACCCCTCCCCCGACTATGAACAACTATTCGGCCCTCTAGGCTGGTGCAACACCCCCCCCCGCCCTCCCCCCCCCCCCCCCCCCCCCCCCAAGCGGGCGCTTCTTACACAGGATCCTTCCCTGTATCTTCTTATAGAATTTGAGATCCGTGTCATTGGAAGAAATAAATAAAAATCGGTACAGTAAGTTATTATTCTTGTACACCATTTGCTACTTGCGTGACAAATGGCCGTCCAAAGTCGGCACCGGTTGCCCATTGGTCTCGTCGGTTTATGTGTAGTCTTTTGTGTTTGATGTTTACATGTCGTGTGTCTCTTTTCCGTCTCGTGCTGTACTCGTCTTTTTGTTTTTTGCATCGGGTGTTTTGCTGTTTTGCTGTTGATACTGCAACGGGATCTTGTTGGAGATCTCCTCCCTTCTTTCTGACTTAGAAGATTATGTCCATTCAAAAATTAGACGACTTATATTTGATAAAGAAACCTTTAAGGAAATTAAAAATCTTCGTCTCGTCTCATCTCTCTCTCTCTCTCTCTCTCTCTCTCTCTCTGAGGATGATAAAATGAATACCGAAAATATTTTTTTTTCTATTGATTTTTGCTTAAATCGGTCATGTGAACTGATATATGGTCAGAAAATATAATCTCCGGTCTAGAGGGCGCTACGATCTTTTTGTAAGAGTGGAAGGGGAAGTAATGAACAATAATCGGAAATATTTTTTTCTATCGATGATCGGGAGCCATAAAATTGTTACCTGCCTATCGAATATCGACAGCTATCGGGATATATATGCACAACCAATGTAATTCCCTGAGATGTTACTATTGAAAGAAACGTGCTGCAATTCGTGTATTAACACTCGTGACGTCACAATGCATAAGATCTAAAAGAAGGGAGGAGATCTCCAACAAGACCCCGCTGCAGCATCAACAGTAAAACACCAAAACACCCGATGCAAAAACACAAAAGACGAGTACAGCACGAGACGGAAAAGAGACACACGACATGTAGACATCAAACACAAAAGACTACACATAAACCGACGAGACCAATGGGTAACTGGTGCCGACTTTGGACGGCCATTTGTCACGCAAGTAGCAAATGGTGTGGTTATCCTGGATTACGTGCGCACAACCCTCTCACTTCTCCAATTACCCAGAGGTCTCGAAGAACGTACAATTGTGGTGTAAAACAACCTCCTCACTGTAAGATGACATCACACAAACAAGACCGCGAAACGTAGAGGCCCCAGAGACACAAATGAATATGTAAATGGATATAAAAAGAGGGCATGCGTAATACAGTCCGTGCTCTGCCGGCTGTAGCGAGCTCATGTATGTAATCACCCAAGGAGTCCGACTGACATTCAGAAAGGACATAAAGAAACATGCCGCGACGGCTGTTCTAACCTGCAAACTGAGCCCGCGGTGACCTGAATTTTAACGTCACCCTTTTACCTAGAAAACGCGATTTCAGAAAACAAGAATGAAATAGACAACTATGGTGCACATATATAGAATAAATGTCATAATTTGTGTTTTGTTACGGGTATATAACACACAGCAAGTGCATTTATCGCATGAAATGCGCTAACGCGCATTACATGTACGATAAATGCACTTGCTGTGTGTTGAATACCCGTAACAAAACACAAATTAAGACACTTATTCTCTATTTGACACTCAAATTTAACATTAGAAAAGGAGAGTATTAATATTTTGCTTTACGTTCTTTACCATAAAGTAGTTATGACACGGTTACTTGCGAAAAATAAAATGATTTGAAAGATGAGGAATGGTAACTAAAGGTAAATCTGTCTTGCAGAATACTAAAATCGTAGAACATGCTAGATGGCATTCAGAATGAACTTAGTATTTCAATTCGTTTCAGATAAGAAAAAGGTCAACATACGTATGTCTAAGTCAACTATCGCTGATACAATGTAATAACAACTTAGATTTTCATTTTTATTGTCAAGGACATCTTATATTTGCCTATATAATGTGTGAAACTTTGAAATGCACGGCGTTACATGCTCGTCAATTTTAAATTCACAGTGATCATTATCGATATTATTTAAGTGAAGATTTATTTTACTTTAATTTTTCAACTGAAATTCGTTTTTTTAGTTCTTATACGATGGTTATGTTTCACTATCGATCATTGAAAATCGCCTGGAAAATTTCGTCGATCTGTAAGGTCGGCAAAAACATGCACAATTCACATAGTGTCCTAAGGCTATAAGAAAAATAAAGAATTTATGTAGGAAAGTATCTTTACGCCCACGCAAAAAACTGTAATAGTGAGAAAAAGAAATCGTAACCCGATCGTAATCGTGATCTATATACCAATTCAATAGCTTTTGTTTGTTTTCATTTATCGGTTTTCAAGTTGTTACTGTAACTTTCAAATACAATATACATGTAACAATAAAACAAAAAGAGGATTGACAACTGGGCCTATATTTCACAGACTAAGTTCTCAACGCATCGTTTCTTAATTGACGAAGTGTGCATTATCTGTTTTGCTATGGTTTGTTTTTTATTTATTTATTTATTTATTTATTTATTTATTTATTTATTTATTTATTTATTTATTTAATTATTTATTTATTTATTTATTTATTTATTTATTTATTTATTTATTTATTTATTTATTTTACCAAATATTACGATGAATGTGAAATCAATTTATGATGAAAAGAATTAGAAAGAACGTGAGGAAAAATCGAACATCGGTCGCATGCAGACAAGTTACAACGGCACTTACATACATGTACATGTACGTCGCTTATTACGCCAGGTCTCAAGCAATTATGCAATATTGTCATGAAGTTTAATTATGATTCTCCAACGTAAGACTTTTTTCAATTATTATTATTCACCAGGTTTTCATGATAAAACATAAATGAGTACCGGACCTACTTCTTTGTACATATAACGGTTACATTTGTAATATTAATTTATCAACAACATGACGTCGCGCGCACGATAACAGTTTGACGTCACGCACGTCAACATATTTTCACGTAAGCTTGTCATTTTCAAACCGCCTTAACTTGAGATATAAGTAACACAAACGATTAAATAAACATTCTTGTAATCGCAAGATATTAGGCTGAAAACTGTTGATTCAGAATTTTCGATTTGAGTATTCGACGTCGGCTATGTTTGAAATTTAGATCAATTTTTATTTCCGTCAGGTTATAAAGCATGTTACAATTATATTAAAACCATTGAAATTCAAAAGAATAAGAATCAATTTAAATAAGGAAGTATTCACAAAAAATTTGGGTTTTAGAGCTGTATATACTTCTTCTATGAATATGCCTTACATTGTTGCAAAACACCACCAAATGAAAACGCCGCTAATTCAAAATCGAAATTTGAGGTTCTTTGTAAGAAATACTAGCTTTAAAAATTTTATGAGCTGAAGAATTCATTTAATTTTGACATCATGAAAACGCTCAAATCTTTCTGAATACAATGATACCCAGCATGAATAAATTTGTTGTCATATAACATAATAACACAAATTTGCATCGAATAATGTCAAATAAAATCACGCCATCGGTCAATATGACGGTACGGTGGAGAAAGGGTTAAGATAATTGCGACACGATCGTGACAAGAATAGGCAAAAATGGCCATGTTTGCAGGAGGAATGCGCCACGAAAAAAAAATTGTTTTCGAATTGGTATATCATTCTCAAAACAAACACATCAGCATATTTGGAATTATTACGGCAGCAACTTTTGTAAAATTTAAGTAGGAAAAAGGAATTACTCCATTAATTGTCCGATTGTTACCGATCATCGAAAGAATATCATTCCATGTCAGAGGTTTCTTTTCCGATCAAATATTATCCAAAATATACCATTCTACATTATTCACTTTTCTTCCCTGCATTTCAGATCGTGACTATGACTGACAACGGTGCATCCTTCATTCCTCCTCAGACTTTTGTTGAATGTGGTATCTGTAAAGGAAATGCCAACATTTCATGGTTTTGTAAAAATTGTCCGACTTCACTTTGCGACGCATGTGCAACTACCCACAGAGCGACCGAACAATACAAGTTTCACACTATTGTGGAACGGACTTATACCGTCCTTCGATTATTTGGACCAGCAAAGATAGCCGAACAATGTGAAGTCCATCCCGAGAAAGACATATCATCTTACTGTAACGACTGTGACGCTCCTTGCTGCATATCCTGCTTAGTCCAAAACCATCAGCGCCATGAATTCTCCACCATAGAAGGCAAATACCTGGATGCTGAAAAAAGATTGAATGTTTACTACAAGCAACTTGATACCGATGTCAGATCAACGATGGACAAAATGGAGGACCAGGCCACAGAAGATTTGAAAGAAGACTATTTAACCGTCGAAAAAGTCATAAATGACATAAATGAATTTCGCAAAGATTTCATTCAAAATTTTAATAGGTCATGTGATGATCTCATCACAAAAGTAAATCAAATATCAAAGAAATCCACTGAAGCGTTTGGGGGAATAGAAAAATCAAAGAAATTGATCGAATCATTAAAAAAAGAAATTGAAGAGAAAATTGAAAGGGGAAAATTAGACATCATAAAGTATCAACCTCCAAAACTCGAATCTCTTATCCCAACGATAAAAAGGCGCAAAAAAGTTGATATATCATTTGAACCTTCAATGAAAATGTTAGAGGTTATGAAAGAATCAGTTGGGGAAATTACGTCCAAAAAAATTGAAAGAGAAGAAATGGACAGATCCACAGTGTTGAGATCTGTACATGTACAAACATTGCATTCCTTTGTTAGTGAGATAAACGTCACATCCATGACCACAGTAAGTAACAACATGGCCTGGGTTATGTATTTTAGAAGTCCTACTATGTATCTGTATAACGATGAGGGTAAGGTAGTTAGGTCTGTGATAGTGGGAGGTTGTAAGGGCATCATTGACATGGCCATCACACAGTCAGGGGAGATGATAGTTACATGTACAGACAAGAAAGTGAGGTGTGTATCAGTGAGTGGTAAGGTATCTACAATGATAGACACGGCGCCGTTTGTTGGTTATGGTATCTGTGTGACTGGCAAACAAGAGATTGTAGTGTGCATGAGTGATCAGGGTGATAAGAACCACGTGACTGTGTACTCATCTGATGGACGCAGTAAGCTAAGTGAGATACGGGGTAGGGACGGTCAGGGGAAACACCTTATTACTGATCCTTACTGTGTGGTACAGAATGGTCAGAATATGTGTGTGGTGAATACTGGTAGTAATGTGGTATGTGTGGATGAGAGAGATAATGTGAGATGGGTGTATGACGGTAAGCAGGCTAAGCTGGAGAGGTCATTTTATCCAAGTGGTATATGTATAGATAAGTACAACAACCTTTTGGTTACTGATGGTAACAATCATTGTGTACATTATATAGATAGGGAGGGTGGGCTGATACAGGTGATAGTTACACAGGAACAAACAGGATTACAGTATCACCGGAGAATCTGTGTAGATAATGTAACTGGTCATGTCTGGGTTGGGAATGCCTTCAAAAATGTTGTTATTGCGAAATATTTAAAATAAATAAGAGATGATTAACGATACAGTATGAGTAGTGAGAGAAAGACATTTAATGTAATAAAGACAACAATGATTAGTGTATAGATAAGGAATATGCTTAGTTGATACAGATAGATGACTGTAAAATTGATAAAAAAATTGAATAGATTAATTTATGAACATTGTATTAAATAGAAATTAATGTATCTAATCTACAAGTATAACTGCATAAATTATATATTATATTCTTAAGATATATCTTGGATCCAAATGATATTCGATACCCATATTCTTGTCTTTCATTTTTTTATCTCTTCTTTGACAATCATTGAAAAATATATCGTCCTACTGAAAAAAAGATTAATTATCCATGATAGCAATTAAAATAGCATGGAAAGATAAATGTTTTGTTTGATTATGAACTTACTTCGTGAAGACTTCGTATCAGATATCCGAACAAAAGATTGATTACTTACGTAAAGATAAAAAAGTCCTTACAAGACATAACTTCAAATGTAATAGGTTTACTGATTATACTTATTTGTAACAGAATATTAATTTTAAACAAGAAGAAATAAGGTCTATAGATGTTGAAATACAACATATTGTAATGAAATAATTCTAGTATGACCTGATATTTTGCATTAATCATTTAATTACTTGTAGACTATATTTTTGAAAGGACTGAAATATTAAATGTCTTTGTCTTACACTCTGATGTTTTAGAAATATATGATACTTTAACTGATACATCACTGGATATGTAGTATCGTACATTTAGAAAGATCTCCAACAAGAACGTCCTACAGCAACTACAGAAAACCAGAAGTCTCTGATGAGACTGAAGCTCTACCTGCTGTTTCGTTAAGTTCACTCAACTAAAGTGACACCCATGTCAAGATCCTGGGAACAGGGGATTACACAAAATGTGCACTTCTACACTACAGACGATTAAGTGAATAAACTCTGAATTGGTGTTCACAAGATAACATTATAAGACTTATATATGAGAAAATGGCCACACCCATTTTCAAATACCCTGGGGTCAGGGGCTCAAACAAAATATCAGGTACACAACTAGACCACAGACTCATGGTAATGCAAAAAAGAATTATCTCTCTATTAAGTACACTTATGAGAATAGGTGGTCACAAGTATACATAGACTTATATAGGAAAAATGACAACACCCCTTTCCAAGACCTTTGGAGTCAGAGTTTCAAACAAAATATCAGAAGCATAAAAAGACCAGAGAGTGATTATACTGCAAAAAGATTTATCTTTCTATCGATTAAACTTTTTGAGAATTGGTGTTCACAAGATAACATAGACTTATATAGGAGAAAATGACCACATCCATTTTCCTACATGTAGACCCTGGGGGGTCAGGGGCTCAAACAACGTATCAAGAGCACAAATATACATGTACCAGACACTGATTATAATGCAAAAGAAATTATCTCTCTATGATTTATACTTTTCGAGAACTGGTGTTCACAAGATTACATACAATAGTATAGCAGAAAATGACCACACCCATTTCCGAAAACCCTGGGAGTCAGAGGCTCATACAAAAGATCAGGTTCACAACAAGACCACCGAGAGATTATATTGCGAAAAGAATTAACTCTCTGTCACTTTCTGAGAGTTAGTGTTCACAAGACTACATGGAGTTGAATTGGACAAAATAACCACACCCATTTTTCAAGACCCTGGGGGTTAGAGGCTCAAATAAAATAGCAGGTGCACAATTAGACCGTAGATGGATTGTATTGCAAAAAGAATTAACTCTCTATGAATTATACTTTCTGAGAATATGTGTTCACAAGAAGTTATATAGGAAAAAATGACCACACCCATTTTTGAAGACCCTGGGGGTCAGAGGCTTAAACAAAAACAAATTAGATGGGTCAAACTAAATGCAAAAAGAATTAGGTTTCTATCATTTATGGTTTCAGAGGAGTTGCGATCACAAAAAATTTGTTAACAGACAGACCGACAGACAAACGGACCAACGGCACGGGCAGGAACACGTTACGTCGCCCCACAGTACCGTTGTCAGAAGTATTTAAAGTTCTGTACTTAAAACCGTCCGTTGACATTATGCCACAGGTAAGGATATGAAGGAAACCATCCGTTGTCGTGACAATGAGCATGTGTGGAAAGTATGATTTTCTAATAAACGTTGAAATTTTAGAAGTAATACACTTGAAAATTCAATGGGGGGTAGTCATAACACTAAGCTATTGGTTTATATGCTTTTCTGGTACTGATATACAGTTTGAAAAGAGGAGATCGAGTTGGCGGCCTTTGATCACCACGTCCTGCACATGTGTTATTCTTCCTTTTTCTTGAAATCTTTGAATATTCAGGTTATCTTATTCCAGAAATATACTAATAATAAATATCAAGTCTATATAATGCTCCTCTGGTAGTGTCATGACGACGAGTTCAATTTTGGACCAATTTTTTGGGGACTTTTCTAAAATTAGTCCGTTGTCAATCCATGTTGCGAAAATTCTGTCTGTTGTCAGATGTCCGTTGTCTGCTTTTATATTTTAATGGATGGAATGATACTATGATACCTGTACTAATCATTAAAATTCATCAATCAATACGCACAATTTAATTTTCAACCAATTTAGAATGGAGACTGATTTGTCCAGAATTGAATTAGCCGAATCATCCGTTTTGTTAAGATATCCTTAACATTAAAATTTATTTGTCCCGTCTTAAATTCATCTTCTGGGCTATGGGTGAAAAGGGTAAAATATAAATGGAGACGAAAATTTGAATGTATACAGTATCTTACTTTATAATTGCATTATAAACCTGAAATCTGCTTTAAGGGACTTCAAAGACTACAATAAAGTTGTTGTTTTTTTTTTCGCGGGGGGGGGGGTCTCCAGTAAGTGTATAACAGTTATAGGGAGTACTATGGGCAAAATTATAATGGCCATTTATTACAAGTATTTTATTACTTTACGTTTATATTTATTTTTGTGCATTTGATATCATTTTGTCCCTTCGATAAAACGGTGCCTAATAACCTATCTGTAGGTAAGAATCTTACTGTTTCTGGAAAAAAAAGCATGCGAAAATTCTAGATCAAAGAGCGATTTCATGTTAATTAAGAACGTTCGGAACAATTACATGATAAAGGCTGAGGCTATCAAAATGTCTTCAATGACCGATATTTATGCCATTATATGGACTTCAAAATCCCTTTAACAATTGTTGTTTAATTGATCAATGTATAAATTTATGAACTCATCCTACACCTCTTCAAATTCATGAATCATATTTTCAATTTTAAATCTTATTCTATACGATCTATGTTCACGTAACCTGAAAATTATATGATATCCTCCTTTACAGCTTTACAAAAAAAGAGAACTGAATACTTTAAGAATTAACTAAGCTAATTTAATTGCTCAGCCTTAGATTCGAAATAAAGATTCAATTCCTCATTCATGCCCTTCAAATCTTATTCTATACGATCTATGCTCACGTAACCTGAAAATTATATGATATCCTCCTTTACAGCTTTACAAAAAAAGAGAGCTGAATACTTTAAGAATTAACTAAGCTAATTTAATTGCTCAGCCTTAGATTCGAAATAAAGATTCAATTCCTCATTCATGCCCAAATGCCGTTAAGAGTCATGACAACGGACCATATCTTCTTGTCTTGTAATGACAACGGACATTCTTTATCAAATAATCAAAGTATACAATAAATTTACAATGTAAAAGACGGTCATTCACATATATTGTTTGTATAATGTTGTCGATAAATTTCTACATAAAATTGGTGTATAAAATCAAATATTTAAGAGACAGGATAGTTTTCCTGTTCAAATTTCCGTTTTCGTTGCTAACGGTAGGTCATCGCCAATTCGATCTCCTCATAACATAAAAGGAGTTTTATTCATTTCATGGTAATAATGCATTACTGAAGCGTGTGGCTACCCCCCGTTGGCTTTTTAAAAGAAATCACCGGTTACCTAATGATTTATTTGTGATTTTACTGAAATTTTGTCGATAATTTTCATGACAAAGGATGGTTTCCAACATATCCTCACCTGTTGTATAATGTCAACGGACGGTTTTAAGTGCAGAACTTTAAATACTTCTGACAACGGTACTGTAAGGCGACGTAACGTGTTTCTGCCCGTGAACGGACACCAGATAACATGGTATCGATTAAGCTCGACTGGTCTTTGACCAGTAGAGCTAAAAAGACTTAAACAACAAGTTTATAACCTCAATAAATGAAAACTACAATGAGATAAAGAAGATCGTGACGACAATTTCAACAGCACTCACAAAATAGTACCAAATTGAGCATCGACGGACTCCTAGCAAGCTAGAGGTTGGACCAGTTGTCCAAGAGGAGTAAGCATCCCTTATTTACCAGAGTGTGAAAATTATTTTGTCTAAAAATGTACCGAAAGACATAGCAGGATGGGTGGAATATGATGCTACATGACACACGTTTTAGAAATTTCATGAATTTTTGATAACAGAAATTTTCGAATGCGTTGAAGAAACGATCAACCGAAGTTGATAGAACTTGGCTAAATATGCCCTCAGGGACTTCTGGTCCACTAGCAGTGACCACACCAAGTGGTACAAATGTCAAATGTCTTCAAACTCAACAGCATAATTTAAGATGAAAAATTTGAAACAAAATTATGAAGACCTTAATGTGACAGTTGAACAGAAAAACCAACTCCCATTATCCGGAAACCATCATTCCGAGTATATTTTACCTAATGATGACCTTGACCTGTCAATTCATGACCTCAGGATGAATATGCTGCTTTCCCTCGAGATATAAAAAACTTGATGTGGAATGGTGACAATTGGTTCTTTATCTATCACATGGTAACCATTATCGTAAGTGTACTTTTCGTACGTGACCTTTGACCTACTGACCGCAAAATCAAAAAGCTCCTTCCCTTCTTTTAATAATTAGGTACATGTTCAAATTTGATTTCAATAGGTGAACAAGGTGATGGATTTAAGATCTTGAAACAATTACTTTAAGTGCATTTTTCCAAATTTGATTTAGACTGGTGAATTTGGGAAGTAATTATCTGTAAACCATAATTTTTCAATTTTTATCCTTGCAGTGACCTTGACCTTTGACGTAATGACCCAAAACTCAATCAATTCCATCCCCTCTTGACAAGTAAGGATATTTCCAAATTTCGTTTGGATAGGTGAAAGGGTTCTTGAGTTATCATCTGAAAACTGAAAGTTTGATGGAATTACAAACAAAGCGAACTCATAATGTCCTGGGTCATAACATGACGGAAAATGGGGGGGGGGGGGGGGGGTGGTACAATAAAACAAAAACATCTTAATTGATTTGTTTTTATTTATTTGAGATTGCACCTCCAAATATTCATTGACAATGCAGTTTTCTTCAATTGCTGATTAACATACATATCGAAATGGTCTTTAACATCTCTTTCAGAACATTGAATATTTACTTTTTTTTTTTAATTAACCCGCATCAAATATGTTCCTGGAGTATTTATTGGACTTTTTGCTTGTTATAAGTAGCTAAACAACTAATAATTGCTATATTACAAAAATATCTATATTGCACAAATAATGGATTTCTCCTGTCCCACTTGGGGAAGCAAACATTTTTAAATATTCATTTGCACCTTGTCTCTTGGATTCACATTTTCAGTATCTTTCACAAGCAAAGTCACATCTCACATGAGACATGCAAAATACGAAGCAAGATGTCGATTTTCAACGCACATGCAATTTGACACATTCAAAACTATATCGACTTTTCATACTGAGACTAAGTAAATTTATAAGTTTACACATAATTATTTACAAATTATAATGCCAAGAGTTTCTTCCCCTTTCAATTAGAAAGGGTTGTCTCCCTTTTACCAATTATGTGTGTATTGGCACTCACACTATCACAAATTACAATATCACAAAAGACTATGTTAAGCACAACCATTTTAACTTGATCCCTAAAAGTCAAAGTTCAAGCAACTTAAAACTCCTTTACTCAAACATCCTAGAGTTCAAACAATTCAACAATTATACATATTACACTCTCAGGAACGTAATTCACAGATGGAGCCTAGCACTAAATAAATGCCTTGTACAATGATCAAAACCTAATTTTGACAGAAAGTGACAAATTAAACTTCAAAGCACACAATAGTTTTGACACTTTCTATGGATCGAAATACAATCAACAAGAGCTTGTTTTGAATTCTGCAAGTTCGGAAGAAATCAGCGTAGATTTGAGAGGTCCCAGCATGCCATTGTGATTTGCCTGCGACACGTTGCGTAGCTGGTTTAGTGCGGACATTAGTTTACCATTGGCAGTGCCTAATGTTTGTATCCTTCGTTCCTGGGCCTCGATGACTTTCTGTTTCTGATAAACGATGTTTTGCATCTCTTCTTGATCATGACGGAGCTCATCCTCTACGATCATCAACCTATAAATAGATATGTCAATATCAGAAACAAAACACATTTGTCAAAATTCAGTTTAATATAATTATAGAAAAGTAAAATCTCTAAACATACCTGA
Source organism: Pinctada fucata (assembly GCA_028142955.1). Classification (NCBI taxonomy): domain Eukaryota; kingdom Metazoa; phylum Mollusca; class Bivalvia; order Pterioida; family Pteriidae; genus Pinctada; species Pinctada fucata. Next base: position 14,977,871 of record AP027109.1, read on the forward strand.
ACACCATAAAGGATGCATAACAACTTTAATAAGAAGTTAACGTATGCATATTTCTCAAAAGTAAAAAAAATGTGACTTAAAAATAGAATGGTGACTGTACTGTCACACAAAGATGATCTGTTTATTGAAAGCGGAGATTAAATTCCTCAGTTTTAGAAAGATCACTTAACTATACTGAGGGGTTCATTTTCTTGATATCTATGAATCTTTTTTTTCTTAATTAGTTTTATTTTACTTTCAAAGTCTGTGAGTGCTGTTTAGAAAGACTGTAAATCATTTAATATCATACAATAAGATGAATTGAACAAAGTGGTTTTAAAAAGTGATACATATATCAATGTTTTTTGTCATTATGTCAGAATAAGACAGAAGTAGAAAAAAAAACAAGTTAATAATGTGTTACATTAAATAGAAAAACTGTTTCGATGTATCAATTCACTGTAAAACAGCTTTTTCTTTCACCAGAGAACTTCAAGTTAAAGACTTTCGACCTTTTAAAAGCGGAAAAAATAAACCTCAATGCTTATAATAAGACAGGTAAACAAAACATCAATCATGTCAACTATTAAAGCAAGCAACGAGCAGTTGAGATCAGTATGCCATTGATTAAACTCATAACAGTATGAAATATAGATGTGTAAAACAAACAACCAAGCATTCAAAGGATCTTTATCAAGCAACAAATCCAGTTTTATTTAAAATTACACAAAGCACAAATCAAGACGTTAAAACAAAAAAAATCAAGAAGTGGACTTGCATGCTGTTAAATAAGGCAAAGTCAAAAATCATCAAAATTAGTTACCACAACTAACTAGGGGCCGACACCATTTAAATCTGACAAAGTATCGTCAAGCTCAGGCGACTGGGATACCATGGCAACCAATGAGCCGCCGGCTTGTGGCACTACGACAACCAACCTTTGAATTATATTTTTCATCTGGTCGTCTTTTTCCGCCTGCTGACGTCGCATTCGTTCCTCGCTTTCTTTAAGTCGGTTGTGCCAGTCCTCCATCAGCATTTGGGTGCCGCTCTCATGCTCGTTCAATTTTTTCTCAGCATTTTGTAGTCGTTCTTGAGCTTCCTGTAGTTGCTTTTTCAGCACTTCAACTTCTTGCTCGTACTGTCATTAATAGAAATTCATTTTTAACTTTACTTTGTAGCAAGGAATCAAAGATGCATCAATGAAAAGATTCTGTAAGCCTTCCAAATGGAAGCATGAACATAATTTCATGCATAGAATATTTCCTTAAATTCAAAACATACTTACTTTACATGACCTATTAAAGTTTTCAAATACAAAATCCTATTCATTTTTTCTGAAATCACAAGCTAAAAGTACCGAGTCTTTTTGGGACATAGAGTTATTTCCCATTTGAAATGGTACTGTATACTGTATGACATAACACCATTATTCATTTTAAAAATTATTACCATTATTTCCCAAAAGTGATGACATCAAAATTAGTCTATATCAGATACTGTCTCAAACAGGATGCAACTCTAGTCTTTGAAACTTCAGAATAAAAGTCAGCATTCTTTTTCAAACAAATATCCATGTATATTATGATATCCTTTACCAGAATGGTCAAGCTTTTAAAATATAGATTTTAATCAAATAAAACATATAACACTGACCTCCTGCTTGGTTTTCTCTTGCTCCATAATTTTCCTCTGTACAGATCGGATTCCCATATGAACGGCATTCTGTTGCGAAAACGTCGATGGGGACTGTCCTCGGGGGCCACCTGATCATGACTTGCCGAATGAGACATACCGACATTAGCATTAACATACACAGCATGATCACTTTTCGCTATCAATGAATCGGTAGCAGTCCTTCGTAAACCTTCATACAGTGAATTATTGCGTAGGTATAAGAAATCCATACTTCCCGTATGACTGAGTTCCATGGGTCGCGTAGAGCCACTGCTGTTATAAAATGTCTGATTACTTAACTGGGTGCTGAAGTTACTATTATGAAAATCCTCGAACACTTCCGAGGGACATGAGCTGTGAAGGTCAAATTTCCCCGAATCACTGCCGTTATTGCTTTTCGAATGAGATGACGTAAAACGTAAATGATCCTGGTCTAGGGATCTACTTCTACTTGAACTAGATAACTTTGGTGCTAAATTGCATAGATAATCGGGAGACTGCGGTGAAAGATCCGTTTTCATGGGACTTTGAATTCGAAGTGTGTCGTCCTCACTGCTTGCAGAACCAGAAGTAAGGTTTGCAGATTTTTGTGGAGTGACGTAAGAGTCTTGACTAGATAATTTTAAGCTCATTTTATGTCTGTACATTGGATTTGAAAATGATAATGGCTGGAGACTAGATTGTGTGGATGGGGATTTGTTATGGTCACGTGACAGTTCCAATCTATTAGACGTGGACTCGACAGGGGAGCTTGACTGACTGTACCCATACGACTGATAGCCTGAAGACGCAAGGGTAGAAATCTGGCTGATCGATATTTGGCTGCCATTTATATTTTGTTCCATTTCCATTGACGAATTTTGTGGGTCATCATCAATGAAAGAAATCAGATCTATATAATCGCCATGATTACCATCTGCTGCGTTCACAATTTCAGACCACGATTGGTTCACACTTTATTCATTATCCATAGTGTTTTAACTCGCGGACACATTCGAGACTTCCGAATCGCAGCGAGATGTGAACACATGAAGAATATCCGGTAATTTTCCGAGCTTTTGTAATGTGTCCTGAAAAACAATTCAAAAGTAAGCATAATTTTCCTACCAAACAATGTGACTTAAATTCTCATTTTTAATCTACAAGCCAAAATTCTACCCTCGAAATCATTCTACTAAAATTCTACCAAATTCTTGAGGATATTCTCAGATTCTTACTTAAATATGTATACAAATGTACATTAGTGCTGTATATTGAAATAAATTTTTCAATACAATACGATACAATACATTTTGCTTCAATACTCAATATTTTCAATACAATACGCATTTTTTTCATTTTGAAAATCTTGTTTGCCATATTTTCTTTTCCCCTATTTCCAAGATATATTGTAATGCATTTATATACATATGATATTCTAATCTCTAGTTTGCATTATATAAACCCTCTCAAGGTTGCTAAGGTATAAACCTTTTGAACGTACAAAACACAACTCTAAACTACTTTCATCAAATTGAAATGATCGACCATTAAGATAGGGGATGTATGTATGTACCGGATTTGCCTTTTCCAGGTTTTCAATAAGTAAGGTATGAAGAAGAGATAGTTCCTTGCCAAGATCTATGTATCCGTCGTACTCCAAGAACTGCTTGGAACATTCCGTACTCTGTACAAATTATAAAATAGAAATCAATAATAGAGGTTTGAATTATCAATCATGACCATGTTATATCTGTTAAAATTTTCATACAAAGAATGTGTTTCTTTACAAATACAAATCGATTTGATACGTGTATCATTTATGGATAAATAAAATTGATATAAGAAATTGAGTCTGGGACACATATTGATAAATGAGCAAAACTTCTTCAAATGCATATCGAGCAAGTAAGTACATGTGAACTTACGGAGATCTGGTCTAGAAACTCCCGTAAACTTCCGTTATGACGCTCAATAAAATCATTCATGAATATCATGAAATCTTCTTTTCAACCGAATCTGAAAATTGATTGAAAGGAATGTAAAATATCCATCTACTGACAATTCATTTACATAGTTACTTCTCATTGTTTTGGTTCCATGATACATTAAAACTCTGGAGAAATTTTACCATTTTTAATATTCTATTCGATTAAAGATAAGATAACTCTGGATTCTGAAAAGATTATTTTACTATGTCAAATATTTTATTTGACTTTATTTGATTTCTAAAGATGAGATAACTCTTGATTCTGAAAAGACTATGTTCAACATAGAACTTAAAATTGTTGAATCATTTGAAACACATTTCCTATTCAAATATCCTTTTATGTATCAATTAGGAGGATTATAATCAATGGCCTGTAATACATTGCCAGGTGTGATGTCAGGCATTTGATGATTCTTTATCATTCAAACTCTACTGAAACTGTAAATGTGTGATGGATATCACATCTGCAAAACTCTGCTTAAAATTTATTCAAATTTTAAATATTTCCATTTGAAATCAGACATACTTGGCAGAGTTGGCAAGAGTCTGTATAGTTTTGGCGATGAGAATAAGATTTCGAGCAGCTTTCTCTGGCGGAAATTCTGTAATAAAGAATATCTTGTAAATATGTGGAAAACTTAATCTATTGTTTAAAATCTTAATCTATTGGCCATTACCTGATCGAAGTTTTGAAAAAACAAATGTGAAATCTCTGTTGGTGAATGAACTTGGAATCTGTTTCAATACATAAAATACATTATTATCATAAATGTTTTACGTAACTTGTAATTTTTATTTTATTACCATTACAAATGCCCATACGTATGCTACAGCGCTAATTCTGATAAAATATGAATCAACCCGCTACAAGAAGTATACATATACAGTTATGATCGGTCAAACATTTTAGGACATTCATAATCATCACAGAACATTAAAAGAAGTACAGGTTGGTTTTTTTTTCTAGATTAAGATCATTTATACATGTACTTGCCTTGTATAAGATTAAACAAGCTTTGAGACAAAATAGCTGGGCACAGAAACCTAAGGAAAATGGAGCCTCGTATCAAATTATCGGCAATTTGGCCTTTAGACTGCTCCTCACACTGTGCACGGAAACTAGAGAAAATCTCTCGCAACTCACGGTAAGATTGAAAACATTTACAAAATTAGGTAAACTCTTATTAATATGTACGTTTGCATAAAAAATGTCTACATATATATGTGTGTTTGCATAAAAACATGTCCACATAAATGTGTGTTTGCATTTAAAACATGTCAACATAAATATGTGTGTTTGCATAAACATACATGAATGCACCAAAAAGTTGGTATGTGACATCATAGATTTTATTAATGTATTATTCTTTAAAGAAAAGGTTACACTGTATATTTTTCTTTGAATCTATCTTAAGAAATGCACTCATACTATTGATGTCATTTTCAATTTCTACTAAGGGAAATCAAAGATGTCGACAAAGTCTTTGAATACATATGCCACTTCAAATTCTTGATTCTTGGAATCATTCACAAAATATACAATGACTTGTAAAAATAAATTACATGCAATTTTCCGAGGAAAAATAACTTATGAGTTCATACCTGGGGAAGTAACAATGAGAGTTGATGATTTTGGCCCAAACCATATTGCAGTACATATCTAGAAGTTTCTGGTGGTTGTTTAGAGAGCTCGGATTGGCAAGTAGCTTCGTAGGGTCAACTTCACAGTCGTCCTCTGAATTTATCATGCTACGGACAAAGTCCGACAATGTGTCACTTAAGTACTAAAAATAGACAGGAAATAATTATGATTGTTGCACGGTCTACGTTGTAGACAGTAATTAACACCTTTCCAGACGGTGCAATATTTTTCATTGTGAAGCAATGATTGAATTCATGATTGAATTCATGATTGAACTAATCATTGAATGATCAACCGAGCCGTTAATTGTCCTTAACTGACCTGACGTCCATTGCATCCCGTTTTGAAAATACAACATGACCAAAAGGGGGAACGAATATTCCCATTCACATGTTTAAGAACAATCCGCAATTTACAGGTTCAATGTCACGGGCGGATCTAGATTTTCATTCTCCCAAGAAGGCGGGTCCAACCCTTTAGGAAAAGGATTCCAGCCTATGAGTTTGAAAGAAGATACCTAAAATCGGGAAATCATGTTTCTTTTTTTTGTGGGGGACAAATTCGGGGGGAGGGGTCCTGACTCCTTGCGCGCTCTAGATCCGCGCTTTTTAAAATGTTTCAAAATGCATGGGATCAGCTACGAAAGTCAAAGACTTCTGCGATTTAAATAGTTTTGAACAAAAATCAAGACATTCCTGTAGTTTGGAATATGTGTTGGAAAACTTGTACAGGGGAATCCTTAACCCTAACTTCTAAAATCCGCTTTCTATGTTGAAGAATTCAAATATTAGGTTCCTTTTGTTTTCTTTAACTTTTTTTTTCTCCGACATTTGACTCAAAAAACACTGAACCGAATTCTTTTTATTTCTTTCCCGTTATTTTAAAGTGCGTAAAATTCTTGTCTGTTTACTGACCATGAGTAGTTTTCTCCTACTTGGAATTACGAATTATAATTACTCAATCATTGTTGATAATTGTTTGATAACCTAACAATTGCCGTGCAACAAGTGGTTTATTCAACTGCTCCTCGGGCTACGCCCTCGGAGATAGTATAATAACCCTTACATGAAGTCTTCTATAACAAGGAACAGAATTTGATATACAGCAAAAGATGCATAAATGTTGATGTTGAACTTATCTAGCATTTAAGTTAGTTTAAATGAAGGCCATATATTTAACTAAATGTCATTATGTGATACAGGTCATGAAACTCTGGAAAGATTGAATTACACTTTAAAAGTTATTTCAGGAAATATGTGAATATAATCCTTTTCTAAAACAAAGTACTTAAAGAATTGTTTTCCGTTTTTATCCTTATCAAACAAAATTACTGTAATTTTTTTTTCTGTCTATCGATGTATAGACAAAAACCGATAATATAATTTAATTAAATTGCTACAGTATTTAATTACCTAGCTTATTTTGCAATCGACATCATTTTAGCACTGTCGATTTTCAAGCTCAAAACTGGCGGCGTAATATTTGAACAGGCCTAACGTAGCTGTGCTCTACATTTGTGTAGGCAACAATGTCTATACAGCTACAGATAAAATATTGCTCTGTACGTTTTGTATATGAGTTATAGAGACACTACGGAATTAGTTAAATTGTATCAGATGGAGTGCTCTAACTTTTTCTCCCACAAGCTTCATGTATGCTTCCATAGCTTTTGTGGCTATACTGTTCCCTCGGAAAGTTAACGTCTCATTGTCTGAAATAAAGATTTTTTAAAATATAAATATTTCCTCCTTCAAATTCAAATGCATCAGCAGAATTTAACATTTGAAGTTAAACATAAAAAATGTCAAAGACTCAAATATCTGGGGTATTTTGAAAATAATATTTCATTATTTGTTATCTATAATGATCTGTAAAATTTCTATCCATTGTGATTTTTATCTAATTTACTAGCATCAATTTTACCCATAAAATGCTCAATGTTAATCTTTATTTAAGAGATCAGTCTTTTTGTTTTTAAATATTCTTAGAGATCATATTTTGTTGGATATTTCACAGTTGAAATAGCCCCTTTCACATTATCTGCGGAACTTAATTTGAAACTTAATTCCAGGGAACAAACAATATATTGCACATTTACAAGTAACGTTATTTGACTGATATCATTTTTTTAACAACTGAGCCTTAAATTCAGTAATGCAGATAACATGATAGCTAGGTCTGTATAAAACATAAAAGGGTTTATACATTGTATATAAATTTTGACTGACCTTGACGTGTGACCTCCGATATGACGACATCAGTGAGGAAAAGTTTGGACTTGTCAAGCTTCTGAAGAATATGGATCATCGTCGTGACGATGTCTTCTTTGTCCCTGAGACTTACTATATTCTCCATGACCTCTGACAAGGTCACATACTCTGTCGTAAGGTACGTGAAAATAATAAGTCAGAGAATTAGATTACAAAATCCGACATTTTCACAATTAAATAATGTGCTCTATATTGAGATGCATATGTTAATAGCCTTCGAGTTTGAGAAATAATTTCATTTCTTTTTTTGACAGTACATTTTTTTTCAGACGTTACAATCAGCAGACATCTTCTATAATTGAGGAAATTACATTTATAACGTTTAATTCTACATTTTCAACATACTTCAGATAATTTGTATTCTAATAGAAGAATCTGTATGGGGTGGTAACGGAGCTTCAGTCGGATCAGCGGTAATTCGCTCTTGTTTTCTTTCCCCGTTTTCCCGACAGTTCCTGAGCTTGTAGTGAACCATTTCTCTATGTACTGTCTACCAGTGATTTCTGATACAGGGATGTTCACATAACCTGGAAAACAAACTTTCTATCAAATTTGTCACTTCATTCATGCAACCGGATGAAAATAATTCTAAATCTTTAGACTTTATCAAAGTAAGACCAACTCAAATAAATTTTTGTTTTTTTGTTTATTCATTGAACAACATCAGATAATTCTTCTTCTATTTCAGGTGGGAAAATATCACAGTAATTTGAGATTATTCTGGTATTCATAATAGTTCAATTCTAAATTCATTTTTTTTTCTCTTCCTGATATTTACTTTTCTTTTTTTTCTAAAAACAATTTTCAATTTGCTCATCCAAGTAAAAAAATTTTTAATGAAGAGAAACCTTTTTTTCTAGAAATGTACTAGAAACGACCCTTACAACATTTTAAACATTCATTTTCTTTTTTCTATCCTTTTAACGTTTCGTCTCAACTGATACATATACTTTCCAATATTAATGCATCACGGACATCACAAAAATACCCTATACACCAGTTAAATCAAATTTTCAACAGTACTACGGTAGTTTGTCCCTTTTTTCACACCTACCAATTTAAGCGTTTTTATCCTTTTTCTTCTTTTTGTCAGCCTCTACATTTGAGCTGAAAATTTGCTGCATGTGCTCAAACAACAAAATTTCAGAAGGATACCAAATCTGCGGCCATGCAACAAGACCTAAAAACAACACGCTTAACTCAGCATTATTATTGTGATATGTTGCGAAAATATTATCAAAATGTGTTTTATCCTCGGTAATTTGAACGCTGGAACAAGAAAACTATAATTAACTGTCTAGCAAAATATCTACGATCAATTAAAAAGAAATATGATGTGTGTTTCTTTTGTTGTTGGGTATATGACGTTTAATATAAATTAAGATAGATGTTTGTTTTCACTCGTTATTTTGCGGTTTTCAATCATATCCCACCCATCCTCGTTCGTCTTTCTGTTCATTTTTTGGCATACTCATTTTAACACGCTTTGGCCATATTACATTGTTTAGATAGAGGTTAAGTACTCGAAACGTGCATGTCTGGTCCGTGCTGTCAATGTATCTGTTCTTAAACGATGCTATTGAATTTGAAGACGTTTAACATCAGACTTCAAACCATTCATATACAATATGTATCTTTCCATTCAAATTCAAAACCTATCTTTTTTTCTACAGAAGAAGGGCAGACTACAAGAAATAATTTAATGGTTTCAGACCTACATTAATCCTTGTTTGCCCTGGATCTTTGTCTCATTATGCCCAAAAAAGTTCTTATTCAGTATATGTTTATCTCTAGTAAATGCAGTTTGTTAAGATCCTTCATAAAACGACTTATATCTACATCTATGAGTTGAAACACTTTTCTACATGAAGTGTTCTCTTAACAAAAGCTATCTTATTAGTTTTATGTGATACTAAATTGTTTTATAAAACAAGAACTGTTTTAGGTTGACGTCATTCAGAGTAAAAGAATATCATATTCGTATTGCATGCTGAGATTACGAGGTGTTGCTACCATGGAGTATTTAAGGACAAAATATGAACAATTATTTCAGAGACACAACTGTTTCCTCATGAAAATATACCCGACCTAAAAAGAACCGCACTTCATATTATACAGTGATTTGGTTTTTTCTAATTGATCATAAATATTTATATTTGATTATATACGCTGCACATAATACTCGTAAGAGGGTGATGCAGTATGAAGAGATAGATAGATAGTTTTTTTTTCCAGCACTCGAATACACGGTTCGATAATTTTTTCGCAACATATCACAATGATAGTGCTTGATAAAGCGCGTTGTTTCTAGTTTCTGTTTCATGGTCACAGGTCTGGTATCCTTCTGCAAGTTTGTTCTTTGACCACTTGCAGTACATTTTCAGTAGAAATATAGATGAATACTGGTTTCTCTGTTCAAATGTAGTCAAAATATGCCAATTAATCTGAAAACTAAACAAATTAGTGGAAATTTCTGTAAATAGGGGCATGCTTTACAATAAAGGATATCAAAATTTTGCAAGTATCATCCCAGAGTAACACTAATTTTGCCATTTCCATTCATCTGTTGCAGATTTATCTTTAACATCACATTGAAATAATCAAATGAAATACCAGAAAAGCTTAAGACTAACGTCCAAGACCATTGAAAATGCCGGTAAAATGACCTGTCAAAATCGAAGTATATTTTCGGAAAACTATGCTTGCAAAAAAAAATCTAGATGTAGTAGGGTTTTTTTATTTTAAAAAGAGTTGATCTTTAGGATTTTTTTTTCTCAAATTTAGATTTTCTGTTTTATGACGTCATTTGAAATATTGAAATGAATTTGTATTCAGGGAAAATTTTTATCATCATTGAAAAACAAATCGCAATGCCTAATATATCAATTTGGAAAGGTTTAACAACTTTAATAATTTCTAACAGTAAACGGAATTCTTAATAGACAATATGTAACATTGCGTTGTAAACCAAGTGTCTTTGTCATGGCGCTGTGTCTGATCATGCTGACTCACTGATACATGTTTGTATTCCAAAATATTTTTAAAACTATTTCAAATAAGTGATCTGTTGCACGGTCTGCCTTGTAGACGGCATTTATAACCTTTCCAGACGGTGCAGTATTTTTCATTGTGAAGCAATGATTGAATTAATGATTGAACTAATCATTGAATGATTGACTACAGTATTTTTCATTGTGAAGCAATGATTGAATTAATGATTGAAGTAATCACTGACTGAGTCGTTGACTGACTTTCATGAGTAATTTTATTTAATAAGCAATAACGAATGATTCATTCATTGATGATACTTGTTTGATGGCCTGAGAATTACCTTGCAACAAGTTGGCAATTCAACTGTTCCTCGAGCTACGCCCTCTGGGACAGTGGAATGACCCTTACTTTCATGATAAAATTGTTTTGCAAGTCTTGTTACTTCACTTTACATAATTTAATTTTGCGCTTTTCACTCATCCAAAACGCTAATGTTTACATTTACATGATTTGCAGGAGCTACGCAGCACAATGATATATTGGTTAATTCCACGTGAATTAAACAACGTGTTTGCAGTACTAATGTTTTAGATGTCCATGGTAGAAATTTAGAAAGGAGCGTCTTTGGTAACATGGAAAACTGGCCCTACTTTTAGAATGTTTTAGATTTCGATTGTATTTCGTGTCAAAGAAAGAAGGTAGGATATCTCCAACAAGACCCCGTTGCAGCATCAACAGTAAAACACCAAAACACCCGATGCAAAAACACAAAAGACGAGAACAGCACGAGACGGAAAAGAGACACACGACATGTAAACATCAAACACAAAAGACTACACATAAACCGACGAGACCAATGGGTAACCGGTGCCGACTTTGGACGGCCATCTGTCACGCAAGTAGCAAATGGTGTGGTTATCCTGGATTACGTGCGCACAACCCTCTCACTTCTCCCATTACCCAGAGGTCTCGAAGAACGTACAATTGTGGTGTAAAACAACCTCCTCACTGTAAGATGACATCACACAAACAAGACCGCGAAACGCAGAGGCCCCATAGACACAGATGAATATGTAAATGGATATAAAGAGGTCATGCGTAATACAGTCTGTGCTCTGCCGGCTGTAGCGAGCTCATGTATGTAATCACCCGAGGAGTCCGACTGACATTCAGAGAGGACAGGTGGTCGGGGCCCTGTCTTCTCTAAAGAGGTTTGGACAGGGCCCGTCATCGAGTCCCGTCGTCACAGTCAGTCAGAGTGCAAGTCTCAAGGATGCGCTTGTACAAGACTGTAGATTGGTCAAGTACCAAGAAGTTAAATGTATGGTTGTTTGAAATATTAAATAAATTGAATATTGAATTACGTGCAGTACACCGACAGATATGGCTTCAAATTCGGCTTAAAAACGTTAAATGCTGAAAAATAGTAAGAAATTGGCACAATTCTTGACAAAGTTTATGAAATTTAGCAGGGCGCCATCCCTTACGCAAAATAGTCCTCATATAAAAAGTTAAATTTGCAATTTATCTTTCGATCTACATAAAGATTATGTTAGGTGAGGGTTGGCGCATATACTAATTTTATAGGGAAATCTGCCTATTGTTTCTGCGCATCATATTCAGCGTCTCTGTGTAACTTTTCCCGCGAAATAGAACAATTACGATGACGTCGCGTAATTGCGCGAATAACGTCAAGATGTTCGACTTGCATAAAAGGATATAAAGACCGCATCAATACACGAATTTATCGGAATAAAGAAATCATGGGTGATTTGAAAATCGTTGATGTGTTATGTTGAATCTGAAATACTCCAAATGCAACGATGATCTCCTCAGAGGCAGATACAGCCAAAATGGATAAGGATGAGAGTCTACAGTTTTGAGAGAAAGAGAGGGAGACTTTGAAAAGAGGGGTAATTAATTCTATACTTTGTTGAGATGATTTCAATTCGTGAAAACGGCTACTGCATACCTTGCACCAATCAACTCAATCAAATACATTTGTATCAGTTTCCGGTGCAACGTTTTCAGAGGAGAAAGCATGAATGTGTCAGTCAATCCGAGCCTGTGGCGATCATTTTTGATTTGCGGTTGCCTCAAAAGCATAAAACCTAGTCGAGTACGTTGAGTTCATTGATTCATGTAATGTTTGGTTAAATTCTGTGCATAGTTTCAAAAGGAGAAGTCGAAAATGTTTCAGCCAATCAGAAGCCTTGACGGCAATCTTTGATTTCTGATCAGGCCAAAAACGTGTATTTTTTCTGACTTTCTCTTCAATGCTAGTCGATAGATTGCAGAAAATTTATTTTCTTGATATCGGGCGTTGAAATTAAATATCTCAACATAATGCAGTACTAGAATGTTTACATAGATAGAAAATAATACTGAGCAATTTTCATTGAAAAAATCCATGAGTCCCTATAAATTATCAGAATTAAACTTCCCCTCCCATCTTCCTTTTCCCCAACGCACTCACAATTATGAGACAAAGGCGTTGGATACTGAACTGCGCGGTCATGAGGCCATCTTCAGGAGCATCGAATTTACATGAAACGGAGATAATAAACTAATCCGGCATAAATGATTTAATGATTCAGAACTGAGAGTCATAAAAAGACAGATCATTTAAAAAGCTTACATTCCTCATTTTATCGTATGAAATTTCCCCAACTGATCTTGATACTCAGTTTATTATTTTTGTTTTTTTTTCCTTAGTTATTATTTATGTTTTATGCCCCTGTAATCGGAAACTCGGGGGTATATAGTTTTTTGTCTGTCTGTTTGTCAGTCTGTCTGTCTGTCCGCAAAAAAGCATAATTTTTGAATGGTAAGTAAAAAGGCTTTCATATTTCACATGCAGTTGCGTATCGAGCAATTTTTTTATGACACTAGGGGCGTTGAAATCACAATGTCCTGGAGACCGAATAAGGGCTTAGCTTCCAGTATTTCGAAATGCGACTGGCGAACTGTCATTTAACAAATTAGTACCGAAAGTCGGACGGACAAATGAATAAGCGACATAGGTACAAATGATGTCAACAACCTGAAGTTGACTTTCAAAAAAGTATCCTTACAAGTCCAATGGACTTTAACTGCGTATTCGTCTTTTATGACCATTCATACATGTACAAACAGTTTGTTGTCAAACGTAAAAGCAATTAGATTCAGTAAACAAAAAAAAAAAGATAGACAACGCACATGCACTTTGAGGGGGTGGGGTGTTGTTAGGGTCGCTACATTTTTCCTCGGTAGTAGAAATGAAGTGGCAAGTGAAAGAGGGTGTTTATCCTGAAAATGTTAGGTTTTTTCTGTAAACATGTTTATATGGATGAAAAAAAATGTATATATAAATTACATGCATTAAAAAATCAATAAGAAAACCGAATGGGTCAGTGTAAGTCGCACAGTTTTAAGGATGGTTGTGGCATCATACGCAGACCAGACACAACAACTGCTACGGCGTGTCTGCGTGCTACCAAATCCAAGCGGAAGCCGTATTGGACTACTCACTGATTACCCACTGACCACGTACTTACGGATCCCCAAAATTTTGCCCACATATCACTTTCTTATAAGCCGGGACCATGGCTTTGTCATGGTTATACTGCACGTCCGATAGACGTATTAAGATATAGACACGCATTTCGATAAATTATACTGTGAATAAATTAACATAAATGATTTCCTTCTTTATATAGACGTTGGTCCGTGAACGATACTGAATATAGCTGTTGTGATAGATTTGTGTATGTCTACGTATTGTCCGTGGAAAGTAAAAACCTTGCTCCCTCATTCTTTAAGCAGTGTATACAGGTGGTTTTAACATGCATTCTCATGACCTAAACTATTTTTAAAAAACAACAAAATGTCACGGATAAAAACTGAAAGACCGACCGGAAAAACAACTTGACCTGAATTCAGAAATGACTTGCCCGACCGATTTTTGATACGTTACGAACAATGGAGCAACCGCTTATGTGCAACCCAGTGATATATGACGTTCTTTTTTAGTACGTATATATGACGTCAAGTTACATAACTCTTCCTTACGACGTTACATTAGCGCTAACCCAATCCATATTGCAGGGCTTATATTTCTTTTGTAAGCGCGATGACACCCGTCTTTCTTCACATAAAAGGCATCGGGAATTCTTCAGCTTACATTCTTGACCCATACTATGTTTTTCCCATCAGTATTTTTTTTTTCTATGATATCAATGTTATGTGTGATAGTGGCATTTTTTTCATAAAAAAGGCCAATATAAATCTGATTAAGAAGATGAAGATGAAAACTCTATTAATCAACGATTGAAAATAAAGGTAAGAGTCACATGTATACAAATTATGTGATCTATGAAGTGGATAAGCCTTATTTCCATTCTAATTTAGATACAACATAGAAATGCGCTGTAAAACGCAGTTTCTGCAATCACCTTTCAGTTGGCGCTGCTGAAATCTCGCGAGAATTCCCGATGACTTAGAAATTTCTCTTCATATATCTTTCTCTTGTATATATATCCAACTAACTACACGCAGAGTTTAATCAAAATACCATCAATAGTTTTGAAAAGGCAGATTTCCCTTTAAATATTTATGCCCAAAATTTTGCGACTTCCCTTAATTTTCCGTCATGCAGGGAAATTGACGTCAAAATGTGACGTCATAACTGACGCACGTGACGTTTTGACACTGAAAATATTTACTTTCTATTTCGGCATGTATTTGAGATAAACATAAGAGGGCTGAATCATAATCTTTATAGAATTATTTTTCGCAAAAATTTAGGGCCGATTTTGGAAGTTAGTGAACCTGCCACTTCCAAGAAACCTTTAGGTGCAGATTTTTCGATTACATAAACTTGTTCAGACCTTCTGAAAATTCTACAAAAAAATTGACAGTTCTTTCGAGATTCGCACCGATACAAGCAACAGGGTATATCATTATGGATATTTCCCTAACTGCCTTTAATGTTGACGTAATAAATATAAAGAAAGTAAGAAGTATCAAAGGTAGGAAAATAAGTACCATTGGAAATGCGTCAGAATAATCAAACACATTTCATACCTGAATTCGAAGGAACTTTTAGAACATCTGAAATCAACTCATTTTAGTACAGTCCATTCGATCAAAGCCTTTGATTTTTCGACACTTTATACTACAATTCCACATTCTAAATTGAATGAAAGACTCGCAAAAATTATAAGTAATGCGTTTACAAGTAAGAACGGTAATCGCAAATACAAATTTATTGTTGTTAACTATGAAAAAACCTACTTTGTAAAAGAAAAGTCCGATTCTGAAAATAATTACACTAAAACAGACATTATTCAGATGTTAAACTTTCTGATCGACAACATTTTTGTGGTGATTGGAGGAAAGGTCTTCCAGAAAATTGTCGGAATTCCAATGGGGACCAATTGTGCCCCACTCCTTGCCGACATTTTCCTTTACTCGTACGAAGCTGAATTCATTCAATCTTTGGTCTCTGAAGGGAAAAAATACTTAGCTTCTGTCTTCAACTTCACTTACAGATACATAGACGATGTGTTGTCCATTAACAATCCAAAATTCGCGGACTACCTGAGCAGTATCTATCCTTCGGAGCTTGGAGTCAAAGAAACTACAGAGACAAATAATTCAGCATCCTATTTGGACATAATGTTGTCCTACGACATTGATGGTCACATGAACACCTCACTCTATGACAAACGTGACGACTTTAATTTCAGCATTACAAACTTTCCTTTTCTGAGTAGCAACATCCCTTCATCGCCTCCTTATGGCGTGTTCATATCTCAGTTGATACGCTATGCCAGAGCAAGTACCAAATATACGGATTTTGTTCTGAGAGCTAGGCGTCTTTCAGATAAGCTTCTCAGTCAGGGATATGTTTGTGACCGACTAACATCGTCACTGAGGAAGTTCTACGGTCGATATGGGGAACTTGTCATACACTATGATGTCCCACTCTCCAGAATGGTGGATGATATTCTGTCATGGACCATTTGAACCATCCAACCAAAGATTGTACTCTATGTATTCCAAAATGGAAGTAACCGGATGTGACAGTTCTGCCGAATTGAAGCGACGGGTGTTGCATGCAAGCAGGAGATGCTTACTCTTTCTGGGCACCTGGTCTCACTCCCATATCGGGAGTTTGCTTATTTTCATATGGTGGAGGTTTTTGTTTGTTTGCTTTGGTTCCTGTTTTATCCTGATTTTGTATGCCTTCGGTTTCTGATTTTCTGAATTATCGATTTTGTGCTGTAAACAGGGATATGGTCATTATCCATATTTATCATTTGATGTGATCCTGTTATTACCAAACGGACACTTGGCTTGGTACTTGACCAATTTACAGCCATGCACTGTATCAGCGCATTCATATGAAGAAATACCCTCTGCCTGCCTTTTGTGACAGAACTCCATGACAGACCCTGTCCACCCGCCTTCAAGCTGTAATGTCGGTTGGTTTGTTGGTCGTAGTCCTCATGCGATAAGAAGATAACATGTATGAGCTCGCTACAGCCGTCATAGTACGATGTGTATTCTAAGGCCCTCTAGCTATTTATATATCCATTTAAATATAAAAGTATATTTTGCTTTGATCCCGAGTCATGCTGTCTTGTTTGTTTGGTCATCTTACAGTGAGAAGGTTATTCTTCGAGACCTCGAGGTGACCGGAAAATTGGATTGCCCAATGGTTTCGATGATATATGTATAGTCTTTTGTGTTAAGTTATTCTATGCTGTACGTATTTTGGTGCTTCTTGTCCCTTTTGAGTCTCTTTCTTTACAAGACTGTTCTTTCTGTTTACATGGATTGTTTTGGTGTTTTGCTGTTGATCCTACAACCGAGTGTTGTTGGAAATCCCCTTCTGTCTAATAATTTTAGTAAAAAAAAGTGGGTATCCATAGAATAAACATTAAAGAAATACCGATCAGTAATTCAGTCTCAAAGTCGAGAAGGCGAGGCAAAATAATTCGATTTGCAATAGAAACGGTTGCGAACCTCGGAATGAATGAAATTCCGAAGTGAGACCAGGTGCCCGGGGAGAGGCAGCTTCTCCTGATTACATGCAACATCCGTAGTAACAGCTCCACGGAAACTTGTCAAATTCGGTTATTGCCTCGTTGTACATATCGATGTTCACATCAGGTAAGTCCTTCTTGTTTGGTAATGATGACAGCCATTCAATCAAAATCCAGAATGTCAATGATCGTTCTGAAAAGACTATCTGATATGCTTTGATTATATCCCCGTAGCGACCGATGAACTTCCTCAAAGATGATTTCAGCCGTTGTGCAACATAACCCTGAATAACTAGCTTACTTACAAGCCGTCTAGCTCTAACGATGAAATCTTCATATTTGGAATATGCCCTGGCCTACCGTATGATGTGGGAAACAAAAACGCCATGCAAGAGAAGACGTAATGTTGCTACTCATGAAAGGGAATTAAGTTATGTGGAATCTGAAGTCATGACGCTTGTCATATTGTGAGGTGTTCAATTGGCCGTTTGCGTCAAAAGATAGAAATAGAAACCATTCCCCCTCGAGAAACCGATCGTTATTTTCACGAAAGGTTTAATTCTGATTCTGATTCAAGCTGTGATTCTGGGGGATGTCCTGCAGGAAAAAAAAAGATGAGAAAAGTGGGGGATGATTTTTTAATAAATAGATTAGATCAAATATGTCAGTACTTTCTTTTCATGTAATTTCAAAATATATTCTTACTATGTCAGATGAAAAACCGTATATGTAGAGTGCCTTTCGCGTCTTCTGAAAGCTTGATATGGTGACATTAAATCATTACTCCAAAAAGTATCCGGATTACGACTTCTTTTGCATAGATGTCGATATACTTTCGCAATTGTTGTTTTACTTGATATTGACATAGAGATGGGATTGAAAAGTCAAACAACTTAAATAGACATAATACAGTTTATTTCTAAATGTTTTCATTCGTTATTCGGCGTTTTCCGATCTCGGCACCTAAGCTATTCAGATCTTATATCCCAAAAATTTTCACGAGGGTGTTTTATGAAGCCTTTAATACAAACTCAAACCTATTCACTTTTCTCTACAAAGTTAGGACAGATCAAGAGAAATAGTCGAATGATTTCATGGCTACATTAATCAATGATTTTAAAAGCTCCGGACCTTTGCCCAGTCAGGCCCGAATATGTCTTATTCCAATATAAGTTTATCTTTAGTGCATAAAGAGTCAATCAAAAATGCCTTTGTTTAAAATCCCATGGTCTACTTAAAAACTAGAAAATGCACATAAAGGCTCGTCTGAAGATTTGTCAATATAAGTAAGGCTCTGTGCGTGACATTGAATAAATAGAGAAATTGAATGACAATGCTGAAATATGATGCATGTTTATACATAATACATTCAGTTCTATTACGATTTTGAAATCGACGAATATTTGTATTGAGAAATTTAGATTTGTTCAGATCCTTCATAAAATGAATTAGGCTTTATATCTACGCGTTCAAACACTTTTCTACTTGAAGTATTTCTCCTTTGAAAATCTATCAATGAGGTTTACCTACTTTAATGTGCTACGTAATTCTTTTATTAAACAAGAACTGTTTTAGGTTGATATCTTCTATCTGTAAAATGATATTATATTGGTATTGCATACTAAGATCACGTGGTATTGCTACCATGGTAGACTTATAGGACGAAATATACACAGTTTTATCAGTACAAAACTGCATGCCTCCGTGTAAAAGTATGTAAGTACTTTTTATACAATAATTAAATACTACTTTATTAAAACAAATATTGCAATCAATGAAATAAAACCTCATTTCTAAATAAGAATCTATTATTTTGCTATTTCTACTCTTGTCATTCTATCTCATTGGAATTAAAGCAAGTTAGTATCAACCATCCCTCAAGTGCTATTTCTTTCATATAATATGCAAAGATTAAACATTTAATGTGCACATCTAAAATCAAAGCATAAAAGCAGGCGGCACTTCTGAAATACATAGGACTGTGTCAGAAATCTCTCCGGCATCTAGTAAGTACCACTGATGAGAATGTACTATGTAGTGCATTAAAATCCGTTTGACTTTTTTTTTGTCATGGTGATAAAGAATTGGAACACTTTAGTATTTTCATATGCAGTCAAGTAAGCTTACCATTTCCTTTTCAATTTTATTTCATTAGATCATATTACAGCCATATTTGAAAATATTTAAACTTAAGGTCATTCGGTACAGGCATCATATGGAAGTTACGTTTTCCGGAAAACGAGTACATTTGGATACGACATACATATTCTAAAAGCTAACTTTAAATGTTTTATCTTGTGCTAATTATACACATTAATGAAGTTGGTTTCCCTGAGAAATAATGTCACAAAGTAGGTATATAACGCTACCTACATGGCATATTTTTGCGCCGTTTGTATGCGCTAAACTGTATAATAACGTCAAATTAAGCACTATATGCAACGAATGTTGACAAAATGCCCTGAATTGGATTTCTGAGTGATAAATCTCTTTAATCGTGAGTTTATAAGAATATTATTTGTAATGTGTAAAGTAAACGATGCAATTCATACTTTAATGGGTTTTTTTTTCTATTCTTGATCTTTGATTTTCATATACTTTTAACAAATTTTCAAAATCTAGTCGACATTTCTCTTTACAAGGATTAACATCCTATGCACTAGATGTACTCTTCAAGTTGATATGATAAAATTATCCAGAACATCCCCTAAGTTTTCCGCTGTTCTCACATCTATTTGCGTCGATGCTTCTATAAACGTTAACGAAAATTAGACATTGATCTTGCCGTTGTTATTATAAAGATACACAACGCAATTGTGCATTTGGCAAGATATTTTTTTTTTAAATCATGTCATCTGATGAAAATAATACATTGATTATGAAAATATATTTCTCCTGAAACTTCATCTTATTATTAGAAATAATAAGAAAACAAATGAATTCGTTCAATATTGTATATTGTACATGAAAATGACAATTTAAATTGAAATGGCACGACTGACGCTGTGTGTCTGCCTGTTACAAAAGTAGCAATCCACTGTTCAATTCACATATAACATCATCTACACATCAAATCTACTCCACATATCAAAGAAAATCAAAATATGTGTAATTACTTCGCAAACATTACGATGCAACAAATATTTATATATAAATGCAAAGATTAGCCAGTCCTATAATATCGATAATTTCTGTATATCAATATAAATCATAAAAAAATCATTATACTTTAACCAAACATAGAATTTAAAATTTAGTGTTGTCGCAATGGCGTCAACGTGTCGAATGACCGAACAATCACTTTTACCACGCTTGGCGCGAAAAAGCGCCACCTATCGATCAATAATAACACGAAAACAGGAGAAATTAATTTCATTCTAATTCACCAGTTCAAACGATTGAAATTATATTTCTCCTGATACTTCATCTTATTATTAGAAATAATAAGAAAACAAATGAATTCGTTCAATATTGTATATTGTACATGAAAATGACAATTTAAATTGAAATGGCACGACTGGCGCTGTGTCGAAGAAACAAAGAACGGGAGAAACAAGTAACTAAATAAAAATTAGATATTGAAAGTAAAACAAAAAATTCACCAATACATGTATGAAAAATTTATATCCCTTAGTTTTTAGATACGAACAATCTGTTACATAAATCATCTTTGACATATCCATCCTTAGCTGTCTCGGACTTCCATCTTCCGTGACGCTTAAATAATCTATCGGGAACCCCGCAGTTTGTGGCAGCAGTGGCTCCCCCTGCCCTCAAACTATGCAAACCAAATTTATGAATGTCAACAACAAAGGGAGAAAATGTTTCTATAAATAACTCCCGCATTCTGGTAAAAGAGATATGCTTATTTTCTTTCCTAAGAATATAGCCATTTCTAGTTTTCGTAAAATCTCGAAAAACAAAAGAATCATATTCTGAAAATTTCACATTACAGAAAAAATCTTCAATGTTTGAAACCGGGCATAATTTTGTACCAGTTCTCGAGATAACCAACCAGTTACCTTCACGGTAAACGTCAGTTTTGCTCTTTTCTATAAAAATAGACATGTGCGTTGGAAAAAATTCAAACTCTGATAGTCTTAAGTTAAGAAGCTCATAATTCGTAGAAAACCAGCATATGAAATAAGGCATAAATAGTTCTCTTATTATAGAAATTGTCATGAGAATGCAAAGCATCCTACCTCTTCTGCAGCAAATCTGGAGTTATCGGTTCTTTCTTCACCGTCACATTATGTAAGCGTCGTTTGGCACCCTCGAGAACATTTTTAACCAAAACACATTCTGTAGGTGATGGAGCACTAATCAAACTGTGTGCCCATTTAATACCATAAAATGCACTGATTACAGGACCGGGTAATCTAGAATTTTGCACCAAGCTGACGAAATACAATGCTACGGTAAAAGCCTTAGTCGGAAGCACTTCACTTTCAGAAATACCATATGATTGAGCCCACTTTTTCCAACTCATGAAAGCACTATAATAGCACTTGAGGGTCCCCTCTGATCTACTTTCCATTATTAATTCTGTGAGAAGATCTACTGTATCTGCTAAGGCTTTTGGTAGCTCCATAATGTCTTGCTTGAATGCCGGCAAAAACATATGTATAGAAAAACATTATTAAAAAAATCGTATATATATGTAAGATAAACATGAACATTCTTAATTATTAATAGCAAAATTTATGCGTAACGCCATCATTCTAAATGGCAAATTTTCATTTCCAAATAAGCCACCACCTCTACCAGAAATATAGAAGTCTTTAGTATTTGGTAAATATACATAATCCACCACCGTATCAGAGAAACCACCACCAACACGGGATATCATTGGCCAGAAGCTGGCCGATTCCCACAGCGGCACAACAATCGTGCCCTGAGCTTTGCACTTTTGCATGTACCTGATTACTTTGTGTATCAAACACGGCGGTGGGAAAAACCACCCATTCAGTCCGAACCAATCAACCGTAAAGGCATCTATGCCCTTTGCTTTATGTGTCCAAAATCTAGAATAAAATACATCAAGCTTATGATTAAAATCATTAGCAAAAAAACATCTATTTCGTGCGGACCCCATAAAGCATCTTAAAACTGAAAAATCTTATCGGAAACACTCCAATTATGCCAATCAACAATTTTGCTAATAAAATCAGCTTTTTCATTCAAAGTTCTTGGGATCCAATCAATCTCAATACGAATACCATTCTCTATACACAAATGAAAAATAGAAAGTGACAATCTTTGAAGCTCATGTTTCATGCTACCTTTACGAACAATATGCACAACATTCTGGTTGTCCGAAAACCATTTCACAGTTTTACTGGACAGTAAATGACAAATGGAGGACAAAATTCTAAAAACCGCAGAAAGTTCTCTACAAGTAGAACTAAGTTTTCTCTCCGACTCAGACCACATACCATGAGCTACAGTAATAGGGTTGTCCACAATATAACCTCCGTAACCAGATGAACTTGCATCACTGTACACATTACTATGACAAGACAAATCAGTTACAAACTTTTTCTCATTCAAATAGTTAACACTACGCTTCCAAAATCTGACCTGATCTACGCTTGACTGACTTAAAGATATGTCTCAATACCAAGATTTAGCAGACGATATGTCTATGCTAATATACTTTGTCATGAGGTAGACAATATTTCCTAAAACATAGGAGAACGAAATTATTTGACCTACCAAACTAGCAGCAAGTTTGACATTTACTGAGGAGTTGCTCTGTAAAGCATTTTCTACATCCGAAATAGTATTTTGCATCTTAACAAACCTCCGTTCAGGGATTTTCAGCGTAGCATCGTCAGAATTTATGACAAAAATTCTGCCTGTCTAGACGGAATCCAGCAAGATTTATCGAACTTTGGAACAAAATCAGAAGAAATGAGATCCTGCTTGATCTCCTGGGCGATCTTATGACATTGCTCATAATGAAGATCAACTGCCAAACCATCGTCTAAATACATTTGCACCTGTTTTGCCTCTGAACGCCATTTCTTAATCAAAGGTCTTGTTAGGTTAAACATATTTTATTTCCGAAAACGAAATGGGATCGGGCAAAAGTTTTAACAACATTACCAACGCCCTCTCCCTACCAATGTCTTGTTAACTTTGTGAAAATATAACATGCCGAGCTAAGCCCAAAAGGAAGAACAGTAAATTTGTAATACTTAGTATTCCCAGCAAGACCAGGAAAAACTTAAAAAGTTGTATGCTCTTGGTAAATATCCACATGGTGATACGCCAAATGAAGATCGAACTTTATGAAATAAGATCATTGACTTACAAAATTCATTGCAGTGCGTATGTCTTCTAATTTACTTTTAGATTTCCAAAGATGTTTATTGACATGGTGCAAATCTAAGAATGATCTCTCTTTTCCATTACTCTGTACCGAAACAGTAAAAGGATTGACAACATACGGTCTAACCGAACACTCCTCGGCGAGACCACGGTTCAATAGATCGTGAATAGCTTTAACAACAAAATCGCTATGCTTCATTGCAGACTGATTGTTTTTCAATACAACAGAGGTAGGAGTAGAATAAAATGGAATTTTGTATCCATGTTCTATAGTATCTAAAATAAAATCATATGCATTGATCTTTTCCCAAAAAGAAATACAGGATTTTAATCTACCCTTGACAAGTATTTGGGTCTGGCCTTGTTCATACTCATAATAGTCGTAAGTGAAAATTTCAGAAGAATCAAAACAATTCAAATCAAGATACTCATGTTTGATTCCATCAGTCTGCTTTACTCTTAGTTGCTGTAGCCCTGGCTGAGTTGAACGGACACTGATTCCTCCAATGAGTGAACGATCCACAAGAGAAACAGGATCCCCTTGGCTTAGACTGGGGGTTGGCGCACTGACCGTAGCCGCCGGCTGACTGAAATACCGGTTGTCCAGCGATCCATGACATCTGTTGGGGGCCACGAAAATGATACTGTGACGGAGAAACAAAACTTGGAGCGTGATCAGTAGCGTCACCACGCCCAACGACCTTCCCTTTCTTGGAGCTTTTGGTGCGTTCCTTGCGTTTTCGAATGGCCCTAGATTCTGCTTTGTTGATTTTTGTTTCATCTTCTGAATCACTTGCAACAGGGTTGGATTCGTACTGCTTAGCGATTTCCCACCCGGCCTCACTACTGTCTGCTATACGGATGAGTTTGTTACGCTTATTTAGCTTCTCTTCAGCGGATTTTACTAAGTCATTAGCGTACTCTAATTTGAAATTTTCAATGGCCCACCTGACTTGACCAAGATCCTCCAAATTTCTGAATTAAGGGTAAATTGAATTTTGTTTCCTTGTAGTTTCCAGGTATACTGGGAGTCAGTTTTTAGTTTTTTAACTGCTTGGGTTGACCCGCGAACTTCGTCACGCAATTCAGATAAATCGTTAGAAATTCTACCATTCAGGTTTTTAATTGATTCACCTTGTGACTTTACGACGTCTTAAATGTCTCTCAGTGACACAGGCTGTTCTTCGCTGGAAAAGGATTCCATTCGATTTCCTGACAGAATAAGGCAGACACGAGACAGACTAAAATTTAGTGTTGTCGCAATGGCGTCAACGTGTCGAATGACCGAACACTCACTTTTACCACGCTTGGCGCGAAAAAGCGCCACCTATCGACCAATAATAACACGAAAACAGGAGAAATTAATTTCATTCTAATTCACCAATTCAAACGATTGAAATTATATGAATAATGTGCATACACCAACAAAATACTGTCAATAACATGTATATTCTATATGCTTTTGCTTGTTATTCTCCTTTATTTTGCAGCACTATGGTTAGAAAAATTACCCCTTTTCTCCTTTATAGTTATTATTAAAAAAAAAACGAGTCTAGATGCATTCATTATACTCCAGTATATTTTTATTGATATCGTTTTGAGAATACTGATATCGATAAAATAATCAAAACATCGACCCAATTCTATGTAACGAGCGATACAAATTTTGATTTTTGACACGTTTTTGGTCAATTTTGGCGTATGTCATACGGCGACGTCATACCTACTGTAACGGTGCTATGACAATTTTCACGCAGTCATCGTGGATTTCTTGATTTATTTCAATTGCATACCTCCTACCATTTTCATTGAAATGATTTCTAAAGTTTGAAGCGATGTGCTTTATAACTGCGCGCAATATGACTCATTCAAATGTGAACATGAATATTTCTTTCAGTAGGGAAGTTGTCAACAAATCTCAATGAAATCCCAGACAACTGAGATGACGTATTGAAGATTATGAAATTTATGCTATATACGTGTATATATATGGACCATGATGGTAGGAGCTGTAGTGGAATCAGAAATACCGATAGCATGATTGACGTGTTGGCCCTTTAGCTGACTCAGCATCGTGCTTAATAGAATGGAGCGCATGCATATTAAACAGATTGCTGCCATAACTCTCTGTAGCGATCTGTTCACGCCGTTAATCTTATGTCATCTAATGTCGATGGTGCAACGTAACATGTATATGCAAGATCATCAATTCTCCTCTTTATAAATTTCTAAAGCGTTGGTTTGTAGTACCCAATCCATCCTGCTTTATTTTCGGTACACTTTCAGACAGAAAAAAATCGCACTCCGTGGTTTCATTATATTGCTTAGATTGAGGAACAGTGATGAGGGTTAAGTACCCGAAACTTGCATGTCTAGTCCATGCTGCAAATTTATCTGTTCTTAAATTGTGCTATTGTATTTGAACACTTTAAAATTTCAACCATGATTAATATAAGGGGGGTTACTTAATAGGAATTAGAATGGAAAAGCTCGTTTATTTTTAACTTAATTCCGAAATCAATATTATATGTTTTACTGAAAAAAGTAATGACCCACGCTCACAAAAGATATACTTGTATGTTGAAAAACCTATCGGTCGCATCAACAGGATTACCAAAAAATCCCTGAAGTTTTGGCTTTTTGCCTACTGTCAGTTCGACTCTCTTCGGAAACTATATAAAAAACGCATCTGACTACCTTATCTTGCGGAATAAATTAAATGAAATTGATATAATTTAATAGATCTCGCTTAGTCGTAAGTTATTGTTGCAGCACGTTTGCAGCAATGGTCGTGACAGGTTAGCAGAAGCATTATGTTTGCAGCAATGTCCGCAACAAATTTACAGCAATGTCCACATCAAGCGTAACATTGCAGTAACATTCGCACCAATTTGGCAGGAATGTTCATGGAAAGTTTGCAGTACTATATACCCATATATGGCCACAAGGTTATTTGCTACAACCTAAATTTGCATGGTAAAGGTTTGCTGCAGGGCTGCAAGTCTGCCGCAAACGATACATGCAAGAAAAAAATATAAATGAAACAGATAAAAAATGGTAAAGGGTTTTAAACAAAAATGTGGATATTGGTTTAGCTTTACCTTAATATTTTATGCGTTGCCTTATTTCAACACAAAAAGAAGTGTGCACGCCCATTTATAACTGTTGGAATAAACTGTTATTCAAATATGTTGCTCCATTTCAGATCTTCACAATGAGTACCAAAGGCGCCACTTCCATTCCTCCTCAGACTTTTGTTGAGTGTGGTATCTGTAAAGGAAATGCTAACATTTCATGGTTTTGTAAAAATTGTCCAGCGTCACTTTGTAGCAACTGTGCAACTTCCCATAGAACGACCAAACAATACAAGTCTCACACCATTGTCGAACGGACATATACCGTCCTTCGATTATTCGGACCAGCGAAGATAGCCGAACAATGTGAAGTCCATCCTGAGAAAGACATATCATCTTACTGTAACGAGTGTGACGTACCTTGCTGTATATCCTGCTTAGTCAATAGCCATCAGCGCCATGAAATATCTACCATAGAAGATAAATACCTCGACGCTGAAAAAAGATTGAATGATTACGCAAGGCAGCTGGACAATAATGTCAAACCTACACTCGACAAAATGGAAGACCAAGCCAAAGATGACGGGAAAGAAAAGAATAAATCGACAGAAAAAGTCATAAATGACATAAACGAATTTCGTAAAGATTTCATACAAAAGTTCAACATGGCATGTGATAATCTGATCACAGAAGTAAAACAAAAATCAAGCGAAAACACTGAAGGGTTAGGGGAAATAGAAACCTCGAAGACAAATATTGAATCAATAAAAAAAGAAATTGAAGAGAAAATCGAAAGGGGGAAATTAGACATCATACAATATAAGCCTCCAAAACTCGAATCTCTTATCCCTACCCAAATAGGTGTGCTTACATTTGAGCCTACGATGAAAGTGTTGGAGGTCATTAAAGAATCGGTTGGAGAAATAAAGTTCAAAGATATCGAGAGAGAAAACATGGACAAATCCAAAATAGGATCTGTACATGTACAAACACTGCAATTCTTTTGTAGTAAGATAGGAGCCACATCCATGACCACAACAGGTAACAACACTGTTTGGGTTATGGAGTTTAGTCGCCCCTTAATGTATCTGTACAACGATAAGGGTAAGGTAGTGAGGTCTTTGACAGTTGAAAATAGCAAGGGGATTAATGGCATGACCATAACACAGTCAGGGGAAATGATAGTTTCATGTGGAGACAACAAAGTAAGGCGTGTATCAGTGAAAGGTAAGATACAAGTATCTACACTGATAGACGCGGTACCCTTTGGTTGCTATGGGGTTTGTGTGGCTGAAAAACAAGAGATTATTGTATGCATGATTGATCAGAAGGGTAGGAATCATGTGGCTGTGTACTCACCTGATGGACGTAGTAAACTACGCGAGATACGGGGTAGGGACGTTCATGGAAAAGACCTTTTTACTTATCCTTACCGTGTGGTACAGAATGGTCATGATTTGTGCGTGGTTAATTATGATAGGAATGTGGTATGCGTGGATGAGAGAAATAATGTGAGGTGGGTGTATGATGGTAAGCAGGCTAAGCTGGAGTTGCCATTAAAATCTCGTGATATATGTGTAGATAAGTACAACAACCTGTTGGTTACTGATAATAACAACCATTGTGTACATTATATAGATAGGGAGGGTGGACTGATACAGGTGATACTAACAAAGGAACAAACAGGATTATTGTTTCACTGGGGGATCTGTGTAGATGATAATACTGGATATGTCTGGGTAGGGCGTGGTGATAAACATGTTGTGATTGCAAAATATTTAGAATAAATGACACCATGATACGTTTGAGTGGTAAAACTGAGAGAAAAGATTTGAATGTCATTGAGTGGAAATTGTGTACACATGTAAGTTAAGGAGCTGTGAGAATAAGACGTAAAATCTGCCCTGAAAAACCGAAGTTTCAAAATGGGAAATTTGAAGACATTTTAAAGTAGAAATATCTGTCTGGTTGAAAAAAATGTCATTAATAATACCGATATTTGGGTTACAATGTGCCTTTTTCTTCTATAAAACTTAATGGAAAACGGAAACGTTTTCTACAACATTGTTCCATCCTGAGTTACAGAATGCCACTTTTACCAAATTATGGCTTTGTTACTCGGGGTGGAACAATGTACCACAGACGAAAAAATGAAGAAAGGGGGGATGGGCTATAATTTAAAGAATCTGACAATTAAAAGCGGTTCAATAGATAAAAGTTGAAAATTTCTTCTAGAGTGGATTCCCATGAAATATATAACATACACGAATGAAATAAACGACATCAGGACAAATATTTCAACGTGGTGTGTATTTCGCACCTGAAAGCTTACAATGTGGCTATTTAGTACAAAATAAAACGGTTTTCAGATTCCAGATTGCGTCTGTTACCGATTACATTGACATACTGGTTTCGAAGTTATTTTTTTTTCTTTTTCATTAATAAGATAAGAAAGATTTAAACATTAAACACTTAAAACTTATGTGAAAATGCACATTTTTTGTATATTTTTGTTCACTATTTGACGATTTCAGACATTGTTACCCAATATCTATTGAATTCGTAATGATCAAATCTTGCATGTTTTTTTTTTTCAATAAAATACTTATGAGAAATCTTCTATTACATCATATTTTTATCCTGAATATTTTTTCCTTCAAAGGAATCGAATGATTTGAGGGCTTAATAAAGCCCTTATTCTTACAGCTCCTAAGATGATAAGTTGATACAGATTAAACATTGCAAGAAAAATGTATCCATGATAAGATGAATCAATTCCATAGATTGAATAAAATGCAATTGTCAATATTGAAATACATGTTCTATACATGTAGTACAAATTCCGTTGTACTAGATACGTGTTTCGGATATTTTAGTCCTCGTAAGTAGCACTTCATGTCAAACAGTTTAAATAAAGCAAAAGTGAATTTTCCTGGCGCCGTCTACAATACAGAGCTTTAATTTCCTCCTGCCGAAACGAGCTGCTTAAAATTTTGTGTAGGGTATAACAGAGATGGATTCACTAGGCATACTAATGAGTTAGAGAAGATCCTGACGATAATCTCAACAGCACTCACAATAGATCGGATGTAATCGGATCAATAATATGTTGATTATGAAAACGCAAAAAAAAATCCATATTGAAAATTGTCAATGATATTCAAAATTTAATCCCCATACATACTTTTCGACTTTGGGGATGTTTGAGCAAAAACTATATTTTCCGCTGGATGAATTCCAGTACATGTAGCAATCATAATATATTAAAATGCACAAAATTAAACAAGAAATGTGTTTTCGCTTGATTATTACATGTAATCCACTTGCTCTAAAAACTTTAAAAGTCCAAAAGATTTCCAAAATCTATAATTTGGTAAAAGTTAGAACATTGTAAAAACATTTTGTATATATTTACACCTTCTTATCATATTGTTAAAATCCATATTGATGAAAGGGAACTTTTGAAACCTGCAACTGAAGAATATGCATTACAAAAGCAAAATAGCACTAAGGTGTCACAGACATTTAAACGACACAAATGTATACTTGTATGTAACATGAAATTTGACATCATTACTTCATACCAAATTTATGAATATTCATGTATTTTTGTATTCATGTATGTAACACATATATAAAATATTGTAAAATGCACTCAATAAAAGCGACATAAGCTATTTTGGTCAATAGAGAATGTTGGTGATGTGATTGACAATATCAAATCATTTCATTTTAAAGCCGAGTCTATCTCATCCTGCGACTTCTCTAATATGTACACCACGCTCCCTCAAGAAAAGACAAAAGATCGCTTTCAAAACTCGAGAAAGGGTAAAACAATTATATGTACTTCTGACACAAACAGATTCCTGTCCTCAGTAGAATACAAATCGTACAAATCAATGACTCGATCTGTGTCTTGTGCAAGACCTTGTCCTTTGTTTCAGACAACATTTTCGTAAGATCTGGTGACATATTATACAGGCAAGTTATTGGAATTCTATGGTTACTAATTGTGCGTCTCTGGTTTCAGATTTGCTTTTATACACATACCAAACTCAAAAAAAAAAAAGAAACTCAAGAAATTTTGCGAATTGAAATGTTTCAACGCACCTCTATGTATCTTGATGATATTTTGAATATTGATAATCCACATTTTGACCATAACAAAAATCAAATTTATCCTCCAGAAATAACATTGAACAAAGCAAACAAAAATGATAAGGCTACACCATTTTTGGATCTCCATATCAAAATCAATTACCGAGAAATTCAGACAAAGCTATACGACAAAAGAGAAGACTTTGGCTTCAATAAGCTAATTTTCCTTGTCTTGATGGCAAGGTTCCAAGATTGCCATCGTTCGGGATTTACATCTCTCAGATCATCAAGTACGCTAGAGCTTGCTACCATCTTTCGGACTTCAATGACAAAAATATACAAATAAATAAACCGTGTCAGTCAAGGATATAGATATCATTAACTTGTAAAATCCTTTTGGAATTGTCTTCATTTTACGGTGACCTTATAAACAAAATCAGAAGGATCAAAGGCAGATCAAACTTCAACCATAAAAGCAAGAAATTAGTCAATCGCCAGCTTTACCAAGGATATGATCCTAAAGTCATCATAAAAAACCGGACATGGTACTGGATGAATCTACAGTTTTGTACCAGTGTCTTTCCCAACGTTCGACACTTGTCAACCGGGAGAGCGGGACTCTATGATGGGTTTTGTTGAATTCTCGTCAGAGAAGACTGGGTCTTGATTCTCTGTCATATCTGAAAGTTGTTGGTCATTGATCTTGAGCTCGCTTCAGCAAGCAGAGTACAGACTGTTATATGCATGCCATATAATTTTTCAGATCCATTAACATAGAATCTGTGTTACAAGAGGCCGCTGAGTTTAACTATCTTGTTTGTGATGTCACCTTACGGTGAAAAGTTTCATGTTTATACAACAATTGTGTGTCTATGGAGACCTCTGTGTATCCGGATAAGGGGGAGGGTTGTGCGCATGTAACCACACCATTTACTAATAGCAGATTGCCGTCCAAATGGGCGCCGGATGTACATTGGTCTCCTTCCTTTTATGTGTTCTCATCAGTGTTTAATGTTTCTGCACGTCTGTTACGATTGCTTTGTACTATGTCGTAGTGAATATTGTGTCTTTTTACGATTTATAGTTTTGTATTATGTCATTTATGTGTCATTTTCGTGTGGGTTTGTTTCGCTGAGTGAGTGCAGGATGGTCATGCTAGAGATCATTCCTTTTCCTTTGAAGAGGTCCACTACTTTTTTTGGTAATGCCCTAATATTGACGGTGGATGCGATGCATAGTATATGTGAAAAACAAAGATTGCACTGCCGAAATCAGAAAATTGTTAAGCCCTTATCAGACGGTGGTTAAGCCGTAATCAGAACGTTGTTAAGCTGTTATCAGAAGGTGATTAACTCGTTACTAGAATGTTGTTAACCCGGTTTCAGACGTTGGTTAGGCTGTAATCAAACATTGCTTAGCCGTTTATAAGCCACCTTTGGATATTGTGTTCCATGGAAACCATTGGAATTAACACCTTATTACCTTCAAAACCTTTATTTTTAGAAAATGGAATAATTTTTTGACATTTCTTTCAAAAACCGAAATCATATCAAATAGAGATCAGTCCATAATTGGCATTGAATAGTCAAAGTTAAAGCCTTTTTTTATTCAATATTTACCATTTTATGGTACCTTAAGAGATAAAAGAGAAAGAAACAATTTGAATGTCATGGAGTAAAAATTGTGAATGTTAGATGTCAAATTATGTCGACTCTCCCTAGCTACCCGGTCTTAATCTTATATTGGGAGTTCGCTTCTTGTTATGTCGTATAGGGTTTTTATTTGTTTGCTGTGGTTTCTGTTTTGTATGTCCTCGGTTAATGATTTTCTGAATTATTGGGTTTTTTTGTACTGTATATTGGGCTATAGTAACATAACTTCCACCACATGGAAAGAAGCGAACTCCCAATTAGGAGTGAGAACAGGTGCTCACCAGAAAAAAAAACAGTTCATAAGTTGTTTCAGACAGCTGCTTTCATTGATTCGGATCAGTATGCATATACTGGAACGAAACATTTGACTGAGTTTCAATATAATTTGTGGTCAATGGTGCGTAACTTATGGACAAATTTTGAAATATTGTACAGTTGTGCCGTATAATTTAAGAGTCCTATTGTAATTGATATTCAATCGAAATGCTTATCAGAATAATCGATTTTGATTTTTTTTATCCGATTCCCAACAATATCCAATATATGTTCACATCTTTATGATATTCTTGAATTAGTGCACTCTGCTAAAATTGATATGGATGACAAGTATGGATAATGACCATATCCCTATATAAAGCACAAAATCGATAATTCAGAAAATCATAAACCGAAGGCATGCAAATTCAGGATAAAACAGGAACCAAAGTAAAATAAAGGAGGGAGTCTCCGACAACACCAGGTTGCAGCACCCACAGCAAAACCTCATAACACCCACAAACAAACAAAAACCTCCACCACATGAAAAGAAGTGTACTCCCGACATGGGAGTGAGACCAGGTGCCAAGAAAGAGTCCGCATCTCTTGTTTGCAATAACAATACCTGTCGCTTCAATTCGGTAAAATTGTCACATCCGACTACTTTCATTTTGAAAGATATAAAGTTGAATGATACAAATGGTCTTTGATAGAATATCATCCACCATTCTGGAGAGTGGGACATCGACGTCTATGACGAGTTCACCATATCGACCGTAGAACTTCCTCAGTGACGATATTAGTCGGTCATAAACGTATCCCAGACTAAACAGCTTATCTGAAAGACGCCTAGCTCTCAGAATTAATTCTGTATAATTTGGTACTTGCTCTTGCATAGCGTATCAACTGAGATATGAGCACATTATAAGGAGGCGATGAAGAAAAGGAAAGTTTGTGATGCCAAAATTGAAGTCGTCATGTTTGTCATAGAGCGAGGAGTTCATGTGACCATTAGTGTCGTAGCACAACATTATGTCCAAATATGATGCTGAATTATTTGTCTCTGTATTTTCAATGACTTCAAGCTCCGAAGGATCGATTCTGCTTAGGTAATAAATGAATGGTTGATTACTTATGGACAACATATCGTCTAGGTATCTGTAAGTGAATGTGAAGTCAGAAGCTTGGTATTTTTTTCCCTTCAGAGACCAAAGATTGAATGAATTCAGCTTCGTAAGAGTAAATGGAAAATGTCGGCATGGAGTGGGGCACTATTGGTCCCTATTGGAATCCTGGCAATAAGAACACATACAGTACTTGTTCTTTAACAGTTCTTTTATTCGCCACTCTCTATTAATTTTCATTGGAATAATTGCGACTAGAAAATGCACTATGCACCTCTTGTAGATTTTGAACACTTTGTTTGTTTCCTTATGATCTGAGTAACATACAAATCTCTTTCATCGTCATTCGTAGCCATGTTTAACCCTCTCATCCTTGAAAGGGGATACAATGCCCTTTTCTTGACTCGTCTCTGGCACTCATCGCTTTTACTTCAATGTTACTTTGACGCTTTAATAAATGCGA
This sequence comes from Pinctada fucata, assembly GCA_028142955.1. Lineage (NCBI taxonomy): Eukaryota > Metazoa > Mollusca > Bivalvia > Pterioida > Pteriidae > Pinctada > Pinctada fucata. The sequence continues at coordinate 15,012,429 of AP027109.1, forward strand.
TATGTGTTTAAGATCGACTAAAGCGCCTAAGCGCCATCATTTAGAAAAATAATTTCACCACCGAACACGATTTTGGATAATGGAAAAAATATTTTGTTTTTTTGGAAAAAGTAGCACAAAACCTTCCCACAAGCGAACCCAAAACAGGAAAAACATTTTTTCCTTAGATATCGACATGCGAAATAGCAATTCCATGCCTCTTATAGTACGCGAGATAGAGCCCAATGCAGATAAAGTTTTTGTCCACGCAACCGACGACGCGGACAATCAGGATATGACATCTAGAAATGGATATTAATGCAGCAAAATTCAAGTTAGTTAGTGGAAAAGACTCTATATACTAACGATTCAAATAATTAATCACCATTAGATCATGCCATTTTCCTTATCACTGTCATAATCCTATAAACAGGGGCATAAAAATGTAATAGCGACAAAGTGACATTTTCCATACATTGCCTCTTTAGCGTTCTAACGTATCCTTTATGTTCTTTGGTCTGCATCTTCGAATGATTATCTCAGTTGATTAAGCTGTTCACGTGTATTTACGAGTTTGTGAAACGACAATGCTAAGTTCAGATTATAAGTTTTCTACAATTTCCACTTGAATCACTTGAATTCCATGAACGTACATCTTAATTGCTATTGCTTTAAAATAAAACCACGTAAAATTGCTCTTTTGTAAATTTGCTACTTTAGAAAGAACTCTGCATGGTACTCAACCCTAGCCTTGTACCAATTTATTCTCAAGAGTTGCATGACAGATACGGATAATGACAATATCCCTACACATAGTACAAAATCGATAATTCAGAAAATCATAAACCGAAGGCATACAAAATCAGGATAAAACAGGAACCAAAGCAAGTAAACAAAAACCTCAATCACATGAAAAGAACCGAACTCCCAATATAACAGTAAGACCAGGTGCCTACGAAGAGTCAGCATCTCTGCTTGCATGCATTAGTTTTCTACAGCCATAAGAGCACGAGCTGGTTTTTTTTAACGTCCTTATGTTTTTGATTTCAACATTTATATTTATCTGTTTGTTAATTGCCCCTGCATTTTTGTTAGGATGCCATGATACACAGCAACAATGTATTATTTTGGATAACCGTACAAGCAGGTTGACTATGTACACGTACATGCAATTTGATAAACACATCTTTTCCATCTTACGTGGCAGACGACCGTCGATTTCGTTTCCTATTGGTAAATAGTTTTGTGTAGTCGAATGTGTTAAGTGTTTTGATGACGACATTATTCTGTGGTTTGGTCCTACGGCTCGTTATAATGAGATAGAGACGGAATCCGAGGAGCAAGCCAGTACTGACAACAAGGAATCCATCAACGATCATTTAAGGTATTCAATAGATAATGAAGGAAACTATGCCAAAACATCGAAGTTAGGTGTATTCATCATTCAATATTCTTTCCTGTGTCGTGTGATATTTTAAAAACTTTAATACAAGCCAAATAGATATGGCAGGAAACACTATTTCAAAAGGGTCCCTTTGATGAAAAATTTAGAAAAAAAAAATTACTGCAGAAAAGTAATTGGTAGACTTGAGATTTATGACATATATTTTGTTTTTAGAACTTTTTGACAAATGGATATTTGATGCCCAAACATTCTGTCGAAAAATTACATTTTGCCCATGGAGTTCAATGTAAACTGTAAAGGCAAATAACTCTATCCCACCCATCCTGCTACGTCTTTTGTCACATTTTTGTTTCGATTGAGGATCACTCACGAGGGTAAAGAACCCGATAGGTGCATGCCTGGTCGATACAGCAAATTTGTCTGTTTTAAATGATGCTACTGATTTGAAGACGTTAAACATCTTTAAGTAATCAATTTTTTTCTATGTTCAAATTGGTAAAAAAATCAGTCAATTATTACGTTATAACTATGCTGTTATTTAAGTCTCATAATTCAATAGCCCCAATTTCATTACCCATTGAATATCTAAAGGATTCCTGACAGTATGATCTCCTATGTTTCCGTATACAATTCGCATGGTTCTCGAAAAGAAATTTACCGAGGCATACGAAAAACTATCGTGTTTCCTCGATCATTATTTCTGTCGTAAGTTTTGATAAGTAAATCAAAAGAGAATCCTGTAAGTTCATTTAAGATAGCACTCCTAAGATTTAACGAAGAAAATGTATCAGGTTTATATGTATTTTGAGAGTTAACGTTTGGGACAAACATCGAAAAAAGTAAAACTTTTGACAAATAAAAACAAAAACACTCAAATATAGAAATTTTCGGCCCCTTGGCCTGAATCAAGTGTTAAAAAAACGACGATCTATAACAATTCTAAGTAAAATCCATCCTTGCTTCTCTGACGTTCATTGCAAAAATCAATGAACGCCAGAGAAGCAAGGATTTTTGCAATGAACTCCAGAGAAGCAAGGATGGATTTTACTAAGAATTGTTATAGATCGTCGTTTTTTACACTTGATAAAGGCCAATGGGGCCGAAAATTTGTGTATATGAGTGTTTGTGTTTTTATTTGTTATCATCCCTTTCCTCGGGAAGAAATATTTCAATCTACTGTAAAGCTTTTGGTTTTGTGTTACCGTCATGTAACAGCTTCGATGTACTTGTCGAAGTTTCTAACTTAACATTTTACGGGTATGAATTCGAATTTTCGTCATTTTCGAAATGATACTATTTCAATAGCAATTGATTATGGGTTACTACATTTCAATTTTAGTTAAAAATCGAAAAAAAAGATTTGCCTAAGCAGAATCAGGCCTTGAAAATGTTGAATTTGAAGTATGTTTTAAAGAATTTCGCGTATATCATACATAATCTACAACGAAACACCATCACTGGAGGTGCCAACAACTCGTATCGCATCAGAAATACGACGAAACAACATTATCGACCGCAAATTTATAGCTGGAAAACAGCAAGACCGTTCTTAAAGTAGCTTTGTCAGTCGAGGAATTTGAAGATACACATGACATGATGCTTTCTCTTTTTCTTTGGTACGTTAGTAGGATTGACTTGTATAACAATTAGACCCAACCTAGAATATTGTTAACATTTTGATGTGTCGAACTAGAACAATCAAGATAGTATGATCCAGATTTATGCCAATCATCTGTATCATTATATTTAGAACCTTTGAACTGCCTTGATAACGTACATTAAGACATACTTTTCAATCTTTACCTTATCAAACAAAGGAGGGGATCTCCAACAACACCAAGTTGTAGCACCCACAGCAAAACCCCAAAACACCCAATGCAAAAACACAAAGTAGACAAGCACAAAAAGAGTCGCACAAGGGACACGGAACGTCAACGCACAACACAGAAACATCAAACACAAAGGACTACACATAAACCAACGAGACCAATGGGCAACCGGTGCCGACTTAGGACGGCCATCTGCCACGGAAATAGCAGAAGGTATCGTTATCGTGGATTACGTGCGCACAACCCTCCCATTTTTCCGATTACCCAGAGGTCTCGAAGAACGTACAATTGTGTGTAAAACAACCTCCTCACTGTCAGATGACCACACACAAACAAGACCGCAAAACGCAGGGGCCCAAGCAACACAGATGAATATGTAAATGGATATAAAAGAGGGCGTACATAATACAATCCGTGCTCTGCCGCCGCGAGCTCATGTATGTTATCACCCGAGGAGTCCGATTGACATTCAGAGAGGACAGGTGGTCGGGGCCCTGTCTTCTCTAAAGAGGTTTGGACAGGGCCCGTCATGAAGTCCCGTCGTCACCGTCAGTCAGAGTGCAAGTTTTAAGAATGCGCTTGTACAAGACTGTAGATTGGTCAAGTATCAAGCCTAGTGTCCGTCTGGTGACATTAGGATCATATCCACGGTATAAAAGGCGTTTGATGATTCTGACGCATTTTCGATAATGATGTTGTCTATCTTTGATCCTTCTTATCTTGTTAATAATGTCACCTTAAAATGCAGGTTGTGAAATACCCAAAGTAATATACTCTGTTGCCCGTATTGGTCCGAATTTCAGAAGAAGTTGACAATAATTTTTGTAAAATTTCCAGAAAGTCTTTACTAGTTTGTGAAAGCGAAAACCTTGTCCTAAAAGTTTCTTGGTAATTTGTAAATTTCTACTATGAAAATCCAAAACATCAGTACATGCTCTAGCATACCGGATGAGCTGTGAAATATAGATACCATAGGACGGTAATCTAGGAACATCACCGTCAAGCCAGGGGAAATTCACTATGTTAAATCCAAAATCATCTCTTTTGTCATACACACTTGTATGGATGTAAACGTCTTCAAATTGAATAGCATCATTTAAGAACAAATAAATTGGCAACGTGGACCAGACATGCACGTTTCGGGTACTTAACCCTCATCAGTGATCCTAAATCTAAACAATGTTATATGCCAAAAAGTATGAAAGTTACTATGTCGAAAAAGGGTACCGAAAGACGTAGCAGGATGGGTGGGATATGATGCTACAGGACCCACTTTTTTAGAAATTTCAAGAAATTTTGATAACAGAAATTTAGATTGCGTTGATGAAACGATCAACCGAAATTGATCGAACTTGGCTACATGTGCCCTCGGGGACTCCTGGTCCACCAGCAGTGACACTCACCAAGTGGTATAAATGTAAACGTCTTCAAATTGAATAGCATCATTTAAGAACAAATAAATTGGCAACGTGGACCAGACATGCACGTTTCGGGTACTTAACCCTCATCAGTGATCCTAAATCTAAACAATGTTATATGCCAAAAAGTATGAAAGTTACTATGTCGAAAAAGGGTACCGAAAGACGTAGCAGGATGGGTGGGATATGATGCTACAGGACCCACTTTTTTAGAAATTTCAAGAAATTTTGATAACAGAAATTTAGATTGCGTTGATGAAACGATCAACCGAAATTGATCGAACTTGGCTACATGTGCCATCGGGGACTCCTGGTCCACCAGCAGTGACACTCACCAAGTGGTATAAATGTAAACGTCTTCAAATTGAATAGCATCATTTAAGAACAAATAAATTGGCAACGTGGACCAGACATGCACGTTTCGGGTACTTAACCCTCATCAGTGATCCTAAATCTAAACAATGTTATATGCCAAAAAGTATGAAAGTTACTATGTCGAAAAAGGGTACCGAAAGACGTAGCAGGATGGGTGGGATATGATGCTACAGGACCCACTTTTTTAGAAATTTCAAGAAATTTTGATAACAGAAATTTAGATTGCGTTGATGAAACGATCAACCGAAATTGATCGAACTTGGCTACATGTGCCCTCGGGGACTCCTGGTCCACCAGCAGTGACACTCACCAAGTGGTATAAATGTAAACGTCTTCAAATTGAATAGCATCATTTAAGAACAAATAAATTGGCAACGTGGACCAGACATGCACGTTTCGGGTACTTAACCCTCATCAGTGATCCTAAATCTAAACAATGTTATATGCCAAAAAGTATGAAAGTTACTATGTCGAAAAAGGGTACCGAAAGACGTAGCAGGATGGGTGGGATATGATGGTACAGGACCAACTTTTTTAGAAATTTCAAGAAATTTTGATAACAGAAATTTAGATTGCGTTGATGAAACGATCAACCGAAATTGATCGAACTTGGCTACATGTGCCCTCGGGGACTCCTGGTCCACCAGCAGTGACACTCACCAAGTGGTATAAATGTAAACGTCTTCAAATTGAATAGCATCATTTAAGAACAAATAAATTGGCAACGTGGACCAGACATGCACGTTTCGGGTACTTAACCCTCATCAGTGATCCTAAATCTAAACAATGTTATATGCCAAAAAGTATGAAAGTTACTATGTCGAAAAAGGGTACCGAAAGACGTAGCAGGATGGGTGGGATATGATGCTACAGGACCCACTTTTTTAGAAATTTCAAGAAATTTTGATAACAGAAATTTAGATTGCGTTGATGAAACGATCAACCGAAATTGATCGAACTTGGCTACATGTGCCCTCGGGGACTCCTGGTCCACCAGCAGTGACACTCACCAAGTGGTATAAATGTAAACGTCTTCAAATTGAATAGCATCATTTAAGAACAAATAAATTGGCAACGTGGACCAGACATGCACGTTTCGGGTACTTAACCCTCATCAGTGATCCTAAATCTAAACAATGTTATATGCCAAAAAGTATGAAAGTTACTATGTCGAAAAAGGGTACCGAAAGACGTAGCAGGATGGGTGGGATATGATGGTACAGGACCCACTTTTTTAGAAATTTCAAGAAATTTTGATAACAGAAATTTAGATTGCGTTGATGAAACGATCAACCGAAATTGATCGAACTTGGCTACATGTGCCCTCGGGGACTCCTGGTCCACCAGCAGTGACACTCACCAAGTGGTATAAATGTAAACGTCTTCAAATTGAATAGCATCATTTAAGAACAAATAAATTGGCAACGTGGACCAGACATGCACGTTTCGGGTACTTAACCCTCATCAGTGATCCTAAATCTAAACAATGTTATATGCCAAAAAGTATGAAAGTTACTATGTCGAAAAAGGGTACCGAAAGACGTAGCAGGATGGGTGGGATATGATGCTACAGGACCCACTTTTTTAGAAATTTCAAGAAATTTTGATAACAGAAATTTAGATTGCGTTGATGAAACGATCAACCGAAATTGATCGAACTTGGCTACATGTGCCCTCGGGGACTCCTGGTCCACCAGCAGTGACACTCACCAAGTGGTATAAATGTAAACGTCTTCAAATTGAATAGCATCATTTAAGAACAAATAAATTGGCAACGTGGACCAGACATGCACGTTTCGGGTACTTAACCCTCATCAGTGATCCTAAATCTAAACAATGTTATATGCCAAAAAGTATGAAAGTTACTATGTCGAAAAAGGGTACCGAAAGACGTAGCAGGATGGGTGGGATATGATGCTACAGGACCCACTTTTTTAGAAATTTCAAGAAATTTTGATAACAGAAATTTAGATTGCGTTGATGAAACGATCAACCGAAATTGATCGAACTTGGCTACATGTGCCCTCGGGGACTCCTGGTCCACTAGCAGTGACACTCACCAAGTGGTATAAATGTAAACGTCTTCAAATTGAATAGCATCATTTAAGAACAAATAAATTGGCAACGTGGACCAGACATGCACGTTTCGGGTACTTAACCCTCATCAGTGATCCTAAATCTAAACAATGTTATATGCCAAAAAGTATGAAAGTTACTATGTCGAAAAAGGGTACCGAAAGACATAGCAGGATGGGTGGGATATGATGCTACAGGACCCACTTTTTTAGAAATTTCAAGAAATTTTGATAACAGAAATTTAGATTGCGTTGATGAAACGATCAACCGAAATTGATCGAACTTGGCTACATGTGCCCTCGGGGACTCCTGGTCCACCAGCAGTGACACTCACCAAGTGGTATAAATGTAAACGTCTTCAAATTGAATAGCATCATTTAAGAACAAATAAATTGGCAACGTGGACCAGACATGCACGTTTCGGGTACTTAACCCTCATCAGTGATCCTAAATCTAAACAATGTTATATGCCAAAAAGTATGAAAGTTACTATGTCGAAAAAGGGTACCGAAAGACGTAGCAGGATGGGTGGGATATGATGCTACAGGACCCACTTTTTTAGAAATTTCAAGAAATTTTGATAACAGAAATTTAGATTGCGTTGATGAAACGATCAACCGAAATTGATCGAACTTGGCTACATGTGCCCTCGGGGACTCCTGGTCCACCAGCAGTGACACTCACCAAGTGGTATAAATGTAAACGTCTTCAAATTGAATAGCATCATTTAAGAACAAATAAATTGGCAACGTGGACCAGACATGCACGTTTCGGGTACTTAACCCTCATCAGTGATCCTAAATCTAAACAATGTTATATGCCAAAAAGTATGAAAGTTACTATGTCGAAAAAGGGTACCGAAAGACGTAGCAGGATGGGTGGGATATGATGCTACAGGACCCACTTTTTTAGAAATTTCAAGAAATTTTGATAACAGAAATTTAGATTGCGTTGATGAAACGATCAACCGAAATTGATCGAACTTGGCTACATGTGCCATCGGGGACTCCTGGTCCACCAGCAGTGACACTCACCAAGTGGTATAAATGTAAACGTCTTCAAATTGAATAGCATCATTTAAGAACAAATAAATTGGCAACGTGGACCAGACATGCACGTTTCGGGTACTTAACCCTCATCAGTGATCCTAAATCTAAACAATGTTATATGCCAAAAAGTATGAAAGTTACTATGTCGAAAAAGGGTACCGAAAGACGTAGCAGGATGGGTGGGATATGATGCTACAGGACCCACTTTTTTAGAAATTTCAAGAAATTTTGATAACAGAAATTTAGATTGCGTTGATGAAACGATCAACCGAAATTGATCGAACTTGGCTACATGTGCCCTCGGGGACTCCTGGTCCACCAGCAGTGACACTCACCAAGTGGTATAAATGTAAAGGTCTTCAAATTGAATAGCATCATTTAAGAACAAATAAATTGGCAACGTGGACCAGACATGCACGTTTCGGGTACTTAACCCTCATCAGTGATCCTAAATCTAAACAATGTTATATGCCAAAAAGTATGAAAGTTACTATGTCGAAAAAGGGTACCGAAAGACGTAGCAGGATGGGTGGGATATGATGCTACAGGACCCACTTTTTTAGAAATTTCAAGAAATTTTGATAACAGAAATTTAGATTGCGTTGATGAAACGATCAACCGAAATTGATCGAACTTGGCTACATGTGCCCTCGGGGACTCTTGGTCCACCAGCAGTGACACTCACCAAGTGGTATAAATGTAAACGTCTTCAAATTGAATAGCATCATTTAAGAACAAATAAATTGGCAACGTGGACCAGACATGCACGTTTCGGGTACTTAACCCTCATCAGTGATCCTAAATCTAAACAATGTTATATGCCAAAAAGTATGAAAGTTACTATGTCGAAAAAGGGTACCGAAAGACGTAGCAGGATGGGTGGGATATGATGCTACAGGACCAACTTTTTTAGAAATTTCAAGAAATTTTGATAACAGAAATTTAGATTGCGTTGATGAAACGATCAACCGAAATTGATCGAACTTGGCTACATGTGCCCTCGGGGACTCCTGGTCCACCAGCAGTGACACTCACCAAGTGGTATAAATGTAAACGTCTTCAAATTGAATAGCATCATTTAAGAACAAATAAATTGGCAACGTGGACCAGACATGCACGTTTCGGGTACTTAACCCTCATCAGTGATCCTAAATCTAAACAATGTTATATGCCAAAAAGTATGAAAGTTACTATGTCGAAAAAGGGTACCGAAAGACGTAGCAGGATGGGTGGGATATGATGCTACAGGACCCACTTTTTTAGAAATTTCAAGAAATTTTGATAACAGAAATTTAGATTGCGTTGATGAAACGATCAACCGAAATTGATCGAACTTGGCTACATGTGCCCTCGGGGACTCCTGGTCCACCAGCAGTGACACTCACCAAGTGGTATAAATGTAAACGTCTTCAAATTGAATAGCATCATTTAAGAACAAATAAATTGGCAACGTGGACCAGACATGCACGTTTCGGTTACTTAACCCTCATCAGTGATCCTAAATCTAAACAATGTTATATGCCAAAAAGTATGAAAGTTACTATGTCGAAAAAGGGTACCGAAAGACGTAGCAGGATGGGTGGGATATGATGCTACAGGACCCACTTTTTTAGAAATTTCAAGAAATTTTGATAACAGAAATTTAGATTGCGTTGATGAAACGATCAACCGAAATTGATCGAACTTGGCTACATGTGCCCTCGGGGACTCCTGGTCCACTAGCAGTGACACTCACCAAGTGGTATAAATGTAAACGTCTTCAAATTGAATAGCATCATTTAAGAACAAATAAATTGGCAACGTGGACCAGACATGCACGTTTCGGGTACTTAACCCTCATCAGTGATCCTAAATCTAAACAATGTTATATGCCAAAAAGTATGAAAGTTACTATGTCGAAAAAGGGTACCGAAAGACATAGCAGGATGGGTGGGATATGATGCTACAGGACCCACTTTTTTAGAAATTTCAAGAAATTTTGATAACAGAAATTTAGATTGCGTTGATGAAACGATCAACCGAAATTGATCGAACTTGGCTACATGTGCCCTCGGGGACTCCTGGTCCACCAGCAGTGACACTCACCAAGTGGTATAAATGTAAACGTCTTCAAATTGAATAGCATCATTTAAGAACAAATAAATTGGCAACGTGGACCAGACATGCACGTTTCGGGTACTTAACCCTCATCAGTGATCCTAAATCTAAACAATGTTATATGCCAAAAAGTATGAAAGTTACTATGTCGAAAAAGGGTACCGAAAGACGTAGCAGGATGGGTGGGATATGATGCTACAGGACCAACTTTTTTAGAAATTTCAAGAAATTTTGATAACAGAAATTTAGATTGCGTTGATGAAACGATCAACCGAAATTGATCGAACTTGGCTACATGTGCCCTCGGGGACTCCTGGTCCACCAGCAGTGACACTCACCAAGTGGTATAAATGTAAACGTCTTCAAATTGAATAGCATCATTTAAGAACAAATAAATTGGCAACGTGGACCAGACATGCACGTTTCGGGTACTTAACCCTCATCAGTGATCCTAAATCTAAACAATGTTATATGCCAAAAAGTATGAAAGTTACTATGTCGAAAAAGGGTACCGAAAGACGTAGCAGGATGGGTGGGATATGATGCTACAGGACCCACTTTTTTAGAAATTTCAAGAAATTTTGATAACAGAAATTTAGATTGCGTTGATGAAACGATCAACCGAAATTGATCGAACTTGGCTACATGTGCCCTCGGGGACTCCTGGTCCACCAGCAGTGACACTCACCAAGTGGTATAAATGTAAACGTCTTCAAATTGAATAGCATCATTTAAGAACAAATAAATTGGCAACGTGGACCAGACATGCACGTTTCGGGTACTTAACCCTCATCAGTGATCCTAAATCTAAACAATGTTATATGCCAAAAAGTATGAAAGTTACTATGTCGAAAAAGGGTACCGAAAGACGTAGCAGAATGGGTGGGATATGATGCTACAGGACCCACTTTTTTAGAAATTTCAAGAAATTTTGATAACAGAAATTTAGATTGCGTTGATGAAACGATCAACCGAAATTGATCGAACTTGGCTACATGTGCCCTCGGGGACTCTTGGTCCACCAGCAGTGACACTCACCAAGTGGTATAAATGTAAACGTCTTCAAATTGAATAGCATCATTTAAGAACAAATAAATTGGCAACGTGGACCAGACATGCACGTTTCGGGTACTTAACCCTCATCAGTGATCCTAAATCTAAACAATGTTATATGCCAAAAAGTATGAAAGTTACTATGTCGAAAAAGGGTACCGAAAGACGTAGCAGGATGGGTGGGATATGATGCTACAGGACCAACTTTTTTAGAAATTTCAAGAAATTTTGATAACAGAAATTTAGATTGCGTTGATGAAACGATCAACCGAAATTGATCGAACTTGGCTACATGTGCCCTCGGGGACTCCTGGTCCACCAGCAGTGACACTCACCAAGTGGTATAAATGTAAACGTCTTCAAATTGAATAGCATCATTTAAGAACAAATAAATTGGCAACGTGGACCAGACATGCACGTTTCGGGTACTTAACCCTCATCAGTGATCCTAAATCTAAACAATGTTATATGCCAAAAAGTATGAAAGTTACTATGTCGAAAAAGGGTACCGAAAGACGTAGCAGGATGGGTGGGATATGATGCTACAGGACCCACTTTTTTAGAAATTTCAAGAAATTTTGATAACAGAAATTTAGATTGCGTTGATGAAACGATCAACCGAAATTGATCGAACTTGGCTACATGTGCCCTCGGGGACTCCTGGTCCACCAGCAGTGACACTCACCAAGTGGTATAAATGTAAACGTCTTCAAATTGAATAGCATCATTTAAGAACAAATAAATTGGCAACGTGGACCAGACATGCACGTTTCGGGTACTTAACCCTCATCAGTGATCCTAAATCTAAACAATGTTATATGCCAAAAAGTATGAAAGTTACTATGTCGAAAAAGGGTACCGAAAGACGTAGCAGGATGGGTGGGATATGATGCTACAGGACCCACTTTTTTAGAAATTTCAAGAAATTTTGATAACAGAAATTCAGATTGCGTTGATGAAACGATCAACCGAAATTGATCGAACTTGGCTACATGTGCCCTCGGGGACTCCTGGTCCACCAGCAGTGACACTCACCAAGTGGTATAAATGTAAACGTCTTCAAATTGAATAGCATCATTTAAGAACAAATAAATTGGCAACGTGGACCAGACATGCACGTTTCGGGTACTTAACCCTCATCAGTGATCCTAAATCTAAACAATGTTGTATGCCAAAAAGTATGAAAGTTACTATGTCGAAAAAGGGTACCGAAAGACGTAGCAGGATGGGTGGGATATGATGCTACAGGACCCACTTTTTTAGAAATTTCAAGAAATTTTGATAACAGAAATTTAGATTGCGTTGATGAAACGATCAACCGAAATTGATCGAACTTGGCTACATGTGCCCTCGGGGACTCCTGGTCCACCAGCAGTGACACTCACCAAGTGGTATAAATGTAAACGTCTTCAAATTGAATAGCATCATTTAAGAACAAATAAATTGGCAACGTGGACCAGACATGCACGTTTCGGGTACTTAACCCTCATCAGTGATCCTAAATCTAAACAATGTTATATGCCAAAAAGTATGAAAGTTACTATGTCGAAAAAGGGTACCGAAAGACGTAGCAGGATGGGTGGGATATGATGCTACAGGACCCACTTTTTTAGAAATTTCAAGAAATTTTGATAACAGAAATTTAGATTGCGTTGATGAAACGATCAACCGAAATTGATCGAACTTGGCTACATGTGCCCTCGGGGACTCCTGGTCCACCAGCAGTGACACTCACCAAGTGGTATAAATGTAAACGTCTTCAAATTGAATAGCATCATTTAAGAACAAATAAATTGGCAACGTGGACCAGACATGCACGTTTCGGGTACTTAACCCTCATCAGTGATCCTAAATCTAAACAATGTTATATGCCAAAAAGTATGAAAGTTACTATGTCGAAAAAGGGTACCGAAAGACGTAGCAGAATGGGTGGGATATGATGCTACAGGACCCACTTTTTTAGAAATTTCAAGAAATTTTGATAACAGAAATTTAGATTGCGTTGATGAAACGATCAACCGAAATTGATCGAACTTGGCTACATGTGCCATCGGGGACTCCTGGTCCACCAGCAGTGACACTCACCAAGTGGTATAAATGTAAACGTCTTCAAATTGAATATCTCTCCATTAACAATTTTGATATTTAGGTCCAAAAATGGTGTTTCTGTGTTTGAAACGTTTGCCTTGTTTAAAATCAATTCTTGTGGATAAATAACATTTTCATATTTCTCAAAAACAGGATTGTCGATAGCAAGAATATCATCCAGGTACCTAGAAGTACCAATGAAACATTTCACATCATCATTTTTTCTTTGTTTTTGAAGATTTTGGATAAATTCCTTTTCATACGTGTATGAAAATAAATCTGCAACAAGAGGCGCACAATTATTACCCATTGGAATGCCTACAACCTGCTTGAAGAGTTTCTCACCAAATCTTACATCAATATTGTCCAAAAGGAAGGACAAGGCAATACACAAGTCACCACATGTCCATGATTTGTATGATTTGTAATCTGTGGTCGAAAAGAAACCCTTCGATTCAGAAGTTCAAATATAAGTTTTCCCCTCTCGATCAAAACACCATTTTATCAAATGACCACATGTACATTCTCATATTGTTTATATACATACAGTTGCTAGTTATACTGCACATAGATTATACAAAAAAGGGGACATTATCCATCTAGTGTCGTCTTTCTGAGCAATGATATTGATCAATCACTATAATTGTAAGTTGCATATTTGGTCAAAAGAAATATATTTTCGTAAGGTATTTATTTTCTCTTGTTGTAGAAAGAGCTTCAAATATATTGAACAAACCTTGGTTTCGAAGAGAGTGATATATCATATAAATCCCATTACAATCCAATTTCTACCTTATTAATGATGACATACATATTAACATCACATTGTTTCGTTACCAAGAGTACTGCTTGTAGGGATGCAACTTATAGATTATAATGGAAAAGGGGGCGTTGTTCTAAAAGGTCTTCCTGAACTATCAAAACTTATCTATCAACTCAAACTTTATGCTTGAAAAATCGAAACAAAGTTTGTTTTGAAGAAAAGGAAAAGTATCAAACGTCATCAAACTCTATGGAAACAGTCTCTAGACTCTAGGAAACGACAGTACCATACCATTTTCATGACATCACCATGGTTTCGTCAGATACCGTCTCAAATGAGAATTAATTCTGTATTTCCGTAAAGACTCAACACTAAAGAATACATATACCATTTTAAAGCAGTTTCATGAAGGTTCACTATCATCTCAATGATGCAATAAATCATTCCGTTATGCTTTATAATAATTATTACATTAATAGTTCCTGAGCTTGTTCCGAATTGATTTGTTTATATTGTAGAATATAGAGAATAAGATAGAAATGTTCAATAATGGTTTGCCTTGATTAGGTTTTCGTCAAAAACTCGAACAAATGAAATATGTCTTACAGACATCTCTGAAATATTCAGTTTCAATTAGACATTTAATGATACATGATTTATTTTCTATCGATATTTGAAGTCTATTGAATGTTATCTTTATCATCCTACTGTACATGCTAATAACCAATCGTATCAGAAAACTAGTCGAAAATTTTACATAAAGAGAGGAGATCCTCAATCTGACCAGGTTGCAGTACCAGCAGCGAACACCCTATCCAAAAATACAGAAAGACGAGCACAGCAAGAGACGAAGAAGAGTTATACGACATTGGAATATTAAACACAAAAGACTACACATAAACCAATATCAACAAGACCAATGGGAAACAGGTGACGAATTAGGACGGCCATTTGCTACTGCAAGTATCGAATCGTGTAGTTATCCGGATTATTTACGAACAATTCTTCCACTTTTCCGGTCATAAACAGGGCTCGAAAACCGCACAATTTGTAGTGTAAATTAACCTCGTCACTATTAGATGACCACACAAACAAGATAGCAAAGCATATAGATGAATATGTAAATGTATATAAGAAGGGGGCGTACGTAATACAATCCGAGCTCTGTCGGTTGTAGTGCTCATGCATGTTACATTATCACTCGAGGAGTCCTAATATTTCGAGAGGACAGGACGGTCCGGGTTCTGTCTTCCCTACAGAAATTTGGACAGAACCCGTTATGACGTCCCTTCGTCACAGTCAGTCAGATTGCTAGTCTTAAGAATGCGATGTTACATTACTGTAAAACATATGTTTGAATATTTATGTTTAACATATATACTCATTTTTTATACGTAACATATGATATTGACATACGTTGCACACCAGACACACTTGTTTTTGATAGTAAATCCTGATCAGTGGTATTTCAAGCCCATGTGATTTTTAGACCCATCAAATCAAATTTGAGTACCGCCCACTAATTTGATTTTTAAATGTTTATTGTATAATTTGATCTTGTTTACTGATCTGAAAAGACAGATGGTTTTTTCATAGTCATATGACCAGCTAGTATAGTTCAATTATTCAACATCAAAAATTAAATGATTTTGTAAAATTCCATATTAATGTGCAGTAGGTGATGAAGAAACAGACAAAAAAAAATATGACAAGAATAACTTCATAAATTAGGATTATTTAAAGTTGAACACCAAGCCTTTCATTATATATAACTAGCATGCGAGAAAATAAATCATTTATAAAAAAAAGAAAGATTATGTAGTTTTAATCATATCTTATTTTTTTCTATGCTCGTATAAAAGACTTTGCATTTATTCATGTTTAATTATACCGAAATTAATGAATGAATTCATTTAAATGGTACCATTTTCATATAAATACACGTAGCAGTCAAAATTGACGTGTTAATCCAATATAAATTCAAGTGAGATGTACACATATTGGGCCAATTCGTTTCCCAAAAAGCAGTGTACGGTGTATCAAACCTCATGACCCGTTGGAGACACTTGATCAATTTATTTTCGGGAAATGCTGAAATATGGCGCTTCTGGCCTATGCATTTCAACAGGTGAGAGGAAGCGTCACATTTCAGCACACACTGTACACCAAAAGAACTCGATCAAGTGATTTCGAGTCTCGCAGGTTGATGCAACATACTCTGGTGTGTGCCGCGTTTAGAAAAACAAATTAATAAGCCCATTATGTTGTTAGCTTGTCCGACTAGCAGACCTACAACGATGTTATTGTTGTTTTGCCTCGGTCTTCTACTTGGACAAGTTGATATCTGTCTGCTGAATGAGATTTTTCAAGAATTATAGATAAATCAAAATGTCCTATTCCCACAATCCACAGGAGGAGATTACTCATGAGACATTTATCAAGAACTCTATCTAAGACAGAAGAATTTCGAGCTAAGTTGATGAGTTAAAGAAGATCCTGACAAAAATCTCAACAACACTCACAATAGAGCACCAAATTGAGCATCGACGACCGGACCTCTGCCAAGCTAGAGATGGGACCAGGTGCCCGGGAGGAGTAAGCATCCCCTGTTGGCTAGCCGCAACAACTGTCGATTGATAACAAGTATGAAAGTATTCCAAGTACATGTATTTTAAATAAAAATCAATTCAAATTTACTATTTCGTTTCCGCGATCAATTCAATTATTCTCCTGAAAGGAATCACAGTACTAAAGGGTGTAACTTCAGAGAAACATTTTCGCGGGGATTCTCCTCTGTTTTGACTGGTGAACAGTACTGAATGAAAGGTTCCACACCATTGGTGAAAAATATTGGAAATGTATTTATAGCATATATAGAATCCAGTTGTCGTAATAAATGAAAATTTGAACTTGATCATTTCTTTTATGCAATATACAGTTCGAATCGAAAATAATATGAAATATATAAATATAAGTAAAAATTGGACTCTTTTCTATGAGGACGGAGGGTTTCTGTAAAGAAGTGAAATTTGCGAAGTGGAAGACATGCATAACTCCCCTTTTTCTTTTATTTTCATGCGTGCAAAAATATTGAAAAGTTCATATTTTGGCAAAGTTCGTTCACAGTAACATTTTTGATAATAAATGTAAAAAAATGAGAAAGAAACTGAAAACGGACAAAAACATTTTTGGGGGTCCCGCCGGGGATTAAACCACTACCCTTTGGTCCATTGGGCATGGAAAACATACCTTTGCACAATCTTGAAAACATTCCATAAAAATCAAATTATGGATGTTGGCAAAATTCTTTCACTTATAGGATCGAACCATGAGTACCTCTTACCTACCAAGTTTCATAAAATCTTAAGAGTAGTTATGGAAATGAAGCAGAAAATGTATGAGAACCCTACCCCTTCCTTTTCGCATAAGAGAAGAAATTATACAAAATCAAAAAATAAAAATTTTAGTATAAGATACATATCAAATCATTTTGTAACTTAAATATGATAAATTTGCTGTAAATGAATGTGTAAAATCATACACTTATTGCGTTATTGAAAGAGATAGTGTAAAAACGAGCATTTCTGACTAGGTCAAACACATGTTAAAATAACTTCAGAGTTGAACCAAAAATTGCAACACTTCTTGAGACATCGATCTCTCTAGATCATCCTGATGCTTTCGGTGTGTCGATTTGAGCTTCCCTTCAGAAGAAATTTGTCAAAGGAGGGTACATCTTGACCTACTTTTGCCTGTGGTGGCACCACCTGTTGACGGATCCGGACGAAAAACAACAACACTTGTAGGGGACCGTTAGTACTATTTACCTGCCAAGTTTCATCAAAGTTCCTTCAGCCAATCTTTTAGAAGAAGAAGAAAATGTTTATGACGAATGAACGGACGCCTGACGGCATGCTATGGCAATAGCTAACGTGAGCTTCGCTCAGCTGAGCAAACAAGATAAATCAATTTTTTGTATTTGGAGGAAAGGTCTTCCAGCAAATTGTCGGAATTCCAATGGGGATCAATAGTACCCAACTCCTTGCCGACATTTTCCTTTACTCATATGAAGCTGAATTCATTCAATCTTCGTTCTCTGAAGGGAAAAGATACTTAGCTTCTGACTTCAACTTCCCTTACAGATACATAGACGATGTGTTGTCCATCAATAATCCAAAATTCGCGGATTACCTGAGCAGTATCTATCCTTCAGAGCTTATAGTCAAAGAAACTACAGAGAAAAATAATTCAGCATCCTATTTGGACATAATGTTGTCCTACAACACTGATGGTCACATGTACACCCATGTACACCTCTCTCTATGACAAACCTGACGACTTCAATTTTAGCAATACAAACTTTCCTTTTCTGAGTAGCAACATCCCTCCATCGCCTTATGCTGTGGTCATACCTCAGTTGATTATACGGATTTTGTTCTGAGAGCTAGGCGTATTTCAGATAAGCTCCTCAGTCAGGGATATGTTTGTGACCGACTAACATCGTCACTGAGGAAGTTCTACCGTCGATATGGGGAACTCGTCATACATTAAGATGTTCCACTCTCCAGAATGGTGGATGATATTCTGTCATACACCATTTGAACCATCCAACCAACGGTTGTACTCTATGTATTCCGAAATGGAAGTAACCGGATATAACAGTTCTTGCATACTAATCCTGGGCACCTGGTCTCACTCCAATATCGGGAGTTCGCTTCTTTTCATATGGTGGAGGTTTTTGTTTGTTTGCTTTGTTCCTGTTTCATCCTGATTTTATATGCCTTCGGTATCTGATTTTCTGAATTATCGATATTTTGCTGTATGCGGTGATATGGTCATTATCCATATTTGTCATTTGTAATTCATCTCATTAAACGTCCACAATGCACTCGTGGGATATTATTATGACATTGCAAATTTTGGCCAGTATATGTATCTATATAAATATATATTGACTGTAAAATGAATGCCTTTTAAATCAGTAGTAAACAATACTTTTATTTCTATTTGAAGTATGTCTTGTATAGAAATCTTTATCTTATTAGGTTTGTGTCAAGTTCTTTTGTTTGGCAAGCTATGTTTGAGTTTTAAATTTCCGTCGTGTTACGGAACATTACACTGATATTGCACGCTATGATCGCGTGTTATTGCAGCCTTGACAGACAAGAAGTAAGAAGTGTAATAAATATTTTCACTGACAAAAATTGATTTATCATAAGAAAATGTAAGTATATATTTTGTTAATTCAACCAATGATAGAAGTCTTTTCTTTCATAAAGGTTCTGTATACAATAAAAAAACTACTTTCTGTTAAATTGAACTCTTTCTTGGTATGATGATTCCCGTAAAATTAAGTGTTTCCGAAAAAAGCTTTTAAAGCAAATTCCTCGTCACCCTTTTTACCTATAAAACTATCGCCTTTAACAGCATGACAACAACGACGATACTTTTATTTAGACGCTGAAAATTGGCATGGCAAATACCACCGAAGCGTATCACGTGATATTAAAATTAATCTCTTGCATGGGAATCCCCTTCGATTAACAAGGTAAATGCTGTCTAAATCTACATTATATGAATTTATTCTAGGCCTATCATACGATCATCGTTATAAATTATATTATGGTTATCTATTCTGGTTAAGAATAGAGGTATGCCCAGAGAACACTTGAACAGAAGGTTTTGTTTATTTACGTGCACCATATCATAACATGTAAACAAAATAGAAAATTTTCTGTTTAAGTGTTCTCTAAATTTTCCTGTATTCTTGACCAGAAAAGATTACCATTATATTTGAAATAATGATGCTCATATGATAAACTAGTTTCATATAAAGTAGATTTAGACAGTATTTACCTTGTTTAATCGAAAGGGAATCCCTTGTAAGAGATTATATGCACATCACATGATACGTAAACAGAAAGGATGAAGGGGATCGCCAACAAAGGAAGCAAACTCATCACACCAAAGTAACCCATGTAGGAATCATTTAGATTTATAAACTGCAAAAACAGTTTTGCAAGAGTATCTTTAATGAGTCTTGTTAAATACATATGAAAGTATTTCAGAAACATCACTTCTTTAACCTGAAAGATGTTTTCCTTTATACATGCAGCGCACGAAAAGTACGTGTTATTTCAATAATACTGGAGGGATCCAACTCTTGAAGTCTTGACGAAAATTTCAAACCAATTCATTATTCACCAGACACATGTTTCGAATATTTTTTAATTCTCATCAGTGATGCTTCCAGCCAAAGTGATTTTCATGAGCCGCCAAAATTCAGTTTACTAGTGCCCTCTGGTTTTATTTGTAGAATTTAAATTACAGGGGCACGCGGTTCCAAATTTCCTGTAGGGTCGATTCAGTAGCATGTCCAAATAAACGATATCTTCAAGATAACATTGGAGGGATGGTGCTAAGATGTTAACCTCCTTAAATTTCGATAATATTCAGGATGAAATTACAAGTTTCCGAAATAGCCAAATAAAATAATGAAGTCAAATTGATAATGTGCCAAAACAAAACTTCTTTCAGGCGACAGAGCAGGAAAGAAGTAATTAATACACTTAAAAACATCCAATGACTCACGGGAACGAGTTTTACTGCACCACACTGCAACAGGATATAAGTGTTTATATTCATAATGCGGCAGGGTTCCAACTCTATACCTTCTTGAAGACAAACCAATTTATGTGTTTCGAATATTAAATTCTCACCAGGGATGCTTCCAGCCAAAGTGCTTTTCATAAGCCACCAAAGTAAAGTCTAGATTTAGATATAATCAATGTTTATCGTTTAAGTACTCTACAATACCATGCATTTACTGTCAGTCACTCCACATTGTTGGAATTCAACTACCCCTTAGTATTTGTTTATTCAGACTACATTTAAATTTTCAACACGTGACACACTGTTTACTTCCCAACATTCACGCGTAAATGACAGCAGTTTTGAAATAAAGTTTATAGACAAGAAACAAATATTCAGCTGGAATAATTCTGCGAAAGTAAGTACCTTTCATAGAGTTTTAATTTTGATTTAATTTTAATCAGTCAATTGAGGACTACATTTTAATTCCTTTCTTTAATTCAACGGTTGAAAGTACTTTCGTTTATTGGGAAATCCCAGCTCGATATCAATGTTATGCAACAACCTGTCCTAAACTTTCACTGCAAAACAAAGCCCACACTTTGTTACCAGAACAACCTTTATAAACAGAACAAAAGGCGTTCTTTCATTTCATTTTTACCCTAAAACTTTGACTGCAAATGAACGTACAATCTTTGTTACCAGAGCAACCTCTGATAAATAGAATATACCCAATTTAAACCCTTGTCAAAAATTATTCTTTCATTTCATTTATCGACTGTACTATATCATGTATATGATTAATTTAGGTGCAAGAACTGTCGATATATTGGAAATGCCCATTCGTCATTTAGTATGACCAATCTGCCCTAAATTATTCTATGGTGTCTTAATTTGGAATTTAAAGCAAGAAACCCAGGTGGGGCATAAAGAAATCAGTTTATTGTAAAATTGAAATTAACTGCTTATCGGGATTTTACTGCTCGGCCGTTGTTATATAGTAGTTTTTCCCCTAAGTAGCCCCCCCCCCCCTTCGGAAAAACTGTTGTTATATAGTAGATTTTCCCAATGGCGGAAAAACTGCTATAAAGTAGTCTTTCCCTAAAAGCAGATTCCCCCTTCTATTTCTGGTTTGAATTTTATCCTTTTTTATTATTTTGCATTCAATAGAGATTTTATATTGGTTTATGACATGGACCTCAATCGAAGTGCTTGCTAAGTTTGTCTTATATTATCTGCATGTTTGTGTATCTGTCTGTTTTTCTATCTGTCTGTGCCTGTCTTTATGTCTGTCCTTTCCTTTCTTTCTTTCTATCAATGAAAAAAGAATTGCCTCTCTGTACGTGTGTTTATTTACCTGTCTGTATCCCTGTACCTCTCTGTCCGTCCGTCCATCAGCCTGTCTGTGTGAGAGTGCATCTGTGATTTTTTTACTCTATATATGTCTGTCGTGTATGTAAGTCTAGCTGTCAACATATCTGTCTGTGCGTCTGTTTGTCTGGGTGTATATGTATATCTGTTTGTGTCTATTAGTGTCTATCTGTCAGTGGGTGAGTGCCTCTGTATATATTTTTGGGGGGTGTCTGTTTGCCTTTCTGTCTGGACATCACTCTGTGTTTGTCTGTCTGTGTGTAAGATTCTATGTATGTGTATCTGTGTCTATCTTTGTGTGCGTCTTTGTGACTGTCTATATATCTGTCATTGTATCTGTCCGTCTTCCTGTTTGTCTGTCTTTGTGTTTTTCTGTCTGTCGCTGTGTGTCTGTCAGACTCTTTATATTTGTTTTCCCATTTGTCTTTGTGTTTGTATGTCTTTTATGTCTCTCTATTCATGTGTTGTAGTGTACCTTTATTTATGTGCCTGTCTTTGTGTCAATTAGTGACTGTCTATGTGTCTTTGAGTGTCTATCTGCGTGTCTGTCTGTGTATGTCCGTCTGACTTCTATATATCTGCTTGCATTTCTGTCAGTCAGACTGTCTGCCTTTAAATAGTTCCTAATCAAAACTAGCTCTAAAAGGTCAAGGACAAATGTGTGAGTACAGTTTATACCTCTAAGTTAAGGCCAATCCTCTAGGTTAATTGTTAAATGTCTTCAATTTCAATACTTGAAATTTTTCAAGTTTTGTAAAGTTTTGATGAAAATGTAATATTTCATAAAGTTTCGGTACAATTAAGTAATAAAATAGGTCAAAGTCAAATCTCAATGTCAAGGGTAGTGTCTGACATCAGATCAACCTGCTTAGATATATCGCCAAGTTTAATGTTGATTGTATCTACTGCACACAATGGGTGAAAATTATACATGGATTACCTATATTTTCTTTTCATATTATTATTATTGCACATTGGGTTTTAAGCTAATAAAGGTTTCAAGTATATTTTTGGTTAAAAAAATGTCTCTGCGATGTCCATGAGGTGAAATGTTAAAGTAGGGGTCATTCGAATTTATAAACGATAAAGATATCCCTACAATGTAGGGTTTATTTGAAAAAAAAAGTTTTATAAAAGGTTCAAAGATGATAAGCACGAAAATTCCAAAAAGTAAATGAGTTAAAGAAGATCCTGACGATAATCTCAACAGCACTCACAATAGAGCACCAAATTGAGCATCGACGGACCCCCAGCAAGCTATAGGTGGGATCAGGTGCCCGGGAGGAGTAAGCATACCCTGTTGGCTAGACGCACCTGCAGTCTATGTTCACGCGCGAAAATGAAAAGAATATATAAAATACATGCACTGTCTGAGGCAACGTCTATATAGAAAGTGCTATGGCGACAATGTCAGGGGAAAATATTCAAAACACTTACTGTCAAACCCCTCGCGGGGAACTTTTTTACGAGCTCCACACGGCAAAGGGCATAAGTGTGACACAAATGAGTTAAGGAAGATCCTGACGATAATCTCAACAGCACTCACAATAGAGCACCAAATTGAACATCGACGGACCCCCAGCAAGGTAGAGGTGGGATCAGGTGCCCGGGAGGAGTAAGCATCCCCTGTTGGCTAGCCGCACCCGCCGTCGATGTTCACGCACGAAAATGAAAAGAATATATAAAATACATGCACTGTCTGAGGCAACGTCTATATAGAAAGTGCTCTGGCGACAATGTCAGGGAAAAATATTCAAAACACTTACTGTCAAACCCCTCGCGGGGAACTTTTTTACGAGCTCCACACGGCAAAGGGCATAAGTGAGACACAAATGAGTTAAAGAAGATCCTGACAATAATCTCAACAGCACTCACAATAGAGCACCAAATTGAACATCGACGGACCCCCAGCAAGGTAGAGGTGGGATCAGGTGCCCGGGAGGAGTAAGCATCCCTGTTGGCTATCATAGGGAGGATATAACCTCTCACGACTAGAGGTACGAGCTTCATTAAACGGAATAATTGATATGTTATATGTACATTACTACGATAGTCAAATTCAACAGTTCATGGTAAACTCGAAAAACATTAAATTACTGTTTCAAAGTTTTATGATGATTTTCCCTAGGAGTATAAAGATAAATAGAAGAAATTATCAGTATGCGATTGTCTAAACTTCTCTACACGAGAGACAAACTCCAAAGTCCAAAATGCAATCGTAAAGGCAGCCAAGAAACATTGTTAATTGACCAATGAAAATTATTAACTCATTTTCCCCATTTTTTTCCATTTTAGTAAGTATACGTGACAAATATGGATAATGACCATATCCCTGTATACAGTACAAAATCGATAATTCAGAAAATCAGAAACCGAAAGCATGCAAAATCAGGATAAAACAGGAATCAAAGCAAACAAACAAAAACCTCCACCATATGAAAAGAAGCGAACTCCCGATATGGGAGTGATACCAGGTGCCAAGGATGAGTAAGCATCTCCTGCTTGCATGCAACACCCGCCGCTTCAATTCGGTAGAACTGTCACATCCGATAACTTCCATTTTGGAAGACATAGAGTACAATATTAATCTTTGGTGGGATGGTTCAAATGGTCTATGACAGAATATCATCCACCATTCTGGAGAGTGGGACATTATAGTGTATGACAAGTTCCCCATATCGACCGTAGAACTTCCTCAGTGACGATGGTAGTCGGTCACAAACATATCCCTGACTGAGAAGCTTATCTTAACGACGCCTAGCTCTCAGAACAAAATTCGTATATTTCGTACTTGCTCTGGCATAGCGTATCAACTGAGATATGAACACGCCATAAGCCGGCGATGAAGGGATGTTGCTACTTAGAAAAGGAAAGTTTGTAATGCTGAAATTGAAGTCGTCACGTTTGTCATAGAGTAAGGTTTCCATGTGACCATCAGTGTCGTAGGACAACATTATGCCCAACTAGGATGCTGAATTATTTGTCTCTGTAGTTTCTTTGACTTCAAGCTCTGAAGGATAGATACTGCTCAGGTAATCCGCGAATTTTGGATTATTGATGGCAACACATTGTCTATGTATCTGTAAGTGAAGTTGAAGTCAGAAGCGAAGTATCTTTTCCCTTCAGAGACCAGAGATTGAATGAATTCAGCTTCGTACGAGTAAAGGAAAATGTCGACAATGAGTGGGGCACAATTGGTCCCCATTGGAATTCCGACAATTGCTGGAAGACCTTTCCTCCAAACACCACAAAAATGTTGTCGATCAGAAAGTTTAATTATATATTTGAATATTATCAGTTTCAGTGTACTTATTTTCAGAATCGGACCTTTCTTTTACAAAATAGGTTTTGTCATAGTTAACAACAATAAATTTGTATTTGCGATTACCGTTGTTACTTGTAATCGCATTAGTTATAATTTTTGCGAGTCTTCCTTTCAATTTTGAATGTGGAATTACAGTGTAAAGTGTCGAAAAATCAAAGGCTTTGATCGAATGGACTCTACTAAAATGAGTGGATTTCAGATGTTCTAAAAGTTCCTTCGAATTCATTAAAATCATTTCAGTTCTCCTTCGTTTTTTTTTTCTTTTTCAATTATCTCACTCATTCGCAGGAAGTTCACTTCTCTTCATAAGGTAGATATTTTATTCCTGTTCCTTTGTCTTAATTCTGGTTTTATCCTAGTTGTGTATGCCCTTGCTTAGATGATGTTTCGATTACCGATTTTGTACTTCTTGATAGGGTTTTTTTTCATATTTGTCATGATAATACTCTGTATTTCGAAAGGTAAATTTACTTTTGAACTAAGAAACTATGCAATATAAACCGTAAAATGCATTAATGACAAGGACGATATAACTCTGTTTCAAGAGCTCTCTCTTTAAAACAGGGGATAATTCACATCTACTCTTATTTCCTCGTTTATCTCAATCACATTACGCTGCTGAAGTCTATATCGCAAATATATCTCGAAATAACCATATTTACAGGATATGGCTGATACTGGTGAATTTGCTTAAAGAAAGGATACAATTTGCATAACAATTCGAATTGACTTGGCTTTGTCGACGTATCAGCAAAGCAACAGCGCATGAAATTGCGCTAACGGCAAGCAGAAAATATCTGTTTGTATGTTAGACGTTGTATTGTTGGTTTTGGGACTTCATGTTGCTTGTAATACAGCAAACGGTATAATTCTTTTTTCAAATTATGAACAAGTACAAATAATAGTTCATCCTGCTTTGGTAGCCAACATATTTTGCAGAACTCATGTAATGATACAACTGGCCGGCACAGAAATAAAACAGGATGTCATGAAACCTTCGGCTTTTCTGATGTGTGCCATTTCAGAAAATTCTAATGATCAGTATGCTCTATGACCGTCAAACTGTATATTGGTAGGTACTGTCAAGCTGTCTATGAATAGATAACTTGGGTATTATTTTACCATGAAGTTCAGATTTGATTGTGCTTAGATATGTTTTCTACAATTTGTATGTATACCTCCATTTGCTGTTTCAAATGAGTAAAAAAACTAAATTACATTACGTAACCAAATATCTCTCGCTCCGACAACATTTGTACCACAACAAAAAATAGCGATTTAATCATTTTAAAATGAAAAAGAAAACACCCACTCCCTCAATTTTGTCAAAGAATTAGGGTAAATAAAAATAAAATAGGTGTGGCTTAATAGACAGGTCGCACGGGAAAAGACGAAACAGACAAAAAAGAAAACGATCCAGAATCTACCGCTCTCTCAACGATTTACTTACTATAGCACGCAATGGCGGCAGACATGAGCTGTTGCATGCTCTGTCGTCAATACCAGTTATGCACTTGAAATCTATCTTGGATGAAGCAGAGGTTGCATTCTTAAGAAACACTGACTGATTCAGACTTAATACCATTGTCTAATTCGCACAGTATAAACTTTATCCTATTGTGAAAAACACCTCCCCTAAAAGACGATTCATAAAAATCCCGTTTATAAACAAAGGTTTTAATCTTCTAAACATCTCTAATATTTTTTCGGGATCATCGCGTACAAAGTACCATTCCTCAATATTTTGAAAATTTAGAGCCACCTCTTATTAGTTATAAGTACAAGAAACTATTCGAAACTTTGTTTTTAATTATAACAAAGTTACATCGGATCCTGACAAACTTGAATCGTGTCCTGCTTCTTGAGAATGTGCAACTTCTAAACTCTACAAACCAGCTGGCCATGTTGTTACAGGTGACTTTTCAATTATCCAAGACAGACAGCTCCGTGGTCTTCTTAAAAAAGGACCTAAGTATAGAATCCCATCCAAGATAGATTTTGTCAAATGTCGTGAGGTGCTTACAGAAGCCTTAGATAATTAAACGAAAAGATGGTGTAAATCAGAAGGCGTCGAACCGCATGCTCTGAATGACTGGAAAAACCTCATTTTAGATATAACGGATATTCGAATAGATAACTTCCATAAAACCCTTATCTTTTTCAAAATCCACGTTCCCAATCAGAAAGATATTTCAAATCCAAACTAAGTAAACTACATGAAAAATATGTCTTTGCACCAGCTGATAAAGCAGCCAACAACACCATTATCATTTGAAAACGTTACTACATATCAACTTTGGTTTCGGATCTTTCGTCTACTAATACATATATCAAAAGCAATGAAAGTGCATCTAACATTTTAAGCTAGCATAACAGTGAACTGTCTTCATTCAATATCTCTATTTCTAAATTGGATCTCCCAACACTATATTGCATACCGAAACTGCACAAGTCTCCTTACAAATTTCGATTTATTGCTAATTCTAGTAACTGCTCCACTACAATTTTGTCTAGAAATCTGACGTCAGCACTTACTGCTATTAAAGAACACATAGCTAAATATTGTGAAACGGTTCTAAACAGGAACGATGGTAATTTACTTTGGTCTATTAAGAATTCAGGGGATGTGATTGACAAAATGAAATCTGGAAATTTCCAAGCCAATACAATTTCTTCATACGACTTCTCTAATATGTACACCACACTTCCTCATGACAAAATTAATGATCGATTATCTAATCTCATTAAATGGTGTTTTGATCGAGAGCGAAAAACTTACATTTGTACATCTGAATCGAAGGGTTTCTTTTCCTCGACAGACTACAAATCATACAAATCATGGACATGTAGTGACCTGTGTAATGCCTTGTCCTTCCTCTTGGACAATATTTATGTTAGATTTGGTGAGGATCTATACAAGCAGGTTGTAGAAATTCCTATGGGTACTAACTGTGCGCCTCTTGTTGCAGATTTATTTTTATACACTTATGAAAAAGAATTCATCCAAAATTTTCAAAAGCAAAGAAAATTTGATGATCTCTAATGTTTCAATAATACTTCTAGGTATCTGGATGATATTCTAACCATTGACAATCCTGCTTTTGAATTATATAAGAATGAAATTTAACCACAAGTATTAACACTTAACAAGGCAAACCTTTCAAATACAGAAACACCGTTTTTTGGACTTAAATATCAAAATTGTAAACGGAAAGATTCATACAAGTGTATATGACAAAAGGGATGATTTTGGATTCAACATAGTAAATTTCCCCTGGCTTGACGGTGATGTTCCAAGATTACCGTCATACGGAATTTCATATCACAGCTCATCCGGTACGCTAGAGCATGTACTGATATTTTGGATTTTCACAGTAGAAATTTACAAATTACCAAAAAAAATTTAAGTCAAGGTTTCCGCTTTCATAAACTAGTTAAGACTTTCTGGAATTTTTACAAAAATTACAGTCAACTTCTTTTAAAATTCGGATCTATACATGCAACAGAGTACATTACTATAGGTATTACACAACCTGTCTTTTATGGTGATATGATAAACAAAATAAAAAGGATCAAAGGTAGGCAGCATAACCATCGAAAATGCGTCAGAATCATCAAACGCATTTTATACCGTGGATATGATCCTAATGTCACCAGACGGACACTAGGCTTGGTACTTGACCAATCTACATTCTTGTACAAGCGCATCCTTGAGACTTGCACTCTGACTGACTGTGACGACGGGACTCCATGACGGGCCCTGTCCAAACCTCTTTAGAGAAGACAAGGCCCCGACCACCTGTCCTCTCTGAATGTCTCGGACTCCTCGGGTGATTACATACATGAGCTCGCTACAGCCGGCAGAGCACGGACTGTATCACGCATTCCCTCTTTTTATATCCATTTGCATATTCATCTGTGTCTCTGGGGCCTCTACGTTTCGTGGTCTTGTTTGTGTGATGCCATCTTACAGTGAGGAGGTTGTTTTACACCACAGTTGTACGTTCTTCGAGACCTCTGGGTAATTAGAGAAGTGAGAGGGTTGTGCGCACGTAATCCAGGATAACCACACCATTTGCTACTTGCGTGACAAATGGCCGTCCAAAGTCGGCACCGGTTGCCCATTGGTCTCGTCGGTTTATGTGTAGTCTTTTGTGTTTGATGTTTACATGTCGTGTGTCTCTTTTCCGTCTCGTGCTGTACTCGTCTTTTGTGTTTTTGCATTTGATGTTTTGGTGTTTTGCTGTTGATGCTGCAACGGGGTCTTGTTGGAGATCTCCTCCCTTCTTTTATTCAAGGAAGCAGTTCAGAAATGAGCACCACTTATGCTAAACATCTTCAAATTCAAAAGCATTATTAAACAGATAAATTTGCAGAATGAATCAGACATGCATGTTTCGGTTAGCCAATCCTCGTCAGTGATCAAAGTCCAAAAAGACTGCAAAAACACGTAAAATATGACTTTGAAATGGAACTTATTACAAAATCTTAATCACCCTAATTAAGATAATTGTGATACGATCGTGACAAGAGTAAGAAAACATTTTTGCGGGAGAAATGCACTGCGAAAAAAAGTTTTCTAATTGGTATATCATTCTCCAAACAAACACGTAAGCATACTTGGAGGTGTGAAGGCTGTGATTTTGTAAAATTTAAGCAGGAAAAAGGAATAACTTCATTTTCTGATTGTAATCTTTCATCGATAGATAAGTCTATGTCATCGGTTTCTTTTCCGATCATATATAATTCAAAATGTACGATTCTACATTATTCAATTTTGTTCGCTCCATTTCAGATCGCGACAATGAGTGACAACGGTGCATCCTCCATTCCTCCTCAGACTTTTGTTGAGTGTGGTCTTTGTCAAGGAAACGACAACATTTCATGGTTTTGTAAAAATTGTCCAACCTCACTTTGCGACGCATGTGTAACTACCCACAGAACGACAAAACAATACAAGTCTCACACCATTGTCGAAAGGACTTATACCGTCCTTCGATTATTTGGGCCAGCGAAGATAGCCGAACAATGTGAAGTCCATCCCGAGAAAGACATATCATCATACTGCAACGACTGTGACGCTCCTTGCTGCATATCTTGCTTAGTCCAAAACCATCAGCACCATGAAATCTCCACCATAGAAGACAAATACCTGGATGCTGAAAAAAGATTGAATGTTTACTACAAGCAGCTTGATACCGATGTCAGACCAACGGTGGACGAAATGGAGGACCGAGCCAGGGAAGATGTTAAAGAAGACAACTTTACGGTGGAAAAAGTCATAAATGACATAAATAAATTTCGCAAAGATTTCATTCAAAATTTTAATAGGTCATGTGATGACCTGATCACGGAAGTAAATCAAATATCAAAAAAAAAAAACAACTGAAGCGTTTGGGGGAATAGAAAAATCAAAGAAAATGATTGAATCATTGAAAAAAGAAATTGAAGAGAAAATTGAAAGGGGAAAATTAGACATCATAAATTATCAAACTCCAAAACTCGAATCTCTTATCCCAACAATAAAAAGGCACAAAAAAGTTGATATATCATTTGAACCTTCAATGAAAATGTTAGAGATTTTGAGAGAATCAGTTGGAAAAATTAAGTTCAACGAAAGTGAAAAAGAAATAATGAACAGATCCACAATTTCGAGATATATACATTTACAAAAATTGCATTCATTTGATAGTAAGATAGACCCCACATCTATGACCACAGCAGGTAACAACATGGCCTGGGTTATGGATTATGATAGGCCTACTATGAATCTGTATAACGAAAAGGGTATGGTAGTGAGGACTATGGCAGTGAAAGGTAGTGAGGGCATCAATGACATGGCCATCGCACATTCAGGGGAGATGATAGTTACATGTAGAGACAGGAAAGTGAGGCGTGTATCAGTGAATGGTAAGGTATCTACCATAATAGACACGGCGCCGTTTGCTTGTTATGGTGTTTGTGTGACTGACAAACAAGAGATTGTGATTTGTATGAGAGGCCAGGGTGATAAGAATCATGTGGCTGTATACTCAGCTGATGGACGTAGTAAGCTACGTGAGATACGGGGTAGGGATGGTCAGGGGAAACACCTTATAACTAGCCCTTTCCGTGTGGTACAGAATGGTCAGGATCTGTGTGTGGTGAATGGTGGTTGGAATGTGGTGTGTGTGGATGAGAGAGATAATGTGAGATGGATGTATGATGGTAAACAAGCTAAGCTGGAAAAGATATTTAAACCATGGGGCATAGATTGTATTAAATAGAAATTCATGTATTAAATCTACAATTCATATTCATTTTGTTTGTTTCACGCATTCTGATCGGTTCTCCGGACCTACTTTAAAATGTATTCCTACGTAAATTTACACGTTACAAGCTTTAGCGCACTTTTTTGCGTATGATGTCATGCTTATTCATGATAACAAATTATGATTATGAAGTTACTACGTGATGATTTTGTATCAGATATCCAAACAAAAGATTGATTACTTCCGTAAGGATAAAAAAGTTCTTACAATACATAACTTCAAATGTAATAAAACGAGGTTTGCTGATTATACTTATTTGTAACAAAATATTAACTTTGAAAAAAGTACATAAGATGTATATATGTTGAAATACAACAATACAACATATATAATATTGTTATGAAATAATTCTAGTATGACCTGTAATTTTGCATTAATCATTTAATTACTTGTAGACTATTTATTTGTAAGAACTGCAACATTAAATGTTTTGTCTAACACTCTGTTGTTTTAGAAATATATGATACTTTAACTGGTACATCACTGGATGTGTGGTATCAAACATGTAGAAAGATCTCCAACAAGAACGTCTTACAGCCAATAGAGTAAAAAAAAGACTTAAACGACATTTAAAACCCTAATAAATGAAGACTACAATGAGATAAGGAAGATCGTGACGACAATCTCAACAGCACTCACCATATAGTACCAACTTGAGCATTGACGGACTCCTAGCAAGCTAGAGGTGCGACCAGGTACCCGGGAGGAGTAAGCATCCCCTGTTTACGCTCTCTTGATACAAGAAACAGACTTGAACAACCAGTGTAAAACAACAATAAATGATATCTTCATAAGACTACTGATAATCCATCAGCATGCTGCCACTGGAAGTATCATTTGCCTGAATATTAAACGTGTTGAAATTCTAAAGCATCATTCAAGAACAAATAAATTTGCAGCATGGATCAGACATGAACATTTTAGGTACTTAACCCTCGTCAGTGATCCTCAATTTAAGAAATGTAATATGGCCGAAGAGTGTGAAAATTATTTTGTCTAGAAATGTACCGTAAGACATAGCAGGATGGCTGGAATATGATGCTACAGGACACACGTTTTAGAAATTTCATGAAATGTTGATAACAGAAATTTTCTAATGTGTTGAAAGAAAGGAGGGGATCTCCAACAACACTAGGTTGCAGCACCCACAACAAAATCCCAAAACAGCCATTAAAAAAAACACAGAACAGATACCCACAGAAAGAGACGCAAAAGGGACAAGGAACACCAACTCACAACATAGAAACACAAAAGACTACACATAAACCAACGAGACCAATGGGCAACCGGTGCCGACTTAGGACGGCCATCTGCCAAGTAAATAGCAGACGGTGTGGTTATCCTGGATTACGTGCGCACAACCCTCTCACTTCTCCAGTTACCTAGAGGTCTCGAAGAACGTACAAATGTGGTGTAAAACAACCTCCTCATTGTAAGATGACGTCACACAAACAAGACCGCGAAACGCAGAGGCCCAGAGACACAGATGAATATGTAAATGGATATAAAAAGAGGGCATGCGTAATACAGTCCGTGCTCTGCCGGCTGTAGCGAGCTCATGTATGTAATCACCCGAGGAGTCCGACTGACATTCAGAGAGGACAGGTGGTCGGGGCCTTGTCTTCTCTAAAGAGGTTTGGACAGGGCCCGTCATGGAGTCCCGTCGTCACAGTCAGTCAGAGTGCAAGTCTTAAGAATGCGCTCGTACAAGACTGTAGATTGGTCAAGTTCCAAGCTTAGTGTCCGTCTGGTGACATTAGGATCATATCCACGGTATAAAAGGCGTTTGATGACTCTGACGCATTTTCGATACATATGCTGTCTACCTTTGATCCTTCTTATTTTGTTAATTATGTCACCATAAAATGCAGGTTGTGAAATACCTAAAGTAATATACTCCGTTGCTTTTATTGGTCCGAATTTCAAAAGAAGTTGATCATAATTTTTGTAAAATTTCCAGAAAGTCTTTACTAGTTTGTGAAAGCGAAAACCTTGACCTAAAAGTTTCTTTGTAATTTGTAGATTTCTATTATGAAAATCCCAAACATCAGTACATGCTCTAGCATACCGGATGAGCTGTGAAATGTAGATACCGTATGACGGTAATCTAGGGACATCACCGTCAAGCCAGGGGAAATTTACTATGTTGAAGCCAAAATCATCTCGTTTGTCATATACACTTGTATGAATTTCTCCATTGACAATTTTGATATTTAGGTCCAAAAATGGTGTTTCAGTGTCTGTAAAGTTTGCCTTGTTTAGAGTCAATTCTTGTGGATAAATAACATCTTTATACTTTTCAAAAACAGGATTATCGATAGTAAGAATATCATCCAGGTACCTAGAAGTACTAATGAAGCATTTCACATCATCATGTTTTCTTTGCTTTTGAAGATTTTGAATAAATTCCTTTTCATATGTGTATAAAAATAAATCTGCAACAAGAGGCGCACAATTTGTACCCATAGGAATCCCTACAACCTGCTTGTAGAGATTCTCACCAAATCTTACATAAATGTTGTTCAAGAGGAAGGACAAGGCACTACACAGGTCGCTACATGTCCATGATTTGTATGATTTGTATTCTGTAGCGGAAAAGAAACCCTTTGATTCAGATGTACAAATATAAATTTTCCCCTCTCGATTATAGCACCATTTAATGAGTTTGGACAATTGATCATTGATCTTGTCGTGAGGAAGCGTGGTGTACATATTTGAAAAATCGTATGAAGCAATCGTATTGGCTTGAAAATTTCTAGATTTTATCTTGTCAATCACATCCCCGGAATTTTTTATAGACCAAAATAAATTTACATCATTCCTGTTAAGAACAGTTTCACAATATTTTGCAACGTGTTCCTTTACCGCCGTGAGGGCTGACGTCAGATGTCTAGACAAACTTGTAGTTGAGCAGTTGCTAGAATTAGCAATGTATCTAAATTTGTAAGGAGATTTGTGCAGTTTTGGTATGCAGTATATTGTAGGAAGATCCAATTTAGAAATAGGGATGTTGAATGAAGAAATTTCACTGCTATGTTTGCTCAAAATGTTAGGGACACTTTCATTCCTTTTGATATAAGTATTTGTAGACGAAAGTTCCGAAACTAAAGTTGATATATAGTAAAGTTTTCATATGATTATGGTGTTGTTGGCTGCTTTATCTGCAGGAGCGAAGACAAATTTTTCATGTAAATTACGTAATTTGGATTTAAAGTATCTTTCAGATCTAGAACTTGGATTTTCAAAAAGATGAGGATTTCTGTGGAAGTTGTCTATTCGAATGTCAGTAATGTCCAAAATGAGGTTTTTCCAGTCATTCAGAGAATGCGATTCGACTCCTTCCGATTTACACCATCGTTTGGTATAGTTATCTAAGGCTTCCTTTAGTACTTCGCGACATTTAATAAAATCTATCTTGGATGGGATTCTATACTTAGGTCCTTTTTTGAGAAGACCACGGAGCTGCCTGTCTTGGATAATTGAAAAGTCACCTGTAATAATATGACCAGCTGGTTTATATAGATATTCAGATGTTGCACATTCTCAAGAAGCAGGACATGATTCAAGTATTTTAGGATCCGACTTGAAAAAACGATCAACCGAAGTTGATAGAACTTTTCTAAATATGCCTTTGGAGACTCCTGGTCCACCAGCAGTCTCACTTACCATGTGGTACAAACGTTAATTTAAGATAAGACATTTGAAACAAAAGTATAAAAGACCTAAATGTGACAGTTGAACAGAAAAGAATCTCCTCCGGTAGGGGACTAATAGGAGTTCTCCCCTCCAGTTCAGCATTGAAGGGTTCTTCAGTTATTATCCGGAAACCATCATTGTGAGTACATTTTACCCAATGATAACCTTGGCATTTCACTTCATAACCTCAGGATGAGAGTCATCTTATGACAAATATGGATAATGACCTTATCCCTGTATACAGTATAATATCGATAATTCAGAAAATCAGAAACCGATTGCATACAAAATCAGGATAAAACAGAAACCAAAGCAAATAAACAAAAACATCCACCACAAGAAAAGAAGCGAACTCCCGATATGGAAGTGACACCAGGTGCCCGGAAGAGTAAGTATCTCCTGCTTGCATGCAACACCCGCCGCTTCAATTCGGTAGAACTGTCACATCCGGTAACTTCCATTTCGGAAGAAGTAGTGTACAATCTTTGGTTGGAAGGTTCAAATGGTCTATGACAGAATATCATCCACAATTCTGGAAAGTTGGACATCATATTGTATGACGAGTTCCCCATATATACCGTAGAACTTCCTCAGTGACGATGTTAGTCGGTCACAATCGTATCCCTGACTCAGAAGCTTATCTGAAAGACGCCTAGCTCTCAGAACGAAATCCGTATATTTGGTACTTGTTCTGGCATAGCGTATCAACTGAGATATGAACACGCCATAAGCAGGCGATGAAGGGATGTTGCTACTTAGAAAAGGAAAGTTTGTAATGCTGAAATTGAAGTCGTCACGTTTGTCATAGAGTAAGGTTTCCATGTGACCATCAGTGTCGTAGGACAACATTATGCCCAACTAGGATGCTGAATTATTTGTCTCTGTAGTTTCTTTGACTTCAAGCTCTGAAGAATAGATACTGCTCAGGTAATCCGCGAATTTTGGATTATTGATGGCAACACATCGTCTATGTATCTGTAAGTGAAGTTGAAGTCAGAAGCGAAGTATCTTTTCCCTTCAGAGACCAGAGATTGAATGAATTCAGCTTCGTACGAGTAAAGGAAAATGTCGACAATGAGTGGGGCACAATTGGTCCCCATTGGAATTCCGACAATTGCTGGAAGACCTTTCCTCCAAACACCACAAAAATGTTGTCGATCAGAAAGTTTAATTATATATTTGAATATTATCAGTTTCAGTGTACTTATTTTCAGAATCGGACCTTTCTTTTACAAAATAGGTTTTGTCATAGTTAACAACAATAAATTTGTATTTGCGATTACCGTTGTTACTTGTAATCGCATTAGTTATAATTTTTGCGAGTCTTCCTTTCAATTTTGAATGTGGAATTACAGTGTAAAGTGTCGAAAAATCAAAGGCTTTGATCGAATGGACTCTACTAAAATGAGTGGATTTCAGATGTTCTAAAAGTTCCTTCGAATTCATTAAAATCATTTCAGTTCTCCTTCGTTTTTTTTTTTCTTTTTCAATTATCTCACTCATTCGCAGGAAGTTCACTTCTCTTCATAAGGTAGATATTTTATTCCTGTTCCTTTGTCTTAATTCTGGTTTTATCCTAGTTGTGTATGCCCTTGCTTAGATGATGTTTCGATTACCGATTTTGTACTTCTTGATAGGGTTTTTTTCATATTTGTCATGATAATACTCTGTATTTCGAAAGGTAAATTTACTTTTGAACTAAGAAACTATGCAATATAAACCGTAAAATGCATTAATGACAAGGACGATATAACTCTGTTTCAAGAGCTCTCTCTTTAAAACAGGGGATAATTCACATCTACTCTTATTTCCTCGTTTATCTCAATCACATTACGCTGCTGAAGTCTATATCGCAAATATATCTCGAAATAACCACATTTACAGGATATGGCTGATACTGGTGAATTTGCTTAAAGAAAGGATACAATTTGCATAACAATTCGAATTGACTTGGCTTTGTCGACGTATCAGCAAAGCAACAGCGCATGAAATTGCGCTAACGGCAAGCAGAAAATATCTGTTTGTATGTTAGACGTTGTATTGTTGGTTTTGGGACTTCATGTTGCTTGTAATACAGCAAACGGTATAATTCTTTTTTCAAATTATGAACAAGTACAAATAATAGTTCATCCTGCTTTGGTAGCCAACATATTTTGCAGAACTCATGTAATGATACAACTGGCCGGCACAGAAATAAAACAGGATGTCATGAGACCTTCGGCTTTTCTGATGTGTGCCATTTCAGAAAATTCTAATGATCAGTATGCTCTATGACCGTCAAACTGTATATTGATAGGTACTGTCAAGCTGTCTATGAATAGATAACTTGGGTATTATTTTACCATGAAGTTCAGATTTGATTGTGCTTAGATATGTTTTCTACAATTTGTATGTATACCTCCATTTGCTGTTTCAAATGAGTAAAAAAACTAAATTACATTACGTAACCAAATATCTCTCGCTCCGACAACATTTGTACCACAACAAAAAATAGCGATTTAATCATTTTAAAATGAAAAAGAAAACACCCACTCCCTCAATTTTGTCAAAGAATTAGGGTAAATAAAAATAAAATAGGTGTGGCTTAATAGACAGGTCGCACGGGAAAAGACGAAACAGACAAAAAAGAAAACGATCCAGAATCTACCGCTCTCTCAACGATTTACTTACTATAGCACGCAATGGCGGCAGACATGAGCTGTTGCATGCTCTGTCGTCAATACCAGTTATGCACTTGAAATCTATCTTGGATGAAGCAGAGGTTGCATTCTTAAGAAACACTGACTGATTCAGACTTAATATCATTGTCTAATTCGCACAGTATAAACTTTATCCTATTGTGAAAAACACCTCCCCTAAAAGACGATTCATAAAAATCCCGTTTATAAACAAAGGTTTTGATCTTCTAAACATCTCTAATATTTTTTCGGGATCATCGCGTACAAAGTACCATTCCTCAATATTTTGAAAATTTAGAGCCACCTCTTATTAGTTATAAGTACAAGAAACTATTCGAAACTTTGTTTTTAATTATAACAAAGTTACATCGGATCCTGACAAACTTCGTGTCCTGCTTCTTGAGAATGTGCAACTTCTAAACTCTACAAACCAGCTGGCCATTTTGTTACAGGTGACTTTTCAATTATCCAAGACAGACAGCTCCGTGGTCTTCTTAAAAAAGGACCTAAGTATAGAATCCCATCCAAGATAGATTTTGTCAAATTTCGTGAGGTGCTTACAGAAGCCTTAGATAATTAAACGAAAAGATGGTGTAAATCAGAAGGCGTCGAACCGCATGCTCTGAATGACTGGAAAAACCTCATTTTAGATATAACGGATATTCGAATAGATAACTTCCATAAAACCCTTATCTTTTTCAAAATCCACGTTCCCAATCAGAAAGATATTTCAAATCCAAACTAAGTAAACTACATGAAAAATATGTCTTTGCACCAGCTGATAAAGCAGCCAACAACACCATTATCATTTGAAAACGTTACTGCATATCAACTTTGGTTTCGGATCTTTCGTCTACTAATACATATATCAAAAGCAATGAAAGTGCATCTAACATTTTAAGCTAGCATAACAGTGAACTGTCTTCATTCAATATCTCTATTTCTAAATTGGATCTCCCAACACTATATTGCATACCGAAACTGCACAAGTCTCCTTACAAATTTCGATTTATTGCTAATTCTAGTAACTGCTCCACTACAATTTTGTCTAGAAATCTGACGTCAGCACTTACTGCTATTAAAGAACACATAGCTAAATATTGTGAAACGGTTCTAAACAGGAACGATGGTAATTTACTTTGGTCTATTAAGAATTCAGGGGATGTGATTGACAAAATGAAATCTGGAAATTTCCAAGCCAATACAATTTCTTCATACGACTTCTCTAATATGTACACCACACTTCCTCATGACAAAATTAATGATCGATTATCTAATCTCATTAAATGGTGTTTTGATCGAGAGCGAAAAACTTACATTTGTACATCTGAATCGAAGGGTTTCTTTTCCTCGACAGACTACAAATCATACAAATCATGGACATGTAGTGACCTGTGTAATGCCTTGTCCTTCCTCTTGGACAATATTTATGTTAGATTTGGTGAGGATCTATACAAGCAGGTTGTAGAAATTCCTATGGGTACTAACTGTGCGCCTCTTGTTGCAGATTTATTTTTATACACTTATGAAAAAGAATTCATCCAAAATTTTCAAAAGCAAAGAAAATTTGATGATCTCTAATGTTTCAATAATACTTCTAGGTATCTGGATGATATTCTAACCATTGACAATCCTGCTTTTGAATTATATAAGAATGAAATTTAACCACAAGTATTAACACTTAACAAGGCAAACCTTTCAAATACAGAAACACCGTTTTTTGGACTTAAATATCAAAATTGTAAACGGAAAGATTCATACAAGTGTATATGACAAAAGGGATGATTTTGGATTCAACATAGTAAATTTCCCCTGGCTTGACGGTGATGTTCCAAGATTACCGTCATACGGAATTTCATATCACAGCTCATCCGGTACGCTAGAGCATGTACTGATATTTTGGATTTTCACAGTAGAAATTTACAAATTACCAAAAAAAATTTAAGTCAAGGTTTCCGCTTTCATAAACTAGTTAAGACTTTCTGGAATTTTTACAAAAATTACAGTCAACTTCTTTTAAAATTCGGATCTATACATGCAACAGAGTACATTACTATGGGTATTACACAACCTGTCTTTTATGGTGATATGATAAACAAAATAAAAAGGATCAAAGGTAGGCAGCATAACCATCGAAAATGCGTCAGAATCATCAAACGCATTTTATACCGTGGATATGATCCTAATGTCACCAGACGGACACTAGGCTTGGTACTTGACCAATCTACATTCTTGTATAAGCGCATCCTTGAGACTTGCACTCTGACTGACTGTGACGACGGGACTCCATGACGGGCCCTGTCCAAACCTCTTTAGAGAAGACAAGGCCCCGACCACCTGTCCTCTCTGAATGTCTCGGACTCCTCGGGTGATTACATACATGAGCTCGCTACAGCCGGCAGAGCACGGACTGTATCACGCATTCCCTCTTTTTATATCCATTTGCATATTCATCTGTGTCTCTGGGGCCTCTACGTTTCGTGGTCTTGTTTGTGTGATGCCATCTTACAGTGAGGAGGTTGTTTTACACCACAGTTGTACGTTCTTCGAGACCTCTGGGTAATTGGAGAAGTGAGAGGGTTGTGCGCACGTAATCCAGGATAACCACACCATTTGCTACTTGCGTGACAAATGGCCGTCCAAAGTCGGCACCGGTTGCCCATTGGTCTCGTCGGTTTATGTGTAGTCTTTTGTGTTTGATGTTTACATGTCGTGTGTCTCTTTTCCGTCTCGTGCTGTACTCGTCTTTTGTGTTTTTGCATTTGATGTTTTGGTGTTTTGCTGTTGATGCTGCAACGGGGTCTTGTTGGAGATCTCCTCCCTTCTTTTATTCAAGGAAGCAGTTCAGAAATGAGCACCACTTATGCTAAACATCTTCAAATTCAAAAGCATTATTAAACAGATAAATTTGCAGAATGAATCAGACATGCATGTTTCGGTTAGCCAATCCTCGTCAGTGATCAAAGTCCAAAAAGACTGCAAAAACACGTAAAATATGACTTTGAAATGGAACTTATTACAAAATCTTAATCACCCTAATTAAGATAATTGTGATACGATCGTGACAAGAGTAAGAAAACATTTTTGCGGGAGAAATGCACTGCGAAAAAAAGTTTTCTAATTGGTATATCATTCTCCAAACAAACACGTAAGCATATTTGGAGGTGTGAAGGCTGTGATTTTGTAAAATTTAAGCAGGAAAAAGGAATAACTTCATTTTCTGATTGTAATCTTTCATCGATAGATAAGTCTATGTCATCGGTTTCTTTTCCGATCATATATAATTCAAAATGTACGATTCTACATTATTCAATTTTGTTCGCTCCATTTCAGATCGCGACAATGAGTGACAACGGTGCATCCTCCATTCCTCCTCAGACTTTTGTTGAGTGTGGTCTTTGTCAAGGAAACGACAACATTTCATGGTTTTGTAAAAATTGTCCAACCTCACTTTGCGACGCATGTGCAACTACCCACAGAACGACAAAACAATACAAGTCTCACACCATTGTCGAAAGGACTTATACCGTCCTTCGATTATTTGGGCCAGCGAAGATAGCCGAACAATGTGAAGTCCATCCCGAGAAAGACATATCATCATACTGAAACGACTGTGACGCTCCTTGCTGCATATCTTGCTTAGTCCAAAACCATCAGCACCATGAAATCTCCACCATAGAAGACAAATACCTGGATGCTGAAAAAAGATTGAATGTTTACTACAAGCAGCTTGATACCGATGTCAGACCAACGGTGGACGAAATGGAGGACCGAGCCAGGGAAGATGTTAAAGAAGACAACTTTACGGTGGAAAAAGTCATAAATGACATAAATAAATTTCGCAAAGATTTCATTCAAAATTTTAATAGGTCATGTGATGACCTGATCACGGAAGTAAATCAAATATAAAAAAAAACAACTGAAGCGTTTGGG
This sequence comes from Pinctada fucata, assembly GCA_028142955.1. Lineage (NCBI taxonomy): Eukaryota > Metazoa > Mollusca > Bivalvia > Pterioida > Pteriidae > Pinctada > Pinctada fucata. Next base: position 15,054,466 of record AP027109.1, read on the forward strand.
GGAATAGAAAAATCAAAGAAAATGATTGAATCATTGAAAAAAGAAATTGAAGAGAAAATTGAAAGGGGAAAATTAGACATCATAAATTATCAAACTCCAAAACTCGAATCTCTTATCCCAACAATAAAAAGGCACAAAAAAGTTGATATATCATTTGAACCTTCAATGAAAATGTTAGAGATTTTGAGAGAATCAGTTGGAAAAATTAAGTTCAACGAAAGTGAAAAAGAAATAATGAACAGATCCACAATTTCGAGATATATACATTTACAAAAATTGCATTCATTTGATAGTAAGATAGACCCCACATCTATGACCACAGCAGGTAACAACATGGCCTGGGTTATGGATTATGATAGGCCTACTATGAACCTGTATAACGATAAGGGTATGGTAGTGAGGACTATGGCGGTGAAAGGTAGTGAGGGCATCAATGACATGGCCATCGCACATTCAGGGGAGATGATAGTTACATGTAGAGACAGGAAAGTGAGGCGTGTATCAGTGAATGGTAAGGTATCTACCATAATAGACACGGCGCCGTTTGCTTGTTATGGTGTTTGTGTGACTGACAAACAAGAGATTGTGATTTGTATGAGAGGCCAGGGTGATAAGAATCATGTGGCTGTATACTCAGCTGATGGACGTAGTAAGCTACGTGAGATACGGGGTAGGGATGGTCAGGGGAAACACCTTATAACTAGCCCTTTCCGTGTGGTACAGAATGGTCAGGATCTGTCTGTGGTGAATGGTGGTTGGAATGTGGTGTGTGTGGATGAGAGAGATAATGTGAGATGGATGTATGATGGTAAACAAGCTAAGCTGGAAAAGATATTTAAACCATGGGGCATAGATTGTATTAAATAGAAATTCATGTATTAAATCTACAATTCATATTCATTTTGTTTGTTTCACGCATTCTGATCGGTTCTCCGGACCTACTTTAAAATGTATTCCTACGTAAATTTACACGTTACAAGCTTTAGCGCACTTTTTTGCGTATGATGTCATGCTTATTCATGATAACAAATTATGATTATGAAGTTACTACGTGATGATTTTGTATCAGATATCCAAACAAAAGATTGATTACTTCCGTAAGGATAAAAAAGTTCTTACAATACATAACTTCAAATGTAATAAAACGAGGTTTGCTGATTATACTTATTTGTAACAAAATATTAACTTTGAAAAAAGTACATAAGATGTATATATGTTGAAATACAACAATACAACATATTAATATTGTTATGAAATAATTCTAGTATGACCTGTTATTTTGCATTAATCATTTAATTACTTGTAGACTATTTATTTGTAAGAACTGCAACATTAAATGTTTTGTCTAACACTCTGTTGTTTTAGAAATATATGATACTTTAACTGGTACATCACTGGATGTGTGGTATCAAACATGTAGAAAGATCTCCAACAAGAACGTCTTACAGCCAATAGAGTAAAAAAAGACTTAAACGACATTTAAAACCCTAATAAATGAAGACTACAATGAGATAAGGAAGATCGTGACGACAATCTCAACAGCACTCACCATATTGTACCAACTTGAGCATTGACGGACTCCTAGCAAGCTAGAGGTGCGACCAGGTACCCGGGAGGAGTAAGCATCCCCTGTTTACGCTCTCTTGATACAAGAAACAGACTTGAACAACCAGTGTAAAACCACAATAAATGATATCTTCATAAGACTACTGATAATCCATCAGCATGCTGCCACTGGAAGTATCATTTGCCTGAATATTAAACGTGTTGAAATTCTAAAGCATCATTCAAGAACAAATAAATTTGCAGCATGGATCAGACATGAACATTTTAGGTACTTAACCCTCGTCAGTGATCCTCAATTTAAGAAATGTAATATGGCCGAAGAGTGTGAAAATTATTTTGTCTAGAAATGTACCGTAAGACATAGCAGGATGGCTGGAATATGATGCTACAGGACACACGTTTTAGAAATTTCATGAAATGTTGATAACAGAAATTTTCTAATGTGTTGAAGAAACGATCAACCGAAGTTGATAGAACTTTTCTAAATATGCCTTTGGAGACTCCTGGTCCACCAGCAGTCTCACTTACCATGTGGTACAAACGTTAATTTAAGATAAGACATTTGAAACAAAAGTATAAAAGACCTAAATGTGACAGTTGAACAGAAAAGAATCTCCTCCGGTAGGGGACTAATAGGAGTTTTCCCCTCCAGTTCAGCATTGAAGGGTTCTTCAGTTATTATCCGGAAACCATCATTGTAAATACATTTTACCCAATGATAACCTTGGCATTTCACTTCATAACCTCAGGATGAGAGTCATCTTATGACAAATATGGATAATGACCTTATCCCTGTATACAGTATAATATCGATAATTCAGAAAATCAGAAACCGATTGCATACAAAATCAGGATAAAACAGAAACCAAAGCAAATAAACAAAAACATCCACCACAAGAAAAGAAGCGAACTCCCGATATGGAAGTGACACCAGGTGCCCGGAAGAGTAAGTATCTCCTGCTTGCATGCAACACCCGCCGCTTCAATTCGGTAGAACTGTCACATCCGGTAACTTCCATTTCGGAAGAAGTAGTGTACAATCTTTGGTTGGAAGGTTCAAATGGTCTATGACAGAATATCATCCACAATTCTGGAAAGTGGGACATCATATTGTATGACGAGTTCCCCATATCTACCGTAGAACTTCCTCAGTGACGATGTTAGTCGGTCACAAACGTATCCCTGACTCAGAAGCTTATCTGAAAGACGCCTAGCTCTCAGAACGAAATCCGTATATTTGGTACTTGTTCTGGCATAGCGTATCAACTGAGATATGAACACGCCATAAGCAGGCGATGAAGGGATGTTGCTACTCAGAAAAGGAAAGTTTGATAGATACAGCTCAGGTAATCCACGAATTTTGGATTATTGATGGACAACACATCGTCTACGTATCTGTAAGTGAAGTTGACGTAAGAAGTTAAGAATCTTTTCCCCATTTGAATTCCGACAATTTGCTGGAAGACCTTTCCTCCAAGCACCACAAAAATGTTGTTATTTATGCTATGCTTGACTGCATAGCATAATGTCTTTAATGACAGCCAATTTCCTAAGCCCACTTTTTTCTCCAATTTATATAAATATACACAATTGTGTACTCATGTAGCACCTATACTTTGCTCAATATTGGCTTCTAAAGGCAAAACCACTCAAGCGGAAAACGTAGGTCAAGGTTATTCTATGAAAGTTAATTAAAGATATATCCAACATTTAATTTTGGAACATGTAGCACTTATACTTTGCTCAATAATGGCTTTAAAGGATAGATCACTCAAGCGGAAAAAGTAGGTCAAGTTCATTTTATTGAATAACAAATACGGATGATGACCATATCCCTGCACACAGCACAAAATCAACAATTCAGAAAATCAGAAAGCGAAGGCATACAAAACCAGGACAAAACAGGAACCAAAGCAACCAAAGAAAAATCTCCACCACATGAAAAGAAACGAACTCCCGAATTATTGAAGTTTGATTAACGATGCGTCCAACATATAAGTTATTAGCACTTATACTTGGCGTTTAAAGGCTAGATCACTCAAGCGGAAAAAAGTAGATCAAGGTCATTTTATTTAAGTTTGATTAAAGATGCATCCAACATATAAGTTTGATTAAAGGTACATCCAACATATAGGTTAGGAACATGTAGCACTAACACTTTGCTCAGTATTGGCTTCAGGAAAAATCCCTCGAGCGGAAAAAGTAAGTCAAGGTCATTTTTTGAAAGTTTGATCAAAGATATATCCACCATGTAAGTGTGGAACATGTAGAACTTATACATTTGCTCAATATTGGCCTTTAAAGGCAAAATCACTCAAGCAGAAAAAGTGAGTCAAGATCATTTTATGAATGTTTGATCAGAGATACATCCACGATGTAAGTTTTAAAACCATTAAAGGCAATATTGCTATCTTAACATTTACCATATCATCGCAACATTTCCTTTATGATTTGAAATAATTTCAAACATCCCCACCCAGGGGCTACATCCCCATCTAGTAATAATAAACAAAGTTTAATTAAACATTTACAACAAAAAGAAACAACATAATATGAATATATGAGAGGAAATTGTGTGATCTTAACATTAACCTTATCATCTAGTTTGGACGACGCCGACGCTGACGCTGATGCCGGAGGTATTGCAATCGCTCTTTTGCACTAAAGTGCAGTCGAGCTAAACATTGATGTAGATAGGTGACCATTGGTTCTTTATCTATCACCTTGAAACCAAGATCATTAGTGTACTTTTTGTATGTGACCTTTGACCTACTGACCCCAAAATTAAAATCTCCTTCCCTTCTTAATAATTAAGTACATGTCAAATTTGGTTGGAATAGGTGAAAAGGGTCATGGATAAAAAAAGGACCTGAGAATAGAATCCCATCCAAGATAGATTTTATTAAATGTCGCGAAGTACTAAAGGAAGCCTTAGATAACTATACCAAACGATGGTGTAAATCGGAAGGAGTCGAATCGCATTCTCTAAATGACTGGGAAACCTCATTTTGGACATTACTGACATTCGAATAGACAACTTCCACAAAAATCCTCATCTTTTTGAAAATCCAAGTTCTAGATCTGAAAGATATTTTAAATCCAAATTACGTAATTTATAATAAAAAATTTGTCTTCGCTCCTGCAGATAAAGCAGCCAACAACACCATAATCATATGAAAACTTTACTATATATCAACTTTAGTTTCGGAACTTTCGTCTACAAATACTTATATTAAAAGCAATAAAAGTGTCCCTAACATTTTGAGCAAACATAACAGTGAAATTTCTTCATTCAACATCCCTATTTCTAAATTGGATCTTCCTACAATATACTGCATACCAAAACTGCAAAAATCTCCTTACAAATTTAGATACATTGCTAATTCTAGCAACTGCTCAACTACAAGTTTGTCTAGAAATCTGACGTCAGCCCTCACGGTGGTAAAGGAACACGTTGCAAAATATTGTGAAACTGTTCTTAACAGGAATGATGTAAATTTATTTTGGTCAATAAATAATTCCGGGGATGTGATTGACAAAATGAAATCTAGAAATTTTCAAGCCAATACGATTTCTTCATACGATTTTTCCAATATGTACACCACGCTTCCTCACGACAAGATCAATGATCAATTGTCCAAACTCATTAAATGGTGCTATAATCGAAAGGGGAAAACTTATATTTGTACATCTGAATCAAAGGGTTTCTTTTCCGCTACAGAATACAAATCAAACAAATCATGGACATGTGGTGACCTGTGTAGTGACTTGTCCTTCCTCTTGGACAACATTTATGTAAGATTTGGTGAGAATCTCTACAAGCAGGTTGTAGGGATTCCTATGGGTACAAAGGATCCCGGACCTTAAGGCCCCTTTTTGGATCATCTATATATCGATTGATTATAAAGATTTAGTGTCCCTTCTTACATCAGAAGAAAATTTAACATTTTATGAGTAAGAATAATTATGATAATTTCGTTTGTAATCTCATCACAATTTATGTAAAGTCTATACAGTTAAAATGGGTAACCGAAATATCCGGATAAACCGCCCTTGCTCAGGTAAAAATCAATGCAGATATATAGATCGATATATGTTAAAGGCGTTTTACATGCTAATTTTTACTTTGTGCACTGTATTTTTTCTCTGGTTTTCTCAAATTTCAACATGGGCGCAAAAGAGAATGGTTAATTCCTTTTCAAGGAATATTTGTCGTATATCTATCTTTCACTAGTTTGTCTGAATTAGCCATTCTATTTTGCGCTCATACCTAATTAAAGTGAAATATATCATAACTACCTGGGTTTTTTGTGCACTGTTCAACCAAAGCTCACGAAGGATGGGTGTGTTTTAGTAAATTTTGCAAGAGCGTAGGTTTATATCTTAGCAAAAAGAAATATGAAAGTTGTTGTCCAGACAAAGATCAAACAATTTATATGATTATTTCAGTTAATTTTGAAAATTTAAAAATCCGATTATTATAGCCTTTCTTTAAGGTCCGGGATCCTTGTGCGCCTCTTGTTGCAGATTTATTTTTATACACATATGAAAAAGAATTTATTCAAAATCTTCAAAAGCAAAGAAAACATGATGATGTGAAATGCTTCATTGGTACTTCTAGGTACTTGGATGATATTCTTACTATCGATAATCCTGTTTACGAAAAGTATAAAGATGTTATTTATCCACAAGAATTGACTCTAAACAAGGCAAACTTTACAGACACAGAAACACCATTTTTGGACCTAAATATCAAAATTGTCAATGGAGAAATTCATACAAATGTACATGACAAATGAGATGATTTTGGATTCAACATAGTAAATTTCCCCTGGCTTGACGGTGATGTCCCTAGATTACCGTCATACGGTATCTACATTTCACAGCTCATCTGGTATGCTAGAGCATGTACTGATGTTTTGGATTTTCAAAATAGAAATCTACAAAGTACAAAGAAACTTTTAGGGCAAGGTTTTCGCTTCCACAAACTAGTAAAGACTTTCTGGAAATTTTACAAAAATTATGATCAACTTTTTTTGAAATTCGGACCCATACAAGCAACGGAGTATATTTCTTTAGGTATTTCACAACCTGCATTTTATGGTGACATAATTAACAAAATAAGAAGGATCAAAGGTAGACAGCATCTGTATCGAAAATGCGTCAGAGTCATCAAACGCCTTTTACACCGTGGATATAACCCTAATGTCTAATGTCACCAGACGGACACTAAGCTTGGTACTTGACCAAATACAGTCTTGTACGAGCGCATTCTTAAGACTTGCACTCTGACTGACTGTGACGACGGGACTCCGTGACAGGCCCTGTCCAAACCTCCTTAGAGAAGACAGGGCCCCGACCACCTGTCGTCCCTGAATGTCAGTCGGACTCCTCGGGTGATAACATACATGAGCTCGCTACAGCCGGCAGAGCACGGACTGTATTACGCACGTCCTCTTTTTATATCCATTTACATATTCATCTGTGTTGCTTGGACCCATGTGTTTTACGGTCTTGTTTGTGTGTGGTCATCTAACAGTGAGGAAGTTGTTTTACACCATAATTGTGCGTTCTTCGAGACCTCTGGGAAATCGGAATAGTGGGAGGGTTGTGCGCACGTAATCCGGGATAACCACACAGTCTGCGTGGCAGATGGCCGTCCTAAGTCGGCACCGGTTGCCCATAGGTCTCGTTGGTTTATGTGTAGTCTTTTATGTTTCATGTTTCTATGTTGTGAATTGGTGTTCCTTGTCCCTTTTACGTCTCTTTCTGTGGGTATCTGTTCTGTGTTTTTTCATGGGTGTTTTGGAATTTTGCTGTGGGTGCTGCAACCTAGTGTTGTTGGAGATCCCCTCCTTTCTTATACACATACACATATTTCACTTATTATATACACTTCATTTTGTTGTCTTAGTTAATCCCAATATCAAAAGGTCAAAGATCATGGAAGATGTTATTCGTGTATATAAAATGAAAGCCAAAACTCTTTTCTTTGTCACAAGACAACTTTTGGATTAATTTGGTGTATAAAATCAAACGAAATGAACGAAAAGTAAAATTTGCAAATTTACATGAATTGTAGTCGTGATTTTCAAATATTTGTATATATATTTAGAAATTTTAAAAAGTACCTGTAAGAAATACTGATGTCCTTTATTTTTCTGGCCAACCGCAGCCGACACCCGGTATGATAAGCTTTTTGTTCCACAATAGTGTTGCGACTTCGGGGCTTTTTTCGCGATCTTTTGATTTAAATTCTCATTACCATATGATGAGTCAAGGTCTGCAAGTTTCCCAACATTGAGATTTTGCTTTTGGAAAACGTCCGAATGTGAGTTTCTTAGTTCTTCTCCTTCCAGTTTTTTTTAACGAATGGTAAAGGTTTGTAAACAAATGTTTCTTCACTCTTTTTGAATCCACACCATTTGTCGATACATTTTGAATGATCACCAAAAGCGTGTGGTACTATTGCTTCCAAGTTTGGCTTCAGTCCATTTTCGTCCATCCAATTTTGGTCAATAGCATATGAAAAGCATTTCTTGAAGTAACCAATAGTCTTAGATGATATTTGCTTATCGTTTTTCCTAAGGTTGTAGAGTGCATTGCAGAAATTCTTCAAAACGTGATTTTTATCACTTGCTTTTCGTCATGTTCGTAGAGTGGGTGATATAGCTTTCTTTACTCTCGTTAATGTCGAAGTATCGTCTTCCATTATAACTTTGCTAAGATTAGATCCCTTTTCCTGCATTTTTTTTCAAGCATTTCACTGTCAAAAACTGTTCCATGCCTTTCGCAGAGCCCGTCCAATTTTTCCTACATTTATGGGGTTTAACTACTTTGCCTTCACTCCTAAATGCTGCCTTACTTTTTCTTCACGTTTTAGTAGCTTCCCCAAACCCTAGACATTTCTTTGTATGTTTACCAATAACTGTGACGTGACCTTAAATCAACAAAAAAAAAACATATGCATGTGACCTTTCTTTGTAGTTGAAATACTGTTTTATTCACATTGTCTCTCTTCATATTTACAAAGTATACGATATAACAAACGTGCCAAGTGAATTTATTTTTGTTCAATTTTATTTATTTATTCAATTAATTTATTTTATTATTTTTTTTTTTGTTTGCTTTTTGTAGATCGGAGGAAAAAAGGGAACTTCACTTTCTATAACACTGCATCCTAAAAGTTCATAAGGCTCGCCTCAAAATGAACCATACCAGACAAACTAACATAGTTCTGTCCTGTGCCTCCTCTTTGCCATCCTCCATAACACGATACTTGGTTATCTCCACTAAAAGAATCGAAATCCATAATAAATGTAGCTGCTATTTGATTTTGAGCATTTTTTGTATTCCATAGTAATAAATAAGTTTGTGAAACAAGAATGCCCTCGTTGATATCTTTGTCAGTAAAACAGCTAAAATGTCAAAAGTATGACTCATTTTGATATCAAGGTCAAAAGGTCAAATTTGGTATACGTGGAGAGGATTTGTCACAAGGAATCCATAAGTGAAATGTGAAAGCCCTATCACTTACCATTCAAAAGTCATGGCCAAAGTTTAGGGTTTTTGTAAGTAGGTCAAACTCCAAGGTCAAGGTAAAAACATTTGATATCCATGGAAAGGTCTTGTAGCAAAGAATACACCTGTGAAATTTGAAAGACTTATCACTAACCATTCAAAAGTTAATATGGCCAAGGTTAAACATTTTCATAAGAAGGTTAAACCCCAAGGTCAAGGTCACAAGGTGAAAAATTCTGGTATCCATGGGAAGTTCTTCTCACAAGGAATACATATGTGAAATATGGAAGCCCTATTACTTTCAATTTAAACGTTATGGCTAAGGTTAAAGTTTTTTTTCCGGACAGACAGACTAAGATATAAATAGAATAAATAATCATTAAAAAGCATAGGGTTAATCAATGTCCAAGGACTAACTAGCTTCATAAATATCGCCCTACCCACACTTGTTTTTATTCGGTTGTTGTTGTGTGTGGGGAGGGCTTCATCCTGGCTCCGTTACTCGCAATGACGGAGTTCGCCGCTTGTGAATCGCAAGCGGCAATATTCAATTTGAGACCTAAAAATACCATAGACGAATTGATTTTACCCCAAAACAAGTCATTCTAACTTTTTCTCCCGCTCAAATCAATGCTTTCTTGTGTAATTGCTCGCCGAAATCGTCAAGCGGTTTGAAATTCAAAAACTGACCGCCATTGTTGCCAAAGGTCACGAAAACGTTACACTTAGCTCGTCTAGTGATCGAACATGGAATTTCGTTCTACAATGTGTATTCCGAATGCAAAACTTTTGTGTATTGATCAGCTGATTGAATGACTACTGTAAAAATGGAGACCGGGGACATAATATCCCAAATTTTAAGCATTTTTAGATTAAATGTTACTTATTGCAAGAGCAAAAAACATGAAGAAAGCTGAACATTATACATGCTCTAAATCTTACTCTTTAGTCTTTAACATCTTTAAGTGAGGGGGTGGACACAGGGTGAAAGGAACGGGAGAAAAGTTCTGGACGGAATGGGGAGGGGAGGTTAAGTGGGAGGTCCGCCAACCCCCTTAAGTTAATCACCCTTCTTTAACTAATCTGCTTATATTTTATTTCACAATGCATTATGATTTTAACTATATTGTTGTTATCAGAAATCAGGCTGCCTTTGATTATTGCAAGAAAAAGAACTTACCTTATCTTGTTATTTTGGAATAAGGGTATAAATCAGAGAGTTCCCGAATCCTGTAGTCAAAACAGCAAATACATCATTTTTATTCAAAATGTAATCAATAATAGTTATTTGCTCTTGCTTTATTGTAATATTTAATCTAAAAATGCTTAAAATTTGGGATATTATGTCCCCGGTCTCCATTTTTACAGTAGTCTTTCAATCAGCTGATCAATACACAAAAGTTTTGCACCCGGAATACACATTGTAGAACGAAATTCCATGTTCGATCACGTGACGAGCTAAGTGTAACGTTTTCGTGACCTTTGGCAACAATGGCGGTCAGTTTTTGAATTTCAAACCGCTTGACGATTTCGGCGAGCAATTACACAAGAAAGCATTGATTTGAGCGGGAGAAAAAGTTAGAATGACTTGTTTTGGGGTAAAATCAATTCGTCTATGGTATTTTTTAGGTCTCAAATTGAATATTGCCGCTTGCGATTCACAAGCGGCGAACTCCGTCAGTGCGAGTAACGGAGCCATGATGAAGCCCTCCCCACACACAACAACAACCGAATAAAAACAAGTGTGGGTAGGGCGATATTTATGAAGCTAAGGACTAACATTTATCCAATGGTAGCTTATTCTTATTATATCCTCTCTAAGAAAACCATGTTACCTAAGTTATTCTGAGTGTATTGTGATGTAAATTTTAAATCCATGCAGACGAAAAAAGTTATGCCCTGAAAAAGGTTTGGTCAACAAACAGACAGTTGAACGGACAGTCAGGGTGGTTCCTACTCAAAACTCAAACTCAAAACTTAGTTCAGGTTGTTTTAGATAGTCAACGTCTTTATTCGACCAGTATTCGACAAGAATAGGTAGATTAGACTGATAAGTTACCATTCTTCTTCATGTAAAACAGGAGGCCCACGGAGGCCACATCGCTCACCTGAGTTGCGGAAAATGGGCTGAAAATGTAGATGACACTGATTGCTTGTTTCCTGTAAAGCTTCGTGAAATTTTGTACTGCAATTATGGAGAAAATATCGGAAATGCTTTAGCCAATTAGAACCCTTGATTGCATTAAATGTTGATTCTCCGCTTGAAAAACACAAAGTTGGAAGAGAACCTTAGCTCCTAAGATGATTCGTAGAAATGTCGAAAAGTATACGAGGGACAGATGCCGGACGGTGCGTTATGACAATAGCTCCGCTGATGTGAGCTAAAGAAACTCTCATTTTGAATTTCCCTAACACATGACGCCTGAGCCACTTTTTCAAACGCTCTTCCTACTTCTCTCTCTCGATCTTTTAGGGTTTTGTGATGAATCCCTGGTAAATTTAACTCGTCAAGTATATTATTTATTTGCTGCTCTCCAATCCCTAGATGTATCATAGCTGAAATATAAGTAATGCATAATCTGATACATTATGCCACCATTTAAATTCTTAAATCTTTATTGTCGTTTTTCATACTAAGATAACAGCTTTATGTCACAAAAGGTCAAACGAGAATGTTATTGAATGGTTTTGCTATGTTACTGGGAGGTTCTACTGTCTCATTAAGTTGTTTATTTATAATAAAGGGTTAAAAGACAATGTTATTTAGTGGCTTTGCTATGTTATTGGCTTGTTATACAAAATCATTGAGTTGTTCTGTTACGTTATTTGTTGGTCATACTGTGTTATTCACGATTTATTTAGTGCAATGATATTCGGTGGTTATGATATGACGTACCAAGATCACGACTTTTTTATCATTCTAATTTGATACACTGATGAGATGTACAAATAAATTTAGTTTTATATTCTATATTTCAACAAATATAAAATATTTGAAATATTTCTCAGAAATTCTTAATTTTAGTATGAAAAACCGACATTTTAACCCAAAATAGAAGAAAAAAAAACCCCACATTTTTTGTTTCTAACATATAAATCAATATTAAAACAATGACATAACATCAGCATAAACGTTTCATTTATAAATCAAAGGACAAATTTGCCATTTTTAGAAAATATCCAGATATCTGTTATTTTTTAATGAAAATACGGTTTTCGTCCCAAAAATTCCGAAAAAATACGTATATCATGTTTTATAAACATTTCTCTAATACCCGTGTATGTGCTACAGAGTAGGCCCATGAAATACAGCTATGTGAGCTACTTCTGTATCACATATCACGTGACAGATGTATCACATATCACGTGACGCTATTGTTGCGATTGTTTACGCTATTATGACGTCATGATTTCAGCCCGCAAAACAAACAAGCGAGCGGCGACGTCGCAATAAAACATCGATTTTAAGATCGTTTTTCAATGTACTTTACCGTTTTATTTTGAAAAGCCTAATATTCGTAGTTTATTCTTATCGAATAAACCATTTTCGGTGGCGCTGAATTCGAATATCACACAATTTTTGCGAAAAGATCAACTTGACATTTTTCAAATTTCCCCCCTTTTCTTTCAGTTTTGTTTTTTACCCTTAGATATGAGAGAAAAATACTCTTTCATGTTCTTCTATGAAAGATGCATCGTTTCCACCCTCGGGGTCTCAAAAATTTGCAAAACCCTCGGCAAGCCTCGGGTTTTACATGATTTTGAGACCCCTCTGGTGGAACCGATGTATCTTTCATAGAAGACAATGAAAGAGTCCTATATTACATGAGAAAAAAAAACATAAAACCACAAGAGAACAGGTCAAGATATTCTTTTTTATGAGTAGTAAATATCTTATAATTAGTTTACAAAAATAAGCTCATCTTACATAAAATAGAAATTTTTGTGTAAAAAACATCAATTTTGAAGCCATTGAACTAGAATATTACGTCACATGATATCTCAATGAAGAGAAAAGACTTTCTAAATATTTTTTATATCAACTGGTAATGATCATTAATCAAAATCATAGAGCTTAGAAGCAGAAATAAAATGAAAAGAGCTGATTTTTATGTTTATTTCAAGCATTTTTATTTTAATTCATAAATATTCATGAATATGCAAATGAGATAATTTACATATGTACACTTGACTAATAAAACAATCTTTCCTCATTATATTGATACCAGTTACAGATGTTAAGCTCAACATTTTACCAAGATATTGCCATTTACCTTAACAAATAGAGCTTTCTTTACTTTAGCAGGGGTTTGCCATGGAAACGATCGAAAAACACATAGCCTAAGTGAGTTTATTTTTGAGTATATTCTGAAAACCGATTCTGCAGACACTAAGGAACATTATGGTGCCCGTGAAAAAAAGTACTTAAGGGCGTGCATGGGGGGTCCCACTGGCTCCCCGACTATGCCTATTTTTGCAAGATTTTGCTTCGTTCACGGCTTGTTATACAATGTATTAAATCAGCAGAATTATCTGGATTTCAGATGCATTTCATAAGTCACCCTATGAGTTTAAAAAATGTAAAAATAAGAGAAAGGTTTTTCCATTAAACAGAAAAGAAAATCAAAATTACTTTACACGGAGTACAATTTTGCTCCATTTTTAATAGTTTTGAATTGATAACGCAGAAGCAAGACTTCATGATATTGTCAATAACAGACATTTTAATAAGAATTGACCTTGCAAACACTTCACGGTCATTTGAACTTATGTTAAGGTCACTGTTTTGTAAATGACCCATTTGAGCTATTGAATTTGAAGACGTTTAACATTTGTTTGATAATAGAAAAACCATATTTCAGAAATCAGATGATATCATAGCAAAATTCTTTTTTATAATATAATGTTTGATATATAACTGATTCAAAGAGATAAGATGCACAGAACTCAGATAAGATGCTCAGAATTACTCAATCTCATACATACATATGAAGGAAAGGGTGTAAACATATAAACATCTTACTTTTTGATCAAAACCATTTTTCTCTCAGAATATGGAGAGTCGATTGTGAAATGAAAGTTCTTCTCCTCTTATAGGTTTAACCTTTATTAACATATTGTACCCCATCCATCATTACCCTAAAAACGCAAATGAAAAATTGACAGATAAATTAAAAAAAAAACTGCATATTTCAGTGAGATTTTAGCATTGAAAGTGGAATGACCTTGACCTTAAGGTCAATAACCATGAAAAAATGTTGAAGGTTATAAGAAATAAGGAAAGTATATTTTCTTCCTATATATAGAAATTCACTACTGTAAATTATAGCGTACTTAAGTACAGACCCCTATAAAAGAGTAATACGGTTTGGGTTTCACATCAAAAGTTGCCATAGCAACCATATTTTTTAAAAATCTTTCGTCAGTTTTGAGGAAAATTCTACTCTTTGTTAATTTCCCCATCAAGTTTATTTGCTAATTTTGTTAACTATGTGATATTTATTTTGCTCTAACAAAAGAAAAGACTTTATTACGCGTACCTTCAGAGTTATTTGTGATTAAAACTGCTCAAAATTTCACAATAAAGGCAAAAAAATACTGGTTTTTATGCCTGTTTTTGACTGTTTTTGATTTGCTGTAGACTAGAAGTTTTACGGGGTCGAATATGTCTAGGTTGATCAGGTACAAAAGTGGTTTCCATGGCTAGTTATGGTCAAAATATAGCTTACTCCACAGTATTTTGAAGGCTAGAAAAATGTTGATCTTGTTTCCATGTGCCTGTCGTAATGTTAATATGCAGAAAAAATGACTTGATCCCTGACCTTGAAAATTAAAAGGATTCTTGTTCTTACCATAGGCTATCTACAATGTAAATTTGAATTTCCAAGGGCTAATGGTTTAGGCTGCATCGCGCCCACACGGGAGGGTAGGGGACGGACAAACAGACAGGGCCATACCATAATACGTCCAGCCTTTGGACGCGCGTATAACAATTTTTAAAATTGTCTGTGAGAAGTGCAAGTCTCAAGGATGCGCTTGTACAAGACTGTAAATTGGTTAAGTACCAAGCGTAGTGTCCGTCTGGTGACATTAGGATCATATCCACGGTATAAAAGGTGTTTGATGATTCTGACGCATTTTCGATGGTTATGCTGTCTACCTTTGATCCTTCTAATTTTGTTTATCATATCACCATAAAAGACAGGTTGTGTATACCCAAAGTAATGTACTCTGTTGCGTGTATAGATCCGAATTTTAAAAGAAGTTGTAGCGGGTTGTGTCGAAAGTAGCCAAGGAAGAAAGGGCTCGCACCACCTGCTCGAATTATTTAAGAAGAGTTCTTTTTAGCCAACAAAACTTGAGTTGTCTTATGCAATTTAATGTTCTTATTTTTCATTTATTCTTGTTAAGCCTGTTTGTCGTATATTCGTGTTAGTAATATTACCCTATAATGTGCGTCTGTGATAAATCAGTAAAGGTAATAATGAAGATAATACGGAATTCAGGCGACAGAGCTGGGAAGAAGTTATTCATACTCTTCTAAACATCAAGTGAAGGGAAACAATTTTAAATGTTCAACACTGCATCAAGAAATAAATGTTTATAAAAACAATAGGGACGTGTTCAAACTCTATACGTATACCTTCATGAACAAAATTTCAAACCAGTTTTTCTGCACCAGACACGGTTTTCGAATAATAGATTCTCTTCAGTGAAGCTTACAGCGAAGCCGCCAATGTTCATCTCAGTAGTACCCTTTTTAATTTTTAGAATTTAAAGAGGTAGGGCCACGAAGTCCATAAAACGGCCTTGCAATTCCCCATAAAATTAAACTTAATGAGAAATACATGATATTTCACATAAAATATAATGATTGTTTCCCGCTTTAAATGAAAGGAACATATAACCAACCGAAGCACCAAAGGAAGTCTTATGACCTTATCGAGAGACGTCATTTTTACTTTATTGACAAAACACGGTCAAAAATGCCCAAAAATGTGTCTTTAGTGGAGAATTTCGATGTGACCACAGGCGTCAAGAAACATAAAACTTTTATGACAAAAAGATATATTGATTATCGTTTATTTGTAAATTTTTCATCATTCTGGATATGTGGTCACTGTTAATTTTAAAGAAACATGTAGGTTTTACAGCAATTTCACGGAAAGTTGCCGATTTTGGTGTTTTAAGATCGTAGTCTCAGGGTAAGGGACGTAACTCAAAATTGGACTCGCGAACGCTTGCTGTCTGGTGTATAACGTTACCATAGAAGCATCTGCTTGACTTTATCATGACGTAATGATATGGAAATTTGCCGCACGGTGCACGGAGGTAACCGTTGCTCTCTATATACATGTATCATTCCCTAAATGTCTGATGTTATCTGATAATTATGACCATGATTACTTCGAATTTATTTGAGCGTGATTACTGTGTAAATAGAGTACATTCAATTTTAGCATTATAAGATACCTTCGTTTGATAAGAAGTTCATCTAGAAAAAAATCTATCGTAGTAGAAAGGGGTAAGTTATCCGGCTCGGCAATCTGGGACAATTACTTTTTATCTGAATACAATCGGACGAATAATAAAATTGTACGACTTTCAAAAGGAGAGGTCAAGGAGCGGGGGGGGGGGGGGGGGGGTGGGTGGGTGGCAGTTGTTAGGATCTAAACAACTCGACTCTATTTATACCAGCGCATTGGACATTCCATCCTTTTTTTCCTTTTTATTTTAAATTCTCCTTCTTATTCTATTTTTAATTTGACATTTAGCTCGGTTGCTTCCCGTGTTTAATCGGCATATCAACTGAGTCAAATGCACGAATTAAGACTAAATTCTGTAATAATGAAAAAAAATTAATTTTACAATTTCGCGGATGCATGTTGATAAAAAATTTGCCGACAAGACATACAACGCTATGCTTAACCTTGACGTAACGCATCACTACGTTAAAAAAGAAGGGGTAGGGGTAAACAAAATGGCGCTAACTCGGTAAAAATAGGTTGGATTTCCCTGTAATTTGCAAAGATTTAATAAAGATAATTTATTTCTTTTCCATTACTTTTTTATCAAAATTAAATGTCATTGATACGTTTTATATGAGGCCATAATTAAAAAATTGTTTGTTTCCCCTCGCCCCGACCGGGTCAGGAAAACGCCGCCGAGTCATATTTTTTTATAGCCAAAAAATCCAATTTTTTTTTTTTTTTTTGGTAAAGAAATCGAATCGCGGCCATGTCCATTTTCAGTTTCAACGTTACAATATTGAGACTATCCAAATAGAATTGTTAATCAACTCAGTATAGCTTTCTCATTCCTACATTATTATAAGAAATCTTGCCGTAACCCCCCTCCCCTGTCTTCCCATTCCCGTTGCCTTTGAACCGTCAGTCATAAATTACATATTATTGGTACATTGATAATTGTAAATATCCTCCCAAAGTTTTTTTAGAACATGATAGACGAGCGCTCGGTCTACGGATGTAAAATTTCAAACAAGCATAATCTACAAGTGCGGCAGGTATTGTGGGCTCCAATCTGTACATGGATAGTATACGCATGTGCCCAATCTAGTTCCTAAACTTGTAAAATCTCGTTTTCACGGATAGGCGTTTGAACGCTATAAAAACCCATCTCTTATTTCGAAGGGTCCGCTGAGTCGGCCAAAATTAAGGCATATTATCTAGTCTAAATGCATGAAATCGAGTGAATATATAAGAACACTACTACCTAATCATAGTACTGTACGTATTCCGTTTTCGGTTATGATTTTACCTACGTTTCTCTAGCGGTTGTCGGCGGTCCGTGCTAACTTCTTGCATCGTGAACGTCATTATCAATAGACTCAATATTACAATGAGTTCTTGATGTTGTTAGTATAGATATTTTTTACATACAATAAACAGACCGAGAAAGAAAAGTATACTGTATTACAAACTTATTCCATCTTTATCATGCACTGGAAAACGCCGGCCATTTATAGTCCGTGACTCATGGTTGCGCTTGGTCAATATCTATACAAAAATATTTACAAGTCGTAAAAAAAAAGTCGAGATGTTATCGTTCTATAGTGCATCTTATTCTCGAAGATTTGACGTTGCCGTAAAATGACCCGTTACGCCGCGCTGAAACAACTGATGCACCTGTTGCGGAAAAATTTATCTTGGGACAATTTTGTTTATATAGAGTAGGTTTTACAGGACAACGAAGTTTTCTTTTGAACATGTTCAATAAAATAAGTAGACATTTCATACTTAACCAGCGATAGAAATTGAGACATAACGGATACTTTTTACGGAAAGCAGGCGGCGATTTTTCCCGAAGTAAGAGGTAAGAAATCGCCGGCTGCTAGCTCTGAAACACAGAGTGTGAGTGTGCAGCTTTAAGGAGACCAGTTATGTGCAATTTGGATTCAAACGACTTTTAATATATTTGATACATGTAGTTCAGGTAGCAAAAAAAAAAAAAAAAAAAAAAGTACCCGCCTGGCGGGTCACTTGGAAAAAACAGCCCCGGGGGGAGGGGAAACAAACAATTTTTTAATTGTGGCCTGAGCTATGTAAAGGTGACAATTTTCGGAACTTCAGAGAGGTAAATGTTTATCCTTATTTTCTATAGATCGCTTCCAAAAAAAGTATGGTGTTGTTAAAGCATCAAAATTTTATAAAAAAAGAATTATGAATGTATTATCTTAGAAATGCAAAGCTGATGATTAATAGATTTACAGGCTCATTGAATATCTGCGAACAAATGTCGTGAAAAAGTCGCTATTTTCTGCATTGAAAGGGGGACAAAATTTGGAGATTTTGAATTGAGACCCACGCAAAACGTTTGGTTCGATTTTTTCAAACTTTAGCAAAAGACGCATGACATCATATTTAATTAATATTGCAATTATGAAGAAAACTGAATATATACTGGGTATGGTGAGACTACCACCTTAAAAGTGCTCAAAGCTACTGATACATGCATTATTTACAAAACGTCAACACATAATTTAGTAAAGAACTTAACAAAGTATCAAATCACAAAGAAATTCAATCAATTCAAATGTTAAGAAACAGGGCCAAATTAGGGGTTTCGTGTCCTTATCCCTTTGTACATTTACTTTATAGAGAGTGCGCGGCTCCGAATTTCCTGTATGGTCGATTCGTGGGCACCTCGTCTCACTCCAATATTCGGAGTTCGCTTCTTTTCATATGGTTGAATTTTTTCTTTGTTTGCTTCGGTTCTTGTTTTATCCTGGTTTTACATGCCTTCGGTTTATGATCTTCTGAATTATCGATTTTGTACTATGTATTGGGATATGATCATTTAAGTAACATATGTTCAAAATAGAATTGGATGGATGATGCTAAGATGTTAACCTCCTTTAATTTCAATAATATTTTTAATGAAATGACAAGCTTCCGAAATAGCAAAATAATGTATATGATGTCAAATCGACAAAGGATTAAAACGAAGTCCTGCTTACGCAACGATATGGTATTTTTGTAGAATTCAAATCGAGCCCCTCAGCGTTAAAAATCTCAATCCATCGAATGTTTAACGTCTTCAAATTCATTAGCATCATTTTAAAGCAGATAAATTTACAGCATGGACCAGACATGCACGTTTCGGGTATTTAACCCTCGTCAGTGATTCTCAATCTAAAAAATGTAATATAGCCAAATTCTGTGGAAAATTTTGTCCTAAATATACCGACAGACGTAGCAAGATGGCTGGGATATGATGCTACAGGACCCAGGTTTTAGAAATTTGGGAACATTTTGTACACAGAAGTTTTCAAATGAGTTTGAAGAAGCGACCAACCAAAATTGATCGAACTTGGCTTCATGTGCCCTTGGGACTCTTGGTCCACCAGCAGTGACACTCACCAAGTGGAACAAATGTTTAACGTCTTCAAACGTTTGTTTTAAATATCACTGTACTGCGATCTAAATTGTGATGTATGTCCTTCTGTGTAGTCTAAAACAGAAATCATGAGATATAAAAGGTATTCTTTTCTTCTATTGATATGACTTTGGGTATAACCTTCGGAAAAAATGCGTATCTCTGAAGTGAGTGATGGGGTTTTGTCAAAATACACCAACCTCGAATGAACACGTACAAAGATATTTCTTCCTCTTTTATATGGTTATCTACATGTTTTATCTTTCCTTTATTGTTTGAAACCAAAAATTTGTGTGTGTTTCGAATGATGTATAACAATTTCAATTTGCAAGATTAAAGTTAGTTAAATGTCGGACATAGATACAAATCGGAACGTAAATGTTTTCAAATTTATTTTGTCAGAAATTCAATCTAAATTTTTTTTTAGACTTGAAGGGTCGCTTTGTTGAGATGCATTCCAAGTATATCTGCTTAATTTAATGTTATCATAATTAATCACATAATAGCAAATGGGGGGGGGGGGGGGGGGGCGTTTAACAAAATTAAGATAACTTAAAAAAAAGAAGACTGAAGTCAAATTACAATAGGAATCTATACGTGTTTTACTTAACTTATGAAGAAAAAAATATCAAGCTTTCACGGAAAATAAGTGATAGGGTTTCAGATCAAGCAAAAGGAGCAACTCAAAAATGTTCTAAAAATAGTCATTAATTCATCTCTTCTCGGAAATTTCTTATAAACTTCTCAGTGAATACATGTATTTATAATTCTAAAAATATGCAATTGCCTACATCATATATCTTAATGAGAAGTACCTGCATCGACAAAATATTCTTTACTGTTTTTCATTCCATAAGGTGTGCCCATTTGGGTTATATACATGTATGTACGTTCGTTGCTTCATAATATTGATGAAACTTAGCATATAGAAAAAAGTATGCTTTTATAATTAACGTTTATAATGTCTATAGAAATTAAATGATAGTATCTTTATTTAGTCTGGCTGTCCTGGACATCCTTTAGTTGTTAGTTCTACCATATCATTAGATATCGATTAGATATCATTAGATATCGAATTTAAGTATGAATATTCATAATAGATAAATAATAAATATAATATATAAATAAATACATAAATTAATTATATGAGTTATTGTACAAATTCAAGTGTATAATTGCTTAGAATCTTTGATATTATCATATTCACAAAGAACGTTTTTGCAATGTTTATTTTCAATGTTAAAATGTATTCATCACTTTTTTCCAGATCTGTTACCTGCAAGAAGCATTCTTTCAACCCTTTATCAATTTGACATCTTAATGTATAATTTTACTATTTTGATCCTAAAATATCATCCAAATTAAAGGAGGTGAATAACTAGAACTGTTCTTGTAATGATATTGGTTGAACTTGAGGTTAACTCTCTGATAATTAAATGTGACAACAATATCCGCTGGAGCCGTGCCTCTCAGCCTACTGACATTTACCAGTTACTCTCTATGATAAGAGTTATGTGAAACAATGTAATGAGTAAAATACCACCTTGCCCCACCTATGTATTAGGCAGTTGTAATCGTATTGTCTTACTGTGAACATGTACATATTGTAAATAAACTATATGCCCACATAGGTTCTGTAGTACCTTTATTATTAGTAGCAAAAACTACAACATGGTGTCAGAAGTGAAACTTAATTAACTACATTAATTAAGGACAATGGCTGATCGACTTCTACCTCCGAGTCCGTTAAATTTACAAGGGAGTTTAAAAGAAAATTGGAGACGTTTTCAACAGCAGTTTGAAATTTATTTGTCAGCGACTCAAATTAAAGGAAAAAATGAAGACGTGAAGTCTAGTACATTTCTTCATGTAATCGGACCGGATGCCTTGAAAATATACAACACTTTTACGTGGGAAAATGAAGGTGACGAAAAGAAACTGAGCAAAATTGTGGAGAAATTTGCTTCATACTGCAATCCAAAGAAGAACGTCGCGTATGAAAGACACATTTTCAACAAAAGGAGTCAGAATCCTTGTGAAAAGATAGATGCGTACGCCTTGGAGTTACGCATTTTAGCGAAATCGTGCGAATTTGGAGAACTTCACGATTCGTTAATTCGCGACAGAATTGTTGGTGGTATTTCTAGTGACTCTGTTCGTAGGAGACTACTGAGAGAAAGCGATTTGACACTAGAAAAGGCCATGGAAATTTGCCGAGCAGCCGAGACATCGGACTCGCAAATGAAAAGTTTCGTAGAAACTAAACCCGATCAACAAGTGGATGCAGTGAGGAAAGGCGGTAGAAAGTCAGAGCCAAAGCCGAAGTCGAATTCTGGGACAAGACCGAAGGAAATCAATTGTAAACAGTGTGGACGGACGCATGTCTGGAATAGATGTCCAGCGTACGGACAAATTTGTCATAAATGCGGTAAGCCTGATCATTTTGCAAATACATGTAAAGTCGCTAAAAAGAAGAAAAAAGTTTATGGCGTAGATCAAGATTCAAGCTCTAATGATGATGATTTAAACGTAGGAGCCGTAAGTACTCAAAAAAGTAAATCAGGATGGACTGTTAATCTCACACTTGAACAGTCGTAGGTGAAATTCAAGATTGATACTGGTGCGCAGTGCAACATAATTCCGAAGCACATTTGCAACAAGATCGGCATAAAGCGACCACAGAAATCGACAGGTTACATGTACTTGGGAAAATTAACTGTTCTGTTCAGCACAAAAGCAGATACTACGCAAAACAATTTTACGTTGTACCCGGTAATGTTGACCCGATACTTGGACTGCCGTCTTGTGAAGAGCTCAACATTTTACAACTCATTGATGCCGTGCAGACAGACCAGCAAGCCGATCGAATTCTACGGAAATATGCAGATGTTTTCGAGGGAATCGGACGCATGAAGGGAACACACCATATTCATGTGGATAGAAATGTACCGCCCGTCGTTCACCCGCCCAGAAAAGTACCTTTCAAAATGCGAGACAAATTGAAAGATGAATGAACGAGAATGGAGTCGCTAAACGTAATAGAAAAGGTCAATGAACCCTCCGAATGGGTCAGTTCGTTGGTTGTCGTCGAGAAACCACACAAAGTCCGAATTTGCCTTGATCCCCGTGACCTAAATAGAGCTATTCAACGGGAACACTACCCGCTTGGATGGATAAGGAGAGCTCGAGGCTCACTACATTTAATACTCCATTCGGGAGATATCGTTACAAACGGATGCCGTTTGGAATTTGCTCCGCGCCGGAAGTATTTCAGAAGAAAATGTCACAAATCTTCGAAAATATCGAAGGATGCGATGTCATAATGGATGACATACTTATTTGGGAAACTACGGTACAAGAGCACAATGAGATTCTAGCGAAAGTCTTGGAAGCAGTGCGTAGAGAGAGAATAAGATTAAACCGTAGTAAGTGCAAAATTCAAATGAATGAAGTCAATTATATGGGGCACATATTTGGCGAATATGGAATTAAAACCTGTGATGATAGGATCAAAGCAATAGATGAATTTCCGGAACCTAAAAGCGTAAAGGAATTACAGAGATTCCTAGGAATGGTGAATTACGTTGGGAAATTCATACAAAAGCAAGCCTCTATCACGGAGCCGTTGAGGGAGCTTCTTGAGAAAGGAGTGGCTTGGCACTGGAATGAGAGACATGAGCAAAGTTTCAAAATGCTCAAAGCGGCACTGGTAAGCGCCCCGGTGCTTAAATATTTCGATCCGAAAGAGGAACTTACACTCTCGGTAGACGCATCATCGTCTGGATTAGGAGCGTGCATCCTACAGAAAGGACAGCCCGTCGCATACGCTTCAAGATCGTTGAACAAATCCGAGAAGAATTACGCTCAGATAGAGAAGGAGCTTCTCGCCGTCGTATTCGGATGCCGAAAATTTCACGATTACATATATGGACAGGATACGCACGTAGAAACCGATCACAAACCTCTTGAAAGTCTATTCAAGAAATCGCTGTCGTCGGCGCCTCCGCGCATTCAGAGAATGATGATTAAAGTGGAGCCGTATCGCCTTGATGTCAGGTATAAACCTGGAAAATACCTGTACATAGCCGACACATTGAGCCGTGCTGTTATATCCGAGCCAAATACAAGTGAAAAGGATGAATTCGAAATATTCGCAACTCAATACTTGTCAGTTACAGACAGGACATTAAAGGCATTAGCGAGAGAATCGGCCGAAGACGACGAAATGAACGAACTGCAAGGTGTAATTGCGAACGGATGGCCGGATCATATTTCGCAGTGTAGCGAAAACGTCAAGAAATACTGGAATTTCCCAGAGGAATTAAGCATATACAAAGGAATCGCGACGAAGGGACGTAGACTTATTTTACCCGAGAGTCTTCGCGAGGAAATTCTTGACCAGTTGCATTGTGGACATACAGGGACTGAAAAAATCAAAAGCCAAGCCAGAGAATTGATATTTTGGCCTGGCATAAATGCAGATATCGACAAGAAAGTGGCCGAGTGCAGAGTTTGCAATAAATACAAGCGGAAGCAAACAAAACAACCGCTTAAACCACACCCTGTACACGATCGACCGTGGCAGAAACTTGGTCTTGACCTTTTTGAACTAAATAAGAAAACGTATTTAGTTGTGGCTGATTACTTTTCAAAATTCTTTAAAATCAACGAATTGCAAACGACGACGTCAAGAGCAATAATTGACAAATTAAGACCAATGTTCGCACGACATGGGATACCTGATGAACTTATCACCGACAATGCGCCGAATCTCGTGAGTGAGGAATTTCATAAATTTGCGACTGACTTTGGATTTATTCACACGACATCCGCACCATTGTATGCGCAGAGCAACGGAATGGCAGAACGTACCGTGCAAACAGTAAAGAATCTCATGAGAAAATGTCGAGAGTCGAAAACAGACCCAAAACTTGCCTTTCTCGAATTACGAAATACACCAATTGATGGAATAGGTACTCCGACACAGCTGTTATTTTGACGCCGAACTAAATCTATCTTGCCTATTCATGAGGAGTTACTCTCACCGAAAAAAATGAAAAACGTTCGTCCAAAATTGATAAAGAGACAAAATCAACAAAACGCATATTACGATAGGAATGCAAGAGAACTCGAGGAATTAAAAACAGGAGATAAAGTCAGTATTCAAACCGGTGACAGACCGTGGAGGGAAGGCAAAGTGGTTCAAAAGTGCGCAGATCCAAGATCGTACATCGTAGAGTCCGATGGAACGCAGTATCGAAGAAACAGAATACATTTAAATAAAAACGGAGAAACACCTGGTACCGCGCCTGAAACACAAGATTCCGCCGTTATCAGTCAAGATGAGCATAATGATGATAATACAGTTACGCGAACGCGCAGCGGACGAGTAATCAAAGCTCCAATGAAGTATGATGACTTTGATATGAAATAAACTGTTACATGTATATGCATTTAATCTTTATGTCATATATCAATGTATTGTTTTGTACGAGTTTGCGGTGAAGGCGAAACTCCAACGGAAGGTCATGTGCTTGAACCTCTGACCTCGCATGCTGTTAAATGAAAATTTTAATCTTTGGTAATGTCTAATTGTTTCTTTGATAAATGGAATTTAATCTTAAGGAGAAGGTGTAATGATATTGGTTGAACTTGAGGTTAACTCTCTGATAATTAAATGTGACAACAATATCCGCTGGAGCCGTGCCTCTCAGCCTACTGACATGTACCAGTTACTCTCTATGATAAGAGTTATGTGAAACGATGTAATGAGTAAAATACCACCTTGTCCCACCTATGTATTAGGCAGTTGTAATCGTATTGTCTTACTGTGAACATGTACAGGTTCTGTAGTAACTTTATTATTAGTAGCAAAAACTACAACAGTTCTGAAATGTACTTCGTTTTAAAGAAGTTCTCTAGTCGTGGAGATTTTCATGTATATTACAGTTCATATCAAACTAAATTCCAACAAGAAATTTCCCCATTATGTAATCTCTTTCAGAGCTGATATAAACCAATTTATATTTTACCACCTTTTCCAATTTCTTAAAATAGCTGTTCACACCGGAAGTACGTCAGAAGTGTGTAAAAGGGAACCACGTGTCATAACGCTATATATAGAGATGTACATGCATGTTCTTGATACATGTACTAATGTTCTCTTATAAATGCCAAAATAAAGGACATATCAAATGAGAGTGTATGAGTGATAAATATGATAAAAGAGCATTTAATAATGAAACCTAAATATTTACATTTAATTTAAAACTACTAATGTACATAATTTATTTATATACGTACGTAATTGTGTTGATATATTTGAACGACCTCCAGAATCCTAAAGTTTATCTCAGAGATGGATTCTGAGGCATATATAGATAAAAAAATCTTCAGGGAATCGATCCTTCCTTTCCCCCGGAAAGAAAATGGGGGTGGGGGTAAGCCGTCTATTTCGGAAAAAAATACATACTAGTAAAACAAAAAACAATCTGCATTTTTGGCAAATCCAAGGGGTCATGACGTCCTAACCGTCTAGATCACGCTTGTAGATGGTTTGGGTCGGGTAGAGGGTATCCTGTTCACAAAATTATGTAATTTCCCTGGCACTCTGACTCCCTCCCATTCAGCCTATTGATACCACCCTCCTTCGTTGACATTTGTACCTCCCCACTTCCAGTCGGCACGTACGTACTTCAATAAATATTACCTTCCTTACATTGGAAAAAGCATGCCATGTACATGTTAAAAGAGGGAGAAATTAGGTATGTGGAATATCGGTGAGAGTTAAATGTAAACATGGGCGGATCCAGGAATTTTTTTTCAGGGGGGGGGGGGTCCTACAGTCCGAAATTTTTTGAAGAGCAAAAAAAAAATCACAACGCAAGAGGCTAAAGTTATTGATACTTCTGTTTCAAATCATTAATAAAACAGTGACTGAATCTTGAATTTTCACGACATAGTTCTTGTTCTAATATGTAAATACAAGCCAGCGAACTTTTTTTTCCGGGAATTGAAATAAAATCCACTATTCGTGTCTTTTTCAGTTTCTTTTCGTCTCTTTAGTGCCCTTGTTTACTGACCTAGGTGAAATGTATATTTGTTGTATATAGGAAAATAAAGTACATTTATGTAATGAATTCTGGTGAGCGGATGCGAGCCAGAGAAAAAATTTTAAATGCTGACGGCAAAATTTGATCAAAATGGAAGATTTCTAATACAAATTCATATATTTTTCAAATATTATGACAACAAAAGGGTAATTGGGACTTAATCTTATGAAATGTGTATATTAATGAAAAATAAATTAGCTATGCTTTGAAAATTCCAGGGGGGGGGGGGTCCAGACCCCCCTACCACCCCCCCCCTCTTGATCCGCGCTTGGTAAAAATATAAGTCATCGACATGTTCAATGTACATGTACTTATTTTTGTGAGCGGGGAAAAAAGAAATAAAGAAGGAAAATATCCAAGCTAGATTTTTTTTTACATATATACAGGCCCCAAGTGCCGAAAAAAGTCAGTATGCAACAACTGTGAAAGAAAAATATTAAGCCCCCCCCCCCCTCCCGCCCGAATTTCCAGACATAACTCTCGTCTCCAGACGCCCCCCCCCCCCTTCATAAATAATGATACGATGTTTGACGATTGTTGTTTTGTAAAACAAAATTTTTTAATGAATGTAAACAAATAAATGTCTATCAAATGTTTCATCAAACGGATCCGTGTGGAACATCGAAATACTCAAGAACTTCAATTTTCAATATGCAGAGCATAACCTGTTACATGTTTACAAATTTTTTTTAGATTGGGGTGGTGACGTAAATTTTAAATGCGGAAGGAGTTGCGACTGAATTTCCAAAAAAAAATTTGATGATTATAAACAAGATACCATATCAAATACTTGTATATGTATTCCGGGTATCTATTTTCTAATATTGTTCTGGGCAACACAGTGATCATATTCTTTTAGAGCGGAGATAGTATTATTAATAAATTAAGTCCGTCTTGAATTCTTGTAATGTACCTCGGAAATGAAAATGCCGGTTTCTCTCTCTCTCTCTCGTACTGAGATACTCGATCAGTTAATGTTGACGAAGAACGCTCGTTACTTTCCGTTTAATTCTGAGACGATTAGAATTTCATTATATTTGATATACATTACATGATCACTTAGAACTCCCGGTATTGAATTTCAAGAAAGTCAATTTTTTCCTGAAATCCTGAGCGGAGCCAGCAGACAACTTTCCAGGCCATATCATTTAATTTTTTGTTGACCCATACTATTTAATTTTTTTCACCTTCATAACTTTATATAACATCAGAAAATAAATTTCATATTATCTTAATGACATTAATTTTCATTTCTCACCCTCTTCCTAATACATTTGCGCCCCCCCCCCCCCCCCAATCCTATAAGCTGATTAGAATATCAATTGGAGATCCCATCTAGACAACTAGGAAAGGCTTTACTTAGGATTTCATATTCTATAAAATTTCGATCTCTCACCCTCATTTAATATTTTCCGTGTTCATGCATGATCATGCAAGTCTTACCAGGAATGGGGAAGAACCCCCCCCCCCTCCCCCTCCCTCCACCTGGATGGATCCGACAATGAATATGTACAGGTCTTTTAAAAACACTGATATTTAATTTACTTTGAAAATGGTTAAACCGAAAAATAATTATAAATGTACCATATAAACAAAGAGACACATACATGTACTATATTTTACATTACGTCATCTTGTGAATGTGTAGTGTATACACACATCTGACGTCACGAATTTGTACTTTCAATTTCGGCGGAAGTTGCAGACTAGTTCTGTGTTAAATCGCTAGCTTGTTGGTATGGGCTTATAAATCGCTGTTTCATGGATAAACGAGACAATATTTTTTTATGGAACTACCAATACTTTGTATTTTGAGTTTGTCTGAGTAAATGTAAGTGAAAAAACCCACGAGTAGAGGACTTCTTTAAGCATTATTGGTTTGCATATTGGCATATCATATAATAGTACGAAGCAGAAAGTATGGGGACAACAAGAAAAGAACTTATTCTAACTTCCTCCTTAGACATCTCAAATAAAAGTTGCATGAAAGAAAGTCATATGAATCCACATAATATATCTTATCACATCATCATTTTTTGCGGAAATGAATAATTACATAGAAAATGGATTTTGCCAAGAAAAACAAGTGAAAGCTTTAGCAATAAAAGATTATTATAGCTATATATAGCTATAATAGCTACTTTTGCACTTCTCTCGAACCTGTTGGATATTCTTCTTTCTAACGGCCATTTGAATATCTCACTATATGACAAGCGCGACGATTTCAGCTTCCACATAACTAACTCTCCTTTCATGAGTAGCAACATTCCGTCTTCTCCAGCTTCTGGCGTTTTTGTATCTCGGCTGATACGGCACGCCAGGACAAGTTCCAAATATGACACAATTTCATAAGAAGAGCCAGACGGCTTGCAAGTAAGCTACTTGTTATGGGGTATTTTATACAACGGCTGAATCATCATTAAGGAAGTCTGTCGGTTGCTGCGAGGATATAATGGTCTGAGCATATCAGAACCCCTTTCCAGACTGATCAGTGACTTTCTGCATGGTGATTGAATGGCTGACATCATCCCCAAACAAGGCAGTCTTACATGATATGTACATCAAAATGAAAATGTACATTGAGATAATCACCGAATTTTGCAGGTTTTCATGGAGCTGTTGCGACGGGTGTTGCATGTAATCAGGAGACGCTAACTCTCCCCGGGCACCTTGTCTCACTTTGGAATGTTATTCATTCCGGGGTTCGCAGCCTTTCCGATGAGAATTCTCACGATTTGGCCTTGTCTTCTCGTTCTCGACTTTAAGACTGAATAACTGTTAGGTACTTCATTGAAGTTTATCAGAAGCAGTCCAACAAAAAAAAAAACCAAAAAAACAAAAAAAAAAAAAGAATAAGAAAAATATATAGTCAACCTTGTTAATTTGTTTGGTAACTCGAGTACACAATTTATGCAATCGTTGTTTAAGGTCATGCATTGTTCATTTGTTGTTTTCTTTTGATTACTATGTAATTCACAATAGAAGTATCCGATTCAAACGATGACGTTTTAGAATGAGTTTTGTATCTTTCCAACCACACGCAATTAAAATTCCTCTTTTTAAATGCCACTTAAGAATGTACCTTTTTTTCTAATTTGAAGATACAGGATAACTTAACTACAAATTCAAAACATGGATACAACAAACAAACTCAAATAAGCTGAGGGTGAACATTTCCTCAAGTCCAAGGACACTCACAGAATTTCCTGGGAAATATATACTATCCAAACTGTGTGGGATTTTCACTTAAATCTGAATTAAATAATCATCATCCTGTTTCATCTAATTGAAAAATGTGAGTATATTTCTTCGTATATTCCTTGATCGTTAAATATTTACGTCTGAATATCAGTATATTTTTGTTGCTTAACGAGATATCACACGCGTTTCAGTAGCCTCCCTTAGAAGAGAATTTTTAAGAAATCTCCACGCTGATGATTTCCGATTTTCGTAACTTAAAATGTCTTGATGTTCTGGCTTTGTTATAATCAGTCCCACGGCAAGTCGATTCAATAGCTCAGTGGTAGAGCTCTTGCCCACCATGCGGGAAGACCGGGGTTCGAGCCTGAGCGCAGGGGTATTAATTAGATTATTATGTATGTAAATACGAATGGTTTTTTTTTCTTTGCAAAGTAATGGTAAGCCTAGAGTGACCAACAATAGTCAAATTTTTGCTGAAATTGAACTTATTTGAAAATTTTGTTAAGACTTCTTTATACCTACATACATATGTCGTATCTCTTCAGAAATAAGTCAGGTAACAGTAAAGTGTTTGAATGTAGAGAAACTTATAATATAGTTACCCATATGGTACATGTAATATCATTACACATGTGCACATACTGTCGTGTCATCACACAAAATCTGTATTCGGCTCTATTTATTTACATATTGACATCTTTGTGAGTTAAGGAACACTGCTGTGATAAATTCGGATGCTTTTGTCTTTTGTCACATAGAAAAGAAAGATAACTCGAATTGCACTTTTAATTTTTTACATGATAATTTACACATTCAGTCAGATTTTGCAACATATGACGTGCTCATTGAATGATTTCTTCCTATAAGAATTTGCACAATATGATGAGGGAATCATATGTGAAGTTTCATTTGAAAATCTTCGGCTGAAAAAAAATATAGCCAAAAATGAGCATTTCCATTACAATCAATTGATGGCTAAAAAGTCTGGTCAATTTCAAAATCTCAAAATTTTGGATGGTGACCTCCTAATATTGTCCCTTACATCTGAATTAAATTAGGAATTCAGAATTATGCTTTTTTTTCTGAAAATAAGTGTTGTATAACACGAAACGTGTGATATCACCTTAAAACATCCTTTCTCTTTCATGAAAAAGACTTGACTGTGCGTCATTTTTTTTATGACTCTTCGAATTGAAATGACATAGATACATTCATTTTTTACACTTGATAAACACAAACACTCAAATACACAAATTTTCGGCCCCTTGGCCTTTATCAAGTGTAAAAAAACGACGATCTTTTTTTACACTTGATAAAGGCCAAGGGGCCGAAAATTTGTGTATTTGAGTGTTTGTGTTTTTATTTGTTATCATCCCTTCCCTCTGGAAGAAATATTTCAATCTACTATAAAAATATAATTATCTTATTTTTTGATCAAAACTATGTTTCTATCAGAATATGGAGAGTCGATTGTGAAATGTAAGTTTTTCTCCTCTTATAGGTTAATCCTTTATTAACACATAGTACCCCATCCATCATTACCCTAAAAACGCAAATGAAAAATTGACAGATAAAAAAAATTCAAAACTGCATATTTCAGTGAGATTTTAGCATTGAAATTGGAATAAACTTGACCTTAAAGTCAACCTTAAAAAATGTTGAAGGTTATAAGAAATAAGGAAAGTATCTTTTCTTCCAATACATAGAAATTCACTTTTTTAAATCATAGCGTACTTAAGTACAGACCCCTATAAAAGAGTAATACGGTTTGGGTTTCACATCAAAATTGCCATAGCAACCATATTTTCTTAAGATCTTTTGTTAATTTTGAGGAAAATTCTATTCTTTTTTAATTTCCCCATCAAGTTTATTCGCGAATTTTGTTAATCAGGTGATATTTATTATACTCTAACAAAAGAAAAGACTTTATTTCGCGTACCTTCAGAGTTATTTGTGATTAAAACAGCTTAAAATTTCACAATAGCGGGCAAACAAAATTCTTGCTTTTATGCCTGTTTTTTGACCGTTTTTGATTTGCTGTTTTATGTTTTATAATAGAAATATCTTTAACATAACATTCTTAGAATAGACTTTAAAGGGGTCGAATATGTCTAAGTTGATCAGGTACAAAAGTGGTTTCCAAGGCTACTTATGGTCCAAATATAGCTTACTACACAGTATTGTGAGGGCTAGAAAAAGGTTGATCTAGTTTCCATGTGCCTGTCGTAATGTTCATAAGCCGAAAAATGACTTGATCCCTGACCTTGAAAATTAAAAGGATTCTTGTTCTTACCATAGGCTATCTACAATGTCAATTTGAATTTCCTAGGGCTAATGGTTTAGGTACACAAGGGAGGGTAGGGGGCGAACAAACAGACAGCGCCATACCATAATACGTCCAGTCTTTTGACGGGCGT
Organism: Pinctada fucata; assembly: GCA_028142955.1. NCBI lineage: Eukaryota > Metazoa > Mollusca > Bivalvia > Pterioida > Pteriidae > Pinctada > Pinctada fucata. The sequence goes on from AP027109.1 coordinate 15,087,179, forward strand.
ATAACAATTTAAAAAATTGTCTGCGACAATTCTTATTTTCCTTTTCAGTGATCAATTATGAGTGACAATGGAGAGGTACCGTTGTTGTCTCCTCAGGCCGTTGTAGAGTGCGGCGAATGTCATACTTTTCTCAACATTTCATCGTTTTGTAAAAACTGTGTAACTTCACTATGCGATGGATGTGCTGCTGTGCACGGAGCAACTATACTGTATAAATCCCACACAGTAATTCCACGTTCATACTCAAATACTCTTTTATTCGGACCAACCAAAATAGTAGAGCAATGCAAGTTACATCCCGGAAAAAAAATGACAATGTATTGCGACCAGTGCAATATACCGTGTTGTGCATCTTGCCTTGTTCATGATCACCATGGTCACAAAATTGATACAATAGAACACAAGTACAATGAAACGGCAATCTTTCTAAATGACTACCAAAGCGAGCTGAAAAATTGCATACGACCAATGCTTGACCATATCAACGAAAATGCTAGAAAGAGAGTAAAAGAAGACAACCATCGTGTGGAAGAAGTCATCGATGACATTAATAACTTTCGAACAAAAGTGATTCAAACTTTTAATAGAGGATGTGATAACCTCATTACTGAAGTATTGAAGATATCACATGAAGGCATTGAGAATTTAAGACAAGTTGAAAATTCAATTGAAAAACTAGAATCATTACAGAGAGAAATTGAAGAAATCATAAAAAAGAGAAAGATAGATATCGTTAATTATGCACCCCCTAAACTCGAATCCCTGTTTCCGAAATTGAAAAGCGCCAATAGAATTGAGCCTTCCTTTCTACCATCTAAGAAAGTATTAGATGTAATAAAGAATGCAGTTGGAAGCATAAGCGTGAAAGAAACAAGAAGTAAAGGGGGTGATAGTAATACCTGTTTGAACCTTGTACGCTTTCAAAAAGTGAATTCGTTTCGAAGTACGATAGGTATCGGTTCAATCAGGAAAACACGTAACAATATGGTATGGGTAATGTCTATTGAAAGTCCGACCTTATACATGTATAACGATACAGGCAACGTAGTAAAATCTGTAACATTGAAAGATGTTACGGGTATAAGAGACATGGCTGTTACGCGATCAGGGGATATGATCCTTACATGTAGAGATAACACGGTGAGGCGTTTATCAGTGAATGGTCATTTGTCTTTACTAATAAACGTGGCGCCTTCCTTTGAATGTCATGGCGTGTGTCTGACTGAAAAAGAGGAGATTGTAGTGTGTATGAGAAATCAGATTGACATGAATCACATTGCTGTGTTCTCTAATGATGGTCATAAAAAGCTACGCGATATATAAGGTAGGGATACGCGAACGCAAGTTTTGTCTTCTCCGTACCGTGTTTTACAAAACGGTAAAGATCTGTGTGTGGTTAATATAGGTACGAATGTAGTGTGCTTGGAACAAAAGGGTGATGTAAAGTGGGTGTACGATGGCAAGCAAGCGAAATTTGATAAGACATTTTATCCTCGTGGTATTACCGCAAATAAGCATAGTAACTTACTAGTTGCTGATAAGAATAATAACTGTGTACATTATATAGACAACACGGGTGGATTGATACAAGTGGTTCTAACGCAGGGACAAACTGGATTGATACGGCCATTAGAAATTTGTTGGGATGAGGTTTCAGGACTTGTATGGATGGGTAATACAATGTACAGATATGAGAATTCAGATGTTTCAGGAGAAATTGTCATTTGTAAATATTTCAGATGAATTTTATACATTGAATTGTTTAAATACGGCTTTGAATTGATAAGATTATCATTTGCAACTGGACGGTACATGTCTCTTTGTTTTTATTTGTATCCCCGTATCTTCTGTCATAGAGCAATTTTACCTTCAAGTATATTAGTATGTTCATTATCACTACAATCTAAACACCTTTCACACAAGGATCGCGTTCCAACTACGCTCCTGCTGCGTCCTGTGAAAATGAAGTACGCTGTGGGAGCGCAGTGGAATCGCAAGAAGCCGTAAAAATGCCATGACAGCGCAGTGACATCGCAATGAACCCCGTGAGATCGCATATGGCACCAAGCCATAGTGTTTGCTTTGATCATGCACATCACATTCGCCTTGATAATGCCGTCCATGAAGATTGTCGTAGGGGTGCCATGGCAGCGCAGTAACGTCGCGGTAGCAGCTCTGTGGGTCCCCTACAACGCAGAAAGAGTGCCGAAAGATCGCAGTGTAAACGCAAGGAAAATATGTTGAGAAATTTATAGTACATTGCGACTCTACTGTGCGTCCAAGTTGACTTTTCGGTGTTTCGTGAAAAATATTGCGTCCTTGCAGCGTATTCACTAAGATCACAGCGATTCTACTGCGCTTTTACTGCTTCTATCACATTTGAAGTTGAAGTTGAGCACAGTGATAGTGCTGTGAGAGCGCAGCTGTAGTGTGACAGCTCATATGAATTTTTACCTTTTTCCTGCGATCCCATGCAAGGCGTTCTAAGTAATTTAGAACGCAGTGAGAGTCGGCCATAGTGTGAAAAAGGCTTGAAGTCCACTATTAGCAAATTATGAGATTGTCTGTGATATCGGAGGTCAGAATGATGAATACTACTTAAAATTTAGCCAAAGAATGCTGGCCATTGCTGGCTATTATATTCTGCCCTACTCGAATGATGTTTGTACATGTATCGGTCTTCGTATAATACGCGCATTTTCATGACGATGACATTATCCTTATTACGTCCATATGAGAAAATATCCTTCATTTTTACCAGAAGAATCCTGAATCCCTATTTTGAAAAAAAAACATTCCAATTGTTTCAACTTTTTTCCAGTTGTCATTTTCTAGCAAGGTTCGGGGACAACTTTACAATTTTGTAAGCTATCTCACAATAGACGATTTTCATATTGCCGCAGTAGACTTGAATTTTACATAAGCAAAAATCCGACGTTTCAACATTTGACGTAACTTTTGACTGTGACGAAGAAACAGATCTATGACGTCATAATGAAAATATCGTCAAAAGTTGTGATGTCGGATCTTGGAGTGTCTAAAATGCCAGTCTAATGGTAATATGAAGAAGGTCTTTGGAGCTTTCTGTTATCTTTTAATGGTAACTTCGATAAATTTTATATGACCTTTTATATACTACATGTACTCAAAAAAGTATAGAATCACACTTACTTTTCTCATATACTTTAAGCCTAGGGGTGTGCTTTTACGATTCAAGTATTATGGCATAAAGAAAGGAATGCAAGAAGGAATCCTCAGAACGCATCGCCTAAACATGAATACATCCAAATATAGGATCAATTTGATTTTAAAATTCTGGAAACTGCGAGAAAATAGTAATTTTAAATTCTAGCAGTAAAAAATATCAGAAATCTGCCTTCATTACATAGGAAGTCACGAGTTTCAGTTTATTATAAAATAGACTTCTCTTTGTGATGAAAAGGTTTCTGTATCAGTTCAATCAAATGCCAAAATTCAAAATTTATGAATTTTCAAAAATACCATTTTCTTGCAAACCTTTTATGGTTCCCAGGAGGGTAATTTTTATTCAAATGATTCATACAGTAATATGTTTCCCCTAATTTGTCAGAATATATAGTTTTAAAATCAATCATTCATATAATTGTGAGAAAAGGATTCACATTTTCAAGAAGTAATATGAAAATATTGGCGCGTTTCTAAACGATTTTTGAGCAGTATATGTAATTTACAAAGCTTGTCATGAATATATGAAATCAGAATAAATTGAAGAAACTCTATTTTGGGTTTCTTCTGTTCCTAGATGCAAGGAAGGTGTTTTGTTGTTTTTATTATCCTTTAAAATGTATGTAGATTCATGTATTGATATTTTCATTTCATTGTAATGATATTATGGATTATGTTTCACAAAGTGAATTTATTCTCTTTCACATATTTCCTTTCCGTTAAGAATTTTTCCACGTTATCGTCATTCTATTTAAAGTAAAAATGCCTTTTCTAGTCATTTATGATTTTCTTAGATATAATATCTCCTCCTTTTTCATGACACTCTAATGTTCTGCGTAATACGGATGTGATCCAATTCTATATCTTCTTGAAAAAATAATTAAACCAATTTATTATGCACCAGCTACGTGTTATAGACATGAAATTCTTATCAGTTATGCTTCCAGCCAAAGTGATTTTTTGACACAGCGAAAATTCATTTCAGGAACACCCTCTGGTTATACATGTATTTTTGTTATGAAATTTGTGCATTTACTTTGCAGAGAATGCGCGACTCCAAATTTTGTTAGACTTTGACCTTCCTTTCAATGATATTAAATTGGGGATGAATCTTTCATGATAAGCAAGAGGACTTTCATATTTCGTATGTGTATTTCTTGAGACAAGACCTCTAAGCCGATACATATTTTTTTTTTACCTAGTGACCTCGACTTTGGACTTTTCTAAAGTATTGAAATAAAATATAAAACAAGAGGCCCAAGGGGGCCACATCGCTCACCAGAGGAGACTGTATGTATGTTTTCAATCAAAGTCAAGACCTGAAGGAAATCGCTTTTAGTGAAGCTTTGAGAAGGACAAGGTGTACAAGTTACTTCCTGTAAAGTTTGGTGACATTCTGTGCAGTAGTTTAAGAGGATAAGTCAAAAATGTGTCATTCAAATAGAGCCTATAGAGGACATCTTGGATTTCCAATCGGCTCGAAAAACACAAACTAAGTAGAGGGCAATGAGTACTTGCGTCCTGTGAAGTTTCAAGAAATTCTGTGAAGCAGTTTCAGAGGAGAAGTTGAAAATGTGTCAGCCAATCAGAGCACGTGGTGGCCATCTTGGATTTCCGATAGGCTCCAAAAACGCAAACTTGATAGAGGGCATTGAGTACTTGCATCCTGTGAAGTTTCATGAAATTCTGTGCAGCGGTTTCAGAGGAGAAGTCGAAAATTTGTCAGCCAATCAGAGCCTGTGGCGGCCATCTTGGATTTCTGATCAGCTCGAAAAACACAAACGTGGTAGAGAGCAATCAGTACTTGCTTCCTGTGAAGGTTTGTGAAATTCTATGCAGCCGTTTGAGAGGAGAAGTCGAAAATGTGTCGGTCAATCAGAGCCTGTGGCAGCCATCTTGGATTTCCGATTGGCTCGAAAAACACAAACTTGGTAGAGGGCATTGAGTACTTGCTTCCTGTGAAGTTTCATGAAATTCTGTGCAGTGGTTATAGAGGAGAAGTCGAAAATGTGTCAGCCAATCAGAGCCTTTGGCAGCCATCTTGGATTTCCGATTGGCTCGAAAAACACGAACTTGGTAGAAGGTATTGAGTACTTGCTTCCTGTGAAGTTTCATGAAATTCTGTGCAGCGGTTTCAGAGGAGAAGTCAAAAATGTGTCAGCCAATCAGAGCATGTGGCGGCCATCTTGGATTTCCGATCAGCTCGAAAAACACAAACTTGATAATGGGCATTGAGTACTTGCTTCCTGTGAAGTTTCATGAAATTCTATGCAGCGGTTTCAGAGGAGAAGTCGAGAATTTGTCAGCCAATCAGAGCCTGTGGTGGCCATCTTGGATTTCCAATCGGCTCCAAAAACACAAATGTGGTAGAGGGCATTGGGTACTTGCTTCCTGTGAAGTTTCATGAAATTCTGTGCAGCGGTTTCGGAGGAGAAGTCAAAAATGTGTCAGCCAATCAGAACCTGTGGCGGCCATCTTGGATTTCCGATCAGCTCGAAAAACACAAACTTGGTAGAGGGCATTGAGTACTTGCTTCCTGTGAAGTTTCATGAAATTCTGTGACGCGGTTTCAGGTGAGAAGTCGAAAATGTGTCAGCCAATCAGAGCCTGTGGCGGCCATCTTGGATTTCCGATCGGCTTGAAAAACACAAATTTGATAGAGGGCATTGAGTACTTGCTTCCTGTGAAATTTCGTGAAATTCTGTGCAGCGGTTGCAGAAAAGATATCGAAATGTTAAAAATTTACGTCGAACGGACGGACGATGGACGGACGACGCGCTATGACAATAGCTCACTTGAGCTTCGCTCAGGTGAGCTAAAAACAACAATACTTGTTGGGGACCATGATTTCTTCATTCCTACCAAGTTTAACGAAAATCTGTTCAGTGGTTCTGGTGAAGAAGTTGAATATATATGAAAATCACCCCCCCTTCTTCTTGAGTAATCTAAGTAACCCGAGAGAGATAGTTATACAGAAGCTAAAGCAAAATTACAGCCCCCTCCCCATCCTTTCACTGTGTTATTGATAACATTGATCTGTTCTTACATTAATATTTTGAGCTGCTCTCAATATTGTAATTTCAAAGTTGTATATCTAAGTCTTCACAAGATAAATTTGAAAATTCTTATTCATCTTTTTAAAATTATTTAGTTTCCTTTTCCATACTTATTTGATAATTTTAAATATATAACATTCAAATGAATCGATAATCCAAAAATTTAAACCTCAAAAACATAAATCAATATTAAAGAAAGACAACTCTTGCATACATGAACATGTACCAACTTATACGAAACTAAAGTTACCAGGGTACCAGAACTTGAACCCACAAGCCTTGGGCCCATGTTCACAGTAAACGTATCTATTCATGATTGAAAAAATACTCATAAAAATCTGTTCAGCAGTTCTGGAAAAGAAGTTGAATATGTATGAAACCCCCCCCCCCCCTTTCCTTTTCACATAAGAAAATAATTCATAAAAAATCAAAAAATTAAAATTTCAGTATAGAATACATATCAAAGCATTTGGTAACTTAAATGTGATAAATGTGCAGTAAATGAATGTGTATTGAGTTATTTAAAGAAATAGTGCAAAAATGTGCATTTCTGACAAAGTCCGAAAAGACGTCAAAACGCGTCAAAATTTGACTTCTGAGTGGAACCAAAAATAACAACACTTCTTAAGACATCTCTCCAGATCATCCTGATGCTTTCGGTTTGTCGATACCTGCTTCCATTCTGAAGAAGAAGTTTGTCAAAGGAGGGTACCCCTGTGACCTACTTTTGCCTCTGGTGGCGCCACCTAATGATGGATCCGGACGAAAAACAACAACACTTGTAGGGGACCATGAGTACTTCATTCCTACCAAGTTTCATGAAAATCTGTTCAGTGGTTCTGGAGAAGAAGTTGAATATGTATGAAAATCACCCCACCCCCCCCCCCCTTCCTTTTCACATAAGAAAAGAATTAATAAGAAATCAAAAAATTTAAATTTTAGAATAAAATACTTATCAAAGCATTTAGTAACTTAAATATGATAAATATGCAGTAAATGAATGTGTAAAATCATACAATTATTGAGTTATTTAAAGAAATAGTGCAAAAATGTGCATTTCTGACGAAGTGCTAAAAGACGTCAAAAACGCGTCAAAAATTTGACATCCGAGTGGAACCAAAAATAACAACACTTCTTAAGACATCTCTCTAGATCATCCTGATGCTTTCGGTTTGTCGATACGTGCTTCCGTTCTGAAGAAGAAGTTTGTCAAAGGAGGGTACCCCCTGTGACCTACTTTTGCCTCCGGAGGCGCCACCTGTTGATGGATCCGGACGAAAAACAACAACACTTGTAGGGGACCATGAGTACTTGAAGTACCATGAAATGAAAATGTTGAAAAGTTTACGACGGACGACGGACAGACGACAGACGCCGGACGCCGGACGGTGCGCTATGACAATAGCTCACTTGAGCTTTGCTCAGGTGAGCTAATAAAGGGAAGAAAAATATTTTTAAGTGAAAAATGGAATTTAAGGTATTCAGATTATCTAAAAGTGCATAATAAGCTGAGAAAATGGGAAAAAATGAAGAAAAAAATTTGAGGAGTGCTCGTGCCGGGACTTGAACCAACAAGCCTTGGGTCCATGTTCACAGTAAACATATCTATGCATGATTGAAAAAATACTCATATAAATCTGTTCAGCAGTTCTGGAGAAGAAGTTGAATATGTATGAAAATCACCCCCCCCCCCCCTTTCCTTTTCACATAAGAAAATAATTCATAAAAAATCAAAAAATTAAAATTTCAGTATAGAATACATATCAAAGCATTTGGTAACTTAAATGTGATAAATGTGCAGTAAATGAATGTGTAAAATCATACACATATTGAGTTATTTAAAGAAATAGTGCAAAAATGTGCATTTCTGACAAAGTCCGAAAAGACGTCAAAAACGCGTCAAAAATTTGACTTCTGAGTGGAACCAAAAATAACAACACTTCTTAAGACATCTCTCTAGATCATCCTGATGCTTTCGGTTTGTCGATACCTGCTTCCATTCTGAAGAAGAAGTTTGTCAAAGGAGGGTACCCCCTGTAACCTACTTTTGCCTCTGGTGGCGCCACCTGTTGATGGATCCGGACGAAAAACAACAACACTTGTAGGGAACCATGAGTACTTCATTCCTACCAAGTTTCATGAAAATCTTTTCAGTGGTTCTGGAGAAGAAGTTGAATATGTATGAAAATCACCCCACCCCCCTTTCCTTTTCACATAAGAAAATAATTCATAAAAAATCAAAAAATTTAAATTTGAGAATAAAATACTTATCAAAGCATTTAGTAACTTAAATATAATAAATATGCAGTAAATGAATGTGTTAAATCATACAATTATTGAGTTATTTAAAGAAATAGTGCAAAAATGTGTATTTCTGACGAAGTGCGAAAAGACGTCAAAAACGCGTCAAAAATTTGACTTCCGAGTGGAATCAAAAATAACAACACTTCTTAAGACATCTCTCTAGATCATCCTGATGCTTTCGGTTTGTCGATACGTGCTTCCGTTCTGAAGAAGAAGTTTGTCAAAGGAGGGTACCCCCTGTAACCTACTTTTGCCTTTGTTGGCGCCACCTGTTGATGGATCCGGACGAAAAACATCAACACTTGTAGGGGACCATGAGTACTTCATTCCTATTAAGTTTCATGAAAATCTGTTCAGTGGTTCTGGAGAAGAAGTCGAAAATGTTGAAAAGTTTACGACGGACGACGGACAGACGACAGACGACGGACGACGGACGCCGGACGGTGCGCTATGACAATAGCTCACTTGAGCTTTGCTCAGTTGAGCTAAAAATGGGATATTTCTTTGATGGTTCATGGAGGCATTTTGAATTGTGTTTAGAATCATTTAATCAACTTTCCCAAGTTTAAGTATATGTTTAACATGAACTTAAGGGATTCCAGAACAGTATCCGATAGAACCCCATCGGAAAGCTACAGATCAATTTTGACATCATAAAAGAAACGGCGACATTAGCGCGTTTTCGTAAAAATGTCAGCATTTGGTACCGTTAAAAAGGGACGGCGGTAACACAATAACTATACCTAGGCCGCAGATTGGTCCAGTACCAAGCCAAATGTACGTCTGATGACAAAAAGACCATATCAACGATAGAAAGGTATTTGATGAATCTAATAATGTCGAAGGGTTCCAACTCTCTACCTTCGTGAAGAAAATTCCAAATCAATTAACATGCACCAGACACGTGTTTCGAATATTAAATTCTCATCAGTGATGCTTTCGGCGGCGCAACCATTTCGATGGTAATTCTGTCCATCTTTGATCCTTCTTATTTTGTTAATTATATCACCATAAATGCAAGTTGTGAAACACTTAATGAAATATACTATGTTGCTTGTATGGGTCCAAATCTCAAAAGAAGATGACAATATTTTTTGAAAATTTTCCTGAAAGTATTTAGCAGTTTGTGGAAGCGATATTTTCGTCTTCGTAATGTGTTACTTAATGCCATGAAAATGCAGAAGATCAGCACATACTCTCGAATACCGGATGAGCTGTGAAAAGAAGATACCGTATGACGGTAATCTAGGAACATCGTAGTCAGCCATGGAAAATTGTCTATGTTGAATCCAAACTTATCGATTTTGTCATACACACTCCTATGAATCTCTCCATTAACAATTTCGATATTCAGGACCAAAACTGGGTTTTCTGTGTTTGTAATATTTGCCTTGTTTAGAGTCAATTCTTGTGGACAAATAACATTTTATAATTTTCAAAAACAGGATTGTCGAAAGTAAGAATATCCTCCAGGTACCTAGACGTACCAAAAAAACATTAACAATCATCATGTTTTAATTTTTGCTTTTGAAGATTTGGGATAAATTCTTTTCATCCATTGTGCTTCGTTCAAGTGAGCTAAAACGGAAGAAGAAAATAGTGCCGCCGGGATTTCAACCCACTACCCATGTGTCTATTGGGCATGGAAAACATATAATATACAATCTTTAAGAATCATTAAAAATCTAAAAGTTGATAATTCGACGAAATTATTTCGAAGAAGGGATGAAATCTCCAATAAGACCCCGTTGCAGCATCAACAGCAAAACACCCGATGCAAAAACACAAAAGACGAGTACAGTACGAGACGACACCCGATGCAAAAACACAAAAGACGAATACAGTACGAGACGGAAAAGAGACACACGACATTTAAACATCAAACACAAAAGACCACACATAAACCGACGAGACCAATGGGCATTCAGAGAGGACTGGTGGTCGAGGCCCTGTCTTCCCTAAAGAGGTTTGGACAGAGCCCGTTATGGAGTCCCGTCGTCACAGTCAGTCAGAGTGCAAGTCTCAAAGATGCGCTTGTACAAGAATGTAGATTGGTCAAGTACCAAGCCTAGTGTCCGTCTGGTGACATTACGATCATATCCACGGTATAAAAGGCGTTTGATGATTCTTACGCATTTTCGATGGTTATGCTGCCTTCATTTGATCCTTCTAATTTTGTTTATCATATCACCATAAAAGACAGGTTGTGTAATACCCAAAGTAATGTACTCTGTTGCGTGTATAGATCCAAATTTTAAAAGAAATTGACTGTGATTTTTGTAAAATTTCCAAAAAGTCTTTACTAGTTTATGAAAGCGGAAACCTTGACCTAAAAGTTTTTTGGTAATTTGTAAATTTCTACTGTGAAAATCCAAAATATCAATCAGTACATGCTCTAGCGTACAGGATGAGCTGTGATATGTAAATTCAAGCCAGGGAAAATTTACTATGTTGAATCCGAAATATCATTTCCACCGATATGCATAAATATACAGTTTGGTTTGAAATCCGCAATTTCCTCCCAAATTTCTTCCGGTATATTGTCAGTTTTCATTCCACCTCTACCCCAAAATCTAGCAATCTGCCTAGCAATCCAAATTTAGCCATTTTCTATGCGTCGTATTTTATCATAAGTTATATTATTTCTGGAGCAATGCCTTCTTTTTAAAGTTTAAATGGTACAACAATAATTTTCTTTGATCGCACAATTATGCTATTAGCTAATGTCATTAAACATTTTGCAATTAATTACTCATAATTAGTGAGTGTTCCGCCTTTTTCTCTTTTTTGATATGGTGAATAATTTGGAGTACGCCTTCACGGTCATGTCAAAACAGATGCATATTCATTCATTCATTCATTCATTCATTCATTCATTCATTCATTCTATGACACAGGAAGGGCTTACTTTATCAGATAATTTTTAAATCAAATATTGAAATTATTATCTAGTTATATTAATTCACCAAGAACTATAAAAAATCTGATAAAAACGTGTCATAAATCATCGTCATCTACAAAAAGTATAGGCATCCTTCGAGTCAATGAGATTGTCTACATGCACGTGTATGGGCACGTGTATAGTATATATATATATATATAAATAGAATTAACATCCGGTCGTGTCATATCACCTTATAAGGCACGGCTTATTTATTCATTTATTTATTTATGAACCGATGAAGGAATCTTTCAAATCCAGAAATCATTGAATATAAGTTTTGTTCGTGAAAACAAATACAAAGGAAAGTAGCTGTTGATTGTCCAACGTGTAGACAAAATCAGATATCTCGAATGTTCATTAAAAATTCTATATAAACACAATTAAAATACAAACACTAGGCTTATAGTTTGTTTATTGAAATAGGTATTACGTTATATTTGTCGATCAATTAAATATGCTAAAAAGTCTCTTCTGTATATTTTCACTTTCGTTTATTTTAACTTGATCTTCAATCATTCATTTCTTTTGGTATTCATAGTCTTCATGTATTCACGACAGATGTTAAAACTATTTTAATATACCATTATGCTGTTTTGAATTTTTTTTTATTGGGCTCACAAAAATATACGTCATTATTTTATTAACATCCTTCATAAGTTGGTTTTCAAAATATTCAGAATGGTGAAGTTCCTGGCTTTTATAAATACTTTCTCAAAAAAGCTGTTTTGGCTGAAAATACATTATTTTATACCCAAAACATGGACATTCTTTATTTCTACACATGAAATTACCTTAAAACATTCCTTGTTGCGTAAACATGCAAGTAGTGAATTAAAAGAAATCTCCATAAAAGATGTGATACAGCTTGGGGTTTTTTTTTTTTTTGGATTGGGATACATGCACGTAATGAAAAGAAATTGAACTCTATGTCTTTTTAATTGTAGGAATGGGATCATGGCGGGATACCATAAAGTATGTCCAGATTGCGGAGAAACCTTCACAAAGAGAAGCTTTTCGAGACACATGATCAAATACTATGACAGACGACACGACACATGGACACCTCATAAATCCCCTGGTAATGTAGTGTCTTCCTCAGACTCCCCGTCTACCAGTTCTCCTATTCGGGACTTACTGGGACTATCAGATTCAGACGACAGTACAGCGTCACACACAGGTATATTACATATTGAAAATGTGTTATATATGAATGTTTCGTTTGGGAGTAAAAGTCCTGTTTAAGGGGGTCGTGGAAGAGGGAGAGGGGGGGGGGGGAGGGGGTTAGAACACCGGATTACGATTTTAGAATTAAATACTATTATTATATTTCTCAACATTGTTTGTTTTCATTGTCGATATAGTTATGTATATTTATTAGCAGAGAACTATTTTTATAGGAAAGCTCACAATATAGGTAATAAAAAATATATGTGCATATGTGCAGGTACCTTTTTGCGAATATTATAGACGATATAGTGCATATGGAGTGCCCCTTCCTCTCATTACGCAATTGTTGTCTTTATTAAATCATATTTTATTCAATAAATAATTATTGAAAAGGATTGGGCCACAAGTTTTGAAAACATTAGAAACGGCCCTTTCCTATCAAATACAATGTAGCACAAATGCATGTCATAAGAGGCTGATATGTAAACATATTTTAAATATAAATTTCTTAATAAACTAGTAGGGAAGAGAATAAGGAAAGAGTTAAGAAATCATATACTTATAAATGCGAGGGAGGGAGGAGGTTGTTTATAGCTTTATAGCTCTTTATTCATGCCATTAAACCTTTTACTGATACATTATAATTCTAACTCAATAACATATTGAATCGGATTGAAAACGTTAGTAAAGCCCTCTCTTATTTATTAATGTATAACAAACTAATCATAAGAGGTATTCGCCGTAACCTGTTGAAATTTAGTGTACAAACTCCTTATTTTTTGGGTTAAAATAATATCATGCCTCATTGTTTTCTTTTCAGATAATCACTTTCTGGAAGTTTCTGGCGTATTCAGTTTAAACGAGGAAGCACACTCAACTGACGATGAAATCAACGATGAACAGGTAGTACTTTAATTTTCCAACTTTAAAAGTTACTTATCTAAATTTTTACGATGTAAAAATGATCGGGAAAACGCATTGGTGTTATGAGCCTACAGTTTTTAAGTGGAATAACAATATTTCTAGAAAGTAAAACACGTTAGAGAGAGAGGGGGGGGGGGGAGAGGAGGAATAAAAAAAAATACGGGCAAGGGAGGAAGAAGATAGATAGTGGCATGTTATCACAGGAGCTCGGTGCCAACAACCCTTAATTACATACGCCTCTACACTACAGTACTGTCATTCTGGATATCTTTATTATTTTTTTTTGTTACAAAAATCAGCCATCATCAAAATAGTCATAATGGCAGATTCTTTTAAAAAATAAAGATATTCAGAATGACAGTACTTTCTTTCGAGAAGGAGGGTGCGACATCGAGCTCCTGTGCATGTTATATACCATTATCGTAATTGAGACTATACTTCATTTTTTCATTACTCATGCTACAATATAATATTTAAATGCTCCAAGTGTTTGTGTTGCGAATTCATCCAGATCGTTTCGATTATTTAAACATTCATAGTAATGCCAGCTAAACCCCATTTTTATGCATACTCATGTACTTTCTAATAGGCATCAATGGCTGATGAATACGACCATGAGAGTGATCAAAAAAGTGACGACGACGACACGAGTGAGGACGAAGATCCCGAAATATGGCCAGAGACTAGCCCGGACTGTGTGGATAATGATTTGGGTGTACACGAACGTCCAGAGAAAGCTGACGTCAATAATATTTTGGTATTTTTTGTGGGCATGCTTTTATACTGGCAAGTTATGCACCATGTTAGTGATAATGGATTAGACTATTTGATCAAGAACTTGTTTACATTTTTTCAAGCACTTGGACTTCATATCAGTGATGCCTTCTTCAGAAATTTCTGTATAGCTTTACCACCAAGTTTGTATATGGCACGTAAATATTTGAATGTTGAGAGAGATGATTTCAAAAGATACGTTGTTTGTCAGTCGTGCTTAACGTTATACGACATCCATGATTGTTTCGATATACGAAATGGTTTGAGAGTGGCTAAAGTATGTACGAATGAGGTGAGAGTAAGAGGAAGGCGGACAGCAGCCTGTGGAGCACAACTCATGAAAGAGGTGATATGCAAGGGGAACGTGAGAAAGTTTTATCCAATCAAAGTGTATTGTTATAACAGCATTATAAGTAGTTTAGAGCATGTTTTGAAAAGACAAGAAGTAAAGGATGTTTGGGAACACTGGAAAGATTGGGATGATAGTGAAGATTTGAGGGACGTGTATGATGGGAGAGTGTGGGAGAAATTCAAAGCATATGAAGGTAGATCTTTTTTGAATGACTTCAGGGGTATTGGACTCATGATGAACATAGATTGGTTTCAACCGTTTAAGCACCGCAATGATTATTCTGTAGGCGTGATATATTTTGCCCTTTTAAACCTTCCAAGACAACTTAGGTACAGGTCTGAGAACATAATCATTGCAGGTCTTATTCCCGCTTTTCGTAAAGAACCGAGTCAATTGAATTCTTTTCTAGATCCAATTGTAAAAGAGTTAGATATTCTTTGGAAAGGGATCAAGATAAAATCTTCTTTGTCTTCTATAGAGCTGACCTTCAGGGCTGCGTTACTTTGTGTGGCATGTGATATACCAGCTTCCCGGAAATGTTGTGGTTTCAAATCTCACTCTGCTAAATTAGGATGTAATAAATGTTTCAAAACATTTGGAGGGTCATTTGGTGAAAAAAGGGACTATTCAGGGTTTGACAGACAGAACTGGGCACCGAGAACAAAAGATATTCATAACAGATACTCTCGAAAAGTTAAAAATGCTAAAACGAAAACAGAGGCGGACATGCTATCTACAAAGTACGGGACCTACTATAGTATTCTGATTGAGCTTCCTTACTTCGATGCAGTTACGTTCTGTGTAATAGACCCAATGCACAATCTTTTTCTTGGAACTGCGAAAATGGTTTTTAAGTTGTGGGTTGAGAACGGCGTTCTTACGCCAAAACATCTTGAGACTATTGAAGGTAGACTTAGTGAAGTTAATGCATCTACTGATATTGGAAGGATTCCAACACATATATCGGGAAATTACGGAGTTTTCTCTGCAGCGGAATGGAAAAACTGGACTGTTTCATTTTCTCTGTATGCACTTTGTGGTATTTTGCCCCAAGATGACTACAGATGTTGGGAAAAGTTCGTTCTTGCATGTAGAATTCTGTGCAAACCATACATAACTAAGGACGATTTGGTTAGCGCAGATGCGCTTCTATTGAATTTTTGCAAGTCGTTTGAGAGACTGTATGGCCCTGACAAAGTAACTTGTAATATGCATTTACATTGTCACCTTAAAGATTGTCTGTTGGATTTTGGACCTATTCATGTGTTTGGTGTTTTTCCTTTGAGAGGTATAACGGAGCCTTCGGAAAATTTCATACAAACAACAAAGGTATTGAAATTCAGTTCATGCGAAAAATAATGACTAGCAAATTCTGTGAAACTCTAAAAGAGACCCTCTCGTCTTCCAGTTTCTTTGATACCCTTGGTTGCTTGTTTGATGATGAGCGAGGGATGGTGAAACTTTCGCATACTATGACGGATGTTGTGAAGATAATTAAATTGGCCTTTCCTGGAAGTCTTGATTACTCTGGAATTTCAGGTACTCATGTAAGTCTCCCTAAAGCATACAAGATATCTATGTTAGATCGAGAGGACCTTGTATTTTTGCTGGCATCTTACAGGATGATGTATCCATCTGTCACGTTAAATATTTCTCATTTTGGAGAGATAATCAGGAAATATCCTTATATTTCTATACTAGGCGAGAAGTTTGGCTCAAAGTCTGATTGTCGTAAGCTTCGATCAGCTTGTGTTTTGGCGTGTAAGGTTAATGACCATGATTCATGTAGCTATGACTTGAGACCATGTAGAGTAGATTTTTACTTTTCACATACAGCTTGTATTGGCGAGAAAGATGTCACAAATGTATTTGCTAAGGTTACCTGGTTTAGGGAATATCAGGATAGGTACAAATACGGAAATGCTTTACAGATGTGGTTCTGCAATAAGTATGAGGAGAGTGGATCCTCTTGTTTCATGCCTGTGGAGCGAATACGGTCTAGGTTTTCACGAGGTATAACCGGTGCCAGTAAAGATTTGATGTGTATATGTCCAGTCACTCGCAGAATTATTAGTGATAATTAATTCAAATAAAAGGTACTGATACAGAACATTTCTTCTTTTTCTGTTCTTGCTTCCATGTTGTTGCACTGCTATATTGTAGATATTAATTTTCATTGATATAGACAATATAGTAGAATGGACAGACTGAGAAGAAATACGAAATTACCATTACAGCTTAATTCAATTGTGATCATCTATATGTGATACGACATGGATTGAATTTATATAATTAAGTGCTGTATTTTCATCAAGTGCCTGCAAATATAACTGCCCCTCCCCCAGTTTTTTTATCTTGTGGCTGAAAGTGACATTGTGAAAGTTTGTGATTGTGTGTTTGTACAATAAGAAGAGTATATATATGATATGAAATAATAAATGTAAGAAAACTTAAGTGTATGTTCTCTTAATTTTCTTCGTTTGTCTGCATCTTGTAAACGTAGAACACAGCGTGTGATCCTCTTGGTGATCCGTAATATTGCTCTACAATAATTAATCGCATATATAAGTATTGATATTTTTCAAATTTACGTGTTTGAGAAGGGTTATACTAGTATAATTGGTGAGAAGGGAGAGGGGGTTGCCCAAAAATAAATGTTATATACCAATAATAATATTTATCAGGTTTGACTTCATATTATAGATAGCGAAAAATAAAAAAGTAAAAGCGCCTACGACACTATTGTGCTTAAAATCAGCAGAGGGGATTCCGTATGGACACACGTATATATCGCACACATCCTCAAACTAGTCACAACCTGCAATATACTGAAGCTCGAAAGGTTATATAGAGTTTATAAAGTTATTACATACTAGTAAAACACAATCACAAACACGATGAACAATCTTTGAACTGCTGTGAAATTTTGTCTGTGATCATTTGTGAATGGGTACGGTAGCAACCCCCCCCCCCTCCCCGTTAGAAACTAATGACTGGTCACGTAGGCTAGCTTGTTTCAGGATTGCATTATGACTCTTTTAAGTACTTGAGACATCTTTTATGAATTTCAATAACAAAGTGAAATAGAATTTATTATGGGATCAAGCGTTTTAATTAGCTTTAACATTTTATTAGATTTACGCACTCTGTCTCTGAGACAGACAGAAATATAACATACATATAAATCAAGCGCGGATCCAGAGGGGGGGGGGGGTGGGGGTCGGGGTGGGGGGGGGTCCGGACCCCCCTGGAATTTTCGAAGCATAGCTATTTTTTTTTTTTTTATCAATATACATATTTCATAAGATGAAGTCCCAATTCCTCTTTCGTTGTCATAATATTTGAAAAATATATCAAGAATTTGTATAAGAAATCTTCCATTTTGCCGTCAGCATTTAAAATTTTTTCTCTGGCTCGCTTCCGCTCGCCAGAATTTATTACATACATGTACATCTACCTTCTTTTCAAATGCTGCTGCACATATATAAAACACACAAGGGCACTGAGAAGACGAAAAGAAACTGAAAAAGACACGAATATTTGATTTTATTTCAATTCTTGGAAAGAAAATTCGCTGGCTCGCTGTCGCTCGCCATTTGTTGTATTTACATATTAGAAATGTTGTGAAAATTCTAAATTTTAAGCACGCCGTTGCTCTCCAGAGTCACATGTTGTATTAATAATTGGAAACAGAACTGACAATAAATAACTTTATTTTATTGCGCGTTTGCCTTTGCGGTTTTTTTTTTTTTTTTTTTTTTTTTTTTTTTTTTTTTTTTTGCCTTTCAAAAATTTCGGACTTTAGGACCCCCCCTGAAAAAAATTCCTGGATCCGCCCATGTAAATTGTCTTATTATTATTTTCTTTACTGTCAAGTTCCTCTATAACTTGAAATCGTAAAAAATCATACTTTGATGATGCCAGACCCCTTACAATTACGTTCAATGCCGGCGTCTCTGTGGTCAGGGCATGTACACACACAATAAACAATCGATTGCCGGGTGATCAACTATTACGTAACATTCTGGCCAGTGGTCAAGCCAGCGGTCAAGCCTAAATGACAATATGCATACAATAAACAATACTGAAAGGAATGTACTGAATGTTATATATACAAAATAGAATTTAATAAGAAGAGAATAAGGTTTAAATAAAGTAAAGATTTTCATTTATTTTTTTTCAAGTGAACAACCCTTTAATTAATAGTACGGTTTTTTTGCGGCTGTTATTTATTTATTTATTTATATTTATTTATTTATATTTCTCTCTCTCTCTCTCTCTTTCTCTCTCTCTCTCTCTCTCTCTCTCTCTATTTTTTTTTTTTATTTATTTACGACATTAAAGTCACTGTTATAAGTAAAAACACACCATATATTATATTTATATATTTATCTATTTATTTATCAGGATTTCGTCTGTCTGCAATTTAAATTATTCACACTTTGATAATTTTTCTTTTTCTGTCTTTCTTTCCTCTTTCCTAACAGTCATATTGATTAAATGTTTATATGTTTTTATGCCTGGCTGGAAGATGTTTTTCAGAAAAAGTTCCGGACGTAAAACGAAATATATCATTACTTTTACCTAATATGAAAATACAATCGTTTGTAACTAGTGAAATATTGCAATAAAATTTAGAATATCGCTTGCACATTTATGACAACTGAAATCTCGGTTATCAGGCTTTTGAACATTATTTTCAAGTTAATCATGTTAACACACGTAAATCGTAAGTTAAAAAAGTGTAATACATAATTCTATGTTTATCGATTGAATATACTCATTCAGGTCACAATACAACTGACGTATTTCAGGGACGATAACTAGAAGCTTCAAGAGGCGGATCCAGAGTGTGAAGCGGAGAGGAAAGGGGGGGGGGGGTGTTCCTTGGCATGGAGAGATATAAGATACAGATGCATGTATCTAGGTCATTGTCATGTCAAATCATGAGGTCCTATTTTTTCAGCAATACGTGGAAAATGCACAAACTGTTTATCTTGAATCTCCCTGTCAATGGTTACAAGATTTTAGTTTAAACATATTTTATACTAAAATCTAGTAACCATTGGTTACTAGACGGATGAGATAAAGTGTGTACGACATCTACATGTGTGGAAAATGGGTCCTCAGATACGTTAAGGTCCGGAACCAGGTGCATGACTTTGAAAAAATATTTTGAAAGGTTGCGTTCTTTGAATCGTAAGCATACATGTGGATATGCTGAAACCAGCGCCCTCCTCCCCTATCCTCCGCCTTTTTTTTATGGTATTCATTTTGGTGGGAAGCGAATAAGAGTATGATTTTCATTTAATGTATAATTTATTCACAAATGAAACACAAGCAAATTCAGAGTCTAACATACAGTTTTAAGCTTCATTCTGAGCTTTTACCGTACATACAGAGAAAATTGCGGGATTGTAAAATTAGGGGGTTGGGGTTCGTTTTTGCCTTTTAACGAGTCGTTTTACCGATATATGCTTTATTTTTTTCACCTGATAAAGTTAATTAATGGTCACTGACACAGACCAAGGAAAAGAATTACAATGTAACCCCAGAGATGCCTTTTTCTGGTTGATTTTACGCAAGTGTTACAGATTGTTTTACCCCTCTCGGGCCTCCCGGAAAAAATAATATAAATTCTAAATATGCAGTATGAAGATTTTGCATTTAAAATTGTCCTTAGAGAAAATTTGAAAGAAGACAACGCTGTTTATTATATGTAAATATCTCTATTTGGACGAGAACAGGACAGTTTTGAAAATAGAGGACTTGAAAATGTAATGAATTTCGCCAGATATTGCGTGCCTAGAAATTGCGCCAGTCGCGTTTCATTTTCGTTGCATTATTTCAAAACGTGCAAAATGAAACTTGGTACATAGCATACAAACATATTGATATACATGTATATAATATATGACGGAACCAGGAATTTGTTGAAGTTAAAAGTAGGGTCGAAAGGTTCGGGATGGGGTCACCATTCCTGTAATGGGGGTTCGGGGAGCCTCCCTCGGTAAATTTAAAAAAGAAAACATAAACATACTGTATACGAATAGTTAAAGGGAAAGGCAATGATTGATCAGTTCTGTTTTATGAATGAAAAGTCAATTCATAAAAGAAGAAAATCCGTAACAGTACATGTTCGTAACAAAGATGGTTTTTTTTTCTTTTCTACATTACAATACAAAGACAAAATGCATATATGCAATCCATCTTTCTATAATTTCGTAAACTGCATGTACATGTAAAGACATTTTCAGTGTTTCAAATAAATCAATGACTGGAGCTATTTAAGGCCGTTCTGTGATACATTAACTTGAAAAGATGATGGGCCCTAGACTGACCGTGATTCCTTATCCAATAATATTACAATTTTGCCCATTTTCCCGATTGTTTAAAATTTATTAATTTTACAATAAAAAGGTCCATTGTATGGTTTAAGGTTAAAAGAATAAATTAGTTTTTTTTTCAAATTGTCCTCTATCTCGCCTGCTCATTTGAACACGCTTAAATGTTCATTCTTATACTACAATAAATACGCCGTATGTCAAATGGTTAAATAAATAGAAAACTGTAATTCATTCATTCATTCATTCATTCATTCATTCATTCATTCATTCATTCATTCATTCATTCATTCATTCATTCAATATCGCACCTTTATTACTTTTCATCTTTTATTAATATATAAATTTTAAACTGAAGTTTATCATTTCAGTAATCTCAATTAATTAGTATTATGCGATTTTTCTATATTGTAAACAATACCGTATTAATAACATAATAACATATAATTCCCCTAAATAAAAAAAGAAAAACAAACAAACATATACACCCTATCTAGCGAAAATCAACTAGCCATGATAGATATGTCGATTACACCAAAGTCACCCTTGGTTGATCACACAGTTGACCGGTCACGAGATAGATAATGATTGACAGCTAGTCCGAATCGGTCAAAGGCGGGGCTTAGAGTTGGGCACTCTTATGTATCATTAATGTCCTTCGTCCATTATCTCTACCTCTCTTGAATGATAAAATGTAAGAATTCACTAGATTATTGATAATATGTAATTGCATTGTATATATGTTTATGCTGATGAGCCTTTAGGCTTAAAGCTAATAAACCATTAATGCCTGGTTAAAAAAAAAGAATAAAACAAACAAACAAACAAACAACGATAAAAAGTACATGTATATCCTCATAAAAAGATACGATTAAATTAACCGATCGAAAAAGATAAGTTTCTGTGTAAAGAAAGTGTAAAAGGAGCGTAAATGTCGCGTAAAGAATCCAGGTCATTACGCTTCTTTACGCGGGCGCGTAAAGGCCGCGTAAAGGTCAAGTTGCCTTTACGCTATCTTTCCGTTATCTTTACGCGGTTGTGTAAAGGTAACTTTTCATCTAGTGGATTTCTTGATGCCTTTTTTGCCTAATATATTGTAGGCAATGTAAAGAAAAACATTGTCAGCATTCTTTGCTAGAGATTTCCATGAATAATGCAGTGACTGCAATGTCAGACTATGGAAAGTGGGGGAGGGGGGAGGGGCATATTTGGACCCAAATGATTTACTTCAAAATTGTGTTTAAACTGCTGTCAAAGATGGTCTGTCACAAATGATTGGTTTTCGTCAATTAACTAATGAAAACAATAGAAAAAAAAACTTACATATTTACGGGCTACTTGATTTTGTTACGAGCTCCTTGAATTCCAGAACTAGGAGCCTGTATTGCTCGTAAGGAATTTCTCTGAATTTCAAGCCCTGAGATTGGAGGGCATGTATCAAGGTCCCTTAAAGGACAAGGAGCATCTGAAATTTCGCCTGCAGTCTTTTCCCAGGAACCTACTTCTCCCATTTATCTACCTCCCAACTTCTAAATCTTATCCTGTGTGCTCCGTCTTGATTTGACCCATATACATGGCCGGATATTCTTTTCTATCCATCTCTCAAGGAGTTTTGAAATCTTATTAATCAAGTGCAGATCCAGAGGGGGGTTGGGAGTTCATGACCCTTCCACCCCCCCCCCCTCAATGGAATTTTCCAAGCAAAGTTGAATAAAGATTATAAATATAAGTATTTCATAAGATTGAGTCCTGATTCCCCTATTATTGTCATAATATTTGAAAAATAACATGAATTTGTATTGAAAATCTTCATTTTAATTATTTTTTGGTGTGCATTTCAGAATTTTCGCGGCCTCGCTTACGCTCGCCATATTTCATTACATACATTTCAATTTCAAAATAGTGCAGCTTACCTGTGTAACCCCTATACATTACAGTACACCTTTGTCAATAAGAAAGTTAAATTACATAAAAATACAGAATGGAGGATACAAATGGTATTACTGTCTGATGTTTTTATTTCAACTCTGAAAAATTTTCGCTGGCTTGTTACTCGTCACAAGTCGTCTGCTTCAAATATAATCAACTTGAATCCAATTTAAAACCATTATTCTAATGCACTCTGTTTGTAACGCGCATTTTGATTAGTTGAGCGCTGAAAAAACTGCAAGGGGATTCACATTTCACTGCAGTTTTTGCTATGACGTCGTGCGTTGCTATGGCGACGTCGTTAAAAGCAGACGTTTTCTAGCTCCTTACTGACCAAAGCATTAGAATAGGGTTACCATGCTAGTGTTTAACAAAAACTGACAGGGTATCGGTGAATCCCCTGTCAGAAATATCCGTTTTACCACTCGGCTAACGCCTCGCGGTAAAACTCAATTTCTGACAGGGGATTCGCCGATACCCTGTCAGTTTTTGTAAAACACACGCATGGTAACCCCTAAATCATAGACAATGTAGAAGAAATTCAAGATTTCAATTCTTCTGTGTGTATGTGTGTGTGTGTTTTTGTTTGTTTGTTTGTTTTTCAAAAAAAATTGGTACCAATGAACATTGAACTTTAGGACCCACCCCCCCCCCCCCCCCCCCCCCCCTTTGAAAAAAAAATCCTGGATCCGCCCATGATTCATCGTATTATTTTACCGTGTCTTTTGTCATGAACTCTACTGTTTCATTGATGGTATGATTTCATTTACTTGATACCCTATGAAAAGCAACTGATTAGAGGAAAACTTATTTGTACAGGTTATAGCAAAAATCATCTTGATCTGCAAAGACGCCCCATGAAAGTTAGTCTGACCGGACTGACAGACACATGGAAAATGGACAAAATCTATGTATACAGCCTCTTCGATTTCACCGGGACTAATTAAAGTGAATCATTACTAACTAAACAAAATTCAGGGAAAAAATGATCGGAGTGAATATCAAGTTACACAAAGGACCTGTAACGTTAAGAGCCGTAATCTGCCCAAATTTTACTTGCGATACCATCTCAACCAGAATTATTTAAAATGTGTCCTGTACGTGAAATTATTTCATTTCAAGTGTCTTTAATCAAATATAGAAGTTTTGTTGACATAATTATGATAAGTAACCTATATTTTCACGTAGAAGTGAGGGTGGGGTCTCTTTTATGATATGAATAATACGAGTGAAATATCGAAAATTTTCTAACAATCGGTCGCTTTTGTTGATTGAAATTACAAAATTAACTACTATGGGAAGTTTCAGTAAGGTACATAGTACAAAAACCAGATTTTATCCAAATATTATATTCCGGATTTATCAAACCGTAAACACGTGGCCAGAGGTACATAATCGAACACTCATTCTCACTTATATTGTACAACTTAAAATGCCGCCGTTATAAAAATAGTTTGAATCAGCTTTTTGCAGTATATAAAATCATATTTCTTTTACATTTACCATAAATACATTTTCTAAATACTTACTGAATGTTACAGAGGAAGTTTTGAGCATTTTTCCATTATTGACCGGTGCTTCAGTCGTCAACGCTAATTGTTTACTTTTATTGCGAGGGGCTGTTGAGTTATCGATGCCCGAAAGTAAAATAAAGGAGTTTATTAGTGAAAAAGTAAACAAGAACGGATATTCTTTGTTGAAAATTGATCAATTCGATACCATTGATAAAGAAGTTAATTATTTGACGAAAGCGAACCAAATGCCAATTACTAATTCTCTGTTAATTTCAAATCTTTCCTTCACCCCCATCTGCCCAATCGCATTTTCGTAAATTGACTATTGTTCCCCCCTTTGAAACACAACTTGGCTTTTACAGAAAATGTGTATTATGAAAATACATCTTAGGTAGAAGTGGTGTTGTGTTTCAAGGGGGGCAACGATATTTTATGAAAACTTTTCCGATTTTCATTGATTTCTGTACAAAATAAGCACCTTAATACTAAAAGATCTCTCTATTAGAGCAATTTTATGAAAAATTTTCACAAGAATTTGGAGGGGTTTTATCTTAGGAAATATTTCACCAACTTGATTAAAGAAATGAAGCACTTTGAAATTTAATTATTTTTGGGCAGATTTAACGCCTTATCGTTACAGGTCCTTAAATCGTTCTCGAAACTGACAAGATCAAACATACAAAACACACCAAACACAAATTGGCAGTCTCGGAAACATGTGAAAATGGAATAAACAGATAAAGGGCCAAAACAATATGCCATATTGATACCTGTATTACTTTTTGTTTTATCATTCACTCAGCAAAAAAGGACTTTGCGTTCGCTCACGAGGCAATGCCTAAATGTCATATTATTTTTTTAATGAATAACTTATCAAAACATTGAAGAATGATCATATTCCGTGTTGGGAAAGTTTCATAGGAAAATATTTCAGCTTAGAGAAACAAGAGCATTTTAGCCGGAAACTGGTACAGTAGCCATGCACAACTCGATGAATTTCAAACCTTCTTTGAATCAGCAAATGATAAAAATAATCTAAATTTACAGAGAAATTCATCAACAATTCAACGAAGCAGTTGGTATTAAATTAGTTACAGTGCAAGGAAGAAGCTATTTTCTTATTCGGTTGTTCTTTCCTTCTTCGTTGCAGCCGATTCCTGCATATCTTCTGTCTGAGATTGACCGATTTTCAGTCACGTTTACCCCAGATGTTTAGGCATAAATTCCTCGCGAATCGTTGAAATTGATATGCCTACCTTAAATTGTATCTTCTCTCTGTCGAGTGCTTCTTTCCTTTATCCCTTAAATGCTGTAGAATAGACATTATCGCCATCTGAAACGCTGTTTGTTCAGCCATACTTGTGTCAAATGTGCATGTGTAGAATGATGTCGGACCAATCACAGTCGAGCACCAAAATAAACTTTATCTATAGTCAGTTTCGACCTTTCAATTTGTTCTTCACTGTATTTGATAAAAATAGAAAAGCGAAACTGACTATATATATGGTTATTCCTGGCGCTCGGCTGTGATTGGTCCGACGTCACTCTAACACATGCAAATTTGACACAAGTATGGCGGAACAAACAGCCTTTCAGGAGCCAATTTCAAATGACGATAACGTCAATTCTACAGCATGTCAGGGGTAAAGGAAAGAAGTACAATGTAATCGACCGAGAGAAGATACAATTTAAGGTAGGCATATCGATTTCAACGATTCGCGAGGAATTTATGCCGAAAGACCTGGGGTAAATGTGACTGAAATCGGTCAATCTCAGACAGAAAATATGCAGGAATCGGCTGCAACGAAGAAGGAAAGAACAACCGAATAAGAAAATAGCTTCTTCCTTGCACTGTAACTAGTATTAAATAAACCATTCACTATGCCGAGTTTTAACGAAATACAAATTTTATTGGCAGAAAATCCTTAAAATAAGTTGGGAACTGGTACAGTGCCAGTACAGCAATATAAGCTGAAAACAATTTCTCAAAATTATTATCATGAAGGGTCGGGCGATCGCTGGTCAGTTGCTGTTTCTTCGATCAGAGGAAATTCGATACACTACTCTTTTCATTCAATGAATTAATAGCGAATCTAACTATGAACTTTGTTTAATAGTTTTCCTTTTCCTTTCTGAAAGTTTAAACCACCAAAACAATCGTACTTAATGATATTCAAATATATTTTACTATTCAGTCAACAATGTCCGCCAACTCAACCAATAGTGAAAAATAATTACCAATCCCGCTTTTTTTTGAAAGTCATTGAATTTAGGAAAAAAAAGAGGAGAAACTGCAGTCATTTTAATATGAAAAAAAAATTTAGTGATTTAGTGCATCTATCAAATTATATAAAGAAAAATTACAAATATAAGCATTTTTAACTAACTCCATAAAACTGTCAAAAATTCATCAAAGAATTGATGTTTAAGAGGAAACTCTTCTTTAGACATCTATACAGATTATCCAAATGCTATAAACCAAGTTTCATCAAAATCTATTCATCCGATCTGGAGAAGAAACAGAAAAGGTATCAAAACCTCAACCCCCCCCCCCCCTTTTTTAACATAAAAAAAAATTCATAAAAATTCATTTAAAACAAATTTGAGTACATATCAAATCATTAAGGAGCTTAAAATTGATAAAGTGCATTAAATGAGCGCATAAAATCATACATTTATGGAGTTACTGAAAGAAATAGTGCAAAAATAAGCATTTCTGACAAAGTCCGAAAAGACGTCAAAAACGCGTCAAAATTTTGACTTCGGACTGCAACAAAAAATAACAACACTTCTTAAGACAACCCTCTAGATAATTCAGATGCTTTCGGTTTGTCGATACATGCTTCGGTTCTGAAGAAGAAGTTTGTCAAAGGAGGGTACCCTCTGGGACCTACTTTTGCCTCTGGTGGCGCCACCTATTGAGAGATCTGGACGAAAAACAACAACACTTGTAGGGGACCATTAGTACTTCATACCTTCCAAGTTTCATGAAAATCTGCCAAGCGGTACTGGAAAAGAAGCAGAAAATGTATCAAGATCACCCCCCTCCCTTTTTACATAAGAAAATAATTTATAAAAATTAAGAAAAATAAGATTTGAGCATAAAATACATATCAAAACATTAAGTAACTGAAAAAGATAAAAATGCATTAAATGAGTGCATAAAATCATACATTTATGGAGTAACTGAAAGAAATAGTGCAAAAATGAGCATTTCTGACGAAGTCCGAAAAGACATCAAAAACGCGTCAAAAATTTGACTTCGGAGTGGAACCAAAAATAACAACACTTCTTAAGACATCTCTCTAGATCATTCAGATGCTTTCGGTTTGTCGATACATGCTTCTGTTCTGAAGAAGAAGTTTGTCAAAGGAGGGTACCCTCTGGGACCTACTTTTGCCTCTGGTGGCGCCACCTGTTGAGGGATCAGGACGAAAAACAACAACACTTGTAGGGGACCATTAGTACTTAATAACTACCAAGTTTCATCAAAATGTGTTCAGCCGTTCTGGAGAAGAAGTCGAAAATGTGAAAAGTTTACGACGGACGACGCCGGACGCCGGACGCCGGACGGACGGACGCCGGACGGTGCGCTATGACAATAGCTCACTTGAGCTTCGCTCAGGTGAGCTAAAAAGGGAGTTAGTATTAGATTGATGATAACATCCTTATATTATAAAAATTTCCGGAATATCATCCATGATTTACATGTAGCAAATATCCATTCTTGGGTACCGCTAAACTCTAAAATTGTGTTACCTGTTTCACCGATTACATGAAAGAAATTTTATCGAATTTTGACATGAAAAGGTGCAGAAACATCAAATTTGAGTAAAATAATGCTCATTTTGTGAATTCTCACTCGATATTCGACGTTTTTTTTAACATCAGCACTCTTACCTCTTCAATCCGTATTTATAGCATCTTTACTCAAACCTTATTCAATAAAATACCTATAACACTAGGAATCTGCTTATGCGTTATATTTTTATTTGGCATTTTTTCCCTAAAATGGAAGGACAGCGCATGATGAATTATCAACGATTTGAAGGAAAAATCAAGCCCTTATCAGAATAGCTCATTTTATGTACAGGACACATTAGTCGAGCTGGTATCGAACGTAAAATGTTGTCAGATTACAGCTTTTTTTAAAAAGATTCAGGTCCTTGATGCGTTATTCTATTGCGAACAAAAAATGAGGG
The DNA here is from genome assembly GCA_028142955.1 of Pinctada fucata. NCBI lineage: Eukaryota > Metazoa > Mollusca > Bivalvia > Pterioida > Pteriidae > Pinctada > Pinctada fucata. The sequence goes on from AP027109.1 coordinate 15,115,893, forward strand.
CTAGACGAGTTTCCAAAACGCTACCTCAGCAGGGACAAACATGTATTTGTGAGCAATTGAATACAATCTAGAACGTTTTTGGACAATCGAATGCAAAACTGTTAAATCGTTGACCACAACCTTGAAATATAATTAAGGTTAGAACCGTTCAAAATCATTTGATATTTGCGAAGGGTATACTAATTCTCTTTTAGTCAATGTTTTGGATGTTATGTTTTCCTTTCTTTAATTACATATTTCTTCGTTTTATATGCCCATTTATTATAATTTTTGAAATTAAGTTTTGGTCGTATGTTTGATTTTCACTTACTTAACGACAGTCAGATAATTAATAAAGTCAAATATTCTGTGAAAGGTCTGTTTAACTGACATACGTAACTGACGTAGAACCATTATAGGTCTAAGGACTTGCGGAGAAGGCTGTCGTTCGAGTTATGTATTAAGTATTCACTTTGGAAGTTAAAAAACTGCGCGAAGTAAAGTTCGAAGGTTTTTATAAGCGTTTCATGTTGTTCAAAGCAGTATGAGAGCCGAGAATGAAAAGTATTCAAAACGTTGAGTACCGTGACTATATGTTATCGATTATGAAGTACTAACATCGTGCAGAAAATAGCAACAATTGAATTTGATTAGAAAAGAGTTTCTTCCAAGTTTTGAATCTTGACAGTGTCGACGGTTAGATTTCCAATTAACTTTCAATTCACTCTTTCGGAACACAAAGGGCACTTTAAACTAGCACGTGAGCCAATAACTGCATTGTTCTAAGTATCGGTGAGAATCAAGTCAAATAGTTTACAGAGCTAACAAAGAAAATTATCAGTTTCAATATAAAGCTCGAATGTTTATTTAAAGTGATTTACTTAACGTTTTTCCTTATTTAACTATATACTAAATTTTAGTTAACAATTTGCATAATGTACATCTCAATCAATATGAATGATTCATTAATGTTGAGGAGAGACTATATGGATACAGCAATCTAATTTTCATTGATAAATTTCGTAAATCCCGGTATATGGAGTGTCTACATAAGAAAAAGTGTGACGATATATTTTGATTAGAGTGCAATTTATTGAATGTCCATCAACATTTAAGCATCATCTTGGATCTCTTTAAAATGGCTTGTCGTCCGCTGTTCTTCCATTGATTCCAGTAAAAATATGTACTTCCATATGGCGCATTGAGATTAACGCGAAAACATCCCCTGTACCAAAATCCTGCTTTGAAGGCGGAAGCACAATTCATTTTATCTAAATCATTATCCTTTGATGCGGTTGAAAAGTCCATTCCATTCTGAAACGAAAAACCACTTCTTCCGTTTTCTCCGGCTGCAACATAAAAATTAATACATTTGTTATTTCGAAAGTAAAAAAAAAAACCATCGAAATATCTAAAAAAAAAACAAAAACAAAAAACAAATACATTTGCTTCTATTTCACTCAATGGAAATGATATAACAAGAGGCCTACATGTATATAGGCTTTATAGCTCAGGTTCGATATCTAGTTTGAATAAAATACTACCTAAATTGGCTTATACTTATTCCATCTCGACCTCATTTCAAAAGTATATTTCAATATCAACTTTATTATGATTCAATCCAAAGTTCAAAAGTTATCATCCAAAAGCATGCTATTTCTATACAGTACCTTTTCTTTGATAAATATACTTTTTTCACATAAATACTTCAGAAATAAGGAATATTCCTTACTTTTATCCTGGAATAGATAGTTTATGGAATATATTTCGGCTTAGCTTTATTATTGGTTTTCATTCCTTTTCTGTAAGCTCAATTAAGATTCATACGAAAGATGAAAATATTTATCTTATCATAAAAAAGAAGCGTTTAACTGCATAAAATACAAAAAATACCCTAAATTATTCGAAAGATTTCTCAAAAATGCAGAAAAAGGATCACAGGATTCTTTATATATGACTTACACATAATTGTTGTGGAGCATCAAAGATGAACGAGTATAAGAAGTATAGATGCATGTATGTTAAATGGTTTTATTCGTCAGGTACAAATTGTCGTCAATTTCGTCGCCTTTTACTAGAAATTGTATCGAAGAATATACATAGAAAAAAATATACTGTAATACGGAAAAAGAAATGATTTGTCTTTGTTTAATGAACTCGTAGAGCTAATTTATTAGGTCAAAAATGAAAACGACTTCCATAAAGAGGTGGGAGGGGTTAGAAAAAATGCAGTCTGACATACTACGCTGTAAAAAGGAAATTTATAATGAAAACAAAGTGACTGTCGTATATTTTATACATCTAATTATTATCTCTAATTATTTTAACAAACAATCGCAAAAAAAGTATGGCAGGTCTCATGCCGAATCTAGATTTGTAAACGTTTTCGGTCAGTTACTGAACAGACGAATTCATATTTTGAGGACTCTTGAATGAAAGATTTACGTACCGATAACATTGCCTTTTCTATCGAATTGACCAAGATTGATACTGACGAAAATAAAGCAATTCACAGTATTTCATTGAAAAGGCTTTTTTGCATTCATGATGAATCTCCATGGGGACTTTCTGCAGCACTCACAGCAAAAATGCAAAAAACTAAAACATCCTAAGCCAAAACTAAGAGGAGACACACACAGCAAGTAATACAAATGTACGAGGAACACCAAACGCGGCACCAAAACAACAAGCACATAAACTACACAAATAGGCAGTCAATGCCGACTTAGGAAGACTATTTGTAACGTAAGTAGCAAATGGTGTAGTTATCCAGATTTATGCGCACAATCGTCCCACTTTACCAGGTACTAAGAGGTCTTGAATAGCACTCAATTATTGCATCTTATAACCTCTTCACTATTTGATGATACGGAAAGAAAGACACAGTCACAGACAGTAAGTGGACGCGGACTCCGACACCGGGGGTATTGCGTAACCTCATCTAGCTCAACTACGTCGAGGTGAGCCAGGAATAAATATCAAATAATTACCTGTTCCTGAGTATTTTCCTATCTTCAATGTATACGCTTCTCTCTCTGGACCTATCGAGAAGTTTTGGTACACAGCATATCCAGGATCGCCTTTCCTTGTTACCATATCAATACGTAGTGTACAGTCACCCTTCATGGTCAGAATATGTAGATACTCATTTCCTAGAAAATTAATATTGACAACGATATATTTAAGCATTATACATGTACTACCGTCGCTATCGTCTATTGAAACGACGGATTCTATTGGTTAAAAACAGATATACTAAGTAATAGTATTTATATAACCTTTCTCTTGTGACGTCAACAAGAACGATAATTTTGTTTCATACATAAGTAACAATAATACTTCCATTAAGTTATCTTACGGAATGAAATGAGGGAAAATATGTACCATTTGCTATGCGCAGTGATATAATTCCCTTTTTCGATGATTACATTTTTAATCTAAAACAAAACTCAACATATAAATACCAATTCAATTCTTCACCAAGCATAAGCATTAAAGAAGAACCGATCAGTTATTCAGTCTCAAATTCGAGGAGGCAAGGCAAAATCATAAGATTTTCAATAGGAACGGTTGCGAACACCGGAATGAATAAAATTCCGAAGTGAGACCATGTGCCCGGGGAGAGTCAGCGTCTCCTGATTGCATGTAACTCCTGTCGCAACAGCGCTATGGAAACTTTCGAATTCGGTGATTGTCTCGATACACATATTGGTATACCCATCAGCTAAGTCTTGTTTGATGATGATGACAGCCATTCAATCACAATCATACATAAAATCAAAGAAATAACCGAACATTATGATAAAGAAAAAAAAAATTCGCAATCAACAGTTTTAGAAATTCTTCAGAAGTATAAAGCAAAACAAAGATACATGTTGACAGGATATTACAACTTCCCTTCAAACTGAGTGCTTTTTTGGACATAGATTTTATCAGTCATCTACTAGCTTGCCGGCCTTTTTGCGCTGTTGTGGCATATATTGAGCTCATTTTTGATATGCATGAATGTATCAACGTGAAACAGATCAAGTTCGAGTTTGGTTTTGATTGACCAATTTTTCAAGAATTATGGCCCTTGGACTTAGCAAATGTCATGAAATTTAAGTTTTCCGTCCTTCTCTTCCGTTCTGCTGCAGGTATTTAACTTATTTTGGTACATGAATAAATACGTCTTTTATGGTGATATGATAAACAAAATAAAGAGGATCAAAGGTAGGCAGCATAACCATCGAAAATGCGTCAGAATCATCAAACGCCTTTTATACCGTGGATATGATCCTAATGTCACCAGACGGACACTAGGCTTGGTACTTGACCAATCTACAGTCTTGTACAAGCGCATCCTTGAGACTTGCACTCTGACTGACTGTGACGACGGGACTCCATGACGGGCCCTGTCCAAACCTCTTTAGAGAAGACAGGGCCCCGACCACCTGTCCTCTCTGAATGTCAGTCGGACTCCTCGGGTGATTGCATACATGAGCTCGCTACAGCCGGCAGAGCACGGACTGTATAACGCATGCCCTCTTTTTATATCCATTTACATATTCATCTGTGTCTCTGGGGCCTCTGCGTTTTGCGGTCTTGTTTGTGTGATGTCATCTTACAGTGAGGAGGTTGTTTTACACCACAATTGTACGTTCTTCGAGACCTCTGGGTAATTGGAGAAGTGAGAGGGTTGTGCGCACGTAATCCAGGATAACCACACCATTTGCTACTTGCGTGACAGATGGCCGTCCAAAGTCGGCACCGGTTACCCATTTGTCTCGTCGGTTTATATGTAGTCTTTTGTGTTTGATGTTTACATGTCGTGTGTCTCTTTTCTGTCTCGTGCTGTACTCGTCTTTTGTGTTTTTGCATCGGGTGTTTTGGTGTTTTACTGTTGATGCTGCAACGGGGTCTTGTTGGAGATCTCCTCCCTTCCTTTTAATATGATACAGATGAAATTCGAGTTTGGTTTCGAATGACCTATTTTTACGAGAGTTATTGCCCTTGGACATAGCAAATGTCATGCAATAATAAGTTTTCATGACTTTTCGTGGCTGTTGTTAGATGTTTTGTGCTGATTTTTGGTACGTGAATACATTGCAGTGTTATACAGATCAAGTTTTAGTTGGCTGTTGATTTTCCCATTTTTACAAAATTTAGGACACCAAGACTTTTTTTCAGTTTTCTAGACCTTTTTGTACTGCAGATAATGAACTGATTTTGTGTGTGCATTAATCTTTTGATAAAAGTACAGTTCCAGTTTAAAATTATGTTTAATTGAAGCGTTCTAGGCAGAACTGCAGGACACATATTTATTCGTGGAGATGTATCGCTCAGCGATCAAAGATTTCTTAACTACTTGTATACTACTGGATAGACCCTACAGGAGCGAGCACACTCTTTGCACAATGAAAGAAAAATTGACATTTAAAATGCAAAACTAGACTGCGCTACCAAAATACATTTTGCTTAGTCTGAAAATCACTTCGGCATTTAATAAAGTACTAATGATGAAGTTAACTATTTGTGTCTTATGCATTAAAATTGGTTTGAATTCATTATGAAGATACAGAGTTTGAGCACATCCGTAAAACTACAAACAGCTAAAACATTGAATGGCATCTCATACGTGACGAAAAAAAGCGGGTAATCAAGAGGAGACAACAACAACACGACAGCATAGAAACAAGGGCAACACTATCTTGCATATTACAAAAACTTTCACTAAGTCAAGTATAAGGAAGAAATCTATCACTGGCGGTACAATCTAAATCAATTCTGCAATGTATTATTATCAGAGAGTAGTTTATATAAATTCAAACAAAACTTATCGTATTATTGACCTGGAAGCGGAATTAGGATACGAAAACGTCTAAGGTACCATCTATCTGTAAGGAATCAATTTAGAAAACGTGTTTCCACGCTTTCCAGAAATACAACTGTGCATATCTATGTGTCGAAACATAAAGCATATTTGTATGAATTGACTTTTGCATTGCTGGCCAAAACTAGGGCAGCAAGTTCCGCAAGGGGCTAAGAAAATTCTAACTTATTCCTGGTCCCGAATTCCTCTATCGCCTTAACAAAGCAAATACGTTGCCTTTGACTACAGGTAGATGTTATGCAATGTAAATATTATGATCTTAAGAATAAACTTAGTACTTTTTGACGACGCATTGACATCCTTGTGATTTGTAATACCGTAGACAGAAATCTTGGTCAGGAATACAAATTGATGTGTAAAGAGTTAATGTATATAAATGCTTGGTTTATCTATTTTTTTTTTTTTTCGCTTTGGACCGTGTCAAAGAAAGGAGACTCTATTGAAACAACAGCAGCATAAATAACAACACTCAAATGCGAAATCAAATGCAAAATGCCAAAAGAGCGACAAGAGAAATCAGAGCTAAAAGACAGACCAAACGTGAAAGATGATATCATTTCATTAATAACACAAGGCTACCATACATACACCAGGAACAATACCATGGATTAAGGAAGGATTAAGGAGAAGGTGCGAACAACCCACTTCTTGCCCATTAACGTTGCGATTTCCAAAAATGCACAATTGTTGTAAATACTAAAACAAGACAGCTTAACACAAGGGACCAAGATAGACATTTGAATTTGTGAGTTGATTTCAATACCCTTAGGTCGCACTTAAAGAGCCGGTTGCCCGTTGGACATGCAATCATTCGTAGAATTCGACCAACTTTCATTAAGGTAAATTTGATAGGGCCCTGTTTTTCTGAAAGAGAATTGAAAAGAGCCCGTCATGGAATCCCTCTATCCAAACAGTCCGTGTGCAATTTTAAAAGAGCACAAAATAATGGATGCATTTGTGGTTTGGTCCAATATCATACACTGTGACCTTCTGTTGACATCATGGTCATCATAAATGTTTATAAGGCGACTGATGATTATGAAGAGAAGAGTAAGATCTCCAGCATGACCACCCTCTACTCACCAAGCAAAACAAACCTACAAGAAAGTGACACATAAATGACATCAGATAAACCTACAAACTGCAAAAAGACACAATATTCACTAGAACATCATATAAAGCATTCGAAACAGATATACAGCAGCATCAATGACAACACATAGGAAGAAAAAAAAAACGTAGGAATCAACACCAGGTTGCAGCACCCACAGCAAAACCCCAAAACACCTAATGCAAAAACACAGAGCAGAGCAGATACACACAGAAAGAGACGCAAAAGGGACAAGCGCACTCGCTTCCGACTTTAGACAACCATCTACTATCAGAAAATGGTTTGGTTATTACCTTTGATGGAAATTCAGTCTAAATTTGATCCTTTTGGTTTAGTTTCTCAAGTAAAATATATATCGTCATTTTTTTTTTATTTGATAAATGTAACATGTTAATGGTGTATTAAAATTTGAAAATATTGAAGAAGTGAATAATAATACCAAGCCAATATTCTTTATTTTGCACAGCGACGCCAAATCCTTCCTTGTAATATTTCCAATTTCTGTTGAAGTCAAGCTCGCCATTAAACCTATGCTGGAAAACCTAACAATAGAATCAAACGTTACGTCATATGAGAAAACTCAGTGTAAACATGAGAAATACCGGTTATATACGAAAGATGTTAAACGTCTTTCAAATTCAATAGCATCATTTAAGAACAGATTAATTTGATACATGGACCAGACATGCATGTTGCGGGTACTTAAACCTCGTCAATGATCCTCAGTCTAAAAATGTAATATGGCCAAAGGGTATTTCTAATAAAACAATGAACACATTTCACATCAGTAGACGAATACTTTTTTTGAATTGTTCTAACTCTGGTTATGACATAGTTGTTTTCCATTTGTCTAGACTGCATTGAATTGCAAATCGATCTATTTGATAATTTGGTTAACATCTCAAAACCATTTTCAAAAGAAATTTTCAAAGGTTTCTCACGGACTAATTTGTCGATAACGAAGTTTTTTTTTAATTCTACCATTCGAACATCCATATAATACTGGCATTAATTATTTCTCAAATTATTGTCTAACAGACGTTTTTATTCTTGCGTACACACGATTTCGGTTATGTATTTGCATATACAGTATGTACAAATATGTCCTTTATTCGGGTCATAGTGAGCTCACTTATTCAGTCTCAAAGTCGAGAATGCAAGACAAAATCATTCGAATTTCCATAGGAACGGTTGTGAACCTCGTAATGAATGACATTCTGAAATGAAACAAGGCGCCCGGGGAGAGTCAGCGTCTCCTGATTGCATGCAACACCCGTCATAACAGCTCCATCGGAACTTGAAAAATTCGGTGATTCCCTCGATGTACACATTGATGTACACATCTGGTAAGTATGTTTTGTTTGATGATGATGACAGCCATTTAATCAAAATCCAGAGTGTCATTGATCATTCTGGAAATGGGGATCTGATATGCTTTTATCATATCCCCGTAGTGACCGAAGAACTTCCTAAAAAATGATTTCAGTCTTTGTGCAATATAACCCAGAACAAGTACCTTACTTGCAAGCCGGTTGGTTCTAATGATGAAATCTTCATATTTGGAACATGCCTCGGCGTACCGTATGAGCTGGGAAACAATAGGCAGGAGAAGACGGAATGTTGCTACTCATGAAAGGGAAGTTATATGAAAGCTGAAATTATCATGCATCATATCCAACCCATTCTGCTACGTCTTTGGGTACATTTTTGGACATAATAATTTTCATACTTTTTGGCCATACTACATAGTTTTGACTGAGGATCACTGACGAGGGTTTAGTAACCGAAACGAACATGTCTGGTCCATGCTGTGAATTTATCAGGTTTTAAATGATGTTATTGAATTTAAAGACGTTTAACAATTGTTATACAGTGAGGTGTTCAAATGGCCGTTTGCATCGAAAGATAGAAGTATATCCAATGATAAACGTCTTCAAATTCAACATCATCATTTATAAACAGATAATTTTAAGAAGCGGATCCGTCGCACTCGGTTGTTTCCTTTATCTCTAGTTAATCAGGATAGATTTCATGTAGATTATCCCTAAAGTTCGGATTAGTGAAGGACAACACGTCATCTATGTATCTGAAGGTATCGAATTAAATTGAGATGGGAGGTACTTTCTCCCAGTCGAGAGCAAGGTCTGATAGAAGTCGGCTCCATAATACAAAAATAAGTCCACAAACAGTGGGGCGCAATTGGTACCCAAGGAGATGCCAACTATTTGCTGAAATGTAGTTTCTCCTAGTCTAGTCCCACGTACTGAATGAACTTTGCGTCGTGGGATTACTACGAAGCTCTATATTTTCATTTATTCACTGTCTTTTTCAACTTCTTACGATGGAAAAAATATCAAATTACTTACTTCAGGTCGCACTGATATTTATTGAATTGTAAATAAAATGTTGATATCGTATGTAGATATTATATTTCTTTATAATAAATATGTTAAACGTGGAAATCGAACACTTTCAAATGACTGACAACTGGTATGACGCTTGGATGGAGGTCAAGTGTTGTCTGTTACACATGTGTGTTATTTTTCCAATTCTGAATGAAGATTTGCCTTTATTTAATTAATATATTTGTAAGTATAAGAATACTTTGAATATATATTTAAAAACATCAAACTGATATCTATACATCTTATAAATACAACAATGGAACTACATGTGCGTAGACATGCACATATACAATGTAGATCCTTTTTTGGCTAATTTCTCGTCCGACCTTAGTTTCAATGCCCGGTCGTCCCCTAAGGTCTCCATCTGTCCAATGCCCTGCTAATACTAATTCTTTCTTTTTATTGTTTTAAATTATTATATTTCTCTTCTCAGATTCTGATAATACCGATTATCGATTCTTTTTCGTTCGACGTGTTATCTGTCCGCAATACTATTCTTATGCAAATAATTGCTTACTCGTGTTCCATTTTTTTTTCTTCTTCGGAGAAAAGTAGGTAATATAAGGGTACCCATTTTATACTAGTCAAAGCTTCTTACCGAACACCTTAGTTTATATACTCCATAGTATTAACATAAGATGAAAAGAAACTTTTGCTTGCCTTACAGAATTCTTTACAGATCTTGCGTTTTTTCAAAAAAACCTTTCCTTATTACTCTGTTATTCCTGATAACTCAAGTCATCGATATGACAAAAACATTCACAGAACCTGTAATTCCTGTTGCAATAAATTCCCGCTGATTCTGTGCATTGATTTGAACTTTTGTTTAATGTTCTGGTTGTCTAGAGTTGTTTCCAACGAAATCAGAAATTCAATATAAATGTCGTTTTTCCACATTTATCATTTTCAAAAATTGAAAGAAAATAGACATTACATCGAGGATAAGACATCACTACGGCGTCAAAGAGAGACTCGGGTCCTTCTAATAACGCGTTTTGCTTTGGGTATGCGACGTATAAAAACCACATTTTATCTGTTTTTCGAGTTTGACGGACGCATGTTCTTGTGCTTCGAAAGTAAAAAGAATTTTTTTTCGGGATTTTGTCCTCTTTACGAAAAATTTTCATTTTCGTCAAATTTGTCACGCTCCAGTAACATTACCTCATGTTGAACTAAAATTTCGAACAAGTTAAAGTGAAGGAATTAGATTAATCTGTAATACACTTTTCAATAAGGAAAAGTTTTTCTTCAAAAGATTATGAAGATAAAAGAAGTGTTCGGTGAGAAATTTTGACCAGTATATAAGATATAATTTAGCATATTTCGGTAGCGAAGGCATACGTGATTGATGTTACCAACTAGTTTCTGATTTCAAGTTAGTAGACTCGCTTCCATGAAAATATTGACAAAATACTGTACGAGACTATTTGTAACTTTAAGGAATATTACCCTTACAGGGAACACGATTTATTCAAAACTAATTGCAGTTTTTGATACGACCTCTTCTTTTCTTTATGTGTTTACTATGAAACTCAGGGGAAATTAGTATCAGATTGATTTTGAACATGTGACTGTCTCCTTTTTTGTATGGTTTTTCCTGCTTTCTTGAAATGTATAATAGTAATAACGTCTGCCTATTTTTTAATGAAGGTATTTTTCTAGTCATGTCAAAATCAATTTTAACTCAAGGACTACTACTATTGGTTTCTATCACTTGTCGTTCTTATTTAAGCCAATGGCATCGATGTCCTATCGAGATCCTTCTTTTACATGGAAGTAGGTCACTTGATTTTTTAACGTCGAAAGATACAGAGTACACGTAACAAAAGTGTTCTCGGAATTATAAATTCGTTTAATGTCCTAACCAAAGTAGATATATTGACAAGCCTACCTACATTTACTTAGACATCCCCTTTACAAATGTACACAACTAATTTGAATTTGAAGTATAACGTCGTGTACACATTACCGTCCAACCTCCACCGTCTGTGGTCATGTCACAGTATACTGAAATTCCATTACGGCCGTCGGGATATATGGTATAAGTCTCGTTATCATCTTGCTTTCTAGGTGTGACTTGTGAACACGATCTAGGCTTTGTGAGAGGAAATTTCCCTACGAAAATATACAAGGCATTTTCCATTCAATAAAAGTTCGGGTAGTCATTCATTTTTACATCAGTTACACTCATGTCGGGTAGTCATTCATATTTACATCAGTTACATACATGTATAACATCAGATTGAAACTTGTCTTTTGAATTGATTGATGTCTCCTTTACAAAATTCTTTTTTTTTCAAAGTAGGTATTATATTTACCTTTTCCTGATAATGTGGTTTGAAGAGGAACCTTGTATTTCTGTAGAACTGACAAAAGCATTGTCCCGTCTACATCTGCTTTCCATCCTAATGGGTTCCATTGTGCTTTCTGCACGTAGTCTCCTATTTTCTCTGAAATAAAGTATATCAAAATAAGTTTTATATACAACTGTACATGTATGTTGTACTAATTAACTATAGGTATTGCGGTTACACAGAGTAAACTTTTTTGATACCAAGGTTAATGCTTTATCACTGAAACTCAAATTTGAACATAGAATTGAAATCTAAATAGCTGTAGAACGATACAAATATTGGTTCCAATGGAAAAAAAAATAAAGATTAGGCCAAAATGTCAAGAATCATAAAATACTTCTAATTTAAAACACCATTTCTTTTCAAATTAGGTGGTCATTTGAAAAATATCTGGATTTCTGAAACTACGAAAATAGGAAATTGAATTGTTCTATCTCGTTATCATCATGAACAACATATTCGGAAACAAAATCCTCATCAGTGGTACTTGAAAACTGTGAGGGTTGTGCGCACGTAATCCAGGATAACCACTCCTTCTACTATTTCCGTGGCAGATGGCCGTCCTAAGTCGGCACCGGTTGCCCATTGGTCTCGTTGGTTTATGTGTGGTCTTTTGTGTCTGATGTTTCTGTGTTGTGCGTTGATGTTCTTGTCCCTTTTGTGTCTTTTCCTGTGCTTGTCTGCTCTTTGTTTTCGCATTAGGTGTTTTTCTGTGGGTGCTGCAACCTAGTGTTGTTGGAGATATCTTCCTTTGTTTTTGAAGTCATAGTAAAATCAGATTACGACAGTAAGAGGTAGTTCTTGGTTTTCGCCTTCAATTATAGTTTGTTTGTAGAACGAAGAGTGCACAATGCATTCTTTTTATGTCTTCCAAAATGGAAGTGACCGGATGTGACAGTTTAACCGAATTGAAGCGACGGGTGTTGCATGCAAGCAGGAGATGCTTACTCTTCCTGGGCACCTGGTCTCACTCCAATATCGGGAGTTCGCTTTTTTTCATATGGTGGAGGTTTTCGTTTGTTTGCTTTGGTTCCTGTTTTATCCTGATTTTGTATGCCTTCGGTTTTGGATTTTCTGAATTATCGATTTTGTGCTGTAAACAGCTTGGATATGGTCATTATCCATATTTGTCATTCAAATATACAAAATTACTTTCTTTGCTTAAAATGGCCATTGAAAACAATATATGAAGTAATTTACGTCAGTATATTGTTGACCGCTGGCCGCAAGAGTGGAAGCTGATTTAGGCACTCTAACGTAGCAAATCGTGTTGGGGGGAGTAAAATGTGATCGTTGACAGGGAGTGACCGTAGAAAAAGAGTGACCATAAGGACAGTTACGATAATACTGAAAACTTTTGACTGCATTTTCCAATGCAAAACTTAGAGAAAGGTATTTTTTCATGGTCGCCTAGCATTTCGTCGGTCTACATTTAGATACATAAAAGATCGAATGCTCTGTTAGATCTGTTGTAATCATTTTTGTTTGACCATGTAAAAGATTCAAAATTCATGACAAAAGTTATTTCAAATTGTTTTATTCATTTTGATGTTGACAATTCTGCCATTGATAAGAACACACTCATATATGGACCCCAGACACGGTCGCGGTTCAAAGTTTGAATAAGGTCATAACTATTCATCTGTATATATCTTCGTACTTATAAACGTCGCCGACTTTCAAAAATAATATGTGGTATAGTGATATGAAACATGATAATGCAAACCCGGAATAGGTCTTCTCGAATGGCTTCGTCTATCAAGGTACAAACCGCTCTGAAATATTCGTGTCGGATGGCATCGTCACAATGTTTGTACATGTAACCTCATCAATCTGCTTTAGATATGATACGAGTTTGCTTTGGAATTTGATTCTTATAGAATCGACATCATTCACAATCTGATATGCTTCTGCCTTGATTATTTTTGAAAAAAAGAATGCATTGCGCACTCTTCGTTCTACAAACAAACTATAATTGTAGGCGAAAACCAAGAACTACCTCTTACTGTCGTAATCTGATTTTACTATGACTTCAAAAACAAAGGAAGATATCTCCAACAACACTAGGTTGCAGCACCCACAGAAAAACACCTAATGCGAAAACAAAGAGCAGACAAGCACAGGAAAAGACACAAAAGGGACAAGAACATCAACGCACAACACAGAAACATCAGACACCTTTGAGTAAAATTCAAAAAAAAACTGAAATCAATCAGCGAATGAAGGATCAGTTTTACCAAACTTGGTTCTCTGCCATAGAAACATCTTCAAGAGGGTCGTTTTACTCGCTTTTTAAATCAGAATTCAAATTAGAAAATTATTTGATTAATTTAAGTCAAAATCAAAGACTGTTAATATGTAAATTAAGATGTAGTAATATCAAATTTCCAATAGAACAAGGTAGATGGCAAAACATACCGAGATCCGAAAGACGATGCACGCTATGTAATATTAATTCAGTTGGAGACGAATTCCATTATTTATTTTCATGTAATAACGAAAATATAAAAAAATTACGCATTAAGTATATTCCAAGCTACTTCATATCGAATCCAAACGTAGGGAAAATGGTCGGACTCATCTCATTTTGTAACATACCAGTATTAAATAACCTTTCTAATTTCATCTTTAATATTCAACGCTTTTTTTAAAGCAGTACATGCATGTAAATTGTATTTGTTTTATACATGTAATCATATATACTACCAATTGTCTTAATGTTACTTTTATCCAGATAATGAAAATGTTAATTCAACATCGATTATATACAATTCTTTTTTTTTTTAATTGTTTATTTATGTATTTACTTTTAATTGATTTCCATGTTATGAAAGATTTTTTGCATGTGTTGTCACTTTGTCATGTCATCATTATACATGTATGTTGTTCCTCTTGTTGCACTTAACAGTGCCAGAGTGTATCAATAAAACTGCTTCAAACTGACACAAAAGACCACACATAAACCACCGAGACCAATGGGCAACCGGTGCCGACTTAGGACGGCCATCTGCCACGGAAATAGTAGAAGGAGTGGTTATCCTGGATTACGTGCGCACAACCCTCACAGTTTTCAAGTACCACTGATGAGGATTTTGTTTCCGAATATGTTGTTCATGATGATAACGAGATAGAACAATTCAATTTCCTATTTTCGTAGTTTCAGAAATCCAGATATTTTTCAAATGACCACCTAATTTGAAAAGAAATGGTGTTTTAAATTAGAAGTATTTTATGATTCTTGACATTTTGGCCTAATCTTTATTTTTTTTTCCATTGGAACCAATATTTGTATCGTTCTACAGCTATTTAGATTTCAATTCTATGTTCAAATTTGAGTTTCAGTGATAAAGCATTAACCTTGGTATCAAAAAAGTTTACTCTGTGTAACCGCAATACCTATAGTTAATTAGTACAACATACATGTACAGTTGTATATAAAACTTATTTTGATATACTTTGTTTCAGAGAAAATAGGAGACTACGTGCAGAAAGCACAATGGAACCCATTAGGATGGAAAGCAGATGTAGACGGGACAATGCTTTTGTCAGTTCTACAGAAATACAAGGTTCCTCTTCAAACCACATTATCAGGAAAAGGTAAATATAATACCTACTTTGAAAAAAAAAGAATTTTGTAAAGGAGACATCAATCAATTCAAAAGACAAGTTTCAATCTGATGTTATACATGTATGTAACTGATGTAAATATGAATGACTACCCGACATGAGTGTAACTGATGTAAAAATGAATGACTACCCGAACTTTTATTGAATGAAAAATGCCTTGTATATTTTTGTAGGGAAATTTCCTCTCACAAAGCCTAGATCCTGTTCACAAGTCACACCTAGAAAGCAACATGATAACGACACTTATACCATATATCCCGACGGCCGTAATGGAATTTCAGTATACTGTGACATGACCACAGACGGTGGAGGTTGGACGGTAATGTGTACACGACGTTATACTTCAAATTCAAATTAGATGTGTAAATTTGTAAAGGGGATGTCTAAGTAAATGTAGGTAGGCTTGTCAATATATCTACTTTGGTTAGGACATTAAACGAATTTATCAATCCGAGAACACTTTTGTTACGTGTACTCTGTAACTTTTGACGTTAAAAAATCAAGTGACCTACTTCCATGTCAAAGAAGGATCTCGATAGGACATCGTAGTAGTACTTGAGTTAAAATTGATTTTGACATGACTAGAAAAATACCTTCATAAAAAACTAGGCAGACGTTATTATTATTATACATTTCAAGAAAGCAGGAAAAACCATACAAAAAAGGAGACAGTCACATGTTCAAAATCAATCTGATACTAATTTCCCCTGAGTTTCATAGTAAACAAATAAAGAAAAGAAGAGGTCGTATCAAAAACTGCAATTAGTTTTGAATAAATCGTGTTCCCTGTAAGGGTAATATTCCTTAAAGTTACAAATAGTCTCGTACAGTATTTTGTCAATATTTTCATGGAAGCGAGTCTACTTACTTCAAATCAGAAACTAGTTGGTTACATCAATCACGTATGCCTTCGCTACCGAAATATGCTAAATTATATCTTATATACTGGTCAAAATTTCTCACCGAACACTTCTTTAATCTTCATAATCTTTTGATGAAAAACTTTTCATCAGTGTATTACAGATTAATCTAATTCCTTCACTTTAACTTGTTCGAAATTTTAGTTCAACATGAGGTAACGTTACTTGAGCGTGACAAATTTGACGAAAATGAATATTTTTCCTAAAGAGGACAAAATCCCGAAAAAAAAATCTTTTCACTTTAGAAACGCAAGAACATGCGTCCGTCAAACTGCAAAAACAGATAAAATGTGGTTTTTATAAGTCGCATACCCAAAGCAAAACGAGTTGTAAGAAAGACCCGAGTCTCTCTTTGACGCCGTAGTGATGTCTTATCCTCGATGTAATGTCTATTTTCTTCCAATTTTTGAAAATGATAAATGTGGAAAAACGACATTTATATTCTTATTTCGTTGGAAACAACTCTAGACAGCCAGAAAATTAAACAAAAGTTCACATCAATGCACAGAATCAGCGGGAATTTATTGCAACAGGAAGTACAGGTTCTGTTAATGTTTTTGTCATATCGATGACTTGAGTTATCAGGAATCACAATGTAACAAAGAAAATGTTTTTTGAAAAACGCAAGATCTTTAAAGAATTCGGTAAGGCAAGCAAAAGTTTCTTTTCATCTTATGTTAATACAATGGAGTATATAAACTCAGGTGTTCGGTAAGAAGTTTGGACTAGTATAAAATGGGTACCCTTATATAACCTACTTTTCTTCTTCGAAGAAAAAACAAATTGGAACACGAGTAAGCAATTATTTGCATAAGAATAGTATTGCGGAAGGATAACACGTCGAACGAAAAAGAATCGATAATCGGTATTATCAGAATATGAGAAGAGAAATATAATAATTTAAAACAATAAAAAGAAAGAAGTAGTATTAGTAGGGCATTGAACAGATGGAGACCTTATTTGAAACTAAGGTCGGACGAGAAATTAGCCAAAAGGATCTACCTTGTATATGTACATGTCTACGCACATGTAGTTCCATTTTTGTATATATAAGATGTATAGATATCAGTTTGATGTTTATAAATATATATTCAAAGTATTTTAATACTTACATATATATTAACTAAATAAAAGCAAATCTTCATTCAGAATTGAAAAAATAACGCACATGTATAGCAGACAACACTTGAACTCCATCCAAGCGTCATACCAGTTGTCATTCATTTGAAAGTGTTCGATTTCCACGTTTAACATAGTTAGTACAAAGAAATATAATATCTACATACGAGATCAACATTTTATTTACAATTCAATAAATATCAGTGCGACCTAAAGTAAGTAATTTTATATTTTTTTCTATCGTAAGAAGTTGAAAAAGACAGTGAATAAATGAAAATATAGAGCTTCGTAGTAATCCCACGCCGCAACGTTCATTCAGTACGTGGGACTAGACTAGGAGAAACTACATTTCAGCAAATAGTTGGCATCTCCTTGGGTACCAATTGCGCCCCACTGTTTGTGGACTTATTTTTGTATTCATACGGAGCTGACTTCATTCAGACTTTGCTCTCGACTGGGAGAAAGTACCTCCAATCTCAGTTCAATTTTACCTTCAGATACATAGATGACGTGTTGCCCATCACTAATCCGAACTTTAGGGATAATCTACATGAAATCTATCCTCATTAACTAGAGATAAAGGAAACTACCGAGCGCGACAAATCCGCATCTTAAAATTATCTGTTTATAAATGATGATGTTGAATTTGAAGACGTTTATCACTGGATATACTTCAATCGTTCGATGCCATTTGAACACCTCACTGTATAACAATTGTTAAACGTCTTTAAATTCAATAACATCATTTAAAACCTGATAAATTTACAGCATGGACAAGACATGCACGTTTTGGTTACTAAACCCTCGTCAGTGATCCTCAGTCAAAACTATGTAGTATGGCCAAAAAGTATGAAAATTATTATGTCCAAAAATGTGCTCAAAGACGTTGCAGAATGGGTGGGATATGATGTGTGATGATTTCAGCTTTCATATAACTTCCCTTTCATGAGAAGCAACATTCCGTCTTCTCCTGCCTATTGTTTCCCAGCTCATACGGTACGCCAAGGCATGTTCAAAATATGAAGATTTCATCGTTAGAGCCAACCGGCTTGCAAGTAAGGTACTTGTTCGGGGTGATATTGCACAACGACTGAAATCATTTTTGAGGAAGCTCTTCGGTCACTACGGGGATATGATAAAAGCATATCAGATCCCCATTTCTAGAATGATCAATGACACTCTATAATTTTGATTAAATGGCTGTCATCATCATCAAACCAAAAGGTACTTACCTGATGTATACATCAATATGTACATCGAGGGAATCACCGAATTCTTCAAGTTCCCATGGAATTGTTGTGACGGGTGTTGCATGCAATCAGGAGACGCTGACTCTCCCCGGGTGCCTTGTCTCATTTCAGAATGTCATTCATTACGAGGTTCACATCCGATCCTATGGAAATTCGAATGATTTTGTCTTTCATTCTCGACTTTGAGACTGAATAAGTGAGCTCACTCTGACCCGAATAAAGAGTATATTTGTACATACTGTATATACAAATACACAACCGAAATCGTGTGTACGCAAGAATAAAAACGTCTGTTAGACAATAATTTGAGAAATGATTTATGCAAGTTCTACGGTCGATATGGGGAACTCGTCATACACTATGATGTCCCACTATCCAGAATGGTGGATGATATTCTGTCATAGACCATTTGAACCATCCAACCAAAGATTGTACTCTATATCTTCCAAAATGGAAGTAACCGGATGTGACAGTTCTACCGAATTGAAGCGACGGGTGTTGCATGCAAGCAGGAGATGCTTACTCTTCCTGGGCACCTGGTCTCACTCTCATATCGGGAGTTCGCTTCTTTTCATACGGTGGAGGTTTTTGTTTTTGTTTGCTTTGGTTCCTGTTTTATCCTGATTTTGTATGCCTTCGGTTTCGGATTTTCTGAATTATCGATTTTGTACTGTAGACAGGGATATGGTCATTATCCATATTTGTCATTATATGGATGTTCGAATGGTAGTATTTAAAAAAACTTCGTTATCGACAGATTAATCCTGAGAAACCATTAGTTCCTTTGAAAATGGTTTTGAAATGTTAATCAAATTATCAAATAGATCGATTCGCAATTCAATGCAGTCTAGACAAATGGAAAACAACTATGTCATAACCAGAGTTAGAACAATTAAAAAAAAAGTATTCGTCTACTGATGTGAATTGTGTTCATTGTTTTATTAGATATACCCTTTGGCCATATTGCATTTTTAGACTGAGGATCACTGACGAGGTTTAAGTATCCGCAACATGCATGTCTGGTCCATGTATCAAATTTATCCGTTCTTAAATGATGCTATTGAATTTGAAAGACGTTTAACATCTTTCGTATATAACTGGTAGTTCTCATGTTTACACTGAGTTTTCTCATATGACGTAACGTTTGATTCTATTGCTAGGTTTTCCAGCATAGGTTTAATGGCGAACTTGACTTCAACAGAAATTGGAAAGATTATAAGGAAGGATTTGGCGTCGCTGTGCAAAATAAAGAATATTGGCTTGGTATTATTATTCACTTCTTCAATATTTTTTAATTTTAATACACCATTAACATGTTACAATTATCAAATAAAAATAAATTTGACGATATATATTCTACTTGAGAAACTAAACCAAAAGGATAAAATTTAGACTGAATTTCCATCAAAGGTAATAACTCTGCTCTGTCACCATTTTTGCGTGAGAGCCCTACTTTTTTTTCTTCCTATGTGTTGTCATTGATGCATCTGTATATCTGTTTCGAATGCTTTAAATGATGTTCTAGTGAATTTTGTTGTGTCTTTTTGCAGTTTGTAGGTTTATCTGATGTCATTTATGGTCACTTTCTTGTAGGTTTGTTTTGATTGGTGAGTACAGGGTGATCATGCTGGAGATCGTTCCCTTTTCTTCAGAATCATCAGTCACCTTATAAACATTTATGATGACCCTGATGTCAACAGAAGTTCACAGTGTATGATATTGGACCAAACCACAAATGCATCCATTATTTTGTGCTCTTTTAAAATTGCACACGGACTGTTTGGATAGAGGGACTCCATGTCGGGCTCTTTTCAAAACTCTTTCAGAAAAACAGGGCCCTATCAAATTTACCTTAATGAAAGTTGGTCGAATTCTACGAATGATTGCATGTCCAACAGGCAACCGGCTGTTTAAGTGCGACCTAAGGCTATTGACATCAAATCACAAATCCAAATGTCTATCTTGGTCCCTTGTGTTAAGCTGTCTTGTTTTAGTATTTACAACAATTGTGCATTTATGGAAATCACAACGTTAATGGGCAAGAAGTGGGTTGTTCGCACCTTCTCCTGACCGCAAATTGCCTTCCTTAATCCATGGTATTGTTCCTGGTGTATGGTAGTCTTGTGTTATTAATGAAATGATATCATCTTTCACGTTTGATCTCTCTTTTTACTCTGATTTCTCTTGTCGCTCTTTTGGCATTTTGCATTTGATTTCGCATTTAAGTGTTGTTATTTATCATGCTGTTGTTTCAATAGAGTCTCCTTTCTTTGACACGGTCCAAAGCGAAAAAAATAAATAAATAGATAAACCAAGCGTTTATGTACATTAACTCTTTACACATCAATTTGAATTTCTGACCAAGCTTTCTCTCTACGGTATTACAAATCTCAAGGATGTCAATGCGTCGTCAAAAAGTACTAAGTATATTCTTAAGATCATAATATTTACATTACATAACATCTACCTGTAGTCAAAGGCAACGTATTTGCTTTGTTAAGGCAATAGAGGAATTCGGGACTATAAATAAGTAAGAATTTTCTTCGCCCCTTGCGGAGCTTGCTGCCCTAGTTTTGGCCAGCAATGCAAAAAAAATTCATACAAATATGATTTATGTTTCGACAAATAGATATTGTTGTGGGTCATGTATTATTTTAGTTTTACTTTATGTGTAGGTACACATGTACTTAGTCATGTTGTATTATGATTTCATAATGGTTCTTTCTAGATTTTACTAGGTCATGTTTATCTAATTAGAGAATATTCCAGTATGTTCTTTGTTACATGATTATCATTTCTAAAATTAACTCTATTGTTAATCATTTGTAATGAGTCATTGTTCTAGAAGCTTCTGGTAAATTCATTGGTATTAAGTATAAATACCTCTGAGGAACTGTGTTGAGGGGGCATTCGTACACATTCGTAGACACGATTCATTCATCTATTCTGATATACTGGGATACTTTATTTGTTGAGACTTTAATCCATTTAACAACGTTTAGACACTGATCTTTCGAGAACGTTTGTGATTACCGGAAACCAAACATCCGATAGACTTTGTGGACCGAAACGGACACTTTGATCCGGACATTGTATTGTAAGTTGTAATAATTTCAAATATTTATATTTTGTACATAATTAAACTTGTAAATTTATATTCTGTCTTTGTCTGATTTTTGCTGGCGTTTTGGGGTATTCTGACCCATAACAGAATTGGGGGCTCGTCCGGGATAGTAATCTCTGCATATTTGCACTTTACGTAAAGTTCGTTTAAAAAAAAAAAGATTCTCAATAAATCTTTTGCCAGCAGAAATCAATCATGGTATTTTCGGTCACTGAATTTTTGAAATCGCCGACTGTACAAGAGTTCGAATCATTGAAGGAAGATGATTTGATTGGTTTAGGTCTTCACTTGAAGTTAGATGTAAAATCTTCTATGAGAAAACAAGAAATTAGAAATATTGTTGCTAAAGAGCTTTTAGCTGAGGAAATCTTTTCGTCATACGATTTTCCTGTTGAACCTGTTTAAAGCGAAACCAAAATGTCAGAATTTGAGTTTGAATTAGAGAAAATGAAAATACAATTACAATTCGAAAAAGAAGAAAAAGAAAGAGAGAAACAGGAACGTATGCACGAGAAAGAACTCCAGTTTGAGTTAGAAAAGTTAAAGTTAGAGAAAAGCGCTAAGGAAAATCCTGTTCCTTCGCCTGTCAAGTCTGAATTCGACGCCGCCAAAAACATCAGATTAGTACCAAAATTCCAAGAAAAGTCCGTGGACAAATATTTTCCACATTTTGAGAAAATCGCGGCCAATCTGAAGTGACCACGTGATTTTTGGCCAACTTTATTACAAAGCGTACTTATTGGCAAAGCGGCTGAAGTGTACTCGGCGCTCAGTATTGCTGAGAGTTCAGACTATGACAAGGTCAAGGACACGATTTTGAGAGCATATCAATTAGTACCTGAGGCGTACAGACAAAAGTTTACAAAGTACAAAAAGTTTGAAAATCAAACATATGTTGAATTTGCTCGAGAAAAAGAAGATTTATTTGATCAGTGGTTTCGATCTAAGAAAATTCCCAATTCATTTGACAATTTGCGTCAGATCACTCTGATAGAAGAGTTCAAAGAGTGTGTACATCAAGATTTAAGAACTCATTTGGAAGACAAAAATGTTAAAACTCTTGAAGAAGCCGCTGTTTTGTCTGATACGTATGCTCTCACTCATAAGAAAAATTTTGTGTCAAAAACTCAATCTAGCGATAGCGCAAAAACAAGAATCAAAGACTTACAAGGTGGAGTTTATTGTTGCAAGAGTACAATATCATTATTAACCATATCAAGGGCAAAGACAATGTGATTGCAGATGCACTATCGAGAGTTTCATGAGTGATTTTTGCAGAATTTACCACCTAAGTTTTCATTGACATTCAAACTTTTTTTAAGGGGGGAGGTGTTGTGGGTCATGTATTATTTTAGTTTTACTTTATGTGTATCTATGTAATCTTGTGCACACAACTCCTCTTACACTATAAATGATGGAGACTTGATTCTTTTTATAATATGATGGGTCCGTGGTCAAGTTGTGCACCTGATATCATGTTTGAGCCCTTGACCCCAGGGTCTTAGAAAATGGGTGTGGTCATTTTCTCTTATATAATTGTGCTCTCAACTCCTCTAAAGCTATTTATGATGAAAACTTTGTTCTTATTGCATAATATAATGGATCTGTAGTCTTATTGTATTATTGATAGGTCATTTGAGATAGCAGCCCCTGACCCCTAGGATCTTAAAAAATTGGTGTGGCATTATTTTTTGAAATCCTTTATCTCGGATATAATGAATTATATGAGTGATATTCTAGTTGCAGTCTAATGGATATGTTGTTTTGCTGTGCTACTTATAATTTGTTGGAGTGCCTGCTCCCTGTTGTCTTTGGTTTAAAATAAAATGGAAATTGTTATATATGTGTATGTATATTATTCACTTGTCAATGAGTGAATAAAACAAATCAACCAGGAGAGCTACAGTCTCGTCAGAGACTTCTGGTTTAAATAATCATTTGTCATAGGAACAAATGTTTTCAAAAATATTGCAATAAGTAAAGATTCTTTTCTCTGAAGCATATCTGTCTGTCTGATCAGTTTTATTATAAAAATTTGAAACAACGTAGTATGCTTATTATTTCAAAACCTCGATTTGTATTCAATGACCATTTAACCATTTTTCTTTTCAGTTTGCCCTGACAGCAGCAAGAGTTCTGTACGAAGACAAGTTTAAAGAGCCTGTACTTTTAAAGCATTGACGTGTATAAATTGAATTCAAAGACTATTGGAAATATAAGATGATTTTATTTTTCATGTCAATTGTATATAAAAAGTATGTATAATTACTAATTTACTTTTTTATGTATTCAAATTACAATAAATTTATCTCAACGTAAAATCTTATTTGCTATTTTCAGTCTTATTACAAAATAACAGCTGCTTCTGAGTTATTACACAGATAATATAGTGTACAAACTTACTATAACAAATACCGTCATGATAACAGCCTTATACAATGATACAACTTTACACAATTAAGATTGAAGATAAATTTCTCCCGTGGGAGATTTTTTATTCCTACGGGAATTTAATTTCTCCCATGGGAATTTAAAATCTCCCATAGGAATTTAATTTTCCTATGGGAAAATAAAATTCCTATGGGAAATTTATTTTCCCATAGGATTTTTTTTTTTATTTTCAAATATCCCATGGGATTTTTTTTTCTCCTATGGGAGAAAAAATTCCCATGGGAGGATAAAATTCCCATAGGAATTTGAAAAATTCCCATGGGAATCATCAAATTCCCATGGGAATTTGAAATATCCCATGGGAATTTGAAATCTCCCATGGGAATTTGAAATCTCCCATGGGAATATGAAATCTCCCATGGGAAATTTATTTTTAAAGGTGTTTTTCTCACCTGTCAGGTCCGAAGTTACAGGTAAAATAAAGGTAGATTTTAGATATGTTCAACATGGGCTACAAGTTGGTATATATGGTTTGTTCAAGAAATGCGTTTGAGGCGGGCGCGTTTTTGCCAAAATAATTCTGGCAGAAATAAATAATTCAGTGTTAGTATATCGACCACTTCAATCTTACAGGGCTTGATTTTAATATATATACCCATCTGCATGTTTATACCAAAACTCATGGTTGTTACTTACTACAAATGTTTCATCTCTAATGTCGTGTAAACTAATTCTAGGGATACCTAAGTTACCTGTTGCGTATGTGTCCGTAGACGCAACAGGTTGGGGCATTTTTATACTGGGCGAGGCAACAGCCACTTTGTAGGTCTCTTGTGTACTATCCATTTAAGCAAAAGACTGCCCGAAAATTGCCCTCGGGTAAAATTTGTCCAATAATTGAAACAACAATTGAATAATAATTGAAAGTATCAAGTAGAAATATTGATACGTAGTTTGTATCTGAGATTGAATGATCAGTTATGGTTTCCTATATCGCTAACATGGAATGAAAGACAATCTGTTGTAAGCAGCCATGCTTTGTTTTTCCCAAAGCTGACCGCCTCTCAGAGTTTTGACTGTACAGTCCATACAACGTTATTGTAGTCAAATTAATCGTATCAAATCCTGTATTTATCGTATCAGGCGTTTATAATTTCGCTTAACGTGTATCATATTGTTTAGATTGAGGATCACTGACGAGGTTTAAGTACCCGAAACGTTCATGTCTGGTCCATGCTGTACATTTATCCGTTCTTAAATGATGCTATCTAATTTAACATCATATAAAATCCTATCGTATCATATCATGCATCGTGTATCCTGAATCCAATCGTATCGTGCAGCGTGTACCATATCGTGTTCGGTAGCCAATCAAATCGTCGGAATTTATTTTCCGCTAATCTTGTTTATATTCGAATTGTTTATATTTCGTTATGGATTCTTTAGTGAAAGGATGCATTGTTTTGGAATAATAAATATACGTATATATTCTTCTTTATACTTGATTTTACTGTAATGGGGGATAAACAACTCAAAGGTAGGTGGAGAATAGCCGGTAAAGTAAATTGACCGATCGATGCCTTCAAATATTACCTGGTCAATGTGCATAGGATATATCCTTCTATCTAAGTGACATCAGTACTACTACATACATGCACATCAATAAACATACATGTATTTCATTTTACTTACATGCAGCCATTTCTCATCGCTTGATTGGTAATATGCCCTGTCAATCAGGCCACTGTTGTTTTCTTTTTTATTTTATGGCGACTTGGGTAGAGTAAATGAAAATAATAGATTCCAATTTACGGATTTGATAAACAAAAAAGGTTTGAGTGTTTTTTTAATAATATGAATACTATTTATTATCATACAAATATTAACATTAAACGTACATAACTCACGCATTTCATATCCTATCGTATCATGCAAAGTTAAATTGTTTGCTTTATCGTCATTATGCGCCGTATGATGCAAGCTTTTGTACATCATTTAATGTTTATTCTATTTTATCGTATAGTGCATAGTGTAATGTGTTTCCTTTCGTATCGTGCATCGTATAATGTGTATCCTTTCGTATCGTTTCCTATCATGTATCAGGTATATCGTGTTCGTTCGTGTATCACATCGTATCATGCGTGTATCACGTCGTATCATGCGAGTATCACATCGTATCATTTATCTTGTAAAAATAACGTTGTATGGCCAGTGTTTGTATTTCAGGACAAAAGATCAAAGTGTAAACTTCAGATGCGATGAATTTATCTGGGGAAAATAAAGATCTTTTTTAAATTTTCATTCAAACTACACATTGTCTTTAAAATGCAATGCAGGGATTTCAAATTATTGATTAGAATCCTCCAACACAGAGAAATCTTAACAAAGAATTAATAGCTATTCTCTGTAAGCATTTGCAGTACTGTGACAACGCATGTCTCAGATTTGTATAAAATTTATACATAGTTTTGGGTCTGACCCAAAAGTAAAAATTATTAAAATATTTCTTAAGATCACATTCAGTTACCATGGAAACGGACTTTGAATATTGAAAAAATGCAGTTTTAAGCGTTTTTGAAGTCACATACAGTAAACTTCATATATACCGATCCCCAGGGGCCCACTGATCCAAACTCGTTACAGCCATATTTCGTTACATGCATTTTGATGCTAAATATGTTTCCTTGGTGTGGCCGTTCTAAATGAATGAAAAGTTAAGACCAGTATTCAATAGCTATGTTGTGATTTATTAAATATGCATTTTTTACAATTGACATACCGATAGAGTATTAATTGATTGGCAATCATTTCCTCATGTGTATACAACACATCTCCTAATAGGTAATTAGCGTGGGGATGACAGAAGGGGAGAGCAATTATTTAATAATTAGTAACTATCTGTCCACCAGGTGTGTTAATTGGGAGTACCTAGAGGGCATTTCGTTACATCAGGTGAAAACAGTGAAGAAATAATGACCACGGGACTACGAGATGGCTTCGTAAAAGCCGATAATTCGTTACATACAAATTCGTTACAGGCGAACAAAAATCAATGGAGGGTAATAGGACTTCTGCAGGGACTTTCTTTTTACTTCGTTACAAGCAGAATTTCGCTATGAACCTGTTCTTTATAGGTGAAGTTTACTTTACATTATTTATGCAGCATTCTCTAAAACAAAAACCGATGAATTATCAGTACCCTATCAATGCTCTTTCAAGTTAAGTAATAATAATGTTAGACTTATGGTCTTCATGGTAACAATACAGGTATCCTATCAAATAAGTGTTTTGGGCATTTTTTTTCAAAATTCAATAATAAATTACGTACATTTTTTAGTTGTTAATGCAAATAAAACATAAGCATTCACATTGAAACAAAGTTTGTGTTCGTTGCTATGAACATGAACTCAAGTCGCGAAAATAAAAGCCATATAAGACAATTTTTGGAATCATTTTTACTAGATCATTGAATTCTAATTGAAAGTGATGATAATTAATGAAACTATTCTAGTGGACCTTTCATTACATGAAAGATTTTTTTTTAAATATTCAGAAGATAGCCCGTTGTTATGGGATCGATTGTGTAAAATTGCACATAGGCCCAATTTGAGTCCTTTGATACGGGCATCCAAAAATGAGTAATCTGAACAAAAATTCAATCTAAAATAAAGATTAAACTTTGCTTTTTCGTATTTGTAAATAAAAATCTGTTGTGTAAGCCTGTTTCGTATTTTGAGGAAGAGGCTTCGAAAAACAGCAAAAAATACTTATTTAAAGATTGTATGCCCATATTACTATAGTTACCATTAATACCATCTGTCGTCCGTCGTCCGTCGTCGTCGTCGTCGTCGTCGTCCGTCGTCGTCGTCCGTCGTCGTCCGTCGTCGTCGTAAACTTTTCACATTTTAAACTTCTTCTCCAGAATATCTGAAGGGATTTTGATGAAACTTGGTAGGTATAAAGTACTCATGGTCCCCTACAAGTGTTGTGTTTTTTCCGGATCCGTCAACAGGTGGCGCCACCACAGCCAATAGTAGGTCCTGGGGGGTACCCTCCTATGACAAACTTCTTCTTCAGAACCGAAGCATGTATCGACACACCGAAAGCATCAGGATGATCTAGAGAGATGTCTTAAGAAGTGTTGTTATTTTTGGTTCCACTTCGAAGTCAAATTTTTGACGCGTTTTTGACGTCTTTTCGGACTTAGTCAGAAATGCACATTTTTACACTATTTCTTTAAATAACTCAATAAGTGTATGATTTTACACACTCATTTACTGCATATTTATCATATTTAACTTACTTAATGCTTTGATATGTATTTTAGGCTTAAATTTTATTTTTTTGATTTTTTTATGAATTTTTTTCTTATGTAAAAAGGAAGGGGGGGTTGATTTTCATACATTTTCTGCTTCTTTTCTATAACCACTCTTCAGATTGTCATGACATTTTGTAGATATGAGGTACTCATGCATGGTACCCTACAAGTGAAAGAATTTTGTCAAGATATCCACTTTTAGATTTTTAAGGAATATTTTTTAAGATTGTACATAGGTATAATGTATGTTTTCCATGCCCAATGGACCCATGGGGATTGGCTTCAAACCCCGACGGGATCCCGACAAAATTTTTTTCCCTTTTTAGCTCACCTGAGCCAACGGCTCAAGTGAGCTATTGTCATGGTGTTGCGTCTGTCGTCCGTCGTCCGTCGTCGTCCGTCGTCGTCCGTCGTCGTCGTCGTCGTCGTCCGTCGTCGTCCGTCGTCGTCGTAAATTTTTCACATTTTAAACTTCTTCTCCAGAATGGCTGAAGGGATTTTGATGAAACTTGGTAGGTATAAAGTACTCATAGTCCCCTACAAGTGTTGTTGTTTTTCGTCCGGATCCGTCAACAGGTGGCGCCACCACAGCCAATAGTCTTCAGAACCGAAGCATGTATCGACAAACCGAAAGCATCAGGATGATCTAGAGGGATGTCTTAAGAAGTGTTGTTATTTTTGGTTCCACTTCGAAGTCAAATTTTTGACGCGTTTTTGACGTCTTTTCGGACTTAGTCAGAAATGCACATTTTTGCACTATTTCTTTAAATAACTCAATAAGTGTATGATTTTACACACTCATTTACTGCATTTTATCATATTTAACTTACTTAATGCTTTGATATGTATTTTAGGCTTAAATTTTATTTTTTTGATTTTTTATGAATTTTTTTCTTATGAAAAAAGGAAGGGGGGGGGTTGATTTTCATACATTTTCTGCTTCTTTTCTATAACCACTCTTCAGATTGTCATGACATTTTGTAGATATGAGGTACTTATGCATGGTACCCTACAAGTGAAAGAATTTTGTCAAGATATTCACTTTTAGATTTTTAAGGAATATTTTTGGCCTAGGACATCTTTGGCACGCATAAAAACGAAAGAAAAAAGGGGGTCATGCATACCTTTTCTGCAAAATTCACTTGTTTAATGTCCCCTCCTTCCGAATTGAAAATTTGCTAATTTTTATATATTTTCAAATCGATCTATTGATTACATAAAAGGCAAAATCATGTTCAAAACTCAATTTCTACAGACAGCAGGGAATCATACATTGATTTAATGTGCTATTTTTAAATTTTCAATAGTTATGACCAATGAGGTGACAACTTTTATTCAGCCCGGTTCACCAGTCAAAAGGGAAGGGATTCCCTGCTAAAATGATTAACTGTAGTTACACCTTCTAGGTCAGAGACAACCAAATCATTTTCCATAGGCCGTAATGTTAACGAAATGCCTTATAACGTCAATACTAACATTGCTGGCCATGCATGTTATATACCGATTTGTTCATTGATTCAAGCTTTATACGAAAGTAAATTAAAAAATATAGCATGACCTGCAGCCTGTTTCACAAAAATACTTACGAACAATTTCAGGATTTTTCGTAACTTTTGATTGTTAATTTCTACTAAGTTACTTAATTGTGAGAAGTTTTGTTTTCTAAGTTATATTGAATATGTTAAAGTGATATTAGAAAACACGATACAATCTAACTATAAAACATTTTTTTACCTTTTATTAAAGGACGAAAGTTACGAAAATTCCTTAAAATTTTCGTAAGAATTTTTGTGAAACTGGGCACTGCTCTTTTTCGCACTATTTGCGTCACAAGGTACCCCGCAGAGAATTTTCAAATTTTCCCGCGCCCGTCCTCTTTAGCGGATCGGGAGCTAGGGAAATATCCGGGTATCGACATTTTAATTGCACTTATTTTTTACCTATATATATCATATTCAAACAATATACCAAAAGAAAATAGAATTGATAGCCAATCACATCTTCTGTCACATTTAAAATAACAGGCCCCCTCACCCTACAGGTTTTTCTCCAATCAGAGCCGGCCTTTTAGTGGTCTCTGACCTATAACTGTAACTGTAAACAAAGTCGCTGTACTTTAGATTTGATCCGTTTAATTCCTCCACAACCCTTTAGTACTGCGATACATTTCAGCAGATACAGTGCAAACCGAATAGATTTTTATTTAATGTGCATTATACTTGGAACACTTTCATAATGGTTATCATTCATGTACTTGGAACACTTGCATATACTTGTTATCATGTATAAAGTTTGCTCGAATTTCCTCTGTCTTAGACTCTCTTAGATGAAGTAATTTACTGACTGATTTCTTGAAGAAACGTCGAATGAGTAATCTCTTCCTCTGGATCATGAGGTTTGATACACCGTACACTGCTTTTTGGAAAACAAATTGGCCCAATTTCTGCACAATTCACTTGAATTGATAAATATTGGATTAAAACGATTCTAACTGTACGTTTCATGTATTTGAGATGAAATCAATACTATTCAAAAGCATTCTTAGATTTCAGTATACTTTAATATGAATAAAGGCAAAACCGAAAAATCTTTGTTTTTTATGCCCCTGGAATAAAAGATTCGGGAGCATATAGTTTTTGGCCTGTCCGTCTGTCTGTTTGTCTGTCTGTTTTCCGAAAAAACTTTAACATTGGGCATAACTTTTGAATGGAAGCTGATGATAGAGGTTTCATATTTCACATGTGTATTCCTTGTGACAATACCTTTCCATTGATACCAAACTTTTGACCTCGTGACCATAACCTTGACCTTTGACGTACCTTTCAAAAACTTAAACATTGCGCATAACTTTTGATTGATTAGTGATAGGGCTTTCATATTTTACATGTGTATTCCTTGTGACAAGATATTTCCATAGATACCAATATTACGCTGACCCTGACCTCTCACATACTTTACAGAAAATGGCGTTTATACAAACAAAGATGCCGCCGGGGGCATTCTCGTTTCACAAAAACAGCCTGTCAGGCTTTATAATTTCTGGCATGCTAGCTATCAATAATGAAAGGTATGGTCGTTCAGTTTTAAATAAACTTAAGTTATGAAATAATTTCATTGTTTTATTCTATTTCTGCTGCGCATTAAAGTGGGATTTTACAATATGATTTTATTTTTGATGTTGCATAATTGAACTATACTAGCTGGGCATATGACTTAAAAAAAGTTATTGTTTTGAAATGTGACTATTTTTTCTTGTTTGTACTTTTAAAGGTTGTCTGAAAAAAAAATTCTCTGCATCCGGCAAAAATCTTTTTAGAAAGGTTGTGGGCTAAAATCCCGGTACGGGCACTATCAGTATTCAATAGCAGTATGTCAATTAGAGCGTGCATGGGTATCAGGTGAGCGTTGTGCCCCCTGGGGCTCTTGTTTCATTGATCCCTACTTATATGTGAAATGTCATGAAAATCGGAGACAATGCGTGCCGAAATAGTTTAAATGGCTACAGAGAATTGCTATTGATAACAAAATAGAATTTAACATAATGTGCGGATAATTGTGTCAATTCTGTAAACAAGTTCATGGTATAGAAAAAATTTTTAAGATGAATGTGTTCCTTAGTAATGTAAGCAATTGACAGAATATTTCCCTCCCAATATCTCCTTTTTATGTCATACATGTCATCTTCAACAATTCATAAATCATGATATGAAGTATATAACAAAGTGAGAGCGAAGCAAACCTAATCTGTTTTTGTGATATTGTCGGATATTTCTATAATTCACATTTCGCATATGATCGAGTGTTCAATGACACAACCAAAAAAAAACTGGAATGTATCTTTTCGAACAAGTTTGCCATCAATATAGGATATATAGGACAAATCAATAGATTCTTTTATATTTGATGGAAAATATAGGAATCATCGGACAGTCAAAATCCATGTAAAATGCGCTGAACACAGTGGAAACAACATGTAGGGATGCGATAAATAATGGACATCAAACAAAATAATTTCAATAGACTACAAAACATAACATGACATATATCGCCAACGCATTACTCAATCAAGTTTTAAAACAAGGATGAAATTGAATACCAGTAAAATGAAGAGAACGTAAAACCAATGTAAACCAGCACCTCCCTGACCACCTTCACGATGTAAAATGGGTTCATGTATCCGTATTACATGCGAACGACCCTGCCACTTCATCGACACAAGGAAGCGTTTCGGCAGTCACAGTTCAAATTAAGAAAGCTTGAAGGCAGGACGGTGGATAAGGGATAACTCAACTGATATTTCAATGATTTGAGAAGCATAGCTTTGGTATTAACAAAAATTACCTTGAGGTGACCAAGCAAACATTTCATTAAGACAAAGGGATCCTAGTTAACACAAATTCTTCTTATGGGAATTTCTTATGAAGGTTTTGAGTTCTCTGTGGTTACGAAGTCCTGAGAGATTTTCGGTATTTCGATTTTCAGAGACGTTCACCATAAGGACACTAACCTATAAAATCAAAACCAGAGGGCGCTACTAAATGAGTTTCGGTAGTGTCTAAAAAACAATTTGGCTGGAAGCATCACTGATGAGGATTCACTATCCGAAACACGCGTCTTGTGCATTAAAATTTGTTTGAAAATGTCTTCAAGAAGATAAGATTTGGAACATGTCCGTATTATTCAAAGAACTGAAATATATTTTTATCTGATCATCCGTATTTGAACTTCCATAAAGAAAATCTATAAATTCCGTGTAAAACCCTTCCTATGTTTCAATAAAAATGTTTTGGATTAAACACAGAATTATTTGTTATCAATTATCATAATTGCTTAAATACATATTGAAATTATTATATAGTGA
Organism: Pinctada fucata; assembly: GCA_028142955.1. Lineage (NCBI taxonomy): Eukaryota > Metazoa > Mollusca > Bivalvia > Pterioida > Pteriidae > Pinctada > Pinctada fucata. Next base: position 15,149,224 of record AP027109.1, read on the forward strand.
CATTTCTCATGAAATTTCAGAAGTGATTTTCCGAAATCAAAGTTGCGATTATAATGCCAATTTCCCTCAATGAAGGATATTAATCCAATGAAGTTTTGACGTTTATTTTTATTTTTTACTTGAACATTCAATTTCTGTAGTTACTGAGTTACATGTAGACCGATTTGACGAATGTGAAAACTTGACTGAGTGTGATATTCTCCAATAAATTTCACTATTAATATTTGAAATAGTATGCCTCAAATATCTGGACGGTGAGGACCTGTGGGTGCTACAACCTGATGTTGTTGGAGATCCCCTCCTTTGTTTTATACCTCGGAGATCGACAATGTCTACAGCAATCTTCTTTCTGCATTTTCTATTCTATGTGAAGTACACTAGTGCAGATATTATCAATATTATTGTCAACATTTGAGGACATTTGAATGTTGCATGTAATACCAATAAATAAAATGTTAACGATAATAAACTCTTGTTTATTTGTTTGGAATTTACTTTTTTCATTTTTTTTAGAAGTAACAGTATTTCGAAACTACTAAATTGTCTAATTAATTTCTTAAGAAAACATATCTTTATATATTGAGGTGGCCATCTATATAACAAATTTCAAAGTCAGTGCTTCCAAGAATTATAAGACACAAGATATCTGGGTTTTTCTAACTTTTCAAGAAATATAATGTTTATCAAATTTCACTAACCGATCAAAAGTTAACCAATGAGATTTTTTGCAGTTAGAGGTGGAAGACTTTTATCATCAAGGCGAATAACTCCTTAATTGACCCTTTTCTCCACATTTTGTTATTAGATATCTACATAGTGCAAAAACTTTTTTTTACAATTTCAAAGAACATAAAGAAATACAAACCAACCAATAAAAAACAGAGTGTAAAAATGTTTGACAAATTTTTGATCTCTTCGAAGAGGGAAAAAATGAGGTGTCTTGGTTAGTTGAAAAAAAAATGATTACTAATTTCTATCTATAAACAATCCCAGATTTTCAATATCTAATAATTCTGCAAACAGCATTTCTATTTAGCTCTGAGTAAGATATGAGACTTACATTTTCAAAATCTAAAAAATGGTTCCAGAAGAGATTTGTTTACTATTTCATTTCGAATATAATTCCGTATAAGTAAAAAAAAATGATCAAACCGGTACGTCAGCATCGATATTTGATAAGTAGTCACTTAAATAAATAAAATCAGAATTGAGAAAATAATCGTTGTTTATTGAAAAATCTTTTTATTCTATTGCTTTTCCTTCTGTCTTTCGTTGTCGGTTCATTCAGCAGAAAGTTGAACTTAATGTACGTAGCAACCTTTCTATATGATAAAGCAATTCTAAACATGATATAAATGCTGACTTACTTTTGATATGACTTCGATCGGTATGTCCTGAACACTGATTGGTCATAATCAATGTTACGCAGGAAACAAAAAATAGGCACCCCATGTTATCGACGTGCACAACGCTTTTGTAAAAGATTTATTATATTCCGTGGTCATTTATATAGTCTCTGACAAACAAAACATTGAAACAATGCATTCCTAATTTTAAAATTGCGTGATGAACACGTGTAACATATGCTTATTCCACACACTACATGGATATTGATTTTAAGATTATTTTTCATTTGTTATTCTCATTTTTACTTTTTTATCGTATTTTCTGTTGCTTCCAATAATGTTACAATCGATTTTCATGAATATGAAAATATTTAAATTACACCCATTTTTAATTTGCCTGATGTGTAGGTAGGATATACATTATTAGGAACAACTTAGCCTATGATTTTGAAAACAAATTGGGTTAAATGGGAAATAGAAATAGTATGAATTGTTTAACCCCATTGAAGGATTCCCATATAGCCCTTGCTAAAAGGGGTCTTGTTTTCAACCATTTAAATATAATTCAATTTACCAATTAAATTTGCATAATTATATGATTTAACTATGAACAAACTTAACACAGATGAATCCAAATTAATATCAGTATACCTCCGTATCAAAATTCTAACATTATCATCATATTTTACAGGAACTTTTCTCAACTTGTCAGATGCGAAAGAATGACATTCATAATTCAGATTTTATTAATAAAAATAAACAAATAATAGAAAATGTTGTTGTCAAGGGGTTTGTATAATGGTTTTAACAACTTGACATGAAATTGGTATTTAGGAAATTTAAACTCTTTCGAATAAATTTAAGGGTATCTTGATCATTGCAAAAAAAATATCATCACTTTACACTATTTCTTTTATGTAACAAATCGCTGGTAGTTGAATTGTGTTTTACCTTCTTTTCTTCTATTTTGGGAATAAACGGGATGTGAATTGTGTATACATGTATTCAATAGATTTAGATGAATGGTATTTACTCTCACAAAGATATCGATGCCTTAGTTATTGTTATAACCCTTATACTTTTTAAGATATGGAACTTTTCTTTTCCCTACCGCCTTTCTTTTATTTTTTCTTAAATTGTGAAAATATGCAGTGAATGCAATATTTCTGAACCGGTTGTTGTACTTTGAAGGCGGTTGTGTTAGGTATACTCTTATGGTTTATTTGATATTAGGGAGAGCCGAGGCTCGAAAAAGTTTTTCTTTTTTTTTCTAGTGTATCTGTAACCTCATGAATAATAGCAGTAGAAATGACACTTCTCATCATTATTTTCAAATTTGCAAGACAGCTACGGAGTACCTATTTCTATACCCATATTTTGTTCATTTTAATTAAATTCATAGGCCCTTCTAAACATTTTGATGGGTCATATCTGGGTATAGGTCTTCAACTGCAGGAGATATGGCACTTAGAGAATCCCTAAATCCTTAAAATTTGTTCCTCAAAAATTGTGCTCAGTATTAAAGAGGCTTTTTTTCTCATTGATTACCAGGTTCCAAAATGTATATCCTCACCTTTTTAACACCTATGGCTTGTACTTCAACAATTGGAAGATTAACCTCGGCTAAATTCTCGTAGTCACATCGGAATCAATCTTATCTGCCCCTTTTTAAACACCACATACATTTTATTAGCATTTAAGATGTGTCCCTACTCGAACCGTTATAGGTTTTTCCTTATATGCAGCAGTTTGCGTATAACGTTTTACAAGGACTGGTGGCAGACGAGCCAGCGCATTGAAAAACGCAAACAAAAGGTCTTAAATGCAAAAAGAAACAAAATATGGGGCAAAGCAGTAATGTCCACATCAATCATATAGTTTATATTCTTATTCGAGAATGTAATGAAATTATAAGGGGTACCCTTATGTTTGGAGCCATATGTTGATCATTTATAGAATTGTCTAGTACCTGTATGTGATTTTTTTACCACCTATATACATTATCTAATGAAATGATGCAATATGAAGAAATCTCATCGGTTGTCTTTTTTTAACAAAAAGTGGGATAAACTATATATCATTTACCGAAAATATGATAAAAATTATAAGAGGGTACCCTTATTTTTGGAGCCATATCTTGATATAAAACTATGTACCTTTATGTCACCTTTTCTTCCTCTAGATACATAATCTGATATATAAAATAATATAAACGAAAAAATCGTCTTTTTTGTGAAAAAAGTTAGATAAAGTATATGATATTGGTCCAAAATGTGATGAAAGTATATGGAGTGCCCTTATGTTTGGAGAAATATCAAACTTAGATGTATGTTAGAATATCATTTTATGTGTTAATATTTCTTCTATAGACTTTTTATCATAGAATAAAAAAATAAACATATTCTTATCATAAATGAAGTTGGAGGGTTCAACGGCATAATTATACTGGATATTTGATATTCTTCAAATTTAATGAACAAGGATACCTTTTCATAATGTACCCTATCTTTGATGAAAAAATAAATGTCTATGTCTGTGTTTAATTTCTCATTTGGACCACTGTGTTTATAAAAACCCCTTTAAGGGGGTTCAGAACAGTATCCGAAAGAACTCCATCGGGAAACTCTAGATTAATTATGACGTCATAATAGAAACTGGTGACATTGGCGCGTTTTTCGCAAGAACGTCAGCGTTAGATAACGTAAAAATAAGGGGGAGGGGGTAATAAAATCACTATAACTTGAAAACTGACGGTCAAACTTCAATAGGAACTTATCGGTGTTTCTATTGATATATGAAGAATGACAAATATGGGTAATGACCATATCCCTGTATACAGCATACAATCGATAATTCAGAAAATCAGAAACCGAAGGCATACAAAATCAGGATAAATCAGGAACCAAAGCGAACAAATAAGAACCTCCACCATATGAAGAGAAGCGAATTCCCGATGTGGGAGTATCAAGATAATATCAAGTTTTTTACAGAAAATAAATGATAGTGTTTTAGATGAACATACTTTATTATTAGAAATTAACAACTCAAAGATGTTATGAAAATAGACATAAATTTATCTCCTTTCGACAATTTCTTTGAAAAGTCTTAGTGATTATTTATAATTCTATACCTATCCAATTGCCCACATCATATCTAAATGAAAAATACAGAACTATTCTGCCTCTACATAAGATTTGTACCTGTTTTTCATTACCTAAAGTGTGTTAATTTTATTACAACATTTACGGTCCATTTTGGGACTTACAATAGGTATACATGTACGTTCGTAGCTTCAAAACTAACAGTAACAAATTGATGAAACTTTGCATGTAGAAAAAGTATGTTTCAATTATTAATATTTATATTTTAGAAAAATTAATTGATAGGATCAGTATTTATGAGGCTGTCCTGGACCTCCTTAAATACAAATTTTATATGTTAAATCTATCCACCTTAACACATAACATACATTTGTATCTGTCGGTTTACCCATGGTCCTAGTGAGGTTCGAACCAGCAACCTAACGGTCACTGGCCCGACACACTTACCTCTAGAACACCGCGCCAACTTATCTACCATTTTTGAGTGTATATTTTTTCAGATATATCTCATTTCAATTTGTTGAAAGCTAAACGGCTTTGTTTTTCCTTGAGCAACAAGTGACTTAAAAAAGGTTGGTTTTTAAAGAAAAAATCGTAACATTTAATAAGATTAATCAAGTTCTGTTGGATTCTTAGATACATCAGTACGAAAATCATGATGTTGCAAATAGGATATCTCAATCCTTTGAATTACTCCAATCAGTAATTGTCAATAAGTTATTATGATTCATTCATTGTCGATTTTTTTTTCCTGAAATACTGAAAATATCAACACTTACCACAATCTTCAAATCTCTCTGTATTTCATGGAATGGATGCTGATTCCGATTAAAATTTACAGTCGGATAATGAAGTGTATTGTCCTTATGGTCGGAAATGTCAGGATGAAATATTTATATTATACTTTATAGAATTTTACGTCTTCAAATTCATAGCATCATTTATGAAAAGATGAATTTGCAGCCTTCAATTTGGCTTCATATTCCTTAATATAGTGCGGATAATTCAAAAACGTATCCATAAAAGGAATATTCAACTCTATGTGTTTCAAAGGGCCAGTAAGGTACTATTACGAATATATAGAACTTCATTGCTGCGTAATCCGGGGTAACCTTTGCGTTTGAGACTGATGGTAAATAAATAAAAGACAAAATAGGCATACGCAAAAATCCCAAAATTATGGAGGGGATCTCCAAACAGACCTGGTTACAGTATCAACAGCAAATGACCGAAACACCCATTGCGAAAACACAAGCACAGAAAAAGACGAAACGGGGACATGCGACATATAAACATCAAACACGAAAGACTACTGATAAACCAACAAGACAAAGGCAACGCTATAATCGAATCGAACTGAATATGTGCATGTACAGCCAATTTAAGGTATCCGTTGTACAATTGAGCCATTTTACATAGAGTTTTAATCATCTCCATTTTAAAGTATTGTAAATTTCATGCCTGGTAAGGTATTATAAACTATATATTTTCTGAAAAGTAATGATGCCCTGAGTACAGATATAAGACTCCCGGGTTTTAAAAATCAAAGAGGGTAAACTCTTGTGCAACTTTGTTATTTTGCATATGTTATATAGAGGAAATAGACAATTTATATGCTTCATCAGTTATTCCCCTTTGTTTTCTGGCCCAAAAATTATTATTTCTGAGCAGTGGACGTTATGACCTTTCAGAAAATATATAGTTTATAGTACCTTACCAGGCATGGAAAAAAGCCCAATTGTACATCGGATACCCTAAAAACTACAAAAAGAAGATATTATGCTAGAAATTCTCGAAAATACAGTACTGGAAACACGAAATATCTTATGAAGGAGACAAAAGGCTTTAAAAAAGCACAAAGAATGAAAATGCTCGAAATCGAAATGTCATTGAAATACCCCCTCTCCCCCAAATTAAAACTTCTTTATATCATGACCATTATATGTTTTATTAGCCTGTAGTTTCATGCCAAATCCAGAATTAAGTTTTAGTTAAAAGAAAAGAATGGGATCTCCAACAACACTCGGATGCAGCATCCACAGCAAAACCCCAAAACATCCAATGAAAAACACGTAACAGACACCCACAGAAGAGAAAAGAAAACACCAACTCAAACCATAAAAACATGAAACACAAAAGACCACACATAAACCAACGAGACAAAATAACACTCCTGAATCAGAGTACCTCCAACAAATGTCACATGTATGTGAAATATAGGTTATCCCCTGTAGTAACCTAAACCTTGCATGTACTATCATTAGACCATTTGTCAATAATGGCTGTTATCGCACAAATAGTCACATGATGACATAATGTCACATGTTATCAGTTGATTTTATAGACGAAAAGGGGGCGCAAATTGATGTGATCCCGTACAGATTAAGTTATTTTTATGAAGCTTGAAATGTAAGTATTTCATGTGTCTTGTATGTAATATTTTCTTCTGTGTATTCTTTTCATTTGGACCAAACATCCTGATTATATGACAAAATTAGTCATGTGTAAAAGATACTAAATTTGAAAATATAGACCGAGGCTACAGACAGTAAATATCATAACATATCTAAAAGTAAGTGGTCAAAATTGTTTTACAATCAAACAAAAATGAGTAATTCATATTTGCTCACAGTGTTTGAGTGAAAAGTAATTTTAACTGCCACTTTGATACCCTAAAACAAATCAGGGAATCTCCAACAACACTAGGTTGCAGCATCCGCAGCAAAACTCCAAAATCACCCAATGCAAAAACAGAGCAGACATGCACCGATAAAGATGCAAAAGGGACAAGGAACCCAGACGCACATCATTGAAGCATCAAACACAAAAGACCACACATAAACCAACGAGCTCCAAGAAGTCCTCTACTCGTGGGTATTTTCACTTACATAATTATACTCAGACAAACTCAAATTACAAAGTATTGGTAGTTTCATGAAAATATATTGTCTCGTTTATCCATGAAACAGCGATTTATAGGCCCATATCAATAAGCTAGCGATTTAACACAGAACGAGTCTGCAACTTTCGCCGAAATTGAAAGTACAAATTCGTGACGTCAGAAGTGTGTATACACTACACATTCACACGATGACGTGATGTGAAATATAGTACATGTGTCTCTTTGTTTATATGGTACATTTATAATTATTTTTCATTTTTCGGTTTAACCATTTTCAAAGTAAATTATACATCAGTGTTTTTTTTTAAAGACCTGTACAATTTCATTGTCGGATCCATCCAGGTGGAGTGAGGGGGGGGGGGTTCTTCCCCATTCCTGGTAAGAAGTTACATGAACACGGAAAATATTAAAAAATGAAGGGAGGGTGAGAGATCGAAATTTTATAGAATATGAAATCCTAAGTAAAGCCTTTCCTAGCTGTCTAGATCGGATCTCAAATTGATATTCTAATCAGCTTATAAATAGCTAGGATTGAGGGGGGGTGACGCAACTGTATTAGGAAGAGGGTGAAAAATGAAAACTAATGTCATTGAATAGACGACACATTTTTAGCCGTTTCAGATAATATGAAATTTATTTTCTGAAGTTATATAAAGTTGTGAAGGTAAATAAATTTAAATGATGGGTCGACAAAAAAATAAATGATATGGCCTGGAAAGTTGTCTGTTAGAGCTAGCTACGTTCAGGATTTCAGGGAAAAACTTTCTTGAAATTCAATACCGGGAGAAGATCATGTAATGTATATCGAATAAAATGAAATTCTAATCGTTTCAGAATTAAAAGGAAAGTAACGAGCGTTCTTCGTCAACATTAAGTGATCGAGTATCTCAGTACGAGAGAGAGAGAAAGATTTACATTTCCGAGGTACATTACAAGAATTCAAAATGGACTTAATTTATTAATAATACTATCTTCGCTCCAACAGATTATGATCACTGTGTTGCCCAGAACAATAAGAAAATAGATATCCGGAATACATATACAAGTATTTGATATGGTATCTTGTTTATGATTATCAATTATATTTTTTTCCGAAATTCAGTCGCGACTCCTTCCGCAATTAAAATTTACGTCCCCACCCCAATATATCGAAAATTTTGTAAACATGTAACAGGTTATGCTCTGCATATTGAAAACTGAAGTTCTTGCGTACTTCGATGTTCCACACGGATCCGTTTCAAACCAGGTTTCGTCATAAGCATGTCAAAGACGGAGCGTAGTACTTAGGACACCGTTCATTAATAAATCTCTCGTATTTACGTTGTTACGTAGGCATCTGCTCATCCGAGAGGTTCTTTTCTATTATGATACAATATTAATTTTTCTCAAACATGCTCTGCGCCTTATTTAAATCTCCAACGTCCAATTACAAAACTGTACGTGTCTTAAATTTACGTACAGGTACTTGTGTATGCGTTCGTCCGTAAAATTGTCATGTCATTTTAACTTAAGTGATCAGTCAATAGGTAAATTTGTTTTTGCAGACACGACACTGTCATTTTATTTTAGATCTGGCGGACATAAATTGCATAGAAAATCTTTGGGACAAAATGCGAGAATCTCGCAAAATCGCGCCCCAAAATGATCCCTGCGTTTGATGAAACATTTGATGGACATCTATTTGTTTACATTCAATAAAAAATTTTGTTTTACAAAACAATAATCGTCAAACATCGTATCGTTATTTATGAGGGGGGGGGGGTCTGGAGACGAGTTTTATGTCTGAAAATTCGGGTGAGAGGGGGGTTAATATTTGTCTTTAACAGTTGTTGCATACTGACTTTTTTTCGGCACTTGGGGCCTGTATATATGTAAAAAAATTCCTTCTTTCTTTCTTTTTTCCCCGCTTACAAAAATAAGTACATTAAACATGTCGATGGCTTATATTTTTACATTTAATTCTCACCGATATTTCACAGACATAATTTCTCCCTCTTTTAACATGTACATTTTTGTACATGGCATGCTTTTTCCAATGTAAGGAGGGTAATATTTATTGAAGTACGTACGTGTCGACTGGAAGTGGGGAGGTACAAAAGTCAACAAAGGCGGGTGGTATCAATAGGCTGAACGGGAGGGAGTCAGGTTACCGGGGAAATTATAGAATTTTGTAAATAGGAAACCATATACAAGCGTGATCTAGACGGTTAGGACGTCATGACCCCTTGGATTCGCCAAAAATGCAGACTTTTTCTTTGTTTTACTAGTACATGTAGTATGTTTTTCTTTTCCGAAATAGACGGCTTATCCCAACCCCCACTTTCTTTCCGGGGGAAAGGAAGGTTGATTCCCTTAAGATTTTTTATCTATATATGCCTTAGAATCCCTCTCTGGGATAAACTTTAGGATTCTGGAAGTCGTTTAAAATATATCAAACAGGTACTTACGTATATAAATAAATTATGTACTTAGTAGTTTTAATGTAAATATTTAGGTTTCATTATTAAATGCTCTTTTATCATATTTATCACTCATACACTCTTATTTGATATGTCCTTTATTTTGGCATTTATAAGAATACATTAGTACATGTATCCACAACATGCATGTACATTTCTATATATAGCGTTATGAAACGTGGTTCCCTTTTACACACTTCTGACGTACTTCCGGTGTGCACAGCTATTTTGAGAAATTGGAAAAGGTGGTAAAATATAAATTGGTCTATATCAGCTCTGAAAGAGATTACATAATGAGGAAATTTCTTATTGGAATTTAGTTTGATATGAACTGTAATATACACGAAAATCTCCACGACTAGAGAACTTCTTTAATGGGCAAGCAGTGCCAACATATGACGGCCATCTGCCACGCATGTAGCAGACGGTGTAGTTATATCTTTTGACCTTATCTTTTTTAAAAAATAAACAAATTGGAAAAGTAGTGACCATGTTAATTTTGGAGACGAGGAAACATATATCAACATCGTATGTTTTTGTTTTTTTTTTTTGTTTAGCTGCTTTCTTGTCAGTCAGGTTTCGGACCAATGTCGAAAATATTCTAATTTTCGATGTTATAATGCTATATTGTGTCAAATTCGGAAACAATAGTCAGATAGCAAAAGCGGAGATATATAACAAAGGCAAAATTAAACACTTTAAATGTTTAACGTCTTCAAATTCATTAGCATAATTTTTGAGCAGATCAATTTACAGTATGGACCAGACATGCAGGTTTCGGGTATTTAACCACGTGAGTGATCCTCAATCTAAACAATGTAATATGGCCAATCAATGAAAATTATGTCCTAAAAATACAGAAAGACGTAGCAAGATGGCTGGGATATGATGCTACAGGACCCAAGTTTTAGAAATTTGAGAAAATTTTGTAAACAGAAATTTTCAAATGCGTTTGAAGAAACGGCCAACTGAAATTGATCGAACTTGGCTACAAGCTATATTTCATGCTACAATGTATTAACATCAACTTCAGAAAATGGTAATGTGATTTTTTCGACACTTAACACTACAATCCCGCATTCTAAATTGAAAGAAAGACTCGCAAAAATTATAAGTAATGGTTTTTGCAAGACTCAAGTAAGATTCCAAATGGTTTACGCAAGACTGAACTTGATATAGTAAGATTCCAAATGGTTTACACACTGCATAAACCAGTGTTTATTCAGATTCCAAATGGTTTACGCAAGTTTCAACAAGATTACACATTTGAAAACTTTTCTAACGTCAGTTTCTATATGGTTTACGCTAGCCTGAACCTGATTTTGAAAGGTTCCAAATGGTTTACGCAATGCGTAAACTTGTGTTGATTCAGATTCCAAATAGTTTACGCATGTTTCCATATGGTTTACGCAAGCAAACCTTTATATCATAAAACGGCAATCAAGGTAAAATATGCGTAAACTATCTGGAATCCTGAAGTTTCAATTGATTACGCAAGTTTCAGTTGCGGAAACTTGATGGAAATTACCAGATTACGCTGGTTTAAACCATTTGGAATTTGAGCGGGTAGTCTGGTTACGCAAAGCGTAAACTTGAGTTTCAGAGACGGAATCCTTGCGTAAACTATGTGGAAACTTTAGGTTTCCGCAAAGTTTCCATATAGTTTACGCAGTGCGTAAACTTCTTTTTTCACCCAGTGGTTTACAAGCAATTTAACCGGCAATCGCAAATATAAATTTATTGTTGTTAACTTTGACAAAACCTTCTTTGTAAAAGAAAAGTCCAATTCTGGAGATAAGTATACTGAAACAGATACTATTCAGATGTAAAACTTCCTGATCGACAAATTTTTGTGGTGTTTAAAGGACAGGTATTCCAGCATATCGTCGGAATTCCAATGGGGACCAATTGTGCCTCACTCCCTCCCGACATTTTTCTTTACTCGTACGAAGCTGAATTTATTGAATCTTTTGTCTCTGAAGGGAAACGATACTTAGATTCTGACTTCAACTTCGCTTACATATACATAGGTCTACGATGTGTCGTTCATCAATAATCGAAAATTCGCGGATTACCTCAGCAGAATCTATCCTCTTGAAATCAAAGACACTACAAAGACAAATAATTTAGCATCCAATTTGGCCGTAATGTTGTCCTACGACACAGGTGGTCAAATGAACACCTCACTCTATGACAAACGTAACGATTTCAATTTTTCAGTTTCAACATCATAAATTTCCTTTTCTGTGTAGCAACATCCCTGCATCGCCTGCTTATAGCGTGTTCGTATCTCAAGTACCAAATATAAAATTTTATTCTGAGAGCTAGGCGTCTTTCAGATAAGCTTCTCAGTCGGAGATACGTGTGTGACCGACTAACATCGTCACATCGTCACTGAGGAAGTTCTACGGTCGATATGGGGAACTCGTCATACACAATGATGTCCCACTCTCCAGAGTGGTGGATGATACTCTGTCATTGACCATTTGTACCATCCAACCAAAGGTTTTACCTTATATCTTTCAAACGGAGGTAACCGGATGTGACAAGTGTATCGACTTGATGTGACGGGTGTTACAAGCAGGAGATGCTGACTCTTCGTGGGCACCTGGTCTCACTCCCATATCGGGAGTTCGCTTCTTTTCATGTTTTTGAGATTTTTGTTTGTTTGCTATGGTTCCTGTTTTATCCTGATTTTGTATGCCTCCGGTTTATGATTTTCTGCATTATCGATCTTGTGCTGTACATGTATATAGGGATGTGGTCATTATCCATATTTGTCATTATAATGAGAGATGAGCTATTTTAATCACTACAAAGTATCAGCTTATGTACATGTACACCTTTCGAACTAGCTTGATAACGTGCGTTGTGACACGATTGCTTTTCATTACATGTACTGTTCTGTCTCTATCTTATCATAGGGTCATGTGCAGTTTATCACATTACTTTTGTACACAAAGGTACTAGGTATGTTACACAAAGACTTTACAAGAAAAAGGGGCGTTACCGACAGATGTCTCCCTGAGTTATAATATTGACCCATCACTTCAATTGTAAGAGGTATGTTAAATTTTTACATGTACATGAAAATATTCATAATTATGAGGTTATTCGTTTCTTTTCTTTATTGTTGTAATAAACAACTTCAAATTTACATGATAAAAGTTCCTTTCGTAAAAATGGATTTATTAGTTGTATTTCATTACCTTTCAATATTAATCTTATCAAATGATCACAGGTAAATAGTCAGTTAATTGTTTCTGTACGTAGGTTGTTACTTGTGTACTTCCCGAAAGATTATTTAGAAAGGGAGGGGGGCGTTGTTCAAAGGATTCTTCCAGAACTTTCATATTAATATATTACTGCAATCGTAAGTAGTTCTTTTTAATAATAGACCTTTATTTTTTTATATTTTCTTTATTGATGTAAGAAAGAACTTCAAATATACGAAATAAGATTTCATGTTTAAGAAAGATACATTCCAGAATTTAAATGCATATATTTCAATATTGACAATGCAAATATCATACCAAAGTAGCTTCATAAAATGGACCTCTTTCTTTCAATAATCGTTAATTTATCTATTCCTTAATGCTTTTTAAATATGACTTTCACTTGTTACATTGTACCTGTATAAATATGAAACATTGATGAACCTTACCGAGCTAGATATACATAACGTGGAAGTTCAAGTTACTAATATTTGTCGAAATAATTCAATTACACCATACGGTTGTATGACAATTTTCAATATGCATCAATACAAATTATGTCTACAGTCTATTAATAGATTGTCAGAATGCGTAAATGAATCTATTAATCGATACGTCATGATTATGAACACGGCTAATGAATACTTTGCACATCAAATTGTGTCTGACAAAACAATATGGGTGTTTAATTAATAACTGATAGATTTGAAGTGTAAAATCTGATATGACAGGATACATGTATACCAGATATAAACGCTCTGTACATGCTCATGTACCAACAATTTTCAATTTTATCTTAATGAATTTCAGTCTTATCTTGTCGCCCGATTTTATCACAAACATGAGTGACAAAGTCGCCTCCTCAATTCCTCCTCAGACGTTTGTTGAATGTGGCCTTTGTCAAGGAAACGCCAACATTTCATGGTTTTGTAAGAACTGTCCGACCTCACTTTGCGATGCATGTGCAACTACCCACAGAACGACCAAACAATACAAGTCTCACACCATTGTCGAAAGGACTTATACCGTCCTTAGATTATTTGGACCAGCAAAGATAGCAGAACAATGTGAAGTCCATCCCGAGAAAGACATATCTTCATACTGCAACAAGTGTGACGTTCCTTGCTGCATATCCTGCTTAGTCCAAAACCATCAGCGACATGAAATCTCCACCATAGAAGACAAATACCTGGATGCTGAAAAAAGATTGAATGTTTACTACAAGCAGCTTGATACCGATGTCAGACCAACGGTGGACGAAATGGAGGAACAGGCAAAAGAAGATGTGAAAGAAGACAATTTAACGGTCGAAAAAGTCATAAATGACATAAATGAATTTCGCAAAGATTTTATTCAAAATTGTAATAGGTCATGTGATGATCTCATTACGGAAGTAAAAAAACTATCAAAGGAAAACATTCAAGCGTTGGAGAAAATAGAAAAATCAAAGAAAACGATTAAATCATTAAAAAAAGAAATTGAAGAGAAAATTGAAAGGGGAAAATTAGACATCATAAAGTATGAACCTCCAAAACTCGAATCTCTTACCCCAACAATAATAAGGCACAAAAAAGTTGAAATATCATTTGAACCTTCCATGAAAATGTTAGAGGTTATGAAAAAATCAGTTGGGGAAATTAAGTTCAAAGAAATTGAAAGAGAAGCAATGAACAGATCCACAATGTTGAGATCTATACATGTAGAAAAATTACATTCATTTGATAGTCAGATAGGAGCCACATCCCTGACCCCAGCAGGTAACCACATGGCCTGGATTATGAAGTATAGTAGTCCTACCATGTTTCTGTATAACGATAAGGGTGAGGTTGTGAGGACTGTGACAGTGGAAGGTATTGCTGGCATCAAAGACATGGCCATCACACAGTCAGGGGATATGGTAGTTACATGTGGAGACATGAAAGTCAGATGTGTATCAGAGAGTAGTAAGGTATCAACAATGATAGACACGGCGCCGTTTGGTTGTTATGGTGTCTGCGTGACAAACAAACAAGATATTGTAGTGTGTATGAGTGACAAGGTTGATAAGAATCACGTGACTGTGTACTCACCTGATGGACGTAGTAAGCTACGTGAGATACGGGGTAGGGACGGTCAGGGAAAACACCTTATTACCCGTCCTTATCGTGTGGTACAGAATGGTCAGGATCTGTGTGTAGTGAATGAAGAAGAGAATGTGGTATGTGTGGATGAGAGAGATAATGTGAGATGGGTGTATGACGGTAAGCAGGCTAAGCTTGGGAGGTCATTTGATCCATTGGGTATATGTGTAGATAAATACAAAAACATGTTGGTCACTGATTTTAGCAATCGCTGTGTACATTATATAGATAGGGCGGGCGGGCTGATACAGGTGATACTAACAGAGGAACAAACAGGGTTATGGTATCACTGGGGGATATGTATAGATGGTGTAACTGGACATATCTGGATGGGGAATAGCACTACAGACATAGTTGTTGCAAAATATTTGGAATGAAATATACGGAGAATAAATCAAGACAGTTTTCGGGGACATCATACGGTTTGAGAAGTGTGAGAAAAACATGTAAATAATGTCGAAGGGTTCCAACTCTCTACCTTCTTGAAGAAAATTCCAAATCAATTTACATACACCAGACACATGTTTCGAATATTAAATTCTCATCAGTGACGCTTTCAGCGGCGCCACCATAAATAGTTTCAGTAGCGCCCTCTTTAATTTTTTGAAGTTAGACTTTTACATTACAGAGAGCACGCGGCTCTAAATTTCCTGTAGGGTCGATTCAGTAGCATATCCAAATAAAATCTATGTTCAAAATAGCATTAGAGGGATTGTGCTAAGATGTTAAACTTCTTTAATTTCGATGATATTTATCGGTGAAATGGCTAGTATCCGAAATAGCAAAAAAATATATTTTAAGTCTCATTGATTAAAGGCCAAAACAAAGCTTCTTTCAGGTGACAGAGCTGGAAAGAAGTAATTAATACACTTGACAAACATCAGGCCACGGGAAACGATTTTAACTGCTCCACACTGCAACGTGAAATAAGTTTCTATATTAATAATGTCGAATGGTTCCAACTCTCTACCTTCTAGAAGAAAATTCCAAATCAATTTACATGCACCAGACACGTGTTTCGAATATTAAATTCTCATCAGTGATGCTTCCTGAGGCGCCACCATAAATAGTTTCAGTAGCGCCCTCATTAGTTTTTTGAAGTTAGATTTTTACAGAGAGCGCGCTGCTCTAAAATTCCTGTAGGGTCGATTCAGTAGCATATCCAAATAAAATGACAAACATCACACCACGAGGAACGATTTTAACTGCTCCACACTGCAACGTGAAATAAGTGTCTATAGTAATAATGTCGAAGGGTTCCAACTCTCTTTATACTTATGTAATAAAGATAGCGATATTCAGTGTATAGATAACGAAGACGTATTGTTGAATTAGATGAGAATTGTTAAATAATTAGAATAAATATATGAATATATTCATTTATGAAGTTAAAAGAAATTTGTTGTATGTGGCATCTGTAAAAGGAATACTAACCTTTCATGGTTTTGTAAAACTGTCCAACTTCACTTTGCGACGCATGTTCAACTACTCACAGAAGGACCAAACAATACAAGTTTCACATCATTGTCGAACGGACTGATACCGTCCTTCGATTATTTGGACAAGCAAAGATAGCCGAACAGAGTAAAGTCCATCCCGAGAAAGACATGATACTGTAACGAGTGTGACGTTCCTTGTTGTATATCCTGTTTAGTTCAAAGTCATCAACGTCATGAAATCTCAACCATACAGGACAAATACCTGGATGCTGAAAAAAGATTGAATGTTTACTACGAGCATCTTGATACCGATATCAGACAGATATCAGACCAATGGTGGTGAAATGGAGAACCAGGCAAACGAAGATGTGAAAGAGGACAATTTTTCAATCCATGACCCCAACACGGACTTGGCTATGAATTATAATAGTCCTACCATGTTTCTGCATGACGATAAGGGTAAGGTAGTGAGGACTGTAACAGTGGGAGGTACTAACGGCAAAATGGTATGACAGTCAGGGGAGATGATAGTTACGTGTGTAGACAATAAACTGAGGCGTGTATCAGTGAGTGGTAAGGTATCTACAATGATAGACACGGCGCCGTTTGGTTGTTATGGTGTCTGTGTGACTGGCAAACAAGAGATTGTGGTGTGTATGAGTGGTCAGGGTGATAAAAATCACGTGGCTGTGTACTCATCTGATGGACGTAGTAAGGTAGGTGAGATACGGGGTAGGGACGGTCAGGGGAAACACCTTATTAGTCATTCTTACTGTGTGGTACAGAATGGTCAGGATCTGTGTGTGGTTAATATTGGTTGGAATGTGGTATGTGTGGATGAGAGAGATAATGTGAGATGGATGTATGACGGTAAACAGGCTAAACTGGAAAGGTCATTTTACCCATTTGGTATATGTGTAGATAAATACAACAACCTGTTGGTTACTGATATGAACAATGCCTGTGTACATTATATAGATGGGGAGGGAGGACTGATACAGGTGATACTGACACAGGAACAAACAGGATTATAGTATCACTGGGGGGATCTATGTAGATGATTTGACTGGACATGCCTGGGTTGGGAATGAATTCCACAATGTTGTTATTGCGAAATATTTAAAATAAATTAGAGAAGAATCATAATACAGTATGAGTAATGAGAGAAAGACATTTCATGTAATAAAGATAACAATAATTAGTGTATAGATAACGAAGACGCTTAGTCGACACAAATGACTGTAAAAATGATAAATATAATTGAATAGATTAATTTATGTACATTGTATGAAATAGATATTAATGCGTCAAATCTACACTGCATAAATTATATATTTGCTTCCTTATTGATTTATCTTGGATCTAAATAACATTCGATACCCATATTCTTGTCTTTCATTTTATTTTTCTCTTCTTGGACATTCATTGAAAAATATATCGTCATACTGAAAAAAAAAACTTTTTCAATCATCCATGATAACAAATTAAATAGCATGGAAAGAGAAAAATTCAGAGTTTCAGAGTTTTTTTTTTTTATTATGAACTTACTTCGTGAAGACTTTGTATCAGATATCCAACAAAAGATTGATTACTTACTTAAAGATAAAAAGTCCTTGCAAGACATAACTTCAAGTGTAATAACATGAGGTTAACTGATTATACTTATATTTGTAACAAAATATTAATTTGGAAAAAAAAATTCCTAATATATGATGTACAGATGTTGCAATACAACATATTATAATGAAATAATTCTAGTATGACCTTTTATTTTCTATCTATTATTGAATTACTTGTAGACTATATATTTGTACGAACTGCAAAATTAAATGTTTTTATCTAACACTCTGTTGTTTTAGAAATATGTGATACTTTAACTGATACATCACTGGATATGTGGTACCGTACATTTAGAAATATTCCCAACAAGCACGTACTACAGCAACTACAGGAAAAAGACTTAAACAACAAGTTAATAACCTCTCAATAAATAAAGACTACAATGCGATAAAGAAGATAGTGAGAAGATATCAACAGCACTCACAATAGAACACCAAATTGAGCATCAACGGACACCTAGCAAGCTAGAGGTGGGACCAGGTACCCGGGAGGAGTAAGCGTCCCTTATTTACCAGAGTGTGAAAAATACTTTGTCTTAAAATGTACCGAAAGACATAGCAGGATGGATGGAATATGATACTACAGGACCCACATTTTAGAAATTTCATTATATTTTCGAATGCGTTGAAGAAACGATCAACGGAAGTTGATAGAACTTGGCTAAATGTGCCCTCGGGGACTCCAGGTCCACCATCAGTGACACTCACCAAATGGTACAAATGTCTTCAAACTAAACAGCATAATTAAGATAAAACATTTGAAAAGTATGAAGCTTAAATGTGTCAGTTGGTCCGTTGATGCTCAATTTGGTGCTCTATTGTGAGTGCTGTTGAGATTATCGTCAGGATCTTCTTTAACTCATTTGAACAAAAAACAACTCCCATATCGGGAGTTGGTTTCTTTTCATATGGTGGAGATTTTTGTTTCTTTGCTTTGGTTCCTGTTTTATCCTGATTTTGTATGCCTTCGGTTTCTGATTCTCTTAATGATCGATTTTGTGCTGTATACAGGGATATGGTCATTATCTGTATTTGTCATTCCTCCAGTAGGAGAATAATAAGAGTTCTCTCCTCATGTTTAGCATTGAAGGGTTCTTCAGTATTTATCCGGAAACCATTATTCCGAGTACATTTTACCTAATGATGACCTTGATCTGTCACTTGATGACCTCAGGATGATTATGCTTCTTTCCAATAAAAAAAAATTGATTTGGATAGGTGACCATTGGTTCTTTATCTATCACCTGGAAACCATTATTGTAAGTGTACTTTTTGTACCTGAACTTTGACCTACTGACCCAGAATCAAAAAGCTCCTTCCCTTCTTTTAAATGTCCAAATTTGATTTCAATAGGTTAACAAAGTCATGGATTTAAGATCTTGAAACCATTATTTTTAGTGCATTTTTTCAAATTTGATTTAGACCGGTGAATTTGGTCTCAAGTTAATATCTGAAAACCATAAGGAGCTGTTCAGATAAGGCGTAAAATCTGCCCGGAAAAGTGGAAATTTCAAAATGCAAAACTTGAGAAAAATTTTCGGTAAAAATATGAAGTTACTTGGTCCAGATATAAATCTTCTGTCAGGTTGGATAAAATATTTAAAATAAGACCGATTTTTGGGTCAAAATAAGCGTTTTTCCTATAGAAATCAATGGAAAACGGAAAAGTTTTTTCTACAACATTATTCCCCCCCTCGGTTCAGAGTGCCACGTTTACCAAAGGTGTATATCAATAAAACAAATTTTCTGACCAAGTGGGGTTCTGAACCGAGGGGGGGAACAATGTCCCACGGGCGAAAAACGAAAAAAAGGGGGGATGGATGACTATTTTAGAATCCGTATTTAGAGCGGTAAAATAAATCAAAATTGCCATTTTTTCTTTTAATATCATGTAACAATCTATTCAGAGTGTGTTCCGATCAAATGGTTAACCGTTAGGAAGGAAATGAACGAGAATGTTGTCTATTTCTACGCTGTGCGTATTTTGCGCCTCAAAGTTACATATGTGGCTGATAAATACGAAATATAACCGTTTTTCAGTTTCCGGACTGCGATTTTTGCCGATTATATTGGTATAATAACATCAAGGTTAATTTTTCTTATCCAAGTTTGACATTAAAAGGTAGAGAAGTATAATAAACATCAAATTTATGTAAACTAATGCATTTTTTTGTGAATTTTCGCTCGATATTTGACGTTTTCTCTCATCCGTACCCCTCTCTCTTCAACTCGTAATTATAACATCTTTCACCAAATCTATTTAAATAAAATACCTACTAAGAATCTTATAATACTTTATATTTTAATCCCGACCACTTTTTATCTGAAATAGAAGGACAGCGCACGATAAATAATCGAGTGATTTCAGGGCTAAATCAAGCCCTTATCTTAACAGCTCCTTTTCCAATTTTTATCCATGCAATGACCTTGACCTTTGACGCAATGACCCAAAAATCAATAAATTGCATCCCCTCTTGACAAGTAAACATATTTCCAAATTTTGTTTGGATAGGTGAGAGGGTTCTTGAGTTATCCTCTGAAAACTGAAAGTTTGATGGAATTACAAACAAAGCGAACTCATAACGTCCTGTGTCATAACATGACGGAAAATGTGGGGGGGGATGTACAAAAAAAAAAACAAGAAATTTTTAATAGATTTTTTTTTCTTTATTTGAAATTGCACCTCCAAATATTCATTGATAATGCAGTCTTCTTCAATTGCTAATTAACATACATATCGAAATAGTCTTTAATATCTCTTTACTTTTTTTTTAAATCAACCAGCATCAAATATGTTCCTGGAGTATTTATTGGTTTTTTTGCTTGTTATAAGTAGCTAAACAACTAATAATTACCATATTACAAAAATATCTATATTGCACAAATAGTGGATTTCTCCTCTCCCACAAGGGGGAACAAACATTTTTAAATATTCATTTGCACCTTGTCTATTGGATTCACACATTTTCAGTATCTTGTACAAGCAAAGTCACATCTCACATGAGACATACAAAATACAAAGTGAGTTGTCGACATGCAATATAACACATTCAAAACTATATCGACTTTTCATACTGAGACTACGTAAATTTATAAGTTTACACAGAATTATCTACAAATTTTAATGTCGAGAGTTTCTTCCCCTTTCTATAAGAAAGGGTTGTCTCCCTTTTACCAATTATGTGTGTATTGACACACACACTATCACAAATTACAATATCACAAGAGACTATGGTAAGCACAACCATTTTAAGTTGACCAATAAAGGTCAAAGTTCAGGCAATTTTACACTTCCATACTAGAACATGCTAGAGTTCAAACACAGAGCTTTCAGTTGACCTCTAAAGGTCAAAGTTCAAGCAACTTTAAACTCCCATACTCAAACATGCTAGAGTTCAAAAACAGAGCACTATTATACAACATTCAACAATTTTACATATTACACTCTCAGGAACGTAATTAACAGATGGAGCCTTGCACTAAATAAATGCCTTGTACAATGATCAAAACCTAATTTTGACAGAAAGTGAAAAATTAAACTTCAAAGCACACAATAGTTTTGACACTTTCTATGGATCGAAATACAATCAACAAGAGCTTGTTTTGAATTCTACAAGTTCAGAAGAAATCGACGTATATTTGAGAGGTCCCAGCATGCCATTGTGATTTGCCTGCGACACGTTGCGTAGCTGGTTTAGTGCGGACATTAGTTTAGCATTGGCAGTGTCTAATGTTTGTATCCTTCGTTCCTGGGCCTCGATGACTTTCTGTTTCTGATAAACGATGTTTTGCATCTCTTCATGGTCATGACGGAGCTCATCCTCTACGTTCATCAACCTATAAATAGATATGTCAATATCAGAAATAAAACGTATTTGTCAAAATTCAGTTTTATATCATTATAGAAAAGTAAAATCTCTAAACATACCTGAACACCATAAAGGATGCAAAACAACTTTAATAAGAAGTTAACATACGCATATTTCTCAAAAGTAAAGAAAAGTGACTTAAAAATAGAATGGTGACTGTACTGTCGCACAAAGATGATCTGTTTATTGAAAGCGGAGATTTAATTCCTCAGTTTTAGAAAGATCACTTAACTATTCTCAGGGATTCATTTTCTTGATATCTATGAATCTTTTTTTTTTTTAATTAGTTTTATTTTACTTTCAAAGTCTGTGAGTACTGTTTAGAAAGACTGTAAATCATTTAATATCATACATGAAGATGAATTGAACAAAGTAGTTTTAAAAAGTGATACAGATATCAATGTTTTTTGTCATTATTTCAGAATAAGACAGATGTAGAAAAACAAGTGTATAATGTGTTACATTCAATAGAAAAACTGTTTCGATGTATCAATTCACAGCTTTTTCTTTCACCGAAGAACTTCAAGTTAAAGACATTCGACCTTTTAAAAGCGGAAAAAAATAAACCTCCATGCTTATAATAAGACAGGTAAACAAAACATCAATCATGTCAACTATTAAAGCAAGCAACGAGCAGTTGAGATCTGCATGCCATTCATTAAACTCAAAACAATATGATATATATATGTGTAAAAGTAAAACAAACAACCAAGCATTTGGAGACGTTCATTTCGGCAAGAGGAAATTAAAGCTCTGTATTGTAGGTGGCGCCAGGAAAATTCACTTTGGCTTTATTTAAACGGTTTGGCATGAAGTACTACTGACGAGGATTACAATATCCGAAACATGTGTCTAGTACAACAAAATTGGTACTATAGAATGTTAAACGTCTTTAAATGCAATAGCATCATTTAAAACCTGATAAATTTACGGCATGGACCAGACATGCACGTTTCGGGTACTAAACCCTCGTCAGTGATCCTAAGTCTAAACAATGTAATATGGCAAAAAAGTATGAAAATTATTATGTCCAAAAATGTACCAAAAGACGTAGCAGGATGGGTGGGATATGATGCTACAGGACCCACGTTTCCGAAATTTCAAGAAATTTTGTAACAGAAAATTTCAAATGCGTTGAAGAGACAGACGATCAACCGAAGTTGATCGAACTTGGCTACATGTGCCCTCGGGGACTCTTGGTCCACCAGCAGTGACACTCACCAAGTAGTTCAAACCTATACTTAAATATTGACAATTTCAACCACTAGGCTGGTGTCGCTGCTGGTGGGCTGTAAGTCCCCGAGGATATCGCTCACCTAGTTTTAGTGTTTACGCACTGCATTGAAATATATTCTACATTTCCTGTCATCAAATTAGGCACGGTCCATTTGATATTCTGGGGGGGGGGGGGGGCTTGGGTTTTTTGTTGGAGCAAGATTATATTTTTCGCCCCGGACCGGGGCAAAATTATTTTTTTCTTGCAAAGTTGGAGCAAGGAAATTTTTTTATAACAATTGTTGTGAATATTAAGAATATTTGTGAAATTCTTTATTTTTACATAAATTACTCCAAACATTATTTTTATGTAAAACTTGTATTCACTTCTAAACTGAGAGAGATGAAAGATTTTTACAATATGCGATATATAATTTTTAGTAAACAAAATGTATATAAGGTCATGTAACATGTAAGAGGGCCTGATGCAAGTTTTTACATGAAGAAATGAAAACTAGTGAAAAACTTATTTCTATTCTCCTTCCAAGCTTGTATATAAAATTAGACACTATTGTGATACATGTATCTAATAATAGTAATAAATTATTTAAGTTGTTTCAGTCACACGCCTTTTTTTTTATATTTTTCAAATATGAACTTGCCATTACAGAAGAAAACTATGGCGAGCGAAGTTAGCCAAAATTGTTTGAAAGAAAGTAAAAACTGCGACGAGCGAAGCGAACGGAAAAATGTTCAGGGATGTTAAGCGAATTTTATGGTTATTCTTCAAATTCAGATTATTTGTAACAGCAAGATTATTTTTATCTGTCACAACATAAGCACATTTATTTTTTCATCAAAATTCAGAGCAAAATTATTTTTTTCGAAAAAAACCCAAGGCCCCCCCCCCCCAGAATATCAAATGGACCGTGCCTTAGACCTAAATGTCTAAAACTAAGGGGTATCTATCTCCCTCATTGCATAGCTCTGTCCTTAGCTGGGTTTCGGTATATTATTTTTTTTTCGGTCATGTTTAGAATTAAACTACTTGCGCCTACCCTCCAACGGTTTTTGGCCATATTTTTCACTTAAATACGCTTCTGAATAAACCCTACACAAAATTTGGAGCCGCTCATTTCGGTAAGAGGAAATTAAAGCTTTGTATTGTAGGTGGCGCCAGGAAAATTCACTTTAGCTTTATTTAAACTGTTTGGCATGAAGTACTACTGACGAGGATTAAAGTATCCGAAACACGTGTGTAGTACAACTAAATTGGTCCTATAGAACATATATTTCAATACTGACGATTTCCACCACTAGGCGGGTATCGCTGCTGGTGGACTGTGAGTCCCCGAGGGTATTGCTCATCTAGTTTTAGTGTTTACGCACTGCATTGAAATATATTCTAAATTTCCTGTCATCAAATTAAACCTAAATTTCTGAAACTAAGGAGTATCTTCCTCATTGCATAGCTCTATCCTTAGCTGGGTTTCGGCATAATTTTTTCGGTGATGGTTAGAATTTTGCTACTTGCGCATACCCTCTTACGATTTTTGGCCATATTTTTCACTTCAATACGCTCCTGAATAAAATCTACACAACATTTGGAGCCGCTCATTTCGGCAAGAGGAAATTAAAGCTTTGTATTGCAGATGGCGCCAGGAAAAATTCACTTTGGCTTTATTTAAACGGTTTGGAATGAAGTACTACTGACGAGGATAACAATATCCGATACACATGTCTATGACAACAAAATTGGTACTGTAGAACATATATTTTAATATTGACAAATTCAAAGGATCTTGATCAAGCAACAAAACTGGTTTGATTTCACATTCCACAAAGCACAAATCAAGAAGTTAAAACGAAAAATCAAGAGTTGGACTTGCAAGCTGTTAAATAAGGCAAAGTAAAAAATCATCAAAATAAGTAACCACAGCTAACTAGGGGCTGACACCGTTTTAATATGACAAAGTATCGTCAACCTCAGGCGTGCCATGGTACATATGTTGCAAATGAGCTCCACGATAATCAACCTTGGTATTATATTTTTCATTCGCTCAACGTTTTTCAGGGTCCCTGTAAAGTGCGAAACGAAGCAAAAACGAGACGAAACGAAACGATTCAAATCGAAACGAAACAAAACATAAAACATAAAGCACAATAAACACTCTATATGCACAATTTTTTGGCCACTCGGCCTTTATCATGTCGAAAAGCACAAATTAATATTATTCGTGCTTTTCCACTTGATAAAGGCCGAGTGGCCGAAAATTTATGGATATAGAGTGTTCATTGTTATTTATTACATGTATATTTAACTTCCCTACGGAGGACACCACTTCATTCCTTAAAAAAAAGAACTTGGGAAAAAAACATAAAGAATAAGTATTGCTGAGAATTAGCATTTAAAGATAATGTATTCATGGCCATACGTTCTAGCTGCTAGAGGGTATCTTGAAATAGTCGAAGTTGACCTTTGCTTAAACATCGACGGCGGGTGCGGCTAGCCAACAGGGGATGCTTACTCCTCCCGGGCACCTGGTCCCACCTCTAGCTTGCTACGGGTCCGTCGATGCTTAATTTGTGCTCTATTCTGAGTGCTGTTGAGATTATCGTCAGGATCTTCTTTAACTCATTTAGAAACATAATTGCTAAATGTCATCAATGCATTCCAGGGGAGGGGATAAATGACCTCGTTGTGCGACCGTAATATAAAAGAATAAATCGGGAGAACACATTTCAGGAAATTAATGTATCCCTCTTTATGCAAAATGTGCCATCATTCACTCATTTTTCTTGATAAAGCTTAAAGAATATAGAATTGATCAATGCCTTCTCTTCTGTACTAAACTCCTCCCTGATTTCTTTCAAATGCATTGATTTTATGGTATTAACCATAACATTTATGTTTTAAACATCAACTTTTCCTTTTTCAAGAAATCCTCAAGTCACTATCTATACCTGAAATATCAAAAGTCAATAAAATGCAGACTTTGACTTAACGCAATCGGTATAGATGGCATTTCCCCTTTAAATAGCCTTTTCTCTGTTTTGGTTCGATTCGATCTGTTTCGTTTTGATTTGTTTCGTTTCGTTTCTATTTCTTTCGATTTTATTTCTTTTCGCACTTTATAGGGATACCTTGTTTCACCTGCTGCTATCGCGGCCGTTCCTCGCTTCTTGTCGCTTCTTGTCTAAAACAGTTGTTGGGTGCTACTCTCGCTCTCATTCTGTTTTTTCTCGGCAATATTTCAGCCGTCCTGGCCCTTCCTGAAGTTGCTTTTCAGCACTTCAATATCTCGCTTATGCCATGTATACTGTTGGAAGTAAGAAATCATAAGTGATAAAGTCAAGCTCAATAATTAATATTTTTTCACACTTTTCACATTTCTGAAAAAAGTTTTTCCTTTGTATCTTTTTTTTATTCTCATCTCCGTATCTATATATTTTTACCCTATAGCTAATACAAGTATTAGCTTTCCAAAAAAGCTTGGTCGATATCAACATTTATTTAAATGCGAAAAAAAATTTTGGTTCAAAATAGGTTTAAAATTTTGACTCTTAGAATAAAGAGTAAAGAGTAGTATTAGTAAGGCTATGCATGAAATTCGCACAAAAAATCTGGTTACACAATAGAAACTTATGTGTTGATAATTCTGAAAAGTTAGAAAATAGTGCATTTGCACTAGACAACACAAGTCACAGTCATTCATAAATTGCTTGACCTGTGCGGTAGGACAATTCCATTATAACGCAAATTAACTTCACCAATCAAAAGCCTTTCAGTATATATTCGCGGGAAAAGCGGAGAGTTCCGATTAAAGAATTTGGGGGAAATAAGGGGAAACTTCTAAAAAAAATTCCTATTAAATTAAGTGACTACGCACAGTCTTATCGATTTTTATATCGCTCATTAATTTCTTTGTTGCATTTAACAATTTGTCTTTGGAAAGAAAATATACAAACAAAATGGAGTATCCTCAACGAAACAGCTTAGTCGGCTGGATGGTGAGAAACTTTTTAATTAGCCCACTGGCAGCCTCGCAAGAATCCAAACGTTTCTTTGATGCAATGGATCCAGGATCCAGAATTGTCATTAGGGATTTTGAAGGCATACGGTTTACTGTATTGGTCTAAAAGTAAAAATTGTTCAAGAAAAAATATCATTGTAGATATTACGTTAATGTGCAATAATTCAATTCAGAATTGCGTTGCCAAAGCGTTGTGATGACGACATGTCCTACTTTTAGCTCTGGTCACGTGTTTTTCACTAGTCACAAGAATGTTTCTTTCTATCGGACAATTGCCTCTATTGCAATGTTGAATCTGATGAATCAAATCGAAAGTTGACAAACCTGTACAAATATAGAATTAGTCGATATCTTGATATCGACTAATAATTAAAATACGTGTAATATTTTTAAGCGTTCATTCAAGGCCTGGGTTTCATATGAATTTATTTTCGAATTAAGGGCGACACATTCTGTTTTCATCATAATTATGTTTTTCACGTTTATACAAAAAGTCACTCTGATCTAGACAAAGAGTTAGTATATAAATGCAGCTTTATCCATGTGAATACTACACCCTCTTTCGGGGATAAAAACTGAATGAAACAACCTTATTACTCAACATTTCAAATCGAATGGTCAGGGTGTTACTTGGGGCAAACAGATCGATACTTAATTAGTAGATAGGAAAAAAAGTTACTTACAAGAAGTAGAGCAAATCGGGCACATTTTTAATATCTGAAATGTAATATTTTTTCCTAATCAGTATTTCATTTCAAATTTCATTTGTGTTTGGGTTTTGTTTTTTTCATTAGTAATAAGAAATATTTTCTCTGATGTTAAATTGAAAAGTTGCTCTGTATAATTGTACGATAGCTTATAGCATGTATTACAGGTTTTCCTTAACAATATATTTTACTTGTTTATTTAATTTACATGAATGGGAATGAACCTTTTTCTGATTGGTATGAAAGTAATGTTTGAATGATTTATCTGGTGCATGGAAATTGGTTTGGAATTTTCTTCAAGAAGGTGTAGGGTTCGAACCCGTCGACATTATTAATATATTAAACACTTATTTCACGTTGCAGTTTGGAGCAGTTAAAATCGTTAACCGTGACATGATGTTTGTCAAGTATATAAATTACTTCTTTCCAGCTCTGTCACCTGAAAGAAGCTTTGTTTTGGCCTTTTATCATTGTGACATCATTTATATATATTTTGCTATTTCGGAAATAACCATCATCGAAATTAAAGGAGTTTAACATCTAAGCACCATCCCTCCTTGGCTATTTTGAACATAGATTTTATTTAGATATGCTACTGAATCGACCGTACATGAAATTTGGAGCCGCGCACTCTCGTAAATGTAAATGTACAAATCTAAATTCAAAAAATCAAAGAGGGCGCTACTGAAATGATTTTGTGTGGCTCCGCTAGAAGCATCACTGATGAGAATTTAATATTCGAAACACGTGTCTTGTGCATGGAAATTGGTTTGGAATTTTCTTCAAGAGGTATAGAGTTGTATCCTTCGACATTTTTATATAGACGATTTTGAAATTTCATGTAATAAAATAAGTATTTCCCTTTAACCTCGGTAAATACATTAGCTCACTTTGAAAACAATACTCCTTCATGCTCAGTGAATATTGTCTTCTTCAATTGCCATTGCATATAAAAATGAATAATTTCATAATATCACATAAAGTAAGATTCTCGATTTTACATTTATTATATGCAATGGTACGTAGAAATATTTAATATACTCCATGTAATAATGTATTGGCACAATGTCCTTATAATTCTAGATCACTGTCTAGTACATTTTATGTGTTTTGACGAAGATTATTCATAACATGAATGTCTTTCAAATAAGGTTGTTTAAATAGCACTAAATATTTAACATTAAATGTTTTCAATCTTCCATTGTAATCTATCTAGTTAGGTTAGATGTCAAATATGCGGCTAGGTTTCTTTGTTAGGTAGACAGTATTTGAAGTTTAAATATACTTCGTGGTATAGAATATTACGTTGACAATCCATGCTATGATCAGTTGTCATTGCTGCCATGGTAGACGAAACGAGAAAGAGGACATATAAACAACTATAGCAGAGAAAAAACTTTATTCCTCATGACAAAGTGTAAGTATTTTAGTTAGATTATTCATTCATTCAGTTAGAAACTTAAAAGTACGTCATAGCTTATTTCATTAGAATTATACTACATCAGTGACGTTTTGTCCTAATAAACGTTTGTGAATTCGCATTCAATGTAAACAAAAGATCAGCAAATGATATATATTTTTCCAAAAGATAATCTTAAGTGTTCTTGAACAGTTACAAAAGTTAAGATCTAATCGAAATTAGAAACCAATGAAATTGTAGAATATAGAAAAATGAGAGGGGGAAGTGTGTGACAAGCAATCCGTGCTCCGGGTGTAGCGAGCTCATGCATATTATCACACGATGAGTCCGACCGACATTCAGGGGGATAAGTGGTCGGACCCTGTCTAAAAAGCTCTATACAGGGTCCGTCGTGAAGTCCCGTCATCACAGTCAGTTAGAGTGCTAGTCTTACGAATGCGCTGGTACAAAGCTGTAGAAGTACTATGAAAAGTGTCCGTTTGGTGACAGCAGGATCATATCCATGGTATAAAAGGCGTTTGATAATTCTGACACTTTTTCTATGGTTCTGTTGTCTACCTATGATCCATCTTATTTTGTTAATTATGTCACTGTTTAAGGCAGGTTGTGAAATATCCAAAGTGATATTCTCTGTTGCCTGTATAGGTCCGAATTAAAAAAAAAATATTGAAAATATCTTTTATAGATTTTCCCGAAGTCTGTACTAGTCAATGAAAGATTGACTTAAAGTTTTTGGGTTATTTTCACTACGAAAATCCAAAATATGTGTACATGTTCTTACGCATAGGATGAGCTCAGACATGTAAATGCCGTATGATGGAAGTCTATGGAATATCACCATCAAGCCAGGGGAGATTTAGTACATGTATATTGATTCCAAAATCATCGCTTCTGTCATACGCACTTGTATGAAAATTTTCGTTTACAATTTTGATATTTGGGTCCAAAAATAGTGTTTCTAGTGTTTCTGTGTTTGCCATGTTTATCTTGGTGAGTGTCAATTCTTATGGAGGAATTTCAATTCTATATATTTCAGAAACAGTATTGTCAATAGTCAGAATATCTTCAAGGTACCTAGATATACCACTGAAACATTTTAAAACCTCACATTTTTTGAAATTTTTGAATATATACTATCTCTTAAGTGTATAGAAATGAATATTCAATAAGAGTCGCACAGTTAGTACCCATATACATCCCTACAACAGGCCTGTATAGCTCTTCACCAAATCTAATATAAATGCTGTCAAAGTCGTATGAAAAAAAAATTCAGGTGCTACAGCTGGCACAGTAATTATTTAAGATTTCAAAACATTCATATTACAAAAGATAATAAGAATTGATAAAATCTTAATATGAAAGTGTTCCAACTCGCTACCTCTATGAAGAAAATTTACAACAGATGTCAATGCTCCAGACACGTGTTTCGGATACCAAATCCTCATTAGTAGTACTTTATGGCAAAGAGATTTTCAGACACGGCACATTCTTCTTAGTAGCGTAATGGAGTTCTGTTTTCTGAATTTTGTATATCTACCCAGAAAATAGTGCTCGGCTCTAAATTTTCTGTAGGGTTGATTTAATAGCATAGTTAAATAAAACAAAAACTAACACAAAATAGCATTGGAGGGAGGGTGTTAGGTCATTAACTTCATTCATCTTCGATGCTAATAAGTAGGCTAAAAATGAAATTAAAAGCTTGTATCATTTCCCTCGTTTTATTATTTAAAACAGGGGAATTTTGTTTATTTCTCTAGTATCAGAGTTACGATTAAGAAAAAAACATATTCAGTGACGCTATCTTGAAGAAAATATTAAACATTATAAATAAAAATGTCATTTAATTGACCGTAAAGCTTTCCAAACATTATGATTACTAGGGGAGTATGTTATAACACAATAGAAACCCAGCAAACA
The DNA here is from genome assembly GCA_028142955.1 of Pinctada fucata. NCBI lineage: Eukaryota > Metazoa > Mollusca > Bivalvia > Pterioida > Pteriidae > Pinctada > Pinctada fucata. The sequence continues at coordinate 15,180,587 of AP027109.1, forward strand.
GTGAATACCATCAAATTAACCAAGACAGAGAAACATAGATAAAAATATTCTCAAAGTTTTTTTTTTCTTAACTGTACATGTATAAAAGAAATCTGTCGTTGATTTAATTCTATCTATTATCAAGGTCATTTAAGGTGCGTCATTGGTCACGAGTTTGGACTATTCTTGCGCATCTCCGGTTTTAGCACTCATTGAGCTTGACTTTTATAGATATTTCAATTTATAATGGCCAATGAATCATTTCTTACTCTTTTTAAGACTTTAATCATTTCTTAATCTTTTTAAGACACCTGGTCTCACTCCCGTATCGGGAGTTCGCTTCTTTTCATATGGTGGAGGTTTTTGTTTGTTTGCTGTGGTTCCTGTTTTATCCTGATGTTGTATGCCTTCGGTTTCTGATTTTCTGAATTATCGATTTTGTGCTGTATACAGGGATATGGTCATTATCCATATTTGTCATTTAATTCATCAGACATATTAAAGCGGCCAAGTTTGAAAATTTGATCTAAAATGAATGAAGTATGCGTAAGAAAAATGCTTCGCGGTAATTTCTGTAAAAATTGACGTGTAGGTACTTTTTTTAACTGTTCGGATTTCTTTTACGTAAGTAATTACCCATGAGTTTTGTTTTACGTATGGAATATTATTGATTTAAGCTTTTTTTATAAGGTATGACTAATGAATACCGAAAAATTATAAATTGTTCCACCCAAAATAAGGCAAATTTTCAGTTCTAACACTTTTTCAAGAAAACCAAAAAATAACACTATTTGTGAGCGTCTGTTCTCTCTTATTTGAACACGGACATATACTTTTTCTTAAATATTTTGAAAAGAACACGTGTTACTATATGTTTGGAAAAATCGTTGAAATTCGGTATCTCTGAAAAATTGACCTTAGCTTGAATGATTTTCGTTTTTTTTTTTGTGTGTAAAATCTAGAAAATATCAAATTATCGGTGAAGTTGGTACCTAAGGTAGCACTTTCTCAAATTCTACTTTTATACAAAGCCTCAAATAATTACACATTTACTTGCAAAAGTACTATTTCGACAGTCTAGTTAAAGAGTTGGGTTTAAATTCGACACCTGGAAATCCCACTTACACCCCAACAAACCTTTCTGCCTCTGAAATAATAGACAACCACAAATCAGCTCTTGCTTCCTTTGGCTTCCACACTAACAATTTAGATTTAGATTTACCATACTTATACTGCATACATAAAATGCATAAGAATCCGTACAAACAACGTTTCATCGCTGGTTCCTCAAAATGTTCTACCAAATCTGTATCGATCTTACTCACCAAAGTTTTATTTGAAATCAAATCTTGGCTTCAAAAATATTGTTCGACAGTATATTCTCGCAGTGGTATCAACCAGATGTGGATTTTAAAGAATTCGAAGGAAATTTTAGAATATCTGAAATCCGCTCATTTTAGTAAAGTTCATTCGATCAAAGCCTTTGATTTTTCGACACTCTACACTACAATTCCATATTCTAAATTGAAAGAAAGACTCGCAAAAATTATAAGTAATGCGTTTACGAGTAAGAACGGTAATCGCAAATACAAATTTATTGTTGTGAATTATGATAAAACCTATTTTGTAAAAGAAAAGTCCGATTCTGAAAATAAGTACACTGAAACAGATATTATTCAGATGTTAAACTTTTTTATCGACAACATTTTTTGGTGTTTGGAGGAAAGGTCTTCCAGCAAATAGTCGGAATTCCAATGGGGACCAATTGTGCCCCACTCCTTGCCGACATTTTCCTTAACTCGTACGAAGCTGAATTCATTCAATCTTTGGTCTCTGATGGGAAAGATACTTAGCTTCTGACTTCAACTTCACTTACAGATACATAGACGATGTGTTGTCCATCAATAATCCAAAATTCACGGATTACCTGAGCAGTATCTATCCTTCAGAGCTTGAAGTCAAAGAAACTACAGAGACAAATAATTCAGCATCCTATTTGGACATAATGTTGTCCTACGACACTGATGGTCGCATGAACACCTCATTCTATGGCAAACGTGACGACTTCAATTTCAGCATTACACACTTTCCTTTTCTGAGTAGCAACATCCCTTCATCGCCAGCTTATGGCGTGTTCATATCTCAGTTGATACGCTATGCCAGAGCAAGTACCAAATATACGGATTTTGTTCTGAGAGCTAGGCGTCTTTCAGATAAGCTTCTCAGTCAGGGATATGTTTGTGACCGACTAACATCGTCATTGAGGAAGTTCTACGGTCGATATGGGGAACTCGTCATACACTATGATGTCCCACTCTCCAGAATGGTGGATAATATTCTGTCATAGACCATTAGAACCATCCAACCAAAGATTGTACTCTATGTCTTCCGAAATGGAAGTAACCGGATGTGACAGTTCTACCGAATTGAAGCGGCGGGTGTTGCATGCAAGCAGGAGATGCTTACTCTTCCTGGGCACCTGATCTCACCTCTAGCTTGCTATATCGCGAGTTCGCTTCTTTTCATATGATGGAGGTTTTTGTTTGTTTGCTTTGGTTCCTGTTTTATCCTGATTTTATATGCCTTCGGTTTCTGATTTTCTGAATTGTGTATACAGGGATATGGTCATTATCCATATTTGTCAATTCAATCCTGTTTTATTGTATAATAACAAAGAAAAGTAAAATGAAAATCAAATCAGTGCATTTCAACACTTTTTGTATTTTCTTTACAAAATGTGCTATTTTTAGCAACAAATTTCCGGCATTTTTTACCCAGTTTTCAAATAAGCATAAATCTTGATATTCATCACGGACCTATTAATTTTCCTTCATAAAATGATTAAGTGACATGAATACTATATTTTCATATGGTTATCATAAAATCGTTGAAACTCCTTCATTCAGAAATGACATGCCTTAACTTAACATAGATCAAAGCATGGTTTGTAGAAATATTTTGTAATTAATGAAAATTATCTATTTGTTTGTTTAGTGGCTTTGTGTCAATGTTGAAAGTCCTTACGGACGTTTTTGAAGTGTAAGCGGACCGGTAACATATGTAGCAAAGTTATTTCATTTTTTTCCAATCTTCTTCTATTTGTAACTCATTGGTATTCATTAATCCATATCAGATTCTGTATTATTTTCTGCTTTGCGTCTTCACGCTGGTAGGTTTTAAGCCATAAGTAATTAAACACAAATTAAAATAATAAAAGCATTTGCAAATCTACAAGTTTTAGAATAATCAACGAGACATTTTATACTGCAAAAATTCAATAACATGCACAATCTATTATTCTTTTATTTACTCAAATCTGTAAATAATCACATGATACAACTTTCTGTCAAATATCACAAAGTCATATGATATATTATTGCAGCATTGTTTCATATACTTATTTGATTTTTCATTCGCTGGCTGGTAGCTTTCTTAACTTCAAAAGGATGAAATAAAGAATAATACAAGAAATGATCTTACGTGTAAAACTAACATCGTCGTCATCAACAACGTGATATTTCAAATAAGACGCTGAAAATTGACAAGGCACATACCTTGATGAAACTAGAAGGGGGAGGAGAGCTCCAACAACACTCGGTTGCAGCACCCACTGCAAAACACCAATGCAACCAATGGAGGAATAATTTAGATTCATAAACTTAAAAAAAAATATTTCAACCAGTCTTATAAAATACATATAATAACATTTCTTTAACCTGACAGACGTATCCCTACACGCAACAAGTAAGAGTTATTTCAAGTCTAAATTTAAACTTAATTTCAACAACATCTGAATGCTGTTAGTTTCAATATATCTCGTTTTACAATAAAATACCATGCATTTATTGTCAGGTACTACTCATTGTTGGAATTCAACTACCCCTTTGTCACCTTTTTGTTTATTCAGGCAACATTTAAATTTTCAACACGTGACACACTGTTTACTTCCCAACATTCAATCGTAAATGATGTCACGGCACTTTAAATAGACAGTTCATAGATATACGTCTTTTCAATTCATTCAATTGAAGAATTTCGGAAAAAGTAAGTATCTTTCATTGTTTTAATTTTGATTGAATTTTAAAAAGTCATTTGGCGACTATATTCTTTTTCCTTTCTTTAATTCTACGGTGGAAAGAACTTTCGGTTTGTTGGAAATACCCAGCTCGTTATCGATGATATACCACATCCTGTACTAAACTTTAACTGCAAAACAAAGTTAATACTTTTTACCAGAACTACCTCTTGGAAACAGAACAGTCCCGCTTGATTCCCGTTTCAAAAATCATTTCTTTCAATTCATAGATACTGGAGTATATAGTTGATTAAGGTGTAAGAACTTTCGTTGTATTGGAAATGCCCTATTCTCATATAGTATGACACAATTTGCCCTTATATTGGGCCACATGAATGATTTAATACAACAAGGTTGGACATATAGAAATCGATTTGAGGATCACTGACGAGGGTTAAGTACCCGAAACGTGCATGTCTGGTCCATGTTGCCAATTTATCTGTTCTTAAATGATGCTATTCAATATGAAGACGTTTACATTTTATTAAATGGAGAATGCCCATCGGGATTTCACAGCTCAGCACTAGACCTGATCTATTCTTTTTTTGCCCCCGGTCATTTGGCGATTGGTTTGTCCATCTGTCCATTTGTCCGTTCCGCTTTTAATAAAATGGAATAAAAATTTAAGTAGGGTTGATAGGGCTTTCAGGTTGTATGTGCATATATCTTGAGAAGACGCATCTCTTGGTACCACATTTTCTTACCTTTTGACATGGCCTTGACCTTTGACCTACTTTTTTTTAATCTTAAAGGAAAATACTAAAAAACCAAACAAAATGTATTTCTCCCGACAACGCCTTCAAATTTTATATAGTTCGAGTGATACATATGTTATATCATAATTTTGTAACATTTTCGAGATATCTTAGCGAATGGAAGGGGGTGGGATGGGGATGCAAACTAATAAGTTAAAATCTTGGGTTATATCTTTTGATTTACCATAAACGTAAGCGCTTTGATAAGACACAAGTGGATACTTTATGACCAGACCTTTCATTTGGTTTCATGAGTTTTGACCTGGTGACCTTCACCTTGATGTTTGACTAACTTTAAAAGAAAACTTTAACCTAGGCTATATCTCCTGTATTAAAAAGAGTATTACTTTGATATTTCACATGTGGATATTTCATGAGCAAACCTTTCCTTTGCGACCTAGATTGTTAACCTAGTGCAATTGACATTGACCTTTGACCTACTTTTAAAACCAAAAACATGGGCTAGCTATTATTACTTATTTGGTCAGTTACAGACCGTCTACGGAGATATGTCGGGTTGGTAAAATCTATGGAAGGCGAGGCGAAGCCGAGCCTTCCATAGATTTTACCAACCCGACATATCTCCGTAGACGGTCTGTAACTGACCAAATAAGTGTTTTATTTTGCCGAGGACCCCTTCATCACAAATTTCCCTTACCTTTGTGCATTCAAAAGTGTGTCACTTCCCAGGTATTCAACCTACATAAACGAGTCATCAGCTAAAAATAGATTACGTGTAGTCTGAGCTATATAAACAATATTTTTTACCTATTTCGATAAGCATCGGTGGTTCAGTGGTCGAATGCTCGCCTGCCACGCGGGCGGCCCGGGTTCGATTCCCGGCCGCTGCAATTTTTCATATTAACGTCCGCCATCTTGGATTTCCCACTTCGAATTTATTGTCTACTGACGGTCTATAAGAAAGTCTATAGAGTTATAGACCGCTTCCACGTGACGGGCTCTATCCAATCAGTTTTCGACATTCTAGTCCAAGGCGAAATAAATACATGTATCATGTACTACAGACGGTATGTTTTTGATATTTCACATGTGAATACCTCAAGACCAGAAATTGCATTTGAAACCTTCACTTTTGACCCAGTGACCTTTTCTCTGACCTTTAGAATACTTTTTAAACTATTCGGGGTAGGGGTCTGATATTTCACATATGGATTTCTTATTACTAGAGCTTTCATTTGATACAATGATTTTTGGCCTAGTTACCTTGATGTTGACCTTTGACCTACTTTTAAACTTAAAAAGGTATGACTTTGATATTACACATATAGATTTCTTATTACCAGATCTTTCATTTGTTATCATGACTTCTGACTAGTGAACTTGGCCTTGACCTTTCACCTACTTTTTAACTAAAAGTAATAAGGCTTTAATGCTTCACATGTAGATTCATCATGACCAGAGGTTGAAAATTCTAATATGACTTGATTCTTTTTCCCTATTAAGACAACAGACACGAGCCGGACTCTATTCTCCAATATAGGCCCTATAGCGATAAGCCACGCCTACCCATTTTCTGAAAGCAGATAAACCGACAACCGACAGGAACTGGTTTTTACCAAGAATCGATTTCATCAAAAGGTCTAAGTTTAGTCATCATTAGAATAGAAATAAAAAATGACAAGCCGGGCTCTATTGTCTCATAATGCCCTTACGTCCTCAGCCAATTACATTTATCACCTCGCCGCTGACGCGACTCGGTCATAAATGTGATTTGCTGAGGACGCTCGGCCATTATGAGACAATAGAGCCCGGCTTGTCATTTTTTATTTCTTAAATATGGTCTAAAATGTTTTGATGGTAGGTGCTAGGAGCTAAAATCTAAACATGACCGAAAACATAAATTGTTTGTGAAAAAAGGGTTTATGCAGGTACTTTCCACATCCGAAGAAGTCATATACCTTCAATTCTCATCATATTAAGCATCGAATGATGGAAAGTAAATTTGGATTGATATTGCGATACTCACTTCTTGGATGTAATGTACATTAATTTCAATGATCATTCACCATCGTCATTTAATATTGTACAAAATGCACTAGAAGGATCGATCGGGCATCATTCAGATATCCAATACATTTTAGCTCACCTGAACGGAGCTCAAATGAGCCATTGTCATAGTGCGCCGTCCGTCGTCCGTCGTCCGTCGTCCGTCCGTTCATCGTCGTCCGTTCGTCGTCGTCCGTTCGTCGTCGTCGTCCATCCGTCATCGTCGTCCGTCCTCCGGCGTAAACTTTTAGTATCAATTCTCTGTAAGGATAAAAATATTTTGGAAACAGCATGTCATGGATTTTCATGATTTTCTCTATAAATGGTATGTATAATGCCCTGAATTAAAAAAAAAGCCATTTTTTTTTAAATCAATATTCCGGTTGTCATGGAAACGAGGTCTGTCTTTTTATAGCACTAAAAAAATGGTCAAATAAGTCATCTTTGGTTATTATGTTGCCATGGAAAGCATTGTCAGAGTTAATTGGTATTAACAACTTATAATCTTTAAAACCTCTATTTTAAGAAAAAATAAGAAATTTTTGTCATTTCTTTCAATTAGCAGGATCCTATCAAATCAAAATTAGTCAAAAATTGCCATAAAATAAGGTCAAAATCAAGGCCTATTTTTGTCTAATTTTTACATTTTAAGCAAAAATAACGTAAAATGTCAGGCTGATAACACCATCACTGTTGTCAGAACAAAATAGATTTCATGTGACAAATATAATCACTGAAAAAAATAAGTGGGACATTGTTTTGTTTTCCTACATTTTGAGGTCAAAAATGGTTACCATGGCAACTTATCATTTGACACATGATGACTATTTCTTTTCAAATTGATTTTTAGCATGGTTTAAATAACTTATGTTGCTTAAGCTTTATGTAGGGACAACAGAAGAAATTATTCTATATTTGAGCTCTTCCAATATTTGTCATGGTCATTGACTCTAAGTTCAAGGTCAATTCAAATTATAGGTTCCAATTTCAATAAAATTTGCATTTTTGATGTTATTTGTTGTTAATAAATTAAGGCTTGACTGTCATACATTTGCATCAAAAATACTATTTTCTCAAATTAGCACCGATAGATGGAAAAGCATTACAATGTTTTGTTCAGAAGATTTCTCCTAAAAAAATAAGCCCCAGACAAAAATCATGATAATCTCACATTATTTCATATGTATGTATGCAATACTAGCTAAAAGTCAAGGATGCCATTGATTTTGAGATTTTTGCAACTTTGGTCAATAAATAGGGGAAATATCCAAAATCACTATGTATGTGTTTCTTTTACTCAATACCACATGATTTTTGAGTAACTGCCTCCATTATTTTTGAAAAATCACAGAATTGTGCCGAATTTTGTGAATTACATTCAAGATGACATTGACATTTGGTCCTGTGACCTTGAAAATTTTTAAGGTGATTTTTTAATCAATAATGCTATTTTATATGCACTGATGAAAAAATGCTTAAAAATATATAACGGACAGCTGAAAATTTACCAGTAAATTACTCTATGTGTAATTGTCACCATGGTAACCATTTTTTATACCCTTTTGAATAAAATTGTGAAAAGGTCCCACTCAAATTTTAACATTTTCTTAAAGATCGAGGATTAAACTTTAAAGATAATTGGCAGTAGAAATCAAGTTAGCCTGACATTTCAGATTATTTGCCCTTAAATGTAAGCAAAATCATGTTAAATTAGGAGCTTTTTCGGTCTCAAAAAGGGCCTCTTCAAAACAGGTTTTTGCCTACATTTTGAGCATATTGACAAAGAGAATAGCGGACAGAAACATACTTCTTGTGCAATATTTATACTATTAAAGATATAAAGAGAAAAATTAAGGAAATTTAAGTTGCCTACAATAGCTTTTACCATGGGAACGAGCCTTGTGAAAATGCCATGTTACAAGTATTCTACTGATGCGTAAAACCTAAAACATGGTTTCCATGGCAACGAAAACTTAATTTGTAAAAAGAAAGTTTATTTTTGTCTCAGTACATTATATACACCTTTACACAAAAAATCTTCAAAATTGGAGACATGCTGTTTCCACGTGCTATTGAAATTATTTTGGTCCTTACAGAGAACTGCTATTAAGAGGCCCTGCCAATAAGCATCAAGCTTTGGGTGGAAAGTCAAAATTTTAAATATGGCTGAAATGACTTGATAATGCAGCAACATAACAAGATAAACAATAAAAATGTCAATATTGAACATTTATTTTTGAAAAAGATGTTTTATAAGGGTTGTCATGGTAACAAGCACATAAATCAGTGAAAATGACTGAAAAATCACTGTTTTGTGTCTTCAACAGCAGAAATATGTAAAATTCTACATACATTTTCTGAAGCATTAATCAAAGTAGAAGTTTGGCTCAGATGAAATTTTTTAATCATAAGTCATTTTCAGTATCATACACGGTTGCTATGGTAACCAAAAATACGAGTATTTTAAGGTTTTCTACAATATGCAAAATTTAGTTAGTTTAGATCAGTTGTATCTAAAGTGCGCAACCACTACCAATAGTGTTACTTATTTTTCCGTAAATACTAATGCCTAAATGTTTAAAAACTGCAATAAAATTGGGTATACAGGTAAAAGTGTTCAAACAGTCACATCTTCAATTTCAGGAAATTTTAAGCAAATGTGGCTCCTATACTTTATTTGAAAATTGAAATATAAAAAAAAGAACACGTCTCAGATAGGATTACATTTTGTGATTTAAAACTGGCAAATAAACACTGCAAGCTTATATGAATATTTACTTAACAAATCTCCTTAGCAACCATTTATTTCCATAGCAACCGGAAAATAAGCAGTTATTGGACACTTATTTGACACTTAAAGGACCACTTCCAGCCTTCCTTTATCAGTGAAGGTAAAAAAAACACAGCTGTTAATGTTGATTACAGCCAAAAATAATAATAATAAAAAAAAATCAAGAATACTTTTGCATGACCTTTGAATAGAGGTACATAAGCTATTTCAGGGAGGGGGAGGCGTATGCTGTTGCATCCTGACGTCTTTCTTTCAGATATTCGTATCAGCGCATTTCCTCTGCAAAGAATTGATGAATCTTGATAATACTTACCGGATGTAGATCTATTATAGGATGTGACAGGTCACTTGTATATGGTTGTCATCTTAATATTACTTATGCAGAGTAATTGTACTTGGATGTAGAAAATATCATGAAAGTAAAAGTAGTGCTTGAGCTTTTTCTTCTCAAGGGTTTGCTAGATTCAAATGATATATCATACATTTTTAGACATGTAATGAAAAGAACTTTAACAGGTGAAAACCTTATCATATCCTTTTTTTTTCTTTTTGTTTATCAATTTGCTTATGGTTGCTATGGCAACAGACAGGGTTTTGAATTTTAGAATACATGTATATACAAAAATATGCTATTTTGTGAACTGAAAATTGCGAATGCTCAACAATCCTTGATGTTGTCTAAACTATCATATTTCATAATTCATAAAAAAAGGGTAGTGAAGTCTTCATTTCAATTTTTAAAATTCATGGGAGGGGGCGGTTCAAATCCAAATTTGCAATTATTATGGGTTTTTTTTTCTCGTGAAATTTAGATGTTGACAATTTTTTTTTTATTGAACATGTTCAAGACAACAAAGGAGCAGGTTCGGTAACATGGAAAATCGGACCTAATTTTAGAATGTTTTAGATTTCGATTGTATTTCGTATCAAGGAAGTTAAATGTATGGTTGTTTCAAATACCAAATAAATATTTTAATTTACGTGCAATACACCGAAAGATATGGCTTTAAAATCGGCTTTAAGTCGTAAAATGCTGAAAATCGTAAGAAATTGTCATTTATCTTTCGATCTAGATAAAATTTATGTTGGGTGAGGGTTGGCGCCTATACCATGTATACTGATTCTAAAGATTTATGCAGAAAATATAGCGATTTTCCGTCATGCAGAGCAAATGACGTCAGAATGTGACGTCATAACTAACGCACGTGACGTTTTGACAATGAAAAATATTTACTTTCTGTTTCGGCAGGTATTTGAGATAAATATAAGAGATGCTGAATCATAATTTTCATAAAATTATTTTTCGCAAAAATTTAGGGCCGATTTTGGGAGCTAGTGAACCTACCCCTTTTCATAGAAAAGTAATGGAGTTTAAGAATTATAATATTTTAAGATAATTTCTTAAAATATGTGATTCTTTATGAAGACACATATTGTGACAAAAGACAAACTTCCTTAGCAACACAATGTATACCTTAGCAACCAACGAAAACAAGGTGAACACTAAAGTAATAATTTTCTCAAGCATAAGATAAAGGTTTACCTGTATGAAAAATTAATTTTCCCTTTGATAGGGGATATATCTTGAAATCTCGTAACTCAAAATGTAAGTTATATGTCTCCGTACAATCAATACTACGCTCAGTCAAGGAAAATCGTTTTAGAGGGGGATTTTTCTACGTTAATTTCAGTGTAACATCGTTGAGGTTCTCCATAGACTAATGCCTCGTTTACATGGAGAGTTTATAGCGCAATAAACGTGACTTTGTTGCGCAATAAATTTGTTTGCGTTCACATGCCAAAATTTATTGCGCAATTTGCATTTTTTTTCTCCATAACTTTATTGCGCATCAAATGCTAAGCAAAACTGTTGCGCAATAAATCTGACGCATGCGCATCATCATGACAAGAGAACGATATCGTTATACTTTCGGATATAACTATTCGACGTCTCTATTTTTTTTTTCTTAAAGATTCTATTGAGAGATTCCGATTTCTCGTATATCTGTAAGTCTGGACCCCTTGTAGAGAATGGCATCATAATTGAATGACGTCTTGTTCTTGACTGAAATGACAAATAAATGAAATTCAATGTTTTGTTATATAGGCTACATCTCAAAATAGCCTTAAATTTAGACTTTAGTATAATTATTTGAACAATATGTCATTAAGTCATCCGTTGTACATTTTAATTCATGTACATGTTAATTGGCCTTTTATTGCGCAATAGTTTCGGTCTCGTGTGAACGCAAAAAAAAAAGAAGACATTGTGAAAAAAATTTGTTGCGCATTAACATTATTTAACGTTATTTCGAAATTAAATTGTGTAACTGTGTGAATGAGGCATCAATGTTAAACATCGGCGACGTCACGCTGAACTTCCCATCTATTTTCTTTCACATCGAGCGTAGTATTAGTCATACAGACATATAACTTACACCGTTCTATCCAACTATATAAATTTCAATTTGAAAATTTGCTGACAAAGTAGACAAAACTCCAATTTTCCGATTTCAGAAGTGAGCTGCGCGATATGTAGGTGTTTTATACAGTGCTATATATTTTGTCAAAAACAAAAACGACTGTCTTTGATTTCAATGCAATGATCTTCGAAATTCAACTAACACTAATTATTAATCACTCCCCCGTGCCTCATTTTTCACCCTAGAATATTTGAGCTATTGGTAATGTTTTCAATTTGATAAGAGAATCAACATTATCTGTCTTACACTTACTTCAATGAACAAGTAGTCAAGTGCATCATAAAAGAACAATGATTACTCATACCCCCCCCCCTTCCCCTTCCCTTTTCCTTTTACTATACTATATATAATTTGGAGCTGATTTACGAAAGAGGCACTAAAAACATTTCCTTACAACCACAAACTATCCCGATAAACCAACAAACAAGCAAACAATAGAAAAAATAACCCCTCTCCGATTTTTTCGTTTTTCTATTTGGGTTATCTCCCTGAATTAGAAACAATCACAGATTGAAAGATGTATACCCCTGTAAATGAGTCAATATAAATCAAAAGATTAAATTACTTATAAAAGTATTGAACTAATAATTAAAAAAAAGTAAATATAAAAAATATAGATGTTATTTCATTCATATTGAAAATGAATACACAAACAATTACAAAACTAGCTTAAACACTTTAAAAAATAAAAATGAAATAGAAAATAGAAATTTTTATCCCAAAATACCATCCTTTCTTCAGTTGGTATGTCGAAATTAAAAAAAAAACAACAACACCAAACTGTTGCGTATAAGGGCAAACATACTGAGTAGGAAGTAATCGTAGAGAATATATGAAGGGTTTGAACAATGTCGACTGAATGAGAACTAAGTTCCATATATGATACAGTCATGTAGATGTACACATGTGCCAACTCCTGAATGCTTGATGAATGATTTTGTATTAAAATTCTGAATCTAAAAAAAAAAAGAGAAATTTAACTGAATTCAACCTTTTTAAACAGTTAATAGCCCTCTATTACATTTGAGTGCGCTCTATCATGAGTCTGTCTATTTTCACAATCTCTTCTTGTCCGCAATATGACATTTCGTATTCTCCACATTAGAGAGTTCCACACCAAATTGCATGATTAGCTTATTTCATTAACTTATACAACGATTATGAGTTAGTGTATACCCAATTTTACTTTTGAAACAAACAGTTTATTATATGGTCTTCTAGTTGATGTTGCCGAAATGCATCAGCAGTGTTGCGCATTTGAAAAAATATGTTCCGAATAGGCCTAAAATTTGTCAATTTTACGCAACATTCAGTTGCCATTGTACCTCTCAGTGCAGTCCATATACTACGAAATCACTTTCTGGTGTATCAAAATAGTCCCTTTTGGTGTAAGGGAGTTGTCTGGGGATACAATTCTATTTATTATATAAATAAAATTCTAATCTAGGCAATTATTTGAAAAAGTAGATAAAATCACGTTTTTTTATACTTTCATTGCCCGTTACCATGGTAACGAAATGGTGTTAAGACAAACTTTATCAATTTTTTTCAAGTACAACCAAAGGGTAACAAAATTTAAAAGAATTAGGAAAATCTAAATTTTTGCACTTTCCATGTTTATATAGCTCAAAGCTCAATGGTTACTGACACGGCCTCTTAACATTTTCGACATCTTCTTTGCAACCGCTACACAGAATTTTACGAAATCTTACAGGAAGCAAGTACTTTAGGTCCTCTAGAAAGTTTGAGATTTTCCCGCCGATAGGTCAACAAATATGAATCTATTTGGCTGACATTTTTTCGACATCTCCTCTGCAACCGCTGCACAGAATTTAACGAAACCTTACAGGTAGCAAGAACTCAAGATCCTCTACCAAGTTTGTGTTTTTCGTGTCGATCGGTCGAAAGATATGGTCGCTGAGGGCTGTGATTGGCTGACATATTTTCGACTTCTCCTCTGCAACCGCTGCACAGAATTTCACTTAATTTTACAGGAACCAAGTACTAAAAGTCCTCTACCAAGTTTTTGTTTTTCGTGTTGATCGGTCAACAAATATTGCTGCAAGTGCTGTGATTGGCTGACAGCTCTTCTCTGCAACCGCTGCACAGAATTAAACAAAATACCAAGTTATGTTTTTCGTACCGATCGGTCAACAAACATTTCCGCCGATGCCTCTGATTGGCTGATGCATTTTGGACTTCTTCTCTACAACCGCTGCTCAGAATTTCAAGAATCCTTACAGGAAGTAAGTACTAATGGTCCTCTACCAAGGTTGTGTTCTTCATGCCGAGTATTTAACAAATATGGCGGCCGAGGGTTCTCATTTGCTGATGCCATTTTAACTATTCCTTTGCAACAGTGGCACAGAATTTCACAAAATCTAACAGGAAGCAAGGAAATCAAGGTCCTATACCAAGTTTGTGTTTTGCGGTCGCTGTTGTCTTGCGGATAGGGCATCGGGATAGTAATCTAATAATTGCTTGCTAGGACCATGGGTCTGCTGACATGCACTCTTCAATGTTCTGTGTTTATATACAAAATAACCATGTCTATGTATTGTTTAAGTGTATGTGGTGTTTTGATAAAATGTATAATAAAAATACCAAAAGTTTGTTTTTCAAGCAGATCTGTCAACAAATATTATGGCTGATTGGCTTATTTTTTTTTCGGTACAAACTATGCTTTTCTAATTGCAGATTTATTTCTATACACTTATGAAAAAGAATTTATCTAAAATCTTCAAAAGCAGAGAAAATGTGGTGATCTGAAATGTTTCAATAATACTTCTAGGTATCTGGATGATGTTCTAACTATTGACAATCCTGCTTTTGAATTATATAAGAATGAAATTTTTCCACAAGAATATCACTTAACAAGGCAAACGTTACAAATACATAAACACCATTTTTGGACCTAAATATCAAAATTGTAAACGGAAAGATTCATACAAGTGTATACGACAAAAGGGATGATTTTGGATTCAACATAGTAAATTTCCCCTAGCTAGACGGTGATGTTTCAAGATTACCGTCATACGGCATTTACATATCACAGCTCATCCGGTACGCCAGAGCATGTACTGATATTTTGGATTTTCACAGTAGAAATTTACAAATTACCAAAAGAACTTTTAGGTCAAGGTTTCCGCTTTCATAAACTAGATAAGACTTTCTGGATTTTTTTTTAAATTACAGTCAACTTCTTTTAAAATTCGGATCTATACACGCAACATAGTACATTGGGTGTTACATAACCTGTCTTTAATGATGATATGATATACAAAATTAGGAGGATCAAAGATAAGCAGCATTGCCATCGAAAATGCGTCAGAATCATCAAACGCCTTTTATACCGTGGATATGATCCTAATGTCGTCAGACGGACACTAGGTTTGATACTTGACCAATCTACAGTCTTGTACAAGCGCATCCTTGAGACTTGCACTCTGACTGACTGTGGCGACGGGACTCAATGACGGGCCCTGTCAAAACCTCTTTAGAGAAGACAGGGCCCCGACCACCTGTCCTCTCTGAATGTCAGTCGGACTCCTCATGTGATAACATACATGAGCTCGCTACAGCCGGCAGAGCACGGACTGTATTACGCATGCCCTCTTTTTATATCCATTTACATATTCATCTGTGTTGCTTGGGCCTCTACGTTTTGCGGTCATGTTTGTGTGTGGTCATGTGACAGTGAGGAGGTTGTTTACACCACAATTGTACATTCTTCGAGACCTCTGGATAATAAGAGAAGTGAGAGGGTTGTACGCACGTAATGCAGGATAACCACACCATTTGCTACTTGCGTGGCAAATGGCTGTCCAAAGTCGGCAACGGTTGCCCATTGGTCTCGTCGGTTTATGTGTAATCTTTTGTGATTGATGTTTTCATGTCGTATGTCTTTTTTCCGTTTCATACTATGCTCGTGTTTTTGCATCGGGTGTTTTGCTGTTGGTGCTGCACCAGGGTCTTGTTGGAGATCCCATCCCTTCTTTGACATCTCCAAAACTGATGCTCATAAGGAAGCAAGTACTCAAGGGCCTCCACCAAATCGTCCACTATTATTCTTTTATTTGCATCTCAGGTAAGCGATGTGGACCCCTTGGGTCTCTTGTTTATAATGGGACATAAAAGGTCTATCATATAATGAAAACGTTAGATAAATCATTTCTTTTGTGTTTGTCTTCAAATATAACTTTACAGTTCGTTTCTATTTTTTGTTTGTTTGTTTGTTTGGGTTTTTTTTTTTTTTTCTGTTGTTGTTTCTCTCATTTGAATAACACAATTCATAGTAATTTTTTTCTTCTTTCTTCCTTCAATAGCAGTGATAGTTATACATTTAAGGTTTGATATTTTTTAAAATTCAAACCCTACCACACGCTTTGTAGAGTTATGAGTTGATCCAGAAAGTATTTGAAGGAACCTAAGGCACAGTCCATTTGATATTCCGTGGGGGGGGGGGGGGGGGCTTGAATTTTTTTTCGGAGCAAGATTATTTTTTTTCGCCCTGGACAGGTGCAAAATCATTTTTTATTTTGCAAAGTTGGAGCAAGGAAATTTATTTTTTCTAACAATTGATGTGTATATATCATAATGTTTGTGTTTTTTTTTTCGACAGAAGTTCTTTATTTTTACTTAAATTCCTCTAAACATTACTTAATCTTTATGTAAAACATTTACTCACTTCTAAACTGAGAGAGATAAAAGATTTTTACAATATAATATGATTTACAGTAAACAAAATGCAATTATAAGGTCATGTAAGATGTAAGAGGGCCTGAGGAGAGGGTCTTCTACACAATATATTTTTAAATTTAGAAATGTTAACTAGTGAGGGGGGAGGTGATCTCCAACAACACTCGGTTGCAGCATACTCTGCAAAACACCAAAGCAACCAATGGAGGAATCATTTAGATTAAAAACTTTAAAAAAAAAATATTTCAAGAATATTTCAACCAGTCTTATAAAATTCATATAATAACATTTCTTTAACCCGACAGACGTATCCCTACGCACAACAAGTACGAGTTAACGTTATTTCAAGTCTCAATTTAGACTTCATCTTAACAACATCTTAATGCTGTTAGTATCAATATAACTCGTTTTACAATAAAATACCATGCATAAATTGTCAGGTACTACTCATTGTTGGAATTCAACTACCTCTTTGTCACCTTTTTGTTTATTCAGGCTACATTTAAATTTTCAACACGTGACACACTGTTTACTTCCCAACATTCAATTGTAAATGATGTCACGGCACTTTTAATAGACAGTTCATAGATATACGTCTTTTCAATTCATTCAATTGAAGTATTTCGGAAAAAGTAAGTATCTTTCATAGTTTTAATTTTGATTAAATTTTAAATAGTCATTTGGCGACTATATTCTTTTTCCTTTCTTTAATTCTACGATGGAAAGAACTTTCGGTTTATTGGAAAAACCCAGCTCGTTATCGATGATATACCACACCCTGTACTAAACTTTGACTGCAAAACAAAGATAACACTTTATTACCAGAACAACCTCTTGAAAACAGAATAGCCCCCCTTGATACCCTTTTCAAAAATAACTTCTTTCAATTCATAGCAACTGGAGTATAAAGTTAATTAAGGTATAAGAACTTTCGTTTCGTTGGAATGCCCTATTTTCATATAGTATGACACAATTTGCCCTTATTTTGGGCCACATGAATGATTTAATACAACATGTTTAAAATAAGGTTGGACATACAGAAATCAGTATTTTATTAAATGGAGAATACTTATCGGGATTTCACAGCTCAGCACTAGACATGATCTATTCTTTTTTTGCCCCCGGTCATTTGACGATTGGTTCGTCCGTCTGTCCATTTGTCCGTTCCACTTTTAATATAATGGAATAAAAATTTAAGTAGGGTTGATAGGGCTTTCATGTCTTGCATGTGCATATATCTTAACGCATCTCTTGGTACCACATTTTCTTACCTTTTGACATGGCCTTGACCTTTGACATACTTTTTTTTTCAATTTTTAAGGAAAATACTAAAAAACCATACAAAATGTATTTCTCATATACATTTATGTAAAACGTCACTTCTCAACTGAGAGAGATTAAAGATTTTTACAATATAATATAATTTTTAATAAACAAAATGTAATTATGAGATCATGTAACATGTAAGAGTGCCTGAAGAGAAGGTCTTCTAGAGAAATTTTTGAATTTAGAAATTAAACTAGTGAAAAACTTAATTCAATTCCCCTTCCAAGATTGTATATAAATTTTACACTCTATGGTGATACATGTATCTTTCAATAGTAATTGATGAATGATATTGATAAGGTGTAGTCTGGGATGTATCACTGAGTTGGGTGCACCCCCCCCCCCTTGATCCTCCAAAACCGGTCTAACTTTGTAACATTTTTTGCGCTCTTTCAGATAAAAAATTGTCTCATGGAAATTTCCATCACAAAGGTGGTGTTTTGGGGAAAAACATTTCATTTGACATATAATTTACCCATGTACTAATCTGTCGACTAAACTGTATAATTTAGCTCTTTGGTCACCATACTTTTTATTCTTAGAAGAAAACAGATGTCATGCGGAAATAAATATGATTTTTCAAGAATATAGGGATTCAATTTTTTGCTTCATGCTTAATATGTTGTTGGTATATAATGTTTAAACGTCTTCAAATTCGATAGACTATGGTACTGTTAGTTTTGGATGTTACTGTTGGGTTAATTGGGGTAATACAGCAAGCAGAAGAATGCTTTTTTTAATTATGAACCAGTACAAATGATAATTCAGCCTGCTCTGGTAGTAACATATATAATGATACCAGTGGCTGGTACAGGAATAAAGCATAATGTCATGAGACCTTCAGCTTTTGGCTGAGGTTATCTGATATATCTGCCATTTCTGAAAATTCTAATGATGAATACAATCTATGACAGTCACACTATCTATATATAATTTGATTATTTCCGTAGTGTCTGTATAACGCCTATTCAAGCGTACGGAACGAAATTTTATCTATAGCTATCTATAGCTATATAGACAATGTCTCCTATTATGACGTAATTGACGTCGACGGCCGCTCCGATAGGCCTGTTCAAATATCACGTCGCCCGTTTTGAACTTGAAAATCAACTATTGATGACGTCGATTGCAAAATAAACTAAATAATTAGAAAGAAATTTATTAAATTATAAGAAATGACTGTAATATTTTTTTTTCTATCTATCAAAGTATAGACAAAAATTAGATTATATTTTGTTTGTTCATCGGTTTTGTTTCTACATCGATAGACAGAGAAATTGTTACACTGGCAGTTATTTCTTTAATAAAAGCTGTCAAACTGTCTATAGATACCGTCAAACTGTCTCTTTATGAAAACTGTCAAACTGTCTATAGATGGAAACTGTCAAATTGTCTCCATATGGAAGCTGTCAAACTGTCTATTGATAGATAGATACAGTCAAACTGTCTCTATATTGAAACTGTCAAACTGTCTATAGATTGATAGATACCATCAACCGAAACTGTCAAACTGTCTATAAATAGATGCCGTCAAACTGTCTCTATATGGAAACTGTCAAACTGTCTATAGAAAGATAGATAGAAAGATACCGTCAAACTGTCTTTATATGGAAACTGTCAAACTGTCTTTAGATAGATACCGTCAAATTGTCTTTATATGGAAACTGTTAAACTGTCTATAAATAGATACCGTCAAACTGTCTATAGATGGATAGATAGATAGATAGATAGATAGATAGATAGATAGATAGATAGATAGATAGATAGATAGATAGATAGATAGATAGATAGATAGATAGATAGATAGATAGATAGATAGATAGATAGATAGATAGATAGATAGATAGATAGATAGATAGATAGATAGATAGATAGATACCGTTAAACTGTCTTTACATGGAAGCTGTCAAACTGTCTATAAATAGATACCGTCAAACTGTCTCTATATGGAAACTGTCAAACTCTCTATAAATAGATACCGTCAAACAATTAGATTGTAGTATTATTTTATCATAAAAATAATTCATTCTGTTTAGATATATTTTCAATCATTTGTAAGCATTTCTCAATCTGCTGTTTTAAGAGGGTACGAGCGTGAACAAATCAAACGTAAACCGTATCGATGTCGTAAAGTAAACAAAATCTAAAAACTTATTGAACTAATGGTTGAATATTCCTCTAGATCAAAGCGCAATGCATTTCGAATGATGAGCAATATATATCCTTGTTTACATCTAAAATACGCTTCTATCACGACATCGTTTTACCCTTGGTATATATCTTACGTCAACGGGAGTTTATTTGACGTCATTCTGAATTATGACGTTGTAATATTTTTCCGCGAATTATAATGAAAGCGCTTTGTGCTTGTTCTTTAGAAGTCCGGTAAATTCAGTTTGTCTTATATAAATCACGCCATGACAACTTTACGGAGCGGAATAATTTGATTGCGATTGAACTGAGTAGCTTAAGGTTCATAGTTACACCCTTTCCAAAACTCCCCAAAACACTGTTTAACATTACAGGTTAAGTTTTATTAATTTTAATGGAAGAAAACAATGTAATGTATAGAATTTTGATGAAAAAAGTATATGCCAACGAGCTTCCAATGGATTTATGACCTTCTAAAGAAGTACATGTCCAAAAATTTGCATCATATCATCAATATACCCCTGTTATTTTAAACTTGATGCATGACTGTATATGGTCATTTTTTAATAACGAAAGAAGGTCTAAAACAAATAAAAAATAGAAAATACATCAATGCTGTACGTCAAATTCTATGAAATAGTAAATATTTTAACATTTTTGGCTCTTTTCTTGACATCATTATTTTTAGAGTCCAATTGGTAAATAATGGGTTGAAGTACATTGTTAACATGCCAGTGAAAGGAAAATTTGCTATATTAATCTAAGTTAACATATCTTTCAAAAATAAAAAAGAAATGTAGCAATCATCGCGCAAAATCTCAAGTTTGATACAAAATTATGAACCTACCCTCTCAGATTTTGTTGAAAAATGCCGGCAAGAGATCCCGTCCGTACTATATTTGGATTAATATTTCCTGAACCGTTCATGTAAATTACTCCATTTTTCAGCCATATATCAAATGGAAATAGAACTGATAAAAAAAGTGAAATCTGTAAGCCATTTTATAATATTTACCCATTATATCAGTAATATTTTACGCCTGCAACAACGTTACGCAAATGACGTCACGGGATGCATTTGGCTATTTCAACGTCAAAACGTCACGTTTGTGAAAATAAAAAAAAAACGGTCCTGAATAATATAGGGCGATGAAAACAAGATGATTATCTTAATATAAATGTATAGAATGTATTCAGACAAATGAATACGCAAAGAAAATTAATAATACTTCAGTCACACGTTATATAAGAAATATGATTAGTATGTTGCCATCCATTATAGTTTTGGATAAAGAGAAAAGCCGGGAATGGCTAAAGTCGGCATATTGACTTCTGAATATCTTTTTGAAATGAACAAAAAATTGAATCCCTATATTCTTGAAAAATCATATTTATTTCCGCATGACATCTGTTTTCTTCTAAGAATAAATAGTAAGGTGACCAAAGAGCTAAATTATACCGTTTAGTCGACAGATTAGTACATGGGTAAATTATATGTCAAATGAAACTAGAAGTAATGTACTTTCAAAATATCGATGTCGTCAACATTATTGAATGTACAAACATTCCATTTTCAGGGGTCAAAGGTCAAAGGGGTCATTCAACATAGATTACGTATTTCTCGTCTTCTACACAAAGAAAAGAAATATTGATGAAAACAAAAAATGAATTTTCTGTACAAATTGCATCAACAGAATAATATTCCAATCTTATCCTTAACATAAGTAAATTGCGATGACATAAAATCTTTTTTGATTGGTAGCTATTTTAAGAACAAATTAAGAATGTGAACATTATAATTCCTTAAAAATTAAATATTCCTCTCCGTGTACAAACATGGAGGACAAATATTTGTCAATCTTCTCTTCCACTATGGAAATCAAAGGTTTGCTACATGTAATTATGCCCCCGCAGCATTATTGCAGGGGAGTATAACGCGACCGTTGGGGTTTGTGCGTACGAAAGTGTATAAGTGTGTGGAGAGGGAGGATGTGTTTGTGCACGTCATGCCTAGGAGGCACAATTTTGATTGGATCTTGACCAAACTTCAAACACTCATTGCTTATGACAAGAGGAAAAACCCTATTGATTTTCAAGGTCATGGTCAAAGGTCAAGGTCACCGGTTGAAAATGTTATAAATCCTTTTATACAGCCTAGGAGGCACAGTTTTTATTGGGTATTGACCAAACTTCATACATTTATTGCTTATGACAAGAGAAAGAACCCTATAGATTTTCAAGGTCATTGGTCACAGGTCAAGGTCACAAGTTGGACATGTTAACAATCATTTGTCTCAGCCAAGAGGGCACAGATTTGATTGGATCTTTACTAAACTCCATGCATTCATTTCTTATGACAAGTGAAAGAAATCTCTTGTTATTTCAAATATATCAAGGTGACAGACTGGAAAATTTTTAAATCATTTTATACAGCCTAGTGGGTGCAGTTTGAAGTTGATCTTCACCAAACTCAATACACTTGTTGCTTATGATAGGAGAAAGAACTCTTGACTATTGGTTTACAAGGTCATGCATCAAAGGTCAAGCTCACAGATTAGATTTTTTAAATCTTTTAATACAGCCCCGATGATACATTGGAGTTTACCAAACTCTATACACTTAATGTTTATAACAAGAGGAAGAACACTTTTGATTTTCTAAGGTCAAAGATCAAGGTCACTTAAGAGAAATAGTAGTGTAAAATCCAGAGTTGAAGCACAGGATCCTTAAGGATCTCAGAGACCATTCTTCAAATTAAGGCTATTTATAGGATATGGAAATATCCATGTCTTAAAATAGATTCTATCTTCAGAAGCTGTTCTCTTCCCCTCCTTCGCCCATTAATTCTCTCCCACTTGGACTTGACCGGAAGTATCCTATTTACAGATTTATACATCTGACATGTTATATTAGTAATTCACTCCTCCTCCTCCTCCTCCTCATCATCATCATCATCATCATCATCATCACCATCATCATCATCCATCACCATCACCACTTCCACCACCACATCGTTTTTGTTGTATTTCCAGTTGATGGTAATTGGAGTATGTCTTGACGTTTATTAGGAGAAGGAAGAGAAGGAGTAGGAGGAGAAGCAGTGAATTACTTATATAACATGTCGCTTTATGTCTATACATGAATGATGTATAAATCTGTAAACAGGATACTTCCGATCAAGTTAAGGGGGGGGGGAGTGATTAATTGGCGAAGGAGGGGAAGAGAACAGCTTCTGAAGATAGAATCTTTTTTAAGACATGGATATTCCCATATCCTATAAATAGCCTTGATTTGAAGAATGGTCTCTGAGATCCTTGAGGATCCTGTGCTTCAACTCTAGTTTTTACACTACTGAAAATGTTTAATAGCCATTCTCTGTAAGGACCAAAATCGTTCGGCACGGCATGTCATGGATTTTGATGATTTTCGGTAAAATGGGTATATATTAAGTACTGACCATGATTATAACACTTTTTAGCCAATGTGACCTCTGGTTGCCATGGTAACGAGGTCATTCTATTTATAGCACTTTGGGGACCATGAAATAAGCCAGCTCCGGAGACTTCGTTGCCATGGATACCACTGTAACTGCTTGTTCATCTTTATATAATCTATTCTTCCTTTCTTCCATTCTTACTTACTACACTTAGATATGTGATATTTATTACAGGAAGCTTATTGTATTCAGCCAAAATAAGTCAAAATGAAGCGAAAAATAGAGGTGAAAATAAGGGCCAGTTTAGTGTGTTTTTGACCATTTTCAATCTTAAATATCACAAAAGGCACCAATAGGAGACTAGTGATTTTCATCATTGGAAATGTATGTTTATTGACAAATAAAATGAACGAAAAATTGGAGTGGGTATTTAAGAGTTTTTCCTAAATTCTGTCGTCAAAGACCGTTGCCATGGCAATATAAGACCTTTTTGCTTCTTTCATATTATCTTTGAAATTGATTTTATTCCTCTTTAGAGTTACATAAGATTGTCAAAATGTATGCATGTATAGATATGAATTAAATCTTTTACATAAGAACAATTAAAATGTTCAAGGTCATTGGCTTGATGTTCAAGGACATTTATACTTTGAGACTCAAATTTTGCATACAAAATTGATTTTTTAATTTTTTTGTTACCGATTTTAGTGATTTTTTTATTTAAATATTTTCATAGGTCATATATGTTATGAAAGCACATGAATATAAGAAAGACAAATCTTAGAATTTATAGAATTGTAGCAATTCAATAGGAAATATTTTTCCGTCAAAAAAAACATGACAAATACAGATTTCGTCCCATTTTTATCAAAATATTCACCAAGAATTTAGATATTCGAAGATGTGAAGAAACGTAATCAATAGTTCTAAGAAATAAGTGATACATTTATCATTTTATGGCAAATAACTGTTAAGTTCAATATATCAAGGTTTCTAAAATATTGACATCTTCATTTTATGAAAAATCAGGATTTGTCGTCAAATCTGGTCACTTAAAGTTTAATGACCTTGAAAATTCATTGGGTGACCTTGAAATATTTTTATGTAGAGTTCAAAGATGATACTAATTGGATAACTAGAATTTGGACTTCAAAAATTTGTGCTTTTATGAAATTTTCACCCTTGTAAAACAGTAAAAACATGCAAAAAAGGGTCTTTTAGTGCCCAAAATAAAGCCTTTTGATACCCTGTTTTGACCCAATTTTTCATCTTGTATACATAAGGCATCCGAGATGAATGTGTCAAACTTTACAAATATGCATAATAATACGGATTAAAAGAAAACAATCAAAGCAATTTAAGATTTAAAATGTACCTGTTTCCATGGTAACGAAGCCTACAAATATGCCTTTTCCTATAGATTTTCCCGATTTTTGAAACTTCAGACACGGTTACCATGGCAACGACAACCTTTTTGAAAAAACTGGGGTTGATTTTCATACTAGTACATTATATTTAACATTCATACCAAAAATCTAAAAAATCCATGACATGCCATGACAAAATGTTTTGAAATTCTTTGGTTCTTACAGAGAATTGCTGTTAAAATCTTTTTATACAAACTGAGAGGGCACAATTTTGATTGGATCTTTCCAATGCCCATACACTTGCTAATAACAATAGGAAGAAACCCATTAATATGATAAGTCAAGGTCGCAGGATTGAATTCGTCAAAATCATTGAAGATCCACTGTGTCATTCACCCACAGATCTTGGTCAAGCTCTTTAAAGTATACATTTAATACAAATGACACAAAGAACATCAAGGTCAAAGATCAAGATCACAGATATAGAGGAGGCAACTTAAAATGGAACTTTATCAATGTTGACACATATTTGCATACATGCCCGAAACGTGCATGTCTGGTCCATGCTGTAAACTTATCAGGTTTTAAATGATGCTATTGAATTTAAGGTATCCGATGTACAATAGGGAATTTTTCCATGCCTCGTAAGGTACTATAAACTATATATTTTCTGAAAAGTTATAATGCCTACTGGGGTCAGAAAAATAAAGGGGAATAACTTGTGAAGCATTTTAATTGTCTATTTTCTCTATGTAATCTATGCAAAATGACAAGTTGTACAAGAGTTTTTCCCAATTTATTTCTAAGACCCGGCAGTCTTTTCAGAAAATATATAGTTTATAGTACCTTACCAGGCATAAATTTCACCATACTTTACAATGGAGATGATTAAAACACTATGTAAAATGACTCTATTGTACAACAGATACCTTAAAGACGTTTAAAATTTGAACCACTTGGTGAGTGTCACTGCTGGTGGACCAAGAGTCCCCGAGGGCACATGTAGCCAAGTTCGATCAACTTCGGTTGATCGTCTGTCTCTTCAATGCATTAAAAATTTTCTGTGACAAAATTTCTTGAAATTTCTAAAACGTGGGTCCTGTAGCATCATATCCCACCCATTCTGCTACGTCTTTTGGTACATTTTTGGACATACTAATTTTCATACGTTTTGGCCATATTACATTGTATAGACTGAGGATCACTGACGAGGGTTTAGTACCCGAAACGTGCATCTCTGGTCCATGCTGTAAATTTATCAGGTTTTAAATGATGCTATGGAATTCAAAGACGTTTAACATGAATGTTGTGAAGAATTTCAAGTTCTATTTTAAGATTACATACGAAGTGGTTTATATCCTTGTCACACCTTCACTTTTTTTTTGGCCAACGCATGAGTATAACGACCTTCAACACGTTGACAAACGTCGGGGTTTGGTCTGAAAATCAATTATGAAGCAACGTTCTCAACGCGTGCGTAGCGACCTTGTAGCGCATGGGAGAGCGTTCGCCCAAAAACTTCGGCGTCTTCCACTCACATAAAACTAGTTGACAATTTACTTGTTAACGTTCTTTAAAGCGTGCCCAAAGATCTCGCAACGTTCGCCTAACGACCTGTCAACACCTTGGCAGCAACCTTCTCGCGATCTACAACGTTTACAGCAAAACAATTTTCAGAAAATATTTCGTTGTCAAGACGTGAAGCACACGCCAAGGACGTTAGACTGTCCTTGGACACACGTTGAGGACCTTAGACCATCGCTAGAAGTGTGGCTGTGCACGCGTTAGACTTGTGCTCCTCTGTCGTTACACATTCGTTGCAATTATCGGCGCCCTCTCAACGTTTTTAGCAATGACTGCACAGCGCACGGGAACGCATGCCCAGCGACCTCCTAATGACTCCATAACTTACAATTGGACACCGGACAGTCGTCGGCGGTTTTGTGAATTCACAAAATTTTCCGACGACCATAGCGCACACCAACGTCCCCCAGCGACCACACAACGGCAAGCCAGCCACCAAACAATGACCTCAACGTTCTGCGACGTGTTGGCAAATTTACTTGGTCGTTACTCGTGCGTTGGCCAAAAAAGTGAAAGTTTGACAGGGCCATAAAGGCCATTCCCTACTAGTGTGTGACTGTGAGTACATTAGTATTGATGCCGTGCGAGGGTGCTACACTTTTTTTGCTTATTTTTATTCTGTACCAAAATTTATCGCAAAAAGATATCCATCGTTATGATTAATTCAGCTAGGGTGTACGTACATATACAGCGTTATCCATAAAATTATGTCGATGGGTAGGAAGCCCTCTCTCCCCGATAAATCATCACCGATCTCATGAAAAAAAATCATTTTTAATGGAAAAATCACAGGTAATGGTAAACAGTTAACCATATATCTCTTCTAGACATAAACTGTAATTACATAAATTTATACAATTTTCAATCTACTTTCAAGTGAAATAAGGTTATGTTCAAAATGTTAAGATAAAATGTGTGTACTGTCTGGCAAAAAGTTTATTTTTTTGTCAAAACAAATCATAAAAAATTGTGAAATTTAACCACAAGAGCCGGAATGTTCATTCATAAGCTATTTACATACTCGTCCCTATTCTGTAAATCTCTCTCTCACATTCATAAATATCAAGATGATTATATCGGATAATAAACAGAGAAATGATTCATTCTTTCAGAAGCAATTCAACTTAGTCATCCTTCTTACCATTTGTAATGATTTTTTTTTCGATCTATATTTATTATGCTTGGTTCTGATCACAGGGGTTTATCACGCTTCCCGGTGGATAAATGTACTATATAAGGTATAAACCATAGTACATAAAGCAACCGAGAAGCGCGACAAATCCCTTTGATTCTGAAGTTTATCACACAAAAAAGTATATCCCGTGACCAATTTTTGCTTGTAAATCATAGGGTATACTATATTTCCATTATTCTTTTATTGAAAAAGAAGTGCGTTTTTATTGGTGCATACCTTCATTTTAGGGTAACGCGGAAGGAATGTAATAATGTGACGAAATAAATATTTTTGATATGTATATACAATTCACAAATATTTTATGATGACATACTTAGATAAATAAATAGGTCCTTCATTTTAAATTCAAAATAAGCAGCCTACCCCTGTGCCAGGAAATCATACTAAAAATAGGGCAACGGTTACGCTGCAACATACGCCTGTCATGTGATTAATGATGTCAAATTACCTTGACCTTCTTTGACTCGTACTCTGACAATTAAGTAGATCCTTAGTCTGGGCCTACTCAATCTTCACGGTAAGCCAGAAGTTCCTAAGCTTTGATATCACCATGCATTACTGATTTCTCTATTATACAACGAAATATATTCAACATACAAATTGAAAATTCCTATTTCAGACGGTTTGGTCACCATATCTTGTTAAAGCATGTATGCATGCAACCACCTCCTCTTCCGCATAATTTCTCAAATGTGCAAAAGGAGGAGATAAAACACCGTTACATACATAAAAGATCATTTGCAATTTATTTATCATGAAGAAGATTTAAAATGTTTTGACCCAAAATAGATTTAAATGATTTTTTTTGAAAAATCTAACCAAAAATCTATATTTAGCCACAAAATGACCTTGACCCTGACCTTCAAAATCAATAGGGTTTTCTGTCTTTTTAAAATCAATGTTCATGGTAAAAAAAATCCTAGCTCAAATAATATTGTATCAATCTTGTTTGCAATTCCTATAGTTTTAATAAATAAACGTGAATATGTAACCCCCCCCCCCTTCCCTTACATGTACGCATACACGCAATTTCTATGTTGATGGAACAAAAATATAGAAAGTCCTTTATATATTTGAAAGATCATCAATGTTCCTTTCAGTATGAATAGTTTCAAAACATATTGAACGAAACAGAGAACAACAACAATTATTTCAATGAAATTTTAATCTATTTCTCATAAAAATCTATCTTTAGCCTCAAAATGACCTTGGCCTTTCACGCACGACCTTGAAAATAAAACTATCTCTTACGTTCGTTGAGTTAAATCTGCGTGGTAAATATGATGTTACTAGCTTAAACGGTTTGTCTCTATGTTTTCTAAAAGGTGCAGGACGCACCGGTACTGCAATACCGATATCCGTAGCCCCCCCCCCCCCCTTCCCTAGGCTAAAAGACAGGCATACAAGAACAGCCATAAAAATCCTTATCTTACCCCAGTTTAAAGAATAAAAATAGAATTTTTGTTTGAATTTTGTAACACGATAGGAAAACTATGGTATAACTACTTAAGATTGTATCTTTACTGCAATAATATGATTCTGTGAATTATATAGATAATATCCAGAAATCTGTGATTTTTGAGTGAAAAATACAGTTTTCCCCAAAAAAACTGAAAATATGATTAATGTGTTTAAAATGTAAGTTATTATGCGAAAGAGCATAATAGATCAGAATGGAATACATCCTTCAATTATCAAATTGAAGACAGGGCCCCGACCACCTGTCCTCTCTGAATGTCAGTCGGACTCCTCGGGTGATTACATACATGAGCTCGCTACAGCCGGCAGAGCACGGACTGTATTACGCATGCCCTCTTTTTATATCCATTTACATATTCATCTGTGTCTCTGGGGCCTCTGCGTTTCGCGGTCATGTTTGTGTGATGTCATCTTACAGTGAGGAGGTTGTTTTACACCACAATTGTACGTTCTTCGAGACCTCTGGGTAATTGGAGAAGTGAGAGGGTTGTGCACACGTAATACAGGATAACCACACCTTTTGCTACTTGCGTGACAGATGGCCGTCCAAAGTCGGCACCGGTTACCCATTGGTCTCGTCGGTTTATGTGTAGTCTTATGTGTTTGATTTTTACATGTCGTGTGTCTCTTTTCCGTCTCTTGCTGTACTCGTCTTTGTGTTTTTGCATCGGGTGTTTTGGTGTTTTACTGTTGATGCTGCAACGGGGTCTTGTTGGAGATCTCCTCCCTTCTTTTTCCACAGAAGAAATGTTCATCGATTCCTTTTTTCAGTGATTTTTCGGTATTTTTTTTTAAATGTTGATGACGTCATTTCAACTTCATTTTTGAAAACATTCTACAATGAAAATCATTTGACGACATTTTGATTCATTAACCACCGATTAAGAGCTTTCATTTGATACCACAATTTGCCGTGTACTATGCGTGTCGACTAAACACCTAAAATAAGCCACTTTTGGCGACTTGGTCACCCTACTAAAAGCCGAGAAAAGGGTATACAATACGACGTCGCCTTATAGTTATAGAGATAAAAATCTGGTTTTCAAAACAGAAAACATTTCAAAGGATATTTTATACTTTTAACAAAAAACAAAAAAAAACCAAATAAAAGTACATTTTTAAAATTCATTTGGACAATGTAAAATGCAATTAGCTTCTTTATGGCACAGTAAAACAAGTAAAATCCTGCAACTGTGTTCTATCTTCGATAAATATCATTTACGTTCAAGCGCGGATCCAGAGGTTGGGGGGAGGGGTCCGGCCCATGACGTTCAATAACGTTTCTGTTTGTTTCGCTGGTCTGCTTGCACATATTTCATTTACCATAATAGTCGCTGGATGACAAATTCTTTCTTGACTGTAAAATAGTTTTACATGTACAATGTAAGAAGATAAAAATAGCATGCCTTGCATTTACGGATTAATGGAGTGATCATATAATGCAAGTCCATCGGCATATGTCTTTTTTCATGCTATGATATTTCCAGCATTATGACATCCAACGTGGGTCAAGGTCGTCCTCAAGGTCAGTGTGACTTATTCAGGATAAAATAGCCTTTAGATAATTTTAAAATGTGCATGTACTCTCCATCCCTTTATTACACGTATCTTAACTCAAAGCATCCTCCATTAATAATAATTCACTGCCGGGGAGAGGGTTTAGGCAATAATACTGAAATCAATGATTCATAATAGGTCCATGAATATTTGCATTGTAAGAAAAGGAGAAAAAATAATTTTAAAAAGATTTAAAAAAAAAAAAGAGGATTCACTTTCAGAAGATTTGACTTCTGCTTCTTGTACTATGTAATTCGTATATCGCATATCACTCGTCATAAAAATTCTTCTTTTCGATAAATTTAAAGTAAATCTTACACATAACACCCCCCCCCCCCTTCCTCTCATCGCCATGCTTGCTGTTCTAGATATCACTCCTAGATCACGAAATTGTGCGCGAAATGTCCATACATTTATTTTATCCAAATCCCGCATGTATAAACTTAGGATATGCTTCCTAATATAATGGACAATTTTGTGAGATCTAGCTCATTTTAACCTGCTTTTCATTATAGCACATACAATTTTAACCAAACGGTTGTTTACAAATGAAACAAGCATTTATTTTTTTTTTCTTGCGATTTTCTCATAGAGATAACGTCGAGCGGCAGAATGAGCTGTCAGCCTTTTCTTTGACTGATTACACACCCATCAAAAAATTGTTTTAAACCAATTTTTAATCAAGATTTATAGGAAAACGAAGGAATTCTCAATCTAATCAAAATACAGCAGTTTTATTTTGCAAAATCCCTAAAATACTAGTTCATGTTTCAGGACGTAGTTTAGTCAGCGTCAAATAATATGAGTGCCGATGCAATTTTGGCGCGTTTTTTCGTGACGTCACAGATAACGTGACCTCGATTTTGGCGACGAGAGAGACTCCGAAGTAATATGTTGTTCGGATGGTGTATCCATGAACCTTAATACTTCAAATTTATTCTTGCATAAAAAAGACACAAATAAATTAAAAAGAATAATTATATTTTATAGTACAAGTTGACGATGCGGCGTTACTGACGCTGTGCACGCAATTTACCTCAAATATTGAAAACATGTAAAACTAATATATCTTGAAAGTACTTTTCTTTCATTTACAAAACGTATGTGTTATAAAAATTTAGTCAGGAATTATATCACGAGGCCTATTGGTTAGTAGTTGTAATAAGTGAGCATGACGACCGACTGTCAAATCATCAAAAGGACCAAAGATCGCTTACACGTACGTTGTAAAATAAATGGATCCGAAGGTCACACTCCCCATTGTACGCTCTGTTGAAAAGGGAATCATTCTGTTTCAATTTTACTAATCTATGATATAACGACATTCATTGAAGATAACATGTGATTAATGCGGAAGACAGGGTGTACGTTTACTACCTTTCCTATCATACCGACATTCCCCCCCCCCCCGCTTCTAATCCCAGCACTTAGTAAAATGAAAGTAGAAATGTGTCTCGGCTAACTTTAGATATATTATTCCAAAGCAAACTTATCAAGAGATTAAGAGATCCCTCGTATCGTTGTTCTACTAAAATTGCTTCTTTTTTTTTATCAAATCTGGTACAATATGAACGAATGTCAAAACTACATGTACATGAATAAATAGATACGTGTAGATGGCGCAAAATCAATTTTGAGAGAAATGATATACAGAAGAAGCATACAGATAAGACTCTAGAACATCCATTTTTTTCTCATTCACTGAGATTAACAGTATATACAATATCGCCGAGCATTACCTAAAGTGAGCGTCACGATGTGCGCTACGTCACGTTACGTTGTCGGTTCTTAAAAGCGCTAAGTGTTTGGAAAATGAATAAGAAATTGATAAGAATATGACTCAAATTGTTAGTCTGAAGTCCAGATTATACGAAATCTCAGATAAAATGTATAGACATATAACAACTGTCCATTTTTAATCATAAAGAACGGATTTATCATATCCAGAGACTTGTTCAGAGGAATTCTAAGCTAAATATCTACACTACGGCTACACTCTTTTTTTTCTATAAATTATGGGGTTTTTTTATCTTTAGCATGTATCACTAGATGATAAAAGAAACATTTAATAAAAATTCTATTATGCCAACTACTTAGTTAATGTTTTTTAACTTTTCATACAATTTTTACTGTGAAAAATAGGATGAAATAAATGTCCTTCTCCAGCATGTTTACCATGGCAACAAAAATATTTTTTTCCGGAAGTGATAAATTGACTTCATTTGCTACGTCGGTGGATAAAATTTTACTTCGTACTGTGTTATGTTGATTTTTAAAATAAAGTCCAAAGTTGGGACATTGTTTTAGAAAAAAGTTACCTCCCTTTTACCTCCCTTTTTGTCGGTATGTAGGGGACAAACGGCTACACTTTTTTTCATGAAATATTGCAATCATGAAGGTAGGGGTAGTCTTTCATATGTAGACAATTATTTTCAATCTCTATTATTCCCTGAAAATGCGGTTCACACTCATACCTCCTTAAATGAGTAAATAAACTAAATTGCTTTATTTGAGGAAAAACTCACTAGCTACAAGAAGATCGTTATCAAATCCAAAAATAGTTATTTGATTTTTTTTCAAAATGAAAACAAATGTCCAATTGCTCCATATTTGTCAAAGAAACAAAATCAATGTTGTGGCCTAGTATACTTAATAAAAAAACTGTTCAGGAATGAGTACTTCTGACAAAGTCCGAAATGAATGCAAAAACGCGTCAAAAATATGACTTAATACAAATCCTAAACATTCTCTGTTAGATCATTTTTACACGATTATAACAAGAAAAGAAAAGAATCTCTACGATTTCAGAAGGATTTTTTTTCCAATTTGCATCTCCAGTGGAAGCCGACCATTAGGCAAAAATAACATTAAAGTGTCTTGAACTGAGTTCAAACAAACACATAAGCATGTTTGGCAATGTGACAGCTGACACTTTTGTAAACTTTATGTAAAATAAGATTAATTACCACATTATCCGATTGTAATCGTTCATCGATAGATTATGTCATGATCGCTTTATTTCATATTTTATACTTATAAATTATCCAAAATATACGATTCTACATTATTCAACTTTTTTCGCTCCATTTCAGATCGTGACAATGAGTGACAACGGTGCATCCTCCATTCCTCCTCAGACTTTTGTTGAATGTGGTATCTGTAAAGGGAATGCCAACATTTCATGGTTTTGTAAAAACTGTCCAGCCTCACTTTGCGACGCTTGTGCAACTACCCACAGAAAGGAAAAACAATTCAAGTCTCACACCATTGTCGAACGGACTTATACCGTCCTTAGATTATTTGGACCAGCAAAGATAGCCGAACAATGTGAAGTCCATCCCGAGAAAGACATATCATCATACTGTAACGACTGTGACGTTCCCTGCTGCATATCCTGCTTAGTCCAAAACCATCAGCGCCATGAAATCTCCACCATAGAAGACAAATACCTGGATGCTGAAAAAAGATTGAATGTTTACTACAAGCAGCTTGATACCGATGTCAGACCAACGGTGGACGAAATGGAGGACCAAGCCAGGGAAGATGTCAAAGAAGACAAGTTTACGGTGGAAAAAGTCATAAATGACATAAATGAATTTCGCAAAGATTTCATTCAAAATTTTAATAGGTCATGTGATGATCTCATCACAAAAGTAAATCAAATATCAAAGAAATCCACTGAAGCGTTTGGGGGAATAGAAAAATCAAAGAAAATGATCGAATCATTAAAAAAAGAAATTGAAGGGAAAATTGAAAGGGGAAAATTAGACATCATAAAGTATCAACCTCCAAAACTCGAATCTCTTATCCCAACGATAAAAAGGCGCAAAAAAGTTGATATATCATTTGAACCTTCAATGAAAGTGTTAGAGGTTATGAAAGAATCAGTTGGGGAAATTAAGTCCAAAGAAATTGAAAGAGAAGAAATGGACAGATCCACAATGTTGATATCTGTACACGTACAAAAATTGCATTCATTTTATAGTAAAATAGAAGTCGCATCCCTGACCACAGCAGGTAACAACATGGCCTGGGTTATGTATCGTACAAGTCCTACCATGTACCTGTATAACGATAAGGGTACGGTAGTTAGGTCTGTGACAATGGGAGGTGGTGTTGGCATCAACGACATGACCATCACACAGTCAGGGGAGATGATAGTTACATGTGGAGACAGGAAAGTGAGATGTGTATCAGTGAGTGGTAAGGTATCTACAATGATAGACACGGCGCCGTTTCTTTGTAATGGTGTCTGTGTGATTGGCAAACAAGAGATTGTAGTGTGTATGAGTGGTAAGGGTGATAAGGACCACGTGGCTGTGTACTCATCTGATGGACGTAGTAAGGTACGTGAGATACGGGGTAGGGACGGTCAGGGGAAACACCTTATTACTGGTCCTTACCGTGTGGTACAGAATGGTCAGAATATGTGTGTGGTGAATATTGGTAGTAATGTGGTATGTGTGGATGAGAGAGATAATGTGAGGTGGGTGTATGACGGTAAGCAGGCTAAGCTTGGGAGGTCATTTTATCCATGTGGTATATGTGTAGATAAGTACAACAACCTGTTGGTTACTGATTTAACCTATAACTGTGTACATTATATAGATAGGGAGGGTGGGCTGATACAGGTGATATTGACACAGGAACAAACAGGATTATTTTGTCACTGGGGGATCTGTGTAGATGATGTGACCGGGCATGTCTGGGTTGGGAATTCCATAAAGAAAGTTGTTATTGCGAAATATTTAAAATAAATAAGTGAAGATTTACGACAGTATGAGTAGTGAGAGAAAGACATTTAATGTAATAAAGATAACAACAATTAGTGTATAGATAACGTAGACGCTTAGTCGATACAAATGACTGAAAAAAGTATAAAAAAAATTGAATAGATTATTTTATGTACATATAGATTAATATATCGTCCTACTGAAAAAAAACAACTTTTTTTGATTATCTATGATAACAAATAAAATAGCTTTGAAAGAGAAAAATTCCGATAAATGTTTTGTTTGATTATGAACTTACTTCATAAAGACATTGTATCAGATATCTGAACAAAAGATTGATTACTTACGTAAAGATAAAAAAGTCCTTACAAGATATAACTTCAAATGTAATAACATGAGGTTTACTGATTATACTTATTTGTAACAGAATATTAATTTTAAAAAAGAGTGAATAAGATGTATAGATGTTGAAATACAACATATTGTAATGAAATAATTCTAGTATGACCTGTTATTTTGCATTAATTATTTAATTACTTGTAGGCTATATTTTTGAAAGAACTGCAATATTAAATGTTTTTGTCGAACACTCTGATGTTTTAGAAATATATGATACTTTAACTGATACATCACTGGATATGTAGTATCGTACATTTAGAAAGATCTCCAACAAGAACGTACTACAGCAACTACAGAAAACCAGAAGTCTCTGATGAGACTGAAGCTCTACTGGCTGTTTCGTTAAGTTCACTCAACTTAAGTGACACCCATTTCAAGATCCTGGGAAGAGGGGATCACACAAAATGTGCACTTCTACACCACAGACGATTAAGTGAATAAACTCTGAATTGGTGTTCACAAGATAACATTATAAGACTTATATATGAGAAAATAGCCACACCCATTTTCAAATACCCTTGGGTCAGGGGCTTAATCAAAATATCAAGTACACAACTAGACCACAGACTCATGGTAATGCAAATAGAATTATCTCTCTATTAAGTACACTTCATGAGAATAGGTGGTCACAAGAATACATAGACTTATATAGGAGAAATGACCACACCCCTTTCCAAGACCCTTGGGGTCAGAGTTTCAAACAAAATATCAGAAACATAAAAAGACCAGAGAGTGATTATACTGCAAAAAGAATTATCTTTCTATCGATTATACTTTTTTGAGAATTGGTGTTCACAAGATAACATAGACTTATATAGGAGAAATGACCACACCCATTTTCCTACATGTAGACCCTGGGGGTCAGGGGCTCAAACAACATATCAAGTGCACAACTATACATGTACCAGACACTGATTATAATGCAAAAGGAATTATCTCTCTATGATTAATACTTTTCGAGAACTGGTGTTCACAAGATTACATACAATTGTATAGGAGAAAATGACCACACCCATTTCCAAAAACCCTGGGAGTCAGAGGCTCATACAAAAGATCAGGTTCACAACAAGACCACCGAGAGATTATATTGCGAAAAGAACTAACTCTCTGTCACTTTCTGAGAGCTAGTGTTCACAAGACTACATGGAGTTGAATTGGACAAAATAACCACACCCATTTTTCAAGACCCTGAGGGTTAGAGGCTCAAATAAAATAGCAGGTGCACAACAAGACCAGAGATGGATTGTATTGCAAAAAGAATTAACTCTCTATGAATTATACTTTCTGAGAATATGTGTTCACAAGATTACATAGGAAAAAATGGCCACACCCATTTTTGAAGACCCTGGGGGTCAGAGGCTCAAACAAAAACAAATTAGATGGGTCAAACTAAATGCAAAAAGAATTAGGTTTCTATCATTTATGGTTTCAGAGGAGTTGCGATCACAAAAAAATTGTTAACAGACAGACAGACAGACAGACAAACGGACCGACGGACGCCAGATAACATGGAATCGCATAAGCTCGACCGGTCTTTGACCAGTAGAGCTAAAAAGACTTAAACAACAAGTTTATAACCTCAATAAATGAAAACTACAATGAGATAAAGAAGATCGTGACGACAATTTGAACAGCACTCACAATAGAGTACCAAATTGAGCATCGATAGACTCCTAGCAAGCTAGAGGTGGGACCAGGTGCCCAGGAGGAGTAAGCATCCCTTATTTACCAGAGTGTGAAAATTATTTTGTCTAAAAATGTACCGAAAGACATAGCAGGATGGGTGGAATATGATGCTACATGACACACGTTTTAGAAATTTCATGAATTTTTGATAACAGAAATTTTCGAATGCGTTGAAGAAACGATCAACCGAAGTTGATATAACTTGGCTAAATGTGCCCTCAGGGACTTCTGGTCCACTAGCAGTGACACTCACCAAGTGGTACAAATGTCTTCAAACTCAACAGCATAATTTAAGATAAAACATTTGAAACAAAATTATGAAGACCTTAATAAGACAGTTGAACAGAAAAACCAACTCCCATTATCCGGAAACCATCATTCCGAGTATATTTTACCTAATGATGACCTTGACTTGTCACTTCATGACCTCAGGATGAATATGCAGCTTTCCCTCGAGATATAAAAAACTTGATGTGGATAGGTGACAATTGGTTCTATATCTATCACATGGTAACCATTATCATAAGTGTACATTTCGTAATGACCTTTGACCTACTGACCACAAAATCAAAAAGCTCCTTCCCTTCTTTTAATAATTAGGTACATGATTCCAATAGGTGAACAAGGTGATGGATTTAAGATCTTGAAACAATGACTTTAAGTGCATTTTTTTCAAATTTGATTTAGACTGGTGAATTTGGTAAGTTATTATCTGTAAACCATAATTTTTCAATTTTTATCCTTGCAGTGACATTGACCTTTGACGTAATGACCCAAAAATCAATCAATTCCATCCCCTCTTGACAAGTAAGGATATTTCCAAATTTGGTTTGGATAGGTGAAAGGGTTCTTGAGTTATCATCTGAAAACTGAAAGCTTGATGGAATTACAGTCAAACCTGTCTTAAAGTGACCCTCTTTTTAGCGACTTCCTGCTTTATGTGACCTTTTTTATTCCTCCCGAGCAATTTTCTTATCAAATTAACCTGTATATAGCGACAACCTGTCTAACGCGACAACGACCGTGATTTTTCTGTCCAGCACCGAATTCCGAACCTGTATATTACGACTATAAGTGTTGTAAAGGACCCAGACTACATACATTTTTTTTCCATTTAATCTCTTCATCAGTGTCTTTCATAATTAAATCTTCTGTGATATATAAAATCTAATGTAATTTTATTTGTGCGATACGATTAGTTATGAGATACACGAATTGATGTATGCAGTTATTCATTTTATGATATTGCTCTTATACAACGAATTTTTTGTTGGTCAAAGTCAGAGCAGCTCGAACCTGTATTCAGTGACCACCTGTCTTATGTGACCTATTTTCTATCGGCCCTTGCAAAGTCACATAAGACAGGTTTGACTGTACAAACAAAGCGAACTCATAATGTCCTGTGTCATAACATGACGGAAAATGGGGGGGGGGTTACAATAAAACAAGGAATTTTTAATTGATTTTTTATTTTATTTATTTGAGATTGCACCTCCAAATATTCATTGACAATGCAGTCTTCTTCAATTGCTGATTAACATACATATCGAAATGGTCTTTAATATCTCTTTCAGAACATTGAATATTTACTATTTTTTAAATTAACCCGCATCAAATATGTTCCTGGAGTATTTATTGGATTTTTTGCTTGTTATAAGTAGCTTAACAACTAATAATTACTATATTACAAAAATATCTATATTGCACAAATAATGGATTTCTCCTGTCCCACATGGGGAAACAAACATTTTTTAATTTTCATTTGCACCTTGTCTCTTCACATTTTCAGTATCTTTCACAAGCAAAGTCACATCTCACATGAGACATACAAAATACGAAGCAAGATGTCGATTTTCAACGCACATGAAATTTGACACATTCAAAACTATATCGACTTTTCATACTGAGACTAAGTAAATTTATAAGTTTACACAGAATTATTTACAGATTATAATGTCAAGAGTTTCTTCCCCTTTCAATTAGAAAGAGTTGTCTCCCTTTTACCAATTATGTGTGTATTGACACTCACACTATCACAAATTACAATATCACAAGAGACTATGGTAAGCACAACCATTTTAAGTTGACCAATAAAGGTCAAAGTTCAGGCAATTTTACACTACCATACTAGAACATGCTAGAGTTCAAACACAGAGCTTTCAGTTGACCCCTAAAGGTCAAAGTTCAAGCAACTTTAAACTCCCATACTCAGACATGCTAGAGTTTAAACACGGAGCACTATTATACAACATTTAACAATTTTACATATTACAATCTCACAAACGTAATTAACAGATGGAGCTTAGCACTAAATAAATGCCTTGTACAAGGATCAAAACCTAATTTTGACAGAAAGTGAAAAATTAAACTTCAAAGCACACAATAGTTTTGACACTTTCTATGGATCGAAATACAATCAACAAGAGCTTGTTTTGAATTCTGCAAGTTCGGAAGAAATCAACGTAGATTTGAGAGGTCCCAGCATGCCATTGTGATTTGCCTGCGACACGTTGCGTAGCTGGTTTAGTGCGGACATTAGTTTAGCATTGGCAGTGTCTAATGTTTGTATCCTTCGTTCCTGGGCCTCGATGACCTTCTGTTTCTGATAAACGATGTTTTGCATCTCTTCTTGATCATGACGGATCTCATCCTCTACATTCATCAACCTATAAACAGATATGTCAACATCAGAAACAAAACACATTTGTCAAAATTCAGTTTTATATCATTATAGTAAAGTAAAATCTCTAAACATACCTGAACACCATAAAGGATGCAAAACAATTTTAATAAGAAGTTAACGTATGCATATTTCTCAAAAATAAAAAAAATGTGACTTAAAAATAGAATGGTGACTGTACTGTCACACAAAGTTGATCTATTTATTGAAAGCGGAGATTAAACTAGAAAGGATTCTTGTTGCGGTTGCAACAAGAGTGTCTTCCTCCTATACAATTTTTATGCCCCCGGAATCAAAGATTCGGGGGCATATAGTTTTTGGCCTGTCCGTCTGTTTGTCTGTTTATCTGTTTGTCTGTTTATCTGTTTATCTGTTTGTCTGTTTGTCTGTCTGTTTGTCCGAAAAACTTTAACATTGGACATAACTTTTGAATGGGAAGTGATAGGGCTTTCATATTTCACATGTGTATTCCTTGTGACAAGACCTTTCCATTGATACCAAATTTTTTGACCTCGTGACCTTGACCTTGACCTTTGACCTACTTTTCAAAAACTTTAACATTGGGCATAACTTTTGAATGGGAAGTGATAGGGCTTTCATATTTCACATGTGTATTCCTTGTGACAAGACCTTTCCGTTGATACCAAAATGTTTGACCTCATGACCTTGACCTTGACATTTGACCTACTTTTCAAAAACTTTAACATTGGGCATAACTTTTGAATGGGAAGTGATAGGGCTCTCATATTTCACATGTGTATTCCTTGTAACAAGACCTTTCCATTGATACCAAATTTTTTGACCTCGTGACCTTGACCTTGACCTTTGACCTACTTTTCAAAAACTTTAACATTGGGCATTACTTTTGAATGGGAAGTGATAGGGCTCTCATATTTCACATGTGTATTCCTTGTGACAAGACCTTTCCATTGATACCAAAATTTTTGACCTCGTGACCTTGACCTTTGACCTACTCTTCAAAAACTTTAACATTGGGCATAACTTTTGAATGGGAAATGATAGGGCTTTCATATTTCACATGTGTATTCCTTGTGACA
The DNA here is from genome assembly GCA_028142955.1 of Pinctada fucata. Lineage (NCBI taxonomy): Eukaryota > Metazoa > Mollusca > Bivalvia > Pterioida > Pteriidae > Pinctada > Pinctada fucata. The sequence goes on from AP027109.1 coordinate 15,222,026, forward strand.
AGACCTTTCCATTGATACCAAAATTTTTGACCTCGTGACCTTGACCTTGACCTTCGACCTACTTTTCAAAAACTTTAACATTTGGCATAACTTTTGAATGGTAAGTGATAGGGCTTTCATATTTCATATGTGTATTCCTTGTGACAAGACCTTTCCATTGATACCAAAATTTTTGACCTCTTGACCTTTGACCTTTTATCCCAGTGACCTCACATACATGTACTTAACAGAAAATAGTGTTCATACTAACAAAGATGCCACCGGGGGCATTCGTGTTTCACAAACACAGGCTTTATTGGTTTGGAAATATGAAGGACGTCACATTACATGTATTTATATTATATATTTAAGTTTTCAAATAGCAGTAACATTAAATTTTCAAACCGATAATTGTTGGTGAGCAACCATTTGATTTGGGGGGGGGGGGGGGGGGGGGGCAGGAATTCTATTGCCAGCCGGTAAAATTTTTTCAGCAATTTTCTGAGCAGGCCATTTTTTTCAGCCATTACCAGAGTCGGAGAAAAATTTTCGCCGGTTCTTCGGGCCGGATTTAAACAAATTGTCAAATGTTGTGAATGTCTGTGTAAGTTAAACTCCCCGCTGTTACAGAGTATGAGTTAATAACCGTTCCTTCAGATGTCTCTTTGCAATTAGCGAATTTCAGACAGATTGTATGATGTTTAAATAGAACCTTTTCTAGATTTTTGTGCCTATGCGTATTAGGTCTCTGGTAGATACAGCTATGTGAACAGTTTGTATTTATATTAATTAATTTTTTGACTTTAAATTGTCTGGCACAAAGGGCCAGCAAAAATTTCCATATCATGCAATGTATCCTTACTTTTGCATGGTCCGGGAAAAAAAAATTGCCGGCCCTTTTGGCCGGAATATTTTTTTCAGCATTTTTCAGAGCCGGGATTTTTTTTTTTGCAAATTCTTCCTGCCCCCTTCTGTTTTAAAATCAAATTGTGTATATCGAAATGTATTTATGAAATGCATATTCATCATTGCCGTGAAATCGGAATTTGAAAATCTCAACACTGCTTTTCTCGAGTCGGACTCGGACTACCAATTTTAGTGTGCGCCCGATCTGTTGGCGTGAAGGTGTATCGAAATACCCAACTCAAAATTTCGATGCTCATATCTTTTCAACAGTAAGAGATAGGAAAAATCAGAAAGACTAAATAAGACAGATATATGGATAAAAAATAATAATATTGAAATTTTTAGGAAACTTCATAAGCTTAATTTTTGTTTACTATTATAAGCAAAAAAGTGTCTTCCTCCTATGAACTTCTGAATTTGGAAATATGAAGGACGGTGAAGGACGTCATCGTAATAAATCGTTACAGTGTGCATCTAGCATTTCATATCTTGCATGGCTGTCGACTTTCAAAAAGAATGGAAATTGTAGATAGCAAAATACGAGATATTTAAGGTGGCTCAATAATCCAAGAATTCTTTGTCAGAAGGGAAAAAAATTTCTGAATATTTAACATTGATATCTGATGAATAATATTTGTAATTAAGATTAAATATCATCGTTCATTTGATTGACTAGTGGCCCTCTGAATATACATATGTAAACCAACTCCGAGATCTGTCGCAAAGCAATGAATTTTGATAGATAAAGACGTGATATATTGATAACTATTCCAGATTTAAACAATTCTTGTAATCATTTTCACCATAATATAATCAAATATGTATTTTTCTTTATAGATAATGCTTTCAAAGAGTGAAATAGCTAAAACTGTTCCAGAAAAGTACATTTTGTGTACCCCCTACCCCAAAATGAGAATCTAAAAAAAAGTACTCAGTACCCTTATTTGACATCAAAGTGATAAGAAGTCTTTGTCAGAAGTTATTTCCTTTTACATATTTTTCAATGACAAACTCTGTCCTTCGAAAAAAGATATAAAAAAGTACATGTTATCGTTCATCCTGATTAAAATACTTGGTTGTCATAGTAACGATTTTGTAAAACTTTGCAACTAGTCAAATTAAAATGCCCTGTTCCCTTAGTTGTATATTATAATGATGAAAATATTTGTTAAAAGCTGTTATAATTGACATATTTTTTTCAAGATGAGACTCTTATCTTTTTACAAAAGTACAAGATATTCCACTTTACCTCGTTTCCATATTGTAAAAATCTACTTTGTTTACGCCGAACGGAGGACAGACGACGGATAGACGGCGGACGGCGCGCTATGACAATAGCTCAGGTGAGCTAAAAATTAAGATACTCCGAGTCGAGATTATTCTTTCACAACATTCAGCGAAAGTTTCAATTTCTGGTGAAAAGAAGTATACTTACACGACAATGATCATCGAAATGAAATAAAAATAAACAAGTTTACAAATAATGTGTCGAAAAATAAACAAGAAAAGGGAAGTGAAGTGTGTAATTCTAAATATCCCGGGTCAAGAGTTATTCGCCCTTTTCTTTTGTAAACTCAGCTTTCAAGTTTTGTTAGTGTCAGTTAAATGAGTTTTGTCAAAAAGTTCAAGTCAAAGTTTTAAAAAAAAAGGTTTGGTTCAAAATTTCATTTCTGGTTCCATGAATCTATTAAGAGATACAGAAATATGAATAAGAGAAACATGCCTAAAGTAAACGGAAGCGTTTTTAGACATTTTGACGTTCCATGTGCATAAGTGGACGTCAATCACCTCCCTCGTTCTCGAAAATGCATGCCGTTATCTGTGAAATGGATATTTCTTTGAGCAAAGCAGGGTTAAAACTAAAATTAATTCGCTCAAACTTTTCAAATAGGGAAACTTTATTCGATAACACCTCGCTGCGAAGTACGAAAGTTGACAAAATTGAAGAAATTTTTTTTAACCAAAGATTATTAGAGAAACCAAGCTTGGAAATCTTATCTTTGATATCGCTAAAATCTCCAAGAAATATCCTGTTTGATCATTAAGTTAAATTCACCTTCTTGATTTTGTACCCAGGCAACAAGCGGTTGAATAACCGATGATGACGTTATAAAAACGATACATTTACGACGGTAGTCAGGGCGTCTCATATTACGAAATATTTTTGTATATATAAACTGAACGATATATTTGACTTAGTATTTATAACACTCAGATTGTAGATGATAATTTTCTGGTTCCATCGATACCAAACTTGCCGAAATCCGTCGAGAAACAAGCGAATTACGGAGGAGTTTGAAGGCCGAAAACTAATAAAGGCCACATATAACGTACTGCACTCGATATCTGATGACGTCAAATGATTATTGAGCCTCCTTAAGCTTACAAATAGCAAAACATGAAATTTTCGGTCCTTTTGAGTAATTCGACGCTCCCGTCAAATATTTGAATCTACTAAAAAAACATGATAAAAAAATAACAGAGACCAAAAATAAAAAAGACCAATCTAGCTTTTACTCCAAACGTAACGTTGGAGAACTTTCATTGTCCTAGCTTACAGGGTTCTTGAGAAATCGCTGATCCAATTTTCCACGGTTACGAAAACAATAGGTCTTCCGACGGAAGTCGGAAGACCTAATTCCTCAGTTTTTGAAAGATCACTTAACTATTCTCAGGTGTTCATTGTCTTGATATCTATGATTTTTTTTAATTAGTTTTATTTTAATTTCAAAGTATGTGAGTACTGCGTTTAGAAAGACTGTAAATGATTTAATATCATACATATGAAGATGAATTGAACAAAGTGGGTTTAAAAAGTGATACATATATCAATGTTTTTATCATTATGTCAGAATAAGACAGTTGTAGAAAAAACATGTTAATAGAAAAACTATTTGGGAGTCCGCTGGTTGATAAAGGACAGGGTCCACTGCCTCGGATCAGCCCAAGTGCAATCAAATTCAAATAACAATAGAAAAACTGTTTCGATGTATCAATTCACTGTAAAGCAGCTTTCTCTTTCACCTAAGAAATTCAAGTTAAAGACTTTAGACCTTTTAAAAGCGGAATAAAATAAACATCATAAACATCCATGCTTATAAGAAGACAGGTAAACAAAACATCAATCATGTAAATTATTATAACAAGCAACGAGTAGTTGAGATCAGCATGCCATTGATTAAACTCACAACAGTATGAAATATATATTTGTGTAAAAGTAAAACAAACAACAAAGCATTTAAAGGATCTTGATCAAACAACACAATTGGTTTGGTTTCACATTCCACAAAGCAGAAATCGAAGTTAAAAACGAAAAGTTAATATTTGGACTTGCATGCTGTTAAATAAGGCAAAGCGAAAATCAGCAAAATAAGTTACCACATCTAACTAGGGGCCGACGCCATTTTAATCTGACAAATTATCGTCGACCTAAGGCGAATGGTTACCATGGTACATATGTTACAAATGAGCTCTACGACAACCAACCTTGGTATTATACTTTTCATACGGTCATTTTTTTAGGGTTGCTGTAAAGTGCGAAACGAAACAAAAACGAGATGAAAAGAAACGAATCAAATCGAAATCTAACGAAACAGAACATAAAACATCAAGAACTTGAGAAAAACATAAAGAAGAACCATTGCTGAGAATAACATTAAATGGATAAGTGGTATCGAACAAATTTCAGAAGAATGTGATGTTTATATTATGTATGGGTTTACCATAATATTGAAGATGAAGAATGGTATTTAGCAAAAATTAAAGAAATACTAAATGATCAATTTTACAAAGCTGGGTTTCTCAGTGTAATAAAGGGTACATTTGATAATTTATCTACAAATCATTTAATTTCCATTGTCATTTTCAAGAAACGAAGAATCTGATTGGCTGAGAAATTTTGTTGATACACCGATCAACACAATTTTTCACGGAAGTCTATTTATAGCACTATTTTTAGAACTGGGGGTTCCCTCAAACACGAATGAACTCGTTGCTGAAAATACAATTTGTTGATGTTTGCATATCATTTCAAGGGTACCATTTCTTTTCTACTTACTCAAAAATTAACAGTGCATGTAGAATTTGCTCAAACTGGTCCTTATTCCAAAGATATAGAGGGACGATCGTTCGCTGTTTGAATCATGGCGGCTGCCATAACTTATTTTGGCAGACGTATCACTACGAAACTTCCAACTTACGAAATATAGTGCGGTGATTGATTGTTTTTAGATAAAAGAAAACAGTCTGTTTTCCATAATTAAATGATAAGAAATGAATCTTATATTTTTTCTGTTGATGCAGGTATCACCCGAAAAATTGGACAGAAAACTTTTGCATCAACGCGCTACGCGCATTGATGCAGTTTTCTGTCCAATTTTTCGGGTGATACCTGCATCAACAGAAAAAATATAAGATTCATTTCTTAAATAACAAATTGAATTTCGTAAATATTTAGATTTGGATATACCTACATGTGATATCTTTAAATTGTTGCGTTTTAAAACTACTAATCATAGATTACCTATCGAAACTGGTAAATGATTTAATACACCTAGAAACAAAAGATTATGTGATTTATGTGAAAAATCAGTAGGATATGGGTATCACTGTATCATTTATTGTAAAGCTTTAGAAAATGAAAGAATAACTTTGTTTCCAGAGTTTTTTTTTTCAGAAGACCGAATATTATAAATTTTATAGCTTATTTTCTTGTCAAGGTGAAAATGTACTGAACAATCTTTGTAAATTTATTGATATCATACATGAGAGAGTTACCCCTCCTGGTACGGAGCTTTAAGTACTGCGCTTCGTTGTACATATTATTCCATTTGACTATGTATTTGTTGTAAATTGTCTCAATATGTGTTTAATGATGAGATTGAAATAAACTTGTAAACTTCAAAACTGGAATAAATGTATACATAACCATACGTTCTAGTGGCTAGATGTTACTTCAAATAGTCGAAGTTGACCTTTAGAAACATAAATGCCAAATGCCATCAATGCATTCTAGAGGAGGGGATAAATGGCCTCGTTATGCGACCGTAATAAAAATAAATTGGGGGAAAACATTTCATGAAATTAATTTATATCCCTTTATGCGAAATCTATCATCACTTCCTTCATTTTCTTAAAAAGTTGTAAGAATATAGAATTGATCAGTGCCGTCTCCTCTGTACCAGACTCCTCCCTGCTAAATAATATTTTTCATCTGCCAATGAGGAGGTTATCTATCCCCTTCCAAATTTCACTCAAATACAATAATATTACGGCATTTACCATAACATTTATGTTTAAAACGTCAACTTTTCCTCTTTCAAGAAATCCTCATTTAACTATCCAGAACTAAAATATCAAAATTCAATAACATGCAGATTTTAATTTAACGTAATCGGTAGTGATGGGCCGATTATCGATAATAATCGATTAGCGGCGTGTTGAAGTCATCTGATTTCGATAATCGATTTTAAAATAAATAATCGATAGCGTGAAAGTACAGAAGGGGGGATGGCCGCTCAGGGATCAGAGGAAATTCTGTCCAATAGTCTAAAATATTTCCTATAATTTCTCTACTAAATCATTGTTGTTATAATGTTGTAGAGTAACAGAAGCTAGCAGCATGAAATTAGAGAGAATAATTGTAAAAGCTAAAAAATCATTTATGAATTTAATGGCAATTTTCACACCGAACTTTTAGGGATTGCCGACGGACCGACGATGACGGTATTTAAATTCTTCAATTCTAGTCATTTTTTTTTTTTTAGCTAAACTGATTTTATTACTTGCTAGAGAATAGTTGAAGATAATCTTGTTTGATGTTACTGTTTATGTTGACAGATATTTTGCAAGTACTATTATGAACCCCCCCCCCCCCTTTCCACTCTTCAACGAACACAACTGAAAAATGATTCTTTTTGAATACTTTTCATGCATTTTTTCATGAAACAATGGAAAGGGTATAGGGAGTTATTTTTACATAGATTAAGTTTATTCAAGATTGAATAAATCTATTATCACATGATCACATATATATGCATTGCGTATATTACAAATGTAGGTTTTGTTTGGATAAAAAATAGTAATTTTGAGAAGAATGTGATAAACCGATTATAATCGGTAAAATCGCATCGGATACACCAACCGATTCTAACCGATTATCGATTATGATTCCAAACCGATTTCCCATCACTAGTAATCGGTCTAGAAGGCATTTACCCCTCTAAATGGCTTTTTCTCTATTTCCTTTCGAATCGATCTGCTTCGTTTCGATTTGTTTCATTTCTTTTCGATTTGTTTCGATTTTGTTTCTTTTCGCACTTTATAGGAATACCCTTTTTCACCGGTTGCCTTCGCAGCCATTTCTCGCTTCTTGTCTTAAACAGTTGTTGGGTGCTACTCTCGCTATCATTCAGTTTTTTCTCGACATTTTCAGCCGCTCTGGCCCTTCCTTTAGTTGCTTTTCAGCACTTCAATTTCTAGCTTATACTGTTGGAAGTAAGAAATTATTAGTGATTTAGTCAAGCTAAATGATTAATTTCTTTCACACTTTTCTGAATTGTTCCCCTTTGTATCTTATTCTAATTCTCATCTTCGTATTTATTCATTTTACCTAAATATAATTGAAATACGTGTAATATTTTCAAGCGTTCATTCAAGTCCCGGGTTTCCTATATATATTTTCAAATCATGGGCGATACATTCTGTTTTCATCAAAATTATGTTTTCACTTGTATACAAAAAAGTCACTCTGATCTAGACAAAGAGCTAGTATATAATTGCAACTTTATCCATGCAAATACTACACTCTCTTTCGGGGATAAAAACTGAATGAAACAACCTTATTACTCAACATTTCAAATCCAATGGCCAGGGTGTTACTTGGGCAAACAGATCGATACTAAATCTGTAGATAGGAAGAAAAAGTTACTTACAAGAAGTAGAGCAAATCGGGAACATTTTTCATTTCTGAAATGGATTATTTTGTGCTAATCAGTATTTCATTTCAAATTTCATTTGTGCTTGGGTTTTTTATTTCATTAGTAATAAGAAATATTTTCTCTGATGTTAAATTGAAAAGTTGCTCTGTAGAATTGTTCGATAGCTTATTGCATGTATTACAGGTTTGCCTGAACAATATATATTATGTATTTATTAAATTTACATGAATCGGAATGAACCTTTTTCTGATTGGTATGAAAGTAATGTTTGAATAATTTATCTGGTGCATGGAAATTGGTTTGGAATTTTCTTCAAGAAGGTATAGAGTTGGAACCCTTTGACATTATTAATATAAACACTTATTTCATGTTGCAGTGTGGAGCAATTAAAATCGTTAACCGTGACCTAATGTCTGTCAAGTACATGTAAATTAATTACTTCTTTCCAGCTCTGTCACCTGAAAGAAGCTTTGTTTTGGCCTTTTATCAATGTGACATCATTTATATATATTTTTTGCTATTTCGGAAATAACCATTTCGCTGATAATTATCATCGAAATTAAAGGAATTTAACATCTTGGCACCATCCCTGCTTTGCTATTTTGAACATAGATTTTATTTGGATATGCTACTGAATCGACCCTACAGGAAATTTGGAGCTGCGCACTCTCGTTAAATTAATGTAAATGTACAAATCTAAATTCAAAAAATTAAAGAGGGCGCTACTGAAATGATTTTGAAATTCATGTAATAAAATAACAATTTCACTTTTACCTCGGTAAATACATTAGCTCACCTTGAAAACAATACTCCTTCATGTTCAGTGAATATTGTCTTCTCGGGGAACTAAACCATTGCATTTACCTAGATAAAAATGAATAATTTCATAATATCACATAAAGTAAGATTCTCGATTTTACATTAATTAAATGCAATGGTACGTAGAAATATTTAATATACTCCATGTAATAATGTATTGGCACAATGTCCTTATAATTCTAGATCACTGTCTAGTACATTTTATGTGTTTTGACGAAGATAATTCATAACATGAATGTCTGTCAAATAAGGTTGTTTAAATAGCACTAAATATTTGACATTAAATGTTTTCAATCTTCCATTGAAATCTATCTAGTTAGGTTATATGTCAAATATGCAGCTAGGTTTCTTTGTTAGGCAGACAATATTTGAAGTTTAAATCTACTTCGTGTTATAGAACATTACATTGACAATCCATGCTATGATCACGTGTCATTGCTGCCATGGTAGACGAAACGAGAAAGACGACATATAAACAACTATAGCAAAGAGAAAACTTTATTCCTCATGACAAAGTGTGAGTATTTTAGTTAGATAATTCATTCATTCAGTTAGATACTTAAAAGTACGTCATAGCTTATTTCATTAGAATTATACTACATCAGTGACGTTTTGTCCTAATAAACGTTTGTGAATTCGCATTCAATGTAAACAAAAGATCAGCCAATGATATATATTTTTCCAAAAGACAATCTTAAGTGTTCTTGAACAGTTACAAAAGTTAAGATTTAATCGAAATTAGAAACCAATGAAATTGTAGAATATAGAAAAATGAGAGGGGGAAGTGTGTGACAAGCAGTCCGTGCTCCGGGTGTAGCGAGCTCATGCATATTATCACACGATGAGTCCGACCAACATTCAGGGGGGATAGGTGGTCGGACCCTGTCTAAAAAGCTCTAACCAGGGTCCGACGTGGAGTCCCGTCATCACAGTCAGTTAGAATGCTAGTCTTACGAATGCGCTGGTACAAAGCTGTAGAAGTACTATGAAAAGTGTCCGTTTGGTGACAGCAGGATCATATCCTTGGTATAAAAGGCGTTTGATGATTCTGACACTTTTTCGATGGTTACGTTGTCTACCTATGATCCATCTTATTTTGTTAATTTGTCACTGTTTAAGGCAGGTTGTGAAATATCCAAAGTGATATTCTCTGTTGCCTGTATAGGTCCGAATTAAAAAAAATATTGAAAATATCTTTTATAGATTTTCCCGAAGTCTATACTAGTCTATGAAAGATTGACTTAAAGTTTTTGGGTTATTTTCACTACGAAAATCCAAAATATGTGTACTTGTTCTAACGTATAGGATGAGCTCAGACATGTAAATGCCGTATGATGGAAGTCTATGGAATATCACCATCAAGCAGGGGAGAGAGTATATGTATATTGATTCGAAATCATCGCTTCTGTCATACGCACTTGTATGAAAATTTTCGTTTACAATTTTGATATTTGTGTCCAAAAATAGTGTTTCTGTGTTTGCCATGTTTATCTTGTTGAGTGTCAATTCTTATGGAGGAATTTCAATTCTCTATGTTTCAGAAACAGTATTGTCAATAGTCAGAATAACTTCAAGGTACCTAGATATACCACTGAAACATTTTAAAACCTTACATTCTTTTTGAAAATTTTGAATATATACTATTTCTTAAGGATGCTTTCTCTTGAGATCTAGAATTCAAAAGAATCAAACTTTTTTTTCTAACCATTATATTTCAATAGTACTTAACCCGATAAGTAATCAAACAAACAGAAAAGGATACCAATATGTGGACTTTATGACAGATATTTGTTATCAAAGATACCCTTCATCAACAATTTTAGAATATTGTGGTGAAATTGTAAATTGGCGAAATAATGCTCATAAAATCTAAAATATATATATTTTTACGACTTGGACTACTTAAATATATTACAATACGTTACTTTACTACTATTGAATACAATTTTTATGACATAAGATGTAACGGAATGAAATTTTCAGCAAATTCTTACCTCATATGGCTATGGAATCCTGCTTGGACCGCTTCTTGTCATATTGCCATCGCCGGCGATCGATGTCACGATGTTGATGCTACGATGTTACGATGGCGATGTTACGATGTTACGATGACGATGTTACGATGACACGATGGCGAAGATACGATGTTACGATGGCGAAGATACGATGTTCACATCGTAACATCGCTATCGTGACATAGTATCATCGCCATTGTAACATCGTGTCATCGCAATCATAACATCGTGTCATCGCCATAGTGTCATCGCCATCGTAACATCTTGTCATCGCCAGTGTAACATCGTGTCATCGTCATCGTAACATCGTACCATCGCCATCGTCCCATCCTGTCATCGCCATCGTCACATCGTGACATCGCCATCGTAACATCTTGTCATCGCCATCGTTACATCGTGCCAACGCCATCGTAACATCTTGTCATCGCCATCGTAACATCGCATAATTTTACGCATGCGCGAGTGTTTTACTATGAAAGCCCATTTGTGCAAACAAAAAAATATACTCCGAAAAGAGAAATATTGCCCTGAAAAGAATTTTTTTGCCAGAAAAGTAGCGAAACTGAAAGAAAATAAATATATGTCCGGTAAGAGGCATAAAGTATACTATTCGAGTGAGGGCACCCCCCCCCCATTTATACTCGTCGTAGTAAGGTATTTTTCAGGCTCAAATTACATGCGGCGACTTTCAAAACATTTTGCAGCCACCTAACGTTTGCAATAAAATTTCAAACATTGTTCGTGTATCAAATTCATGAAGTGATGTAACCCTTCTACACCTAATATTTGCTTTTTGATCGGTCTTTTTCTGATAATAATACTAATAAACTTCAGACAGGGTACCCTAAAAGCAAAGGGGATGGGATTTGCGGTATGTAATGATTAAATCACCTCCCCAATCACTCGCCGAGGGGCGTGACTAGGGTGTTTTCGATGTGGACGTCTATAGAGGGGTCAGCACAGAAGGGGATAATTTGTTGAACCGAAAGGCTAAATCGGAAAGAGTACTATGAGTTTCTCCCTCTGAATTGCGGGGGTTCAGGGCCTTCTCAGAGAAACATTTTGAAAAATGAAGGAAAATGGTTACATCTGAAGTGTATGCGGTAAGTGTATGGTAAACCCAAGATCTAAATAAAGATGCGGGAAAAAATATTATATGTACATGATGTACATTTTTGTACGTTCACATACAGATATTAAATAACCCTGCATTCCCAACTGAACACACGCACATTGATAGCGAACAGTGTGTGTTAATTCGAATGTATAAACCTAATAAAATTTTGAAATAAAATGTAAATTCAAAAAGGTGCTTTCTGGAGTCTAACCGACAGTAGTTTGCTTTAAAAACATGTGATAATGACCAACTTATTTTTGCAAGTTGCCGAGGAGGATACTCCCTTTTTTTTCGAAAACGATGAGGACGATTTTACGTACTGGCAAATGTGCCTTGTCGTCAGATTTATTCATTTTATTCATCTTAAAACAATGAATGATTCCTTTCCAAACAAAATTTTCTAATTGTTAATACTACATTTCAGTATTTTCTTACCTTCACCGTAAAAATGATTCTTCCGTCGAGGACCCCCCCCCCCCCTCCCAACTGAACTTCGCACTGGCGCTCAGACCCTTAACTCAAATCCTGTAAACATCCCCGATGACCCAATGCAACTTTTGCTACCTGAAAAAAACTACTTGGTATGTCTTTTCAACGATAAGAGGGTTGGGAAGGGGGTGGTCCAGCTTGTTAGGCGATTTTATAAGGTATTATACATGTACAGAAACCGGAAATTTCATCATTTTTGGAAAATTCTAGATTCTAACTAGACCCAACCAATCTTGCCTCATTAAAATCCGCCCTTAGCATTAGCTTCATCAAATGTATCTTTGATAAAACTTTTTAAAAAGCACGTTCAGAGTTTATTATCAAATGACTTGGCATTTTATATTATGCAGGGTTCGACTGATTTTCATCTGTAGGGGAGGGAAGATTATCTCAGAAAGTAGGGTGTGGGGCTTCCAACATATTATGTCCGGACAGCTGGAACCTGTACCGTTTCAAACTTGAGGTATTGAGAGGACTGCGTTAATTCTATTATTTTTTGTCTGAAAATGATCGAAATTTGGGTTCATTTTGACTACTTTTATTTCCTCTTTTCGTGGTTCATTTGTAAATGAGAAAACACTCTAGAAAGAAATCTTATTAATGATAAATTTACATATAAAAAAATTAGGTGGTACATAATGCTTCATAATATAATTATCTTGGCCGTAATTTTACACTCTCTGGATCTTAAAGAATGGTTTGCACTAACAGGCATCCGTAATAATCCACCGCGCATGCGTAAAATAATGCGATGCTACGATGGCGGTGACACGATGTTACAATGCGCGTAGCGCGTTGATGCAAAAGTTTTCTGTCCAATTTTTCGGGTGATACCTGCATCAACAGAAAAAATATAACATTCATTTCTTATCATTTAATTATGGAAAACAGAATGTTTTCTTGGATCTAAAAACAATCAATCACCGCACTATATTTTTTAAGTCGGAAGGTTTCGCAGTGATACGTCTGCCAAAACAAGTTATGGCAGCCGCCATGATTCAAACAGCGAACGATCGTCTCTCTATCTCTTTGGAATAAGGACCAGTTTGAGCAAATTCTACATGCACTTTTAATTTTTGAGTAAGTAGAAAAGAAATGGTATCCTTGAAATGATAAGCAAACATCAACAAATTGTATTTTCAGCAACGAGTTCATTCGCGTATGAGGGAACCCCCAGTTCTAAAAATAGTGCTATAAATAGACTTCCGTGAAAAATTGTGTTGATCGATGTATCAACAAAATTTCTCAGCCAATCAGAATCTTCGTTTCTTGAAAATGACAATGGAAATTAAATGATCATCGTATCTTCGCCATCGTAACATCGTATCTTCGCCATCTTGGCTTCGTAACATCGCAGCATCGTGCCATCGACATCGTTACATCGTAGCATTGTCATCGTATCATCGCTTGCGATGACACGATGATGCGAAGGGGTCAAAACAGGATTCCATATATATTGGCAATTTTTTAACGTAACGTAAGAAACCGATTTTTGGCATTTAAATGCTGATAAAAAATGTAATTTCATCCAACTTTTTTTAACACTTCACATGGTGTATCTAGGGACATTATAGCATGTTTTTATGAAAGAAAATGTAGGGGATGTTGTGCATTGGGAAAAAGTTTTGATCCATTTTGCTACCCTACCCCCCTTCTTCAAAATGATACAGGAAATAGAAAAAAAACACCACATTGCCAACAGTACGTACAGGTTTTATTGATTATGTTTGGTTTTATAAAGCAGTTCCATGTGGATATTTATATACATTCTAATAATCTGACATTAAACAATATTTTTTTGCAAAGCTAGGGGAAAGGGGGGGGTTCATCCCCCCCCCCGTCTTGAACTCACCGAAATAATTTTATTTGCATACTATTTGATAAATATGTTTTAAAATTCCACAAACATTACTCGTTAACAGACCTTTCATTATGGACCTTGACTTTTGACACAGTGACCTTGACCTTTGAGATTGACCTACTTTTAACAAACTCGGCAATATCTCACTTCTGTATAAACTTTCAAATTTTCTATAAAAACCTATACACAGCGCGCGGCGCTGTCTTGTGACTATTTTTCTTTTTCTTTTTTTTTCTCTTTGTCTGTTTTGTTCTTTCCTGTGTTTAATGTACAATGTTAACAGCAAATAAAAAACAAGGATATAAATGTTGACGAGGGAACTCTCCGACCGCAGAGTATAGTCGATAACCTAAGACAATCGAGAAAGTAAGATCGCTTCTGAATTTTTAAATCCACAATAAACGTTATCGATGAATATGTCTAAAGAACATGTAGATGTAATATACCCCCCTCTCGCTCAGACACAAACCCCATGACACACGTCTAGTTTGTCGGAAGACGCTGTATGCCGTGCAAGTTTATTTCTATCTTTCATAGCATGGGCTTTTTTCTTTAATTTGCGGAGACCCCCCTCCCCCCCCCCCTGACCGGATAATCAATATTTTCTGTTTCAGTCAATGGGGTTACATGATTCGATTTTTATTTTTTTGATGAAAAATGCGTGCCTTATCTTTTCTTTTATAAAGTCTTCCTTTCATATGACGCATGTCAGCAGTGAGATGTCCGTACTTCTTCAGTGCGGCAGTCGCAGAAAAAATCTGTTGTCTAATCACTACGAACTCTTTTAAAATATTTCGTGCCACAGTCTTACGGCTGTCTCGAACAGTTATGGTGCAGCCGTATGGCGTGCAGGATCGCAGAGACTGTATGGCTGCGGCAAGGCTAATGTGAAAGGGCCTTATTTAAGTTTTCCTTTCAAAGATTAATTATTTGTCGGAAAAAAATGTATGGAATGAGATGATAGCTGATGATTTTGTTTTCGATATGTACCCTTACTAATGTAAAGTTCCTGTATTGTATCCATATTTTCAATGACAGAAAGGATCATGTAAATAGGAAAATTTAGAATTGTCTGATAGAGTTTAAAATTTCCAATTTTTGCTGACAT
Source organism: Pinctada fucata (assembly GCA_028142955.1). Lineage (NCBI taxonomy): Eukaryota > Metazoa > Mollusca > Bivalvia > Pterioida > Pteriidae > Pinctada > Pinctada fucata. The sequence goes on from AP027109.1 coordinate 15,237,258, forward strand.
AACGCTGCTTAAAGAAATAAATGAAATAGATTAGAAAAAGAATAAAGATAAGGCGGAAGAGATTTTAAAAAAGTACGAGACAATTTATTATTATTTTTTGTTATTAAATAGAAATCCAGAGACGAATTGCCATTGATACATGTTTCTTTGACACAATGACAGTAGAGAGTGCAATTACTGGTAAAGTTCTATTTTCGATGTTTCGGTGTATCTTATATGCTTCTGTTGTGTTTCTGATTGGTTTCACACTGAAAATACAAATCCATTTCTTAAAAGTATTTATTGCTTTTAATAAATTAATCTTCTCAATTGATGTAATTTAAAGGCAAATATAAGTAATCAAACATTACATCCCTTTCCTGCAGCGTTATTTATCTGTTTTATTCATGGCGGGAAGAAGAACGTCATTTTTGCTGCGTGACGTCAAAGGTTATCGCAGTGACGTAATGTTATTTGAACAAAGTTGTTTTAAAGCAAAAAGATAACATAAAATGTTTTTCTTATGAAAGTAACAAATATATACTCAAACAACTCCATTTAACCATGATATTGAATTTCATGCAATGAACAGAAAAAACAATTGTCGTACATCTTTCTTTTGCGACATTAGGAGTTATCTCCCGTCGTCTATAACGTTTTCTGTTCAGCTCGCCAGGAGAAAGCATCCTTAAGTGTATAGAAATTAATATACTATAAGAGGCGCACAGAAAGTACCCATATACATCCCTACAAGAGGCCTGTATAGCTCCTCACCAAATCTAATATAAATGCGGATGAGGCATTACTCAGGTCACTACATGTCCATGATTTGTATGATTCCCTCCTTTATCTCGTAGGCTGTTAAGGAAAAATAAATTCTCGGATCAAGATGTACAAATGTACGTTTCCCCTTTCTATTGAAATACAATTTGATGAGTTTAGACAATCTATCATAAATTTTATCGTAAGGAAGCATGGTGACCATATTATAGAAGTCGTATGAAAAAAATTCAGGTGATACAGCTCGCAAAAGTAATTATTTAAGATTTTAAAACATTCATATTACAAAAGATAATAAGAGTTGATAAAATTATAATATGAAAGTGTTCTAACTCACTACCTCATTGAAGAAAATTTACAACAGATGTCAATGCTCCAGACACGTATTACGGATACCAAATCCTCATTAGTAGTACTTTATGGCAAAGAGATTTTCAGACACGGCACATTCTTGTTAGTAGCGTAGTGGAGTTCTGTTTTCTGAATGTTGCATATCTACTCAGAAAAGAGTGTTCGGTTCTAAATTTTCTGTAGGGTTGATTTAGTAGCATAGTAAAATGAAATAAAACACTGACAGAAAAATAGCATTGGAGGGAGGGTGTTAGGATATTGACTTCATTCATCTTCGATGCTTATAAGTAGGCTAAAAAATGAAATTTAGATCATATATCATTTTCCTCGTTTTATTATTTAAAACAGGGGAATTTGCTCATTGCTCTAGTATCAGAATTAAGATTAAGGAAAAAACATATTCAGTGACGCTTCCTTGAAGAAAATATAAAACATCGTAATTCAAAATGCCATATAATGCCATATAATTGACCGTAAAGCTTTCTAAACATTATGATTACTAGGGGAGTATGGTATAACACAATAGAAACACAGCAAACAGTGAGTACCATCACACAAACCAAGACAGAGAAACAGTGAGTACCATCACACTAACCAAGACAGAGAAACAGTGAGTACCATCACACTAACCAAGACAGAGAAACAGTGAGTACCATCACACTAACCAAGACAGAGAAACAGTGAGTACCATCACACTAACCAAGACAGAGAAACACAGCAAACAGTGAGTACCATCACACTAACCAAGACAGAGAAACACAACAAACAGTGAGTACCATCACACTAACCAAGACAGAGAAACACAGCAAACAGTGAATACCATCACACTAACCAAGACAGAGAAACACAGCAAACAGTGAGTACCATCACACTAACCAAGACAGAGAAACCCAGCAAACAGTGAGTACTATCACACTAACCAAGACAGAGAAACACAGCAAACCGTGAGTACCATCACACTAACCAAGACAGAGAAACACAGCAAACAGTGAGTACCATCACACTAACCAAGACAGAGAAACACAGCAAACAGTGAGTACCATCACACTAACCAAGACAGAGAAACACAGCAAACAGTGAGTACCATCACACTAACCAAGACAGAGAAACACAACAAACAGTGAGTACCATCACACTAACCAAGACAGAGAAACAGTGAGTACCATCACACTTACCAAGACAGAGAAACAGTGAGTACCATCACCCTAACCAAGACAGAGAAACACAACAAACAGTGAGTACCATCACACTAACCAAGACAGAGAAACACAGCAAACAGTGAGTACCATCACACTAACCAAGACAGAGAAACATAGAAACATAGCAAACAGTGAGTACCATCACACTAACCAAGACAGAGAAACACAGCAAACAGTGAGTACCATCACACTAACCAAGACAGAGAAACCCAGCAAACAGTGAGTACCATCACACTAACCAAGACAGAGAAACACAGCAAACAGTGAGTACCATCACACTAACCAAGACAGAGAAACACAGCAAACAATGAGTACCATCACACTAACCAAGACAGAGAAACACAGCAAACAGTGAGTACCATCACACTAACCAAGACAGAGAAACATAGCAAACAGTGAGTACCATCACACTAACCAAGACAGAGAAACATAGAAACACAGCAAACAGTGAGTACCATCACACTAACCAAGACAGAGAAACATAGCAAACAGTGAGTACCATCACACTAACCAAGACAGAGAAACATAGATAAACAGTGAGTACCATCACACTAACCAAGACAGAGAAACATAGAAACATAGCAAACAGTGAGTACCATCACACTAACCAAGACAGAGAAACATAGAAACACAGCAAACAGTGAGTACCATCACACTAACCAAGACAGAGAAACATAGAAACACAGCAAACAGTGAGTACCATCACACTAACCAAGACAGAGAAACACAGCAAACAGTGAGTACCATCACACTAACCAAGACAGAGAAACATAGAAACATAGCAAACAGTGAGTACCATCACACTAACCAAGACAGAGAAACATAGAAACACAGCAAACAGTGAGTACCATCACACTAACCAAGACAGAGAAACATAGAAACACAGCAAACAGTGAGTACCATCACACTAACCAAGACAGAGAAACATAGAAACATAGCAAACAGTGAGTACCATCACACTAACCAAGACAGAGAAACATAGAAACACAGCAAACAGTGAGTACCATCACACTAACCAAGACAGAGAAACACAGCAAACAGTGAGTACCATCACACTAACCAAGACAGAGAAACACAGCAAACAGTGAGTACCATCACACTAACCAAGACAGAGAAACATAGAAACACAGCAAACAGTGAGTACCATCACACTAACCAAGACAGAGAAACACAGCAAACAGTGAGTACCATCACACTAACCAAGACATCGAAACATAGAAACATAGCAAACAGTGAGTACCATCACACTAACCAAGACAGAGAAACATAGAAACACAGCAAACAGTGAGTACCATCACACTAACCAAGACAGAGAAACACAGCAAACAGTGAGTACCATCACACTAACCAAGACAGAGAAATATAGAAACATAGCAAACAGTGAGTACCATCACACTAACCAAGACAGAGAAACATAGAAACACAGCAAACAGTGAGTACCATCACACTAACCAAGACAGAGAAACACAGCAAACAGTGAGTACCATCACATTAACCAAGACAGAGAAACACAGCAAACAGTGAGTACCATCACACTAACCAAGACAGAGAAACATAGAAACATAGCAAACAGTGAGTACCATCACACTAACCAAGACAGAGAAACATAGAAACACAGCAAACAGTGAGTACCATCACACTAACCAAGACAGAGAAACATAGAAACACAGCAAACAGTGAGTACCATCACACTAACCAAGACAGAGAAACACAGCAAACAGTGAGTACCATCACACTAACCAAGACAGAGAAACATAGAAACACAGCAAACAGTGAGTACCATCACACTAACCAAGTCAGAGAAACACAGCAAACAGTGAGTACCATCACACTAACCAAGACAGAGAAACATAGAAACACAGCAAACAGTGAGTACCATCACACTAACCAAGACAGAGAAACACAGCAAACAGTGAGTACCATCACACTAACCAAGACAGAGAAACATAGAAACACAGCAAACAGTGAGTACCATCACACTAACCAAGACAGAGAAACATAGAAACACAGCAAACAGTGAGTACCATCACACTAACCAAGACAGAGAAACCCAGCAAACAGTGAGTACCATCACACTAACCAAGACAGAGAAACACAGCAAACAGTGAATACCATCACACTAACCAAGACAGAGAAACATAGAAACACAGCAAACAGTGAGTACCATCACACTAACCAAGACAGAGAAACATAGATAAATATATTCTCAAAGCTTTTTTTTTTTCTTAACTGTACATGTATACAAAAATATGTCGTTGATTTAATTCTATCTATTATCAAGATCATTTAAGGTGCGTCATTGGTCACGATTTTGGACTATTCTGGCGCACCTCCGGTTTTAGCACTCATTGAGCTTGACTTTTAAAGATAATTTCAATTTATTATGGCTAATGATGACAGATACGGATAATGACCATATCCCTGTATACAGCACAAAATCGATAATTCAGAAAATCAGAAACCGAAGGCATACAAAATCAGGACAAAACAGGAACCAAAGCAAACAAACAAAGACCTCCACCACATGAAAAGAAGCGAACTCCCGATATGGGAGTGAGACCAGGTGCCCAGGAAGAGTAAGCATCTCCTGCATGCATGCAACAACCGCCGCTTCAATTTGGTAGAACTGTCACATCCGGTTACTTCCATTTCGGAAGACATAGAGTACAATCTTTGGTTGGATGGTTCAAATGGTCTATGACAAAATATCATCCACCATTCTGGAGAGTGGGACATCATAGTGTATGACGAGTTCCCCATATCGACCGTAGAACTTCCTCAGTGACGATGTTAGTCGGTCACAAACATATCCCTGACTGAGAAGCTTATCTGCAAGACGCCTAGCTCTCAGAACAAAATCCGTATATTTGGTACTTGCTCTGGCATAGCGTATTTATTGAGATATGAATACGCCATAAGCTGGAGATGAAGGGATGTTGCTACTCAGAAAAGGAAAGTTTGTAATGCTGAAATTGAAGTCGTCATGTTTGTCATAGAGTGAGGTGTTCATGTGACCATCAGTGTCGTAGGACAACATTATGTCCAAATAGGAGGCTGAATTATTTGTCTCAGTAGTTTCTTTGACTTCAAGCTCTGAAGGATAAATACTGCTCAGGTAATCCGCGAATTTTGGATTATTGATGGACAGCACATCGTCTATGTATCTGTAAGTGAAGTTGAAGTCAGAAACCAAGTATCTTTTCCCTTCAGAGACCAAAGATTGAATGAATTCAGCTTCGTACTAGTAAAGGAAAATGTCGGCAAGGAGTGGGGCACAATCGGTCCTCATTGGAATTCCGACAATTTGCTGGAATACCTTTCCTTCAAACACCACAAAAATGTTGTCGATCAAAAAGTTTAACATCTGAATAATATCTGTTTCAGTGTACTTATTTTCAGAATCGGACTTTTCTTTTACAAAGTAGGTTTTGTCATAGTTCACAATAATAAATTTGTATTTGCGATTACCGTTCTTACTTGTAAACACATTACTTATAATGTTTGCGAGTCTTTCTTTCAATTTAGAATGTGGAATTGTAGTGTAAAGTGTCGAAAAATCAAAGGCTTTGATCCAATGAACTTTACTAAAATGAGTGAATTTCAGATGTTCTAAAAGTTCATTCGAATTCTTTAAAATCCACATCTGGTTCATACCACTACAAGAATATACTGTCGAACAATATTATTCAAGCCCAGATTTGATTTCAGATAAATTTTTGGTGAGTGAGATCGATACAGATTTGGTAGAACATTTTGAGGAACCAGCGATGAAACGTTGTTTGTACGGATTCTTATGCATTTTAGGTATGCAGTATAAGTATGGTAAATCTAAATCTATATTGTTAGTTTGGAAGCCAAAGGAAGCAAGAGCTGATTTGTGGTTATCTATTATTTCAGAGGCAGAAAGGTTTGTTGGGGTGTAAGTGGGATTTCCAGGTGTCGAATTTAAACCCGACTCTTTAACTAGACTGTCGAAATAGTACTTTTTGCAAGTAAATGTGTAATTATTTGAGGCTTTGTCCGCTGGTGTGATGACATAATGTTTTTGGAGGTAGGTAAGCTCTGTAATAACATCAGGGTCTTTCAGCACTTTCTATATAGACAAAACCTCAGCAGTGCATGTGTTTTATATATTGTTTTTATTTTCGTGCATGTACATCGACGGCGGGTGCGGCTAGCCAACAGGGGATGTTTACTCCTCCCGGGCTCCTGGTCCCTCCTCTAGCTTACTAGGGGTCCGTCGATGCTCAAGTTGGTGCTCTATTGTGAGTGCTGTTGAGATTATCGTCAGGATCTTCTTTAACTCATTTGTGTCACACTTATGCCCTCTGCCGTGTGGAGCTCGTAAGAAAGTTCCCCGCGAGGGGTTTGACAGTAAGTGTTTTGAATATTTTCCCTTACATGGTCGCCATAGCACTTTCTATATAGACATAACCTCAGACAATGCAGTGCATGTGTTTTATATATTGTTTTTATTTTCGTGCATGTACATCGACGGCGGGTGCGGCTAGCCAACAGGGGATGTTTACTCCTCCCGGGCACCTGGTCTTAACTCTAGCTTACTAGGGGTCCGTCGATGCTCAAGTTGGTGCTCTATTGTGAGTGCTGTTGAGATTATCGTCAGGATCTTCTTTAACTCATTTGTGTTACACTTATGCCCTTTGCCGTGTGGAGCTCGTAAGAAAGTTCCCCGCGAGGGATTTGACAGTAAGTGTTTTGAATATTTTCCCTGACATGGTCGCCATAGCACTTTCTATATAGACATAACCTCAGACAATGCAGTGCATGTGTTTTATATATTGTTTTTATTTTCGTGCATGTACATCGACGGTGGGTGCGGCTAGCCAACAGGGGATGCTTACTCCTCCCGGGCACCTGGTCCCACCTCTAGCTTACTAGGGGTCCGTCGATGCTCAAGTTGGTGCTCTATTGTGAGTGCTGTTGAGATTATCGTCAGGATCTTCTTTAACTCATTTGTGTCACACTTATGCCCTTTGCCGTGTGGAGCTCGTAAAAAAAATTCCCCGCGAGGGGTTTGACAGTAAGTGTTTTGAATATTTTCCCTGACATGGTCGCCATAGCACTTTCTATATAGACATAACCTCAGACAATGCACTGCATGTGTTTTATATATTGTTTTTATTTTCGTGCCTGTACATCGACGGCGGGTGCGGCTAGCAAACAAAGGATGCTTACTCCTCCCGGGCACCTGGTCCCACCTCTAGCTTACTAGGGGCCCGTCGATGCTCAAGTTGGTGCTCTATTGTGAGTACTGTTGATATTATCGTCAGGATCTTCTTTAACTCATTTAAATATAGACTTGAATCTGCTGTTCACAATTGATTTTAATCGGTTAATTCTAGATAAAAGTAACCCTCTGATGGATTTAATCCATTCGGAAAGGGTGTCGAGCTGTACATCCTCTTTTTTTGCCCAACGTCTTGCATATTCCTCACAAGAGTCCATGATAATTTTGAAATTTTGGTTCCATGTAAAGGACATACTTTCTCTGTATTTGGGACCCTTTTTTAACAATTCTCTCTCAACTTGTCGTTCTTGACTATACTAAGGTCACCAGTAATAACGTTATTCACAAGGAGAGTAGTTAAAATCCGATGAAGAACATTCGCAAGGAAGTGGATGTAGTGAGGGATTACTTAAATCAATACACTGCAAGAATCGTTTGTAATTGTAGCTATAGGAAATACGAGGAGTTTCTTGTCTTTTGAAATATGGTGGGATTTTTTTCTGTGACAGCTTTGGGATTCAAAATTTGACCAAGATTCAATTTATCAATACCTTTGTTTGCAAATCTTACTTTAATGAAAGGGCGGTTTGTTTTCTCCTCTGATTTATCTGATCTAACTGCTTGAAATAAACGAAAAGTAGAAATGTCCAAGATGACTCCTTGAAGTCTGTATTCTGGGGAACGTGTATCGGTATAAGTGAGGTCTTTCGTATATTCGTAGATATCGTGTAACTTCCGTAAACGAACAGAGAATAATTTGGTACGAATATAATGCAGGCCTAGGGGCTCATTCAAAAATGGAACCAAATGAGTTCAAAGGAAAACTATGTATCTCAGGCCTATTATATTTACGAATGCCATGACTTCGAGGTCTTCTTTGTGGTCTGTTGAATAAGCTACTGACGAGGGTTTAGTACCCGAAACGTGCATGTCTGGTCCATGCTGAAATTTATCAGGTTTTAAATGATGCTATTGAATTTAAAGACGTTTAACATTTGAACTACTTGGTGAGTGTCACTGCTGGTGGACCAAGAGTCCCCGAGGGTACATGTAGCCAAGTTCGATCAACTTCGGTTGATCGTCTGTCTCTTCAACGCATTTGAAATTTTCTGATACAAATTTGCTTGAAATTTCCAAAACGTGGGTCCTGTAGCATCATATCTCACTCATTCTGCTACGTATTTTGGTACATTTTTGGACATAATAATTTTCATACTTTTTGGCCATATTACATTGTTTAGACTAAGGATCACTGACAAGGGTTTATTACCCGAAACGTGCATGCGTGGTCCATGCTGTAAATTTATCAGGTTTTAAATGATGCTACTGAATTTAAAGACTTTTAACACTAGTCACATTTACCGATTGACAACCGGAACTTGTTAAGTTTCCTAAGCTGCTTATATTATCGTTGCACCCATAGGGCGCTGCAGTGTTAAGATTTTTTATCCAGAACTCTTCTCTGTTGCGACGGAAAGGTGTGCTCAAATTGGGATTGTTTGTGGGGTGATATATTTTCTCCAGGATTCTGACTCTCATAGATAAAACAGAATGATCGGCCTGACCAAAATGCCGATAAAGAAGTTGACTTCCTGTATTATCTATTTTTGACCGATGTCCTGACATTCTGGTTCGGAGCTTATGTTTGGTTTCACCCACATAAATCAATCCACAAAGTGAGCACTCTATTCCGTACACAACATTAGATGTCATACAGTTTAGGTTTTCAAAACTATGCATGTTAAATGTTTGTTTTGTGAGATTACTTGAGAATGAAGTGTCTGTTATTAGGATGTTACAAGTTTTGCAGTTCTTCGTGCCGCACTTAGAAACTGAGCAATCGCTTGGTGAAAATTGGTGCTCTTTTAGTATATCGACCACTTCAATCTTACAGGGCTTGATTTTAATATGCCCATCTGCATGTTTGTACCAAAATTCATGGTTTCTACTTACTACAAATGTTTCGTCTCTAATGTCATGTAGAGTAATTCTAGGGACACCTAAATAACCTGTTGCGTATGTGTCCGTAGACGCAACAGGTTGGGATCTTTTTTTCTAGTGGGCGAACCCCAGCCATTTTGTAGGTCTCTTGTGTACTATCCATTGAAGCAAAAGACTGCCCGACAAGTGCCCTCAGGACAATTTGTCCACCAGCAGTGACACATGGACAGTGGTAAAAATGATAAAATATGGATAATGACCATATCCCTGTATACAGCACAAAATCGATAATTCCGAAAATCAGAAACCGAAGGCATACAAGCAAACAAAAACAAAAACCTCCACCACATGAAAAGAAGCGAACTCCCGATATGGGAGTGAGACCAGGTGCCCAGGAAGAGTAAGCATCTCCTGCATGCATGCAACAACCGCCGCTTCAATTCGGTAGAACTATCACATCCGGTTTCCATTTCGGAAGACATAGAGTACAATCTTTGGTTGGATGGTTCAAATGGTCTATGACAAAATATCATCCACCATTCTGGAGAGTGGGACATCATAGTGTATGTCGAGTTCCCCATATCGACCGTAGAACTTCCTCAGTGACGATGTTAGTCGGTCACAAATATATCCCTGACTGAGAAGCTTATCTGCAAGACGCCTAGCTCTCAGAACAAAATCCGTATATTTGGTACTTGCTCTGGCATAGCGTATTAATTGAGATATGAATACGCCATAAGCTGGAGATGAAGGGATGTTGCTACTCAGAAAAGGAAAGTTTGTAATGCTGAAATTGAAGTCGTCACGTTTGTCATAGAGTGAGGTGTTCATGTGACCATCAGTGTCGTAGGACAACATTATGTCCAACCATTTCTTACTCTTTTTAAGATTCTCGGTAATTTCTGTAAAACTTGACGCGTAGGTACTTTTTTTAACTGTTCGGAATTCTTTTACGTTAGTATTTACCCATGAATTTTGCTTTACGTATGGAATATTATTGATTTAAGCTTTTTTTATAAGGTATGACTGATGAATAACGAAAAATTATAAATTGTTTAAATTCCACCCAAAATAAGGAAAATTTTCAGCTCTGACACTTTTTCAAGAAAACCTCAAAATAACACTATTTGTGATCGTCAGTTCTCTCTTATTTGAACACGGATATATACTTTTTCTTAAATATTTTGAAAAAACTTCCCTAGGAGAACGTGTTACTATGTTTGGAAAAATCGTTGAAATTCGGTATCTCTGAAATTTTGACCTAAACTTGGATGATTTTCGTTATTTTTGTGTAAAATATAGAAAATTTTAAATTATCGGTGAAGTGGGTACCTAAGGTAGCACTTTCTCAAATTCTACTTTTATACAAAGTTTCTAACCTGATTTATTGTAAAATAACAAAGAAAAGTAAAATAAAAGTCAAATGAGTGCATTTCAAAACTTTTTGTATTTTCTTTACAAAATGTGCTATTTTTAGCAACATATTTCCGGCATTTTTTCCAGTTTTCAAGTAAACATAAATCTTGATATTCATCAGGGACCTATTAATTTTCCTTCATAAAATGATTAAGTGACATGAATACTATATTTTCATATGGTTATCATATAATCGTTGAAATTCCTTCATTCAGAAATGACAAGCTTTAACTAAACATAGATCAAAGCATGTTTTGTAGAATTATTTTGTAATTAATGAAAATTATCTATTTGTTTGTTTACTGGCATTGAATTTAAAGACGTTTAACATTTCTGTCAATGTTGAAAGTCCTGACGGACGTTTTTGAAGTGTAAGCGGACCGGTAACATATGTAGCAAAGTTATTTCGGTTTTTTTTCTAATCTTCTTCTATTTGTAACTCATTGGTATTCATTAATCCATATCTGTATTAGTTTCTGTTTTGCGTCTTCACGCTGGTAGGTTTTAAGCCATCAGTAATTAAACACAAATTGAAATAAGAAAAGCTTTTGCAAATCTACAAGTTTTAGAATAAACAACGAGACATTTTTATACTGCAAAAATTCAATAACATGCACAATCTATTATTCTTTTATTTACTCAAATCTGTGAATAATCACATGATACAACTTTCTGTCAAATATCACATAGTCATATGATATATTATTGCAGCATTGTTTCATATACTTATTTGATTTCTCATTCGCTGGCTGGTAGCTTTCTTAACTTCAAAAGGATGAAATAAAGAATAAAACAATAAATGGTCTTACGTGTAAAACTAACATCGTCGCCATCAACATGGCAGCAAAAGGTGATATTTCAAATAAGATGCTGAAAATTGACAAGGCACATACCTTGATGAAACAAGAAGGGGGAGGAGATCTCCAACAACACTCGATTGCAGCACCCACTGCAAAACACCAAAGCAACCAATTGAGGAATCATTTAGATTCATAAACTGTAAAAAATTATTTCAAGAATATTTCAACCAGTCTTATAAAAAGCATATAATAACATTTCTCTAACCTGACAGACGTATCCTTACACACAACAAGTACGAGTTATTTCAAGTCTCAATTTAGACTTTCCTCTTTACAACATCTGAATGCTGTTAGTATCAATATATCTCGTTTTACAATAAAATACCATGCATTTATTGTCAGGTACTACTCATTGTTGGAATTCAACTACCCCTTTGTCACCTTTTTGTTTATTCAGGCTACATTTAAATTTTCAACACGTGACACACTGTTTACTTCCCAACATTCAATTGTAAATGATGTCACGGCACTTTTAATAGTTTTAACAGTTCATAGATATACGTCTTTTCAATTCATTCAATTGAAGAATGTCGGAAAAAGTAAGTATCTTTCATAGTTTTAATTTTGATTAAATTTTGAATAGACATTTGGCGACTATTTTCTCTTTCCTTTCTTTAATTCTACGGTGGAAAGAACTTTCGGTTTATTGGAAAAACCAGCTCGTTATCGATGATATACCACACCCTGTACTAAACTTTGACTGCAAAACAAAGTTAACACTTTATTACCAGAACAACCTCTTGGAAACAGAACAGCCCCCCTTTATACCCTTTTCAAAAATAATTTCTTTCAATTCATAGCAACTGGAGTATAAAGTTAATTAAGGTATAAGAACTTTCGTTTCGTTGTAATGCCCTATTTTCATATAGTATGACACAATCTGCCCATACTTTGGGCCACATGAATGATTTAATACAACCTGTTTAAAACAAGGTTGGACATACAGAAATCAGTATTTTATTAAATGGAGAATACTTATCGGGATTTCACAGCTCAGCACTAGACCTGATCTATTCTTTTTTTGCCCCCGGTCATTTGACGATTGGTTCGTCCGTCTGTCCATTTGTCCGTTCCACTTCTAATATAATGGAATAAAAATTTAGGTAGGGTTGATAGGGCTTTCATGTCTTGCACGTGCATATATCTTGAGAAGAAACGCATCTCTTGGTACCACCTTTTCTTACCTTTTGACATGGCCTTGACCTTTGACATACTTTGAGAGATTGAAGATTTTTACAATATAATATAATTTTCAATAAACAAAATGTAATTATGAGGTCATGTAACATGTAAGAGTGCCTGAGCAGAGGATCTTCTAGAGAAATTTTTGAATTTAGAAATTAAACTAGTGAAAAACTGAATTCAATTCCCCTTCCAAGATGGTATATAAATTTTACACTCTATGGTGATACATGTATCTTTCAATCTTTGATGAATGATATTGATAAGGTGTAGCCTGGGATGTATCACTGGGTTGGGTGCAACCCCCCCCCCCCCTTGATCCTCCAATAGAAACCGTCAAACTGTCTTTATATGAAAGCTGTCAAACTGTCTATAGATAAATACCGTCAAACTGTCTCTATATGGAAACTGTCAAACTGTCTATATATAGATAGATACCATCAAACTATCTCTATAGAATTCATCTTCTCTTTTAATCTATTTGGTATGAAAGATGCAAAATAACCAGATGAAATGTAACAAAAGATTTATCTGGCGGCCGCCAAATAAATTAAGTGGCGGCCGCCAGATAATTATGTGGCGGCCGCCAGATAATTAAGTGGCGGCCGCCAGATAAATTATGTGGCGGCCGCCAGATAAATCTTTTGTTACATTTCATCTGGTTATTTTGCATCTTTCATACCAAATAGATTAAAAGAGAAGATGAATTCAGCACCCTAGAACAGAATGAAAATGTTTTGCATTGATTTGGTTTTGATTTATTGTAAATTATGAACTGACCGCCACTTAAATTATCTGGCGGTCGCCAGATAATTATCTGGCGGCCGCCACTTATTTTATCTGGATAAATTATAATTCATACCTGTCACCTGCGGGTTTCCGTAATGTCGTTAAGAAAACAAAATCTAAAAACTTATTCAACTAATGGTTGAATATACCTCTAGATTAAAGAGCAATGCATTTCGAATGACGATAAGTGTTGGGAAAATGAATATGAAATTGATCAGAATATGACTCAAATTATTTGTCTGAAGTCCAGATTATACGAAATCTCAGATAAAATGTATAGATATATAACAACTTTCCATTTTCAATCATCAACAACGGATATATCATATCCAGAGGAATGGTCAGAGGAATTCTAAGCTAAATATCTTTAAAACGGCTACACTCTTTTTTTTTCTATAAAATATTTTTTATCTTTAGCATGTATTACTAGATGATAAAAAAAAAACATTTTATCAAAATTCTATTATGCAAACTACTTAGAAAATTAATGTTTTTAAACTTTTCATACAATTTTTACTGTGAAAAATGGATTGAATTAAATATCCTTCTCAAGCATGGTTACCATGGCAACAAAAATATTTTTTTCCGAAAATGATCAATTTACTTCATTTGCTACGTCAGTGGATATTTACTTCGTACTGTGTTATGTTGATTTTTGAAATAAAGTCCAAAGTTGGGACATTGTTAAAGAAAAAAATTGTGGCGAGTTACCTCCCTTTTTATCGGTATATAGGGGACAAACGGCTACACTTTTTTTTTCATGGAATATTGCAATCGATGAAGGTAAGGGTATTCTTTTATATGTAGACAATTATTTTCATTTCCTATGATTCCCTGAAAATCAGGGATTATTCTGGCTGCTGCTATGCATGAGAGAATTCTCTCACTTGTTTTAATTGAATGAGAGAATTTGAAAAGCAATGAGAGAATATCTAAAATATGTTCTAATTATAGTATGTACAGCTCTTAAAGTACACTGTATACCCTGTTTTTATTTACTTTGCATCAAGGGCTATTTTATGCGGTATTTAGGAGTTTGATTTGTGAAAATAAGACGCCACGAACACGTCTATTATTTTATTTATATAAATATAATATAATTACATATAAGGTATTACTGATGCACATACATGTGAACAGTCCTCCCAGCAAAATCTCTCGACGAAACAAGGATCATCCCGATCGAAAATAGTCCTCCCGACGAAAACGAAATCCTCCAGATTAATGCAAAATCCCCCAATTGTGTATTACATCACGCATTACGCTGATTGTAGTGAACAGTTAATCAATTTTCAAAACAAATCAGTAAATGCTAATTATACATAATTATACTGTTTTAATTATACAAGTGACAGGTATATTACTGGACATACAAAGTTATTAGCGCGGCGTTCTCTACACCGCCATGGGTATTCGTCATAAGCTAAAGCATGTCGTAGACGGAGCGTCGTAGGACACCGTTCAGCAATAATTCTCGTAAAAGGGAAAAGAAGTCGAACTCATCAGTTGGACAATTTACAGGACAGGGAAGGCCATGCGACATAGTCCCATTCCGATCAAAAATGGCCCGACGCCGTTAAACATTATTCTACAGGGACCGTGTCCATTTTCAGCTTTTAAATCTATCTCTTGTATTTACGTTGTAACGTAGGCATCTGCTCATCCGAGATGCTCTTTTCTATTATGATACAATATTGATTTTTCTCCAACATGCTTTGCGCCTTATTTAAATCTCCAAGTTCTAACGTCCACTTACGTATCTTATTTACGTGCAGGTGCTTGTGTATGCGTTCGTCCGTAAAATTATCATGTCATTTTACATGCCAAGAAATCCTTAGCGGTTTAGTTTCTACAGAGTAAACCGTTACAAATTATCATCTATTATGATACCAGCTGCTGTAATAATCTACCGTATCGGGACGACCGGCAGATTTGGACAGAATTTCTTGGCATGGCTATTTCTAAGCACGCAATACCTAGCAAAATTCATTGCATTTTCAAAACTTTCCTGTTCTCGCCCAAATAAAGATATTTACATAAAATAAATTGTGTTGTCTTCTTTCAACTTTGATCTAGCGATATTTTACATGCAAAAACTTCATGCTGCATTTTTAGAATTTATATGATTTTTTTCCGTGAGGTCCTAGAGGGATAAAACAATCTGTAAAAATTGCGTAAAATCAATCAGAAAAAGAAATTTCTGGCTTTGTATTGAAATTCTTTTCCTTGCTCTTTGTCAGTGACCATTAACAAACTTTATCAGATGAAAAAAGTATGCATATATCGATATAACGATTCGCAGTAAGGCAAAAACGCCCCCCCCCCCCCCCCACCAAATTTTACAATCCCGCGTTTTTCTCTATATGCACAGTATAAGCTTAAAAATGACAATCATATCTTTAAAAAAAAATATTCAATTTCATCAAAATGAACACATAAAAAAAATAGCCAGGTCTCGGGAAGGGGGGGGGGGGGGTGCGCTGGTTCCAGCATTTCGACATATATGCTGTACATGCAATGTAAGTCTACAATCAGTACTTTTCTTTCATATGATATCTGTATTAATGAATATTATCCAATCACAGAAGCGCTATCTTTTACTCCTTGTCAAACTTTGGGTGGCCTCAGAAGGGAAGCGACTCGTTCGAAATAATTACTACTTGCAGTATACCTTCGGGTACACGGCAAAATTAACATGGTCGCTATTGAAATCTTGTTCCCGACATGCCAAGAAATCCTTAGCGGTTTAGTTTCTACAGAGTAAACCGTTACAAATTATCATCTATTATGATACCAGCTGCTGTAATAATCTACCGTATCGGGACGACCGGCAGATTTGGACAGAATTTCTTGGCATGAACTTTAAAAGAAAGTGGTCAGTCAGTGGGTGAATTTATTTTTGCAGACACGACACTCATTTTATTTTCGATCTCGCGGACATAAAATGCATAGAAAAACCTTGGGACAAAAAAATAAAAGATTCGATGTTGATGCGAGAATTCTCGCATTCAAGTAAAATCAATGCGATTTTTGAGAAAAAGATGCGAGAATCTCGCAAAATCGCGCCCCAATATGATCCCTGAGCCTGAAAATGCGGTTCACACTCATACCTCCTTAAATGAGTAAATAAACAAAATTGATTTATTTGAGGAAAAACTCACCCGCTCCAACAAGATCGTTATCAAATCCAAAAATAGTGATTTGATTATTTTCAAAATGAAAACAAATGTCCAATTTCTCCATATTTGTCAAAGAAACACAATCAATGTTGTGGCCTAGTATACTCATTAAAAAAACTGTTCAGGAACGAGTTCGAAAGTCCGAAAAAATGCAAAAACCAGTCAAAAAGATGACTTTGAAGTGGAACTTAAAACAAATCCTAAGCATTCTCTGTTAGATTATTGTTACACGATTATAACAAGAATAGAAAAGAATCTCTACGATTTCAGAAGGATTTTTTTCCAATTTGCATCTCTATTGGAAGCCGACCATTAGGCAAAAATAACATTTAAGTGTTTTGAACTGAGTTCAAACATACTCATAAGCATGTTTGGTAATGTGACAGCTGACACTTTTGCAAACTTTATGTAAGAAAAATTTATCACTGCATTATCCGATTGTAATCGTTCATCGATAGATTATGTCATGATCGCTTTATTTTATATTTTATAATCATAAATTATCCAAAATATACGATTTTACATTATTCAACTTTGTTCGCTCCATTTCAGATCGTGACAATGAGTGACAACGGTGCATCCTCCATTCCTCCTCAGACTTTTGTTGAATGTGGTATCTGTAAAGGGAATGCCAACATTTCATGGTTTTGTAAAAACTGCCCAACCTCACTTTGCGACGCTTGTGCAACTACCCACAGAAAGAAAAAACAATTCAAGTCTCACACCATTGTCGAACGGACTTATACCGTCCTTCGACTATTTGGACCAGCAAAGATAGCCGAACAATGTGAAGTCCATCCCGAGAAAGACATATCGTCATACTGCAACAAGTGTGACGTTCCTTGCTGCATATCCTGCTTAGTCCAAAACCATCAGCGACATGAAATCTCCACCATAGAAGACAAATACCTGGATGCTGAAAAAAGATTGAATGTTTACTACAAGCAGCTTGATACCGATGTCAGACAAACGGTGGACAAAATGGAGGAACAGGCAAAAAAAGATGTGAAAGAAGACAATTTAACGGTCGAAAAAGTCATAAATGACATAAATGAATTTCGCAAAGATTTCATTCAAAATTTTAATAGGTCATGTGATGACATCATCACAGAAGTAAATCAAATATCAAAGAAAACCACTGAAGCGTTTGGGGGAATAGAAAAATCAAAGAAAATGATCGAATCATTAAAAAAAGAAATTGAAGAGAAAATTGAAAGGGGAAAATTAGACATCATAAAGTATCAACCTCCAAAACTCGAATCTCTTATCCCAAAGATAAAAAGGCGCAAAAAAGTTGATATATCATTTGAACCTTCAATGAAAGTGTTAGAGGTTATGAAAGAATCAGTTGGGGAAATTAAGTCCAAAGAAATTGAAAGAGAAGAAATGGACAGATCCACAATGTTGATATCTGTACACGTACAAAAATTGCATTCATTTGATAGTAAAATAGGAGTCACATCCTTGACCACAGCAGGTAACAACATGGCCTGGGTTATGAAGTATAGAAGTCCTACTATGTACCTGTATAACGATAAGGGTAAGGTAGTTAGGTCTGTGACAGTGGAAGGTAGTGAGGGCATCAATGACATGGCCATCACACAGTCAGGGGAGATGATAGTTACATGTAGAGACAAGAAGGTGAGACGTGAATCAGTGAATGGTAAGGTATCTATAATGATAGACACGGCGCCGTTTGGTTGTGAGGGTGTTTGTGTGACTGGCAAACAAGAGATTGTAGTGTGTTTGAGAGATCAGGATGATAAGAACCATGTGGCTGTGTACTCATCTGATGGACGTAGTAAGGTACGTGAGATACGGGGTAGGGACGGTCAGGGGAAACACCTTATTACTGATCCTTTCCGTGTGGTACAGAATGGTCAGGATCTGTGTGTGGTGAATTATGGTAGTAATGTGGTATGTGTGGATGAGGGAGATAATGTGAAGTGGATGTATGACGGTAAACAGGCTAAGCTGGAGAAGTCATTTGATCCATGGGGTATATGTGTAGATAAGTACAACAACCTGCTGGTTACTGATATGAACAATGACTGTGTACATTATATAGATAGGGAGGGTGGGCTGATACAGGTGATACTAACACGGGAACAAACAGGATTAATATGTCACTTGGGGATCTGTGTAGATGATGTGACTGGTCATGTCTGGGTTGGGAATCTCGTAAACAAAGTTGTTATTGTGAAATATTTGAAATAAATTAGAGAAGATTTATGATACAGTATGAGTAGTGAGAGAAAGATATTTAATGAAATAAAGATAACAATAATTAGTGTATAGATAACTAAGACGCTTAGTCGATACAAATGACTGAAAAAAGTATAAAAAAAATTGAATAGATTATTTTATGTACATATATCTATATGTACATAAAATAATCTATTCAATTTTTTTTATTTTTAATGTATCAAATCTTCAAATATAACTGCATAAATTATACATTTTATTCCTAATTGTTATATCTTGGACCCAAATAATATTCGATACCCATATTCTAGTCTTTCATTTTATTTATCTCTTCTTGGACATTCATTGAAAAATATATCGTCCTACTAAAAAAAAACTTTTTTAATTATCCATGATAACAAATAAAATGGCATGGAAAGAGAAAGATACTGATAAATGTCTTGTTTGATTATGAACTTACTTCTTGAAGACTTTGTATCAGAAATCCGAATAAAAGAAATCCGAAAATAATTCTACCATGCATCGTTATTTCCCATTGATTATTTTATTACTTGTGGACTATATATTTGTAA
Organism: Pinctada fucata; assembly: GCA_028142955.1. Classification (NCBI taxonomy): domain Eukaryota; kingdom Metazoa; phylum Mollusca; class Bivalvia; order Pterioida; family Pteriidae; genus Pinctada; species Pinctada fucata. Next base: position 15,256,959 of record AP027109.1, read on the forward strand.
GAACTGCAATATTAAATATTTTTATCTAACACTCTGTTGTTTTAGAAATATATGATACTTTAACTGATACAACACAGGATGTGTGGTATCGTCTATGTAGAAAGATCTCCAACAAGAACGTGCTTCAGCAACTACAAGAAAAAAGACATAAACAACAAGTTAATAACCTCAATAAATGAAGACTACAATGAGATAAAGAAGATAGTAAGAAGATATCAACAGCACTCACAATATAGTACCAAATTGAGCATCAACAGACTCCTAGCACACTAGAGGTGGGACCAGGTACCCGGGAGGAGTAAGCATCCCCTGTTTACCATCTCCTGATCCAAGAAACAGACTTGAACAGCAAGTGTAAAACCAAAATAAATGATATCTTCATAAGACTACTGATAATCTATCAGCATGGTGCCACTGGAGGCAACATTTGCATGAATGTTAAACGTCTTGAAATTCAAAAGCTTCATTCAAGAACAGATAAATGTTTAGCATGGATCAGACATGCACATTTTGGGTACTGAATTCTCATCAGTGATCGGCAATCTAAAACATGTAATATGGCCAAAGAGTGTGAAAATTATTTTGTCTAAAAATGTACCAATAGACATAGCAGGATGGGTGGAATGTGATGCTACAGGACACACGTTTTAGAAATTTCATGAAATTTTGATAACAGAAATTTTCGAATGCATTGAAAAAACGATCAACCGAAGTTGATATAACTTGGCTAAATGTGCCCTCAGGGACTCCTGGTCCACCAACAGTGACACTCACCAAGTGGTACAAATGTAAAACGTCTTCAAACTCAACAGCATAATTTAAGATAAAACATTTGAAACAAAAGTATAAAGACCTATCTGTGACAGCTGAACAGAAAAGAATTTCCTCCGGTAGGAGACTAATAGTTCTCACCCCCTGTTCAGCATTGAAAGGTTCTTCAGTAATTATCCGGAAACCATTATTCCGAGTAAATCTTACCTAATGATGACCTTGACCTGTCACTTGATGATCTCAGGATGAATATGCTTCTTTCCCTCAAGATATCAAAAAAAATATGTGGATAAGTGACCATTGGTTCTTTATCCATCACCTGGAAACCATTATCTTAAGTGTACTTTTTGTACCCGACCTTTGACCTACTGACCAAAATCAAAAAAGCTCCTTCCCTTCTTTATCATAAAGTACATGTCCAAATTAAGTTTGAATAGGTGAAAAAGGTCATGGATTTAAGATCTTGAAACCGTTATTTTAAGTGCATTTTTCCAAATTTGATTTAGACTTGTGAATTTGGTCTCAAGTTATTATCTGGAAACCATAATTTTTCAATTTTTATCCTTGCAGTGACCTTGACCTTTGACGTAATGACCCAAAAATCAATAAATTCCATCCCATCTTGATAAATAAGGATATTTCCAAATTTGGTTTGGATAGGTGAAAGGGTTCTTTGGCTATCATCTGAAAACTGAAAGTTTGATGGAATTACAAACAAAGCAAACTCATAACGTCCTGTGTCATAACATGACGGAAAATGGAGGGGATGTACAATAAAACAAGAAATTTTATTTGAGATTGCACCTCCAAATATTCATTGATAATGCAGTCTTCTTCAATTGCTGATGAACATACATATCGAAATGGTCTTTAATATCTCTTTCAGAACATTGAAAATTTACTTTTTTTTAAATTAACCCGCATCAAATATGTTCCTGGAGTATTTATTGGATTTTTTGCTTGTTATAAGTAGATAAAGAACTAATAATTACTATATTACAAAAATATCTATATTGCACAAATAATGGATTTCTCCTGTCCCACATGGGGAAACAAACATTTTTAAATATTCATTTGCACCTTGTCTCTTGGATTCACATTTTCAGTATCTTTCACAAGCAAAGTCACATCTCACATGAGACATGCAAAATACAAAGCAAGATGTCGATTTTCAACGCACATGCAATTTGACACATTCAAAACTATATCGACTTTTCATACTGAGACTAAGTAAATTTATAAGTTTACACAGAATTATTTACAAATTATAATGTCAAGAGTTTCTTCCCCTTTCAAATAGAAAGGGTTGTCTCCCTTTTACCAATTATGTGTGTATTGACACTCACACTATCACAAAATACAATATCACAAGAGACTATGGTAAGCACAACCATTTTAAGTTGACCAATAAAGGTCGAAGTTCAGGCAATTTTATTAAACTTTCACATTGTAACATGCTAGAGTTCAAACACAGATCTTTCAGTTGACCTCTAAAGGTCAAAGTTCAAGCAACTTTAAACTTTCATACTCAAACATGCTAGAGTTCAAAAACAGAGCACTATTATACAACATTCAACAATTTTACATATTACACTCTCACGAACGTAATTAACAGATGGAGCCTAGCACTAAATAAATGCCTTGTACAATGATCAAAACCTAATTTTTTACAGAAAGTGAAAAATTAAACTTCAAAGCACACAATAGTTTTGACCCTTTCTATGGATCGAAATACAATCAACAAGGGCTTGTTTTGAATTCTGCAAGTTCGGAAGAAATCAGCGTAGATTTGAGAGGTCCCAGCATGCCATTGTGATTTGCTGCGACACGTTGCGTAGCTGGTTTAGTGCGGACATTAGTTTAGCATTGGCAGTGTCTAATGTTTGTATCCTTCTTTCCTGGGCCTCGATGACTTTCTGTTTCTGATAAACGATGTTTTGCATCTCTTCTTGATCATGACGGAGCTCATCCTCTACATTCATCAACCTATAAACAGATATGTCAACATCAGAAACAAAACACATTTGTCTAAATTCAGTTTTATATCATTATAGAAAAGTAAAATCTCTAAACATACCTGAACACCATAAAGGATGCAAAACAATTTTAATAAGAAGTTAACGTATGCATATTTCTCAAAAATAAAACAAGATGTGACTTAAAAATAGAATGGTGACTGTACTGTCACACAAAGATGATCTGTTTATTGAAAGCGGAGATTAAATTCCTCAGTTTTAGAAAGATCACTTAACTATTCTCAGGGGTACATTTTCTTGATATATATGAATCTTTGTTTTTTAAATTAGTTTTATTTTACTTTCAAAGTCTGTGAGTACTGCGTTTAGAAAGACTGTAAAACATTTAATATCATATATGAAAATGAAATGAACCAAGTGGTTTTAAAAAGTGATGCATATATCAATGTTTTTGTCATTATGCCAGAACAAGACAGTTGTAGAAAAAACATGTTAATAGAAAAACTGTTTCGATGTATCAATTTACTATAAAGCAGTTTTCTCTTTCACCTAAGAAATTCAAGTTAAAGACTTTAGACCTTATAAAAGCGGAAAAAAATAAACCTCCATGCTTATAGTAAGACAGGTAAACAAAGGATCAATTATGTCAATTATTATAGCAAGCAACGAACAGTTGAGATCAGCATGCCATTGATTAAACTCATAACAGTATTGATATATATTTGTGTAAAAGTAAAACAAACAACAAAGCATTTAAAGGATCTTGATCAAACAACAAAATTGGTTTGATTTCACATTCCACAAAGCAGAAATCGAAGTTAAAAACGAAAAGTTAAGATTTGGACTTGCATGCCCTTAAATAAGGCAAAGCGAAAATCAGCAAAATTAGTTACCACATCTAACTAGGGGCCGACGCCATTTTAATCTGACAAATTATCGTCGACCTAAGGCGAATGGTTACCATGGTACATATGTAACAAATGAGCTCTACGACAACCAACCTTGGTATTTTATTTTTCATACGGTCATTTTTTCAGGGTTGCTGTAAAGTGAGAAACGAAACAAAAACGAGATGAAAGAAACGAATCAAATCGAAATCTAACGAAACAAAACATAAGGTCTCACTCCCATATCGGGGGTTCGCTTCTTTTCATGTGGTGGAGGTTTTTGTTTGTTTGCTTTGGTTCCTGTTTTATCCTGATTTTGTATGCCTTCGGTTTCTGATTTTCTGAATAATCGATTTTGTGCTGTATACAGGGATATGTTCATTATCCGCATTTGTCATAAAACATCAAGAACTTGAGAAAAACATAAAGAATAATCATTTCTGAAAATAACATTAAATGGATATGTGGTATCGAACAAATTTTACAAGAATGTGTGGTTTGAATTATGTATGGGTTTACCAAAATATTGAAAACGAAGCATGGTATTTAGCTAAAATTAAAGAAATACTAAATGATCAATTGTACAAAGCTGGGTTTCTCATTGTAATAAAGGGTACATTTGATAATTTATTTACAAATAACAAGTTTGAATTTCGTAAATATTTAGATTTGGATATACCTACATGTAATATCTTTAAATTGTTGCGTTTTAGAACTACTAATCATAGATTACTTATCGAACCGGTAGATGGTTGAATACACCTAAAAACGAAAGATTATGTCATTTATGTGAAGAATCAGTAGGAGATTGGTTTCAGTATATCATTTATTTTAGAGCTTTAGAAAATGAAAGAATAAACTTTGTTCCCAGGGTTTTTTTTCATAAGACCGAATATTATAAATTTTATAGCTTATTTTCTTGTTTGTATTAAAATGTACTTAACAACCTTTGTAAATTTATTTATATCATACATGAGAGAGTTACCCCTCCTGGTACGGAGCTTTAAGTACTGCGCATCGTTGTACATATCTATTCCATTTGACTATGTATTTGTTGTAAATTGTCTCAATATGTGTTTAATGATGAGATTGAAATAAACTTGTAAACTTGAAAACTTGAATAAATGTATACATGACCATACGTTCTAGTGGCTAGATGTTAATTCAAATAGTCGAAGTTGACCTTTAGAAACATAAATGCCAAATGCCATCAATGCATTCTAGGGGAGGGGATAAATGGCTTCGTTATGCGACGTTCTTTTTAATATTATTTTAATAAAAAATAAATTGAGGGGAAAACATTTTATGAAATTGATTTATCCCCCTTTATGCTAAATGTATCATCATTTCCTTCATTTTCTTAAAAAGCTGTAAGAATATAGAATTGATCAGTGCTGTCTCCTCTGAACTAGACTCCCTCTATCCCTACCAAATTTCACTCAAATGCAATAATATTATCGCATTTACCATAACATTTATGTTTAAAACGTCAACTTTTCGTCTTTCAAGAAATCCTCAATTAACTATCTAGGACTAAAATATCAAAATTCAATAACAGATTGCAGATTTTAACTTAACGTAATCGGTCTCGAAGGCATTTCCCCCTCTAAATGGTTTTTTCTCTATTTCGATTCGATCTGTTTCGTTTCGATCTGTTTCATTTCTTTTCGATTTCTTTCGATTTTGTTTCTTTTCGTACTTTATAGGGACAACTTTTTTTCACCTGATGCCGTCATAGCTGTTCCTCGCGTTTTGTCTCAAACAGTTGTTGGGTGCTACTCTCGCTATCATTCAGTTTTTCTCTCATTTTCAGCCGTTCTGACAATTCCTGTAGTTGCTTTTCAGCACTTCAATTTCTCGCTTATACTGTTGGAAGTAAGAAATTATTAGCGATAAAGTCAAGCTAAATAATTAATATTTTTTTCACACTTCTGAAAAAAAAGTTTCCCCCTTGTACCTTATTTTGATTATTTTTACCCAAATATAATTGAAATACGTGTAATATTTTCAAGCGTTCATTCAAGGCCTGGGTTTACTATAATTATTTTCAAATCATGGGCGATACATTCTGTTTTCATTAAAATTATGTTTTCACTTATATACAAAAAAGTCACTCTGATCTAGAGAAAAAGCTAGTATATAATTGCAACTTTATCCATGTAAATACTACACTCTCTTTCGGGGATAAAAACTGAATGAAACAACCTTATTACTCAACATTTCAAATCGAATGGCCAGGGTGTTACTTGGGGCAAACAGATCGATACTAAATCAGTAGATAGGAAAAAAAGTTACTTACAAGAAGTAGAGCAAATCGGGCACATTTTTAATTTCTGAAATGTAATATTTTTTCCTAATCAGTATTTCGTTTCAAATTTCATTCGTGTTTGGGTTTTATTTTTTCATTAGTAATAAGAAATATTTTCTCTGATGTTAAATTGAAAAGTTGCTCTCTATAATTGTTCGATAGCTTATTGCATGCATTACAGGTTTGCCTGAACAATTTATATTATTTATTTATTTAATTTACATGAATGGGAATGAACCCTTTTCTGATTGGTATGAAAGTAATGGTTAAATGATTTATCTGATGCATGGAAATTGGTTTGGAATTTTCTTCAAGAAGCTACAGAGTTGGAACCCTTCGACATTATTAATATAAACACTTATTTCACGTTGCAGAGAGGAGCAGTTAAAATCTTTCCCCGTGACATGATGTTTGTCAAGTGTATTAATTACTTCTTTCCAGTTCTGTCACCTGAAAGAAGCTTTGTTTTGGTCTTTTTCAATGTGACATCATTTATATATACTTTGCTATTTCGGAAACTAGCCATTTCACTTATAACTATCATCGAAATTAAAGGAGTTTAACACCTTAGCACCATCCCTCCTATGCTTTTTTGAACATAGATTTTATTTAGATATGCTACTGAATCGACCCTACATGAAATTTGGAGCTGCGCTTGTTAATGTAAATGTACAAATCTAATTTCAAAAAATTAAAGAGGGCGCTACTGAAATGATTTTTGGTGGCTCCGCTAGAAGCATCACTGATGAGAATTTAATATTCGAAAAACGTGTCTTGTGCATGGAAATTGGTTTGGAATTTTCTTCAAGAAGGTATAGAGTTGTACCCTTCGACATTATTATATACCGTAGATGAATTTGAAATTTCATGTAATAAGATAACTATTTCACTTTTACCTCGGTAAATATATTAGCTCACCTTGAAAAAAAAAACTCCTTTGGGGGCTCAGTGAATATTGTCTTCTTGGGCAGCTAAACCCTTGCATTTACCTAGATAAAAATGAATAATTGTACATGTATAATATCAAATAAAGTAAGATTCTGAATTTTACATTTATTAAATGCAATTATACGTAGAAATATTTAATATACTCCATGTAATAAATAAATGTATTGGCACAATGTCCTTATTATTCTAGATCACTGTCTTGTGCATTTAATGTGTTTTGACAAAGATAATTCATAACATGAATGTCTTTCAAATAAGGTTGTTTAAATAGCACTAAGTATTTAAAATCTAATGTTTTCAATCTTCCATTGAAATCTATCTAATTAGGTTATATGTTATATATGCGGCAAGGTTTCTTTGTTAGGCAGACAATATTTGAAGTTTAAATCTTCTTCTTATAGAACATTACATTTAAAATCCATGATATGATAACCTGTTATTGCTGCCATGGTAGACGAAACGAGAAAGACGGCATGTAAACAATTATAGCAGGGAGAAAACTTTATTCCTTGTGACAATATGTAAGTATTTTAGTTAGATTATTCATTCATTAAGTTAGATACGTAAAAGTACGTCATAGCTTATTTCATTAGAAATATACTACATATGCATCAGTGACGTTTTGTCCTAATAAACGTTTGTGAATTGAATTTCGCATTCAATGTAAACAAAAGATCAGCCAATGATATATGTTTTTCCAAAAGACAATCTTGGGTGTTCTTGAACAGTTACAAAAGTTAAGATTTAATCGAAATTAGAAACCAATGAAATTGTAGAATATAGAAAATGAGAGGGGGGAAGTGTGTGACAAGCAGTCCGTGCTCCGGATGTAGCGAGCTCATGCATATTATCACCCGATGAGTCCGACCGACATTCAGGGGGGATAGGTGGTCGGACCCTGTCTAAAAATCTCTAGACAGGGTCCGACGTGGAGTCCCATCATCACAGTCAGTTATAGTGCTAGTCTTACGAATGCGCTGGTACAAAGCTGTAGAAGTACTATGAAAAGTGTCCGTTTGGTGACAGCAGAATCATATCCTTGGTATAAAAGGCGTTTGATGATTCTGACACTTTTTCGATGGTTACGTTATCTACCTATGATCCATCTTATTTTGTGAATTATGTCACTGTTAAAGGCAGGTTGTGAAATATCCAAAGTGATATTCTCTGCTGCCTGTATAGGTCCGAATTAAAAAAAATATTGAAAATATCTTTTATAGATTTTCCCGAAGTCTGTACTAGTCTATGAAAGATTGACTTAAAGTTTTTGGGTTATTTTCACTACGAAACTCCAAAATATTTGTACATATTCTAACATATAGGATGAGCTCAGACATGTAAATGCCATATGATGGAAGTCTATGGAATATCACCATCAAGTCAGGGGAGATTTAGTACATGTATATTGATTCCAAAATCATCACTTCTGTCATACGCATTTGTATGAAAATTTTCGTTTACAATTTTGATATTTGGGTCCAAAAATAGTTTTTCTTGCCATGTTTATCTTGTTGAGTGTCAATTCTTATGGAGGAATTTCAATTCTATATGTTGCAGAAACAGTATTGTCAATAGTCAGAATATTTTCAAGGTACCTAGATATACCACTGAAACATTTTAAAACCTCACAATTTTTTGAAAATTTTGAATATATACTATCTCTAAAAGTGTATCGAAATGAATATTCAATAAGAGGCGCAAAGTTAGTACCAAAATACATCCCTACAACAGGCCTGAATAGCTCCTCACCAAATCTAATATAAATGCTGTCCAAGTCGTATGAAAAAAATTAAGGTGATACAGCTCGCAAAAGTAATTATTTAAGATTTTAAAACATTCATATCACAACAGATAATAAGAGTTGATAAAATCTTAATATGAAAGTGCTCCAACTCGCTACCTCATTGAAGAAAATTTACAACAGTATTTCGGATACCAAATCTTTATTAGTAGTACTTTATGGCAAAGCAATTTTCAGACACGGCACATTCTTGTTAGTAGCGTAATGGAGTTCTGTTTTCTGAATTTTGCATATCTACTCAGAAAATAGTGCTCGGCTTTAAATTTTCTGTAGGATTGATTTAGTAGCATTGTTAAATAAAACGAAAACTAACACAAAAAAACATTGGAGGGAGGGTGTAAGGATATTAACTTCATTCAACTTCGATGCTTATAAGTAGGCTAAAAAATGAAATTTAGATCATATATCATTTCCCTCGTTTTCTTAATTTAAAACAGGGGAATTTTGTTTATTGCTCTAGTATCAGAATTAAAATTAAGAAAAAACATATTCAGTGACGCTATATTGAAGAAAATATTAAGCATTATAATTAAAAATGTCATATAATTGACCGTAAAGCTTTCTAAACATTATGATTACTAGGGGAGTATGTTATAACACAATAGAAACCCAGCAAACAGTGAGTACCATCACATTAACCAAGACAGAGAAACATAGAAACACAGCAAACAGTGAGTACCATCACACTAACCAAGACAGAGAAACACAGCAAACAGTGAGTACCATCACACTAACCAAGACAGAGAAACATAGAAACACAACAAACAGTGAGTACCATCACACTAACCAAGACAGAGAAACATAGCAAACAGTGAGTACCATCACACTAACCAAGACAGAGAAACACAGCAAACAGTGAGTACCATCACACTAACCAAGACAGAGAAACACAGCAAACAGTGAGTACCATCACACTAACCAAGACAGAGAAACACAGCAAACAGTGAGTACCATCACATTAACCAAGGCAGAGAAACATAGAAACACAGCAAACAGTGAGTACCATCACATTAACCAAGACAGAGAAACATAGAAACACAGCAAACAGTGAGTACCATCACACTAACCAAGACAGAGAAACATAGAAACACAGCAAACAGTGAGTACCATCACATTAACTAAGACAGAGAAACATAGCAAACAGTGAGTACCATCACATTAACCAAGACAGAGAAACACAGCAAACAGTGAGTACCATCACACTAACCAAGACAGAGAAACACAGCAAACAGTGAGTACCATCACATTAACCAAGACAGAGAAACATAGAAACACAGCAAACAGTGAGTACCATCACATTAACCAAGACAGAGAAACATAGAAACACAACAAACAGTGAGTACCATCACACTAACCAAGACAGAGAAACATAGCAAACAGTGAGTACCATCACACTAACCAAGACAGAGAAACACAGCAAACAGTGAGTACCATCACACTAACCAAGACAGAGAAACACAGCAAACAGTGAGTACCATCACACTAACCAAGACAGAGAAACACAGCAAACAGTGAGTACCATCACATTAACCAAGGCAGAGAAACATAGAAACACAGCAAACAGTGAGTACCATCACATTAACCAAGGCAGAGAAACATAGAAACACAGCAAACAGTGAGTACCATCACATTAACCAAGACAGAGAAACATAGCAAACAGTGAGTACCATCACACTAACCAAGACAGAGAAACATAGAAACAAGCAAACAGTGAATACCATCACATTAACCAAGACAGAGAAACATAGCAAACAGTGAGTACCATCACATTAACTAAGACAGAGAAACATAGCAAACAGTGAGTACCATCACATTAACTAAGACAGAGAAACACAGCAAACAGTGAGTACCATCACACTAACCAAGACAGAGAAACACAGCAAACAGTGAGTACCATCACACTAACCAAGACAGAGAAACACAGCAAACAGTGAGTACCATCACACTAACCAAGACAGAAAAACACAGCAAACAGTGAGTACCATCACACTAACCAAGACAGAGAAACCCAGCAAACAGTGAGTACCATCACACTAACCAAGACAGAGAAACATAGAAACACAGCAAACAGTGAGTACCATCACACTAACCAAGACAGAGAAACCCAGCAAACAGTGAGTACCATCACACTAACCAAGACAGAGAAACATAGAAACACAGCAAACAGTGAGTACCATCACATTAACTAAGACAGAGAAACATAGCAAACAGTGAGTACCATCACATTAACTAAGACAGAGAAACACAGCAAACAGTGAGTACCATCACACTAACCAAGACAGAGAAACACAGCAAACAGTGAGTACCATCACACTAACCAAGACAGAGAAACACAGCAAACAGTGAGTACCATCACACTAACCAAGACAGAGAAACACAGCAAACAGTGAGTACCATCACACTAACCAAGACAGAGAAACACAGCAAACAGTGAGTACCATCACATTAACCAAGGCAGAGAAACATAGAAACACAGCAAACAGTGAGTACCATCACACTAACCAAGACAGAGAAACATAGAAACACAGCAAACAGTGAGTACCATCACATTAACTAAGACAGAGAAACATAGCAAACAGTGAGTACCATCACATTAACCAAGACAGAGAAACACAGCAAACAGTGAGTACCATCACACTAACCAAGACAGAGAAACACAGCAAACAGTGAGTACCATCACATTAACCAAGACAGAGAAACATAGAAACACAGCAAACAGTGAGTACCATCACATTAATCAAGACAGAGAAACATAGAAACACAGCAAACAGTGAGTACCATCACACTAACCAAGACAGAGAAACATAGAAACACAGCAAACAGTGAGTACCATCACATTAACCAAGACAGAGAAACATAGAAACACAACAAACAGTGAGTACCATCACATTAACCAAGTCAGAGAAACATAGAAACACAGCAAACAGTGAGTACCATCACATTAACCAAGTCAGAGAAACATAGAAACACAGCAAACAGTGAATACCATCACATTAACCAAGACAGAGAAACATAGAAACACAGCAAACAGTGAGTACCATCACATTAACCAAGTCAGAGAAACATAGAAACACAGCAAACAGTGAATACCATCACATTAACCAAGACAGAGAAACATAGAAACACAGCAAACAGTGAGTACCATCACATTAACCAAGTCAGAGAAACATAGAAACACAGCAAACAGTGAATACCATCACATTAACCAAGACAGAGAAACATAGAAACACAACAAACAGTGAGTACCATCACATTAACCAAGTCAGAGAAACATAGAAACACAGCAAAGAGTGAATACCATCACATTAACCAAGACAGAGAAACATAGAAACACAGCAAACAGTGAGTACCATCACATTAACCAAGACAGAGAAACATAGAAACACAACAAATAGTGAATACCATCACATTAACCAAGACAGAGAAACATAGAAACACAACAAACAGTGAGTACCATCACATTAACCAAGACAGAGAAACACAGCAAACAGTGAGTACCATCACATTAACCAAGACAGAGAAACATAGAAACACAGCAAACAGTGAATACCATCACATTAACCAAGACAAAGAAACACAGCAAACAGTGAGTACCATCACATTAACTAAGACAGAGAAACACAGCAAACAGTGAGTACCATCACACTAACCAAGACAGAGAAACACAGCAAACAGTGAGTACCATCACATTAACCAAGACAGAGAAACATAGAAACACAGCAAACAGTGAATACCATCACATTAACCAAGACAGAGAAACACAGCAAACAGTGAGTACCATCACATTAACCAAGACAGAGAAACATAGAAACACAACAAACAGTGAATACCATCACACTAACCAAGACAGAGAAACACAGCAAACAGTGAGTACCATCACACTAACCAAGACAGAGAATCACAGCAAACAGTGAATACCATCACACTAACCAAGACAGAGAAACATAGCAAACAGTGAATACCATCACACAAACCAAGACAGAGAAACACAGCAAACAGTGAGTACCATCACACTAACCAAGACAGAGAAACATAGCAAACAGTGAGTACCCTCACACTAACCAAGACAGAGAAACATAGCAAACAGTGAGTACCATCACACTAACCAAGACAGAGAAACACAGCAAACAGTGAGTACCATCACACTAACCAAGACAGAGAAACACAGCAAAAGTGAGTACCATCACATTAACTAAGACAGAGAAACATAGCAAACAGTGAGTACCATCACATTAACTAAGACAGAGAAACATAGCAAACAGTGAGTACCATCACATTAACTAAGACAGAGAAACACAGCAAACAGTGAGTACCATCACACTAACCAAGACAGAGAAACACAGCAAACAGTGAGTACCATCACACTAACCAAGACAGAGAAACACAGCAAACAGTGAGTACCATCACACTAACCAAGACAGAAAAACACAGCAAACAGTGAGTACCATCACACTAACCAAGACAGAGAAACCCAGCAAACAGTGAGTACCATCACACTAACCAAGACAGAGAAACATAGAAACACAGCAAACAGTGAGTACCATCACATTAACCAAGTCAGAGAAACATAGAAACACAGCAAACAGTGAATACCATCACATTACCCAAGACAGAGAAACATAGAAACACAACAAACAGTGAGTACCATCACATTAACCAAGTCAGAGAAACATAGAAACACAGCAAACAGTGAATACCATCACATTAACCAAGACAGAGAAACATAGAAACACAACAAACAGTGAGTACCATCACATTAACCAAGTCAGAGAAACATAGAAACACAGCAAAGAGTGAATACCATCACATTTACCAAGACAGAGAAACATAGACAAACAGCAAACAGTGAGTACCATCACACTAACCAAGACAGGGAAACACAGCAAACAGTGAGTACCATCACATTAACCAAGACAGGGAAACACAGCAAACAGTGAGTACCATCACACTAACCAAGACAGGAAAACACAGCAAACAGTGAGTACCATCACACTAACCAAGACAGAGAAACACAACAAACAGTGAGTACCATCACATTAACCAAGTCAGAGAAACATAGAAACACAGCAAACAGTGAGTACCATCACATTAACCAAGACAGAGAAACATAGAAACACAGCAAATAGTGAATACCATCACATTAACCAAGACAGAGAAACATAGAAACACAACAAACAGTGAGTACCATCACATTAACCAAGACAGAGAAACACAGCAAACAGTGAGTACCATCACATTAACCAAGACAGAGAAACATAGAAACACAGCAAACAGTGAATACCATCACATTAACCAAGACAGAGAAACACAGCAAACAGTGAGTACCATCACATTAACTAAGACAGAGAAACACAGCAAACAGTGAGTACCATCACACTAACCAAGACAGAGAAACACAGCAAACAGTGAGTACCATCACACTAACCAAGACAGAGAAACACAACAAACAGTGAGTACCATCACACTAACCAAGACAGAGAAACATAGAAACACAGCAAACAGTGAATACCATCACATTAACCAAGACAGAGAAACACAGCAAACAGTGAGTACCATCACATTAACCAAGACAGAGAAACATAGAAACACAACAAACAGTGAATACCATCACACTAACCAAGACAGAGAAACACAGCAAACAGTGAGTACCATCACACTAACCAAGACAGAGAAACACAGCAAACAGTGAATACCATCACACTAACCAAGACAGAGAAACATAGCAAACAGTGAATACCATCACACTAACCAAGACAGAGAAACACAGCAAACAGTGAGTACCATCACACTAACCAAGACAGAGAAACACAGCAAACAGTGAGTACCATCACACTAACCAAGACAGAAAAACACAGCAAACAGTGAGTACCATCACATTAACTAAGACAGAGAAACATAGCAAACAGTGAGTACCATCACATTAACTAAGACAGAGAAACACAGCAAACAGTGAGTACCATCACACTAACCAAGACAGAGAAACCCAGCAAACAGTGAGTACCATCACACTAACCAAGACAGAGAAACACAGCAAACAGTGAGTACCATCACATTAACTAAGACAGAGAAACATAGCAAACAGTGAGTACCATCACATTAACTAAGACAGAGAAACATAGCAAACAGTGAGTACCATCACATTAACTAAGACAGAGAAACACAGCAAACAGTAAGTACCATCACACTAACCAAGACAGGGAAACATGGCAAACAGTGAGTACCATCACACTAACCAAGACAGAGAAACACAGCAAACAGTGAGTACCATCACACTAACCAAGACAGAGAAACATAGAAACACAACAAACAGTGAGTACCATCACACTAACCAAGACAGAGAAACACAGCAAACAGTGAGTACCATCACATTAACTAAGACAGAGAAACATAGCAAACAGTGAGTACCATCACATTAACTAAGACAGAGAAACATAGCAAAAAGTGAGTACCATCACATTAACTAAGACAGAGAAACACAGCAAACATTGAGTACCATCACACTAACCAAGACAGAGAAACACAGCAAACAGTGAGTACCATCACATTAACCAAGACAGAGAAACATAGCAAACAGTGAGTACCATCACACTAACCAAGACAGAGAAACATAGAAACAAGCAAACAGTGAATACCATCACATTAACCAAGACAGAGAAACATAGCAAACAGTGAGTACCATCACACTAACCAAGACAGAGAAACACAGCAAACAGTGAGTACCATCACACTAATCAAGACAGAGAAACATAGAAACACAGCAAACAGTGAATACCATCACATTAACCAAGACAGAGAAACCTAGCAAACAGTGAGTACCATCACATTAACCAAGACAGAGAAACATAGAAACACAGCAAACAGTGAATACCATCACATTAACCAAGACAGAGAAACACAGCAAACAGTGAGTACCATCACACTAACCAAGACAGAGAAACACAGCAAACAGTGAGTACCATCACACTAACCAAGACAGAGAAACATAGAAACACAGCAAACAGTGAATACCATCACATTACCCAAGAGAGAGAAACATAGAAACACAACAAACAGTGAGTACCATCATATTAACCAAGTCAGAGAAACATAGAAACACAGCAAACAGTGAGTACCATCACATTAACCAAGACAGAGAAACATAGAAACACAACAAACAGTGAGTACCATCACATTAACCAAGTCAGAGAAACATAGAAACACAACAAACAGTGAGTACCATCACATTAACCAAGTCAGAGAAAGATAGAAACACAGCAAACAGTGAGTACCATCACATTAACCAAGACAGAGAAACATAGAAACACAACAAACAGTGAGTACCATCACACTAACCAAGACAGAGAAACATAGAAACACAGCAAACAGTGAATACCATCACATTAACCAAGACAGAGAAACATAGAAACACAACAAACAGTGAGTACCATCACATTAACCAAGACAAAGAAACACAGCAAACAGTGAGTACCATCACACTAACCAAGACAGAGAAACACAGCAAACAGTGAGTACCATCACACTAACCAAGACAGAGAAACATAGAAACACAAGAAACAGTGAGTACCATCACATTAACCAAGACAGAGAAACATAGATAAACAGTGAGTACCATCACATTAACTAAGACAGAGAAACATAGCAAACAGTGAGTACCATCACATTAACCAAGACAGAGAAACATAGAAACACAGCAAACAGTGAGTACCATCACACTAACCAAGACAGAGAAACATAGAAACACAGCAAACAGTGAGTACCATCACATTAACCAAGACAGAGAAACACAGCAAACAGTGAGTACCATCACACTAACCAAGACAGAGAAACACAGCAAACAGTGAATACCATCACACTAACCAAGACAGAGAAACATAGAAACACAGCAAACAGTGAGTACCATCACATTAACTAAGACAGAGAAACACAGCAAACATTGAGTACCATCACACTAACCAAGACAGAGAAACACAGCAAACAGTGAGTACCATCACATTAACCAAGACAGAGAAACATAGCAAACAGTGAGTACCATCACACTAACCAAGACAGAGAAACATAGAAACACAGCAAACAGTGAATACCATCACATTAACCAAGACAGAGAAACATAGCAAACAGTGAGTACCATCACACTAACCAAGACAGAGAAACACAGCAAACAGTGAGTACCATCACACTAACCAAGACAGAGAAACATAGAAACACAGCAAACAGTGAATACCATCACATTACCCAAGACAGAGAAACATAGAAACACAGCAAACAGTGAGTACCATCACATTAACTAAGACAGAGAAACATAGAAACACAACAAACAGTGAGTACCATCACATTAACCAAGACAAAGAAACACAGCAAACAGTGAGTACCATCACACTAACCAAGACAGAGAAACACAACAAACAGTGAGTACCATCATATTAACCAAGTCAGAGAAACATAGAAACACAGCAAACAGTGAGTACCATCACATTAACCAAGACAGAGAAACATAGAAACACAACAAACAGTGAGTACCATCACATTAACCAAGTCAGAGAAACATAGAAACACAACAAACAGTGAGTACCATCACATTAACCAAGTCAGAGAAAGATAGAAACACAGCAAACAGTGAGTACCATCACATTAACCAAGACAGAGAAACATAGAAACACAACAAACAGTGAGTACCATCACATTAACCAAGACAGAGAAACATAGAAACACAGCAAACAGTGAATACCATCACATTAACCAAGACAGAGAAACATAGAAACACAACAAACAGTGAGTACCATCACATTAACCAAGACAAAGAAACACAGCAAACAGTGAGTACCATCACACTAACCAAGACAGAGAAACACAGCAAACAGTGAGTACCATCACACTAACCAAGACAGAGAAACATAGAAACACAAGAAACAGTGAGTACCATCACATTAACCAAGACAGAGAAACATAGATAAACAGTGAGTACCATCACATTAACTAAGACAGAGAAACATAGCAAACAGTGAGTACCATCACATTAACCAAGACAGAGAAACATAGAAACACAGCAAACAGTGAGTACCATCACACTAACCAAGACAGAGAAACATAGAAACACAGCAAACAGTGAGTACCATCACATTAACCAAGACAGAGAAACACAGCAAACAGTGAGTACCATCACACTAACCAAGACAGAGAAACACAGCAAACAGTGAATACCATCACACTAACCAAGACAGAGAAACATAGAAACACAGCAAACAGTGAGTACCATCACATTAACTAAGACAGAGAAACACAGCAAACATTGAGTACCATCACACTAACCAAGACAGAGAAACACAGCAAACAGTGAGTACCATCACATTAACCAAGACAGAGAAACATAGCAAACAGTGAGTACCATCACACTAACCAAGACAGAGAAACATAGAAACACAGCAAACAGTGAATACCATCACATTAACCAAGACAGAGAAACATAGCAAACAGTGAGTACCATCACACTAACCAAGACAGAGAAACACAGCAAACAGTGAGTATCATCACACTAACCAAGACAGAGAAACATAGAAACACAGCAAACAGTGAATACCATCACATTACCCAAGACAGAGAAACATAGAAACACAACAAACAGTGAGTACCATCATATTAACCAAGTCAGAGAAACATAGAAACACAGCAAACAGTGAGTACCATCACATTAACCAAGACAGAGAAACATAGAAACACAACAAACAGTGAGTACCATCACATTAACCAAGTCAGAGAAACATAGAAACACAACAAACAGTGAGTACCATCACATTAACCAAGTCAGAGAAACATAGAAACACAGCAAACAGTGAGTACCATCACATTAACCAAGAAAGAGAAACATAGAAACACAACAAACAGTGAGTACCATCACATTAACCAAGACAGAGAAACATAGAAACACAGCAAACAGTGAATACCATCACATTAACCAAGACAGAGAAACATAGAAACACAACAAACAGTGAGTACCATCACATTAACCAAGACAGAGAAACACAGCAAACAGTGAGTACCATCACACTAACCAAGACAGAGAAACACAGCAAACAGTGAGTACCATCACACTAACCAAGACAGAGAAACATAGAAACACAACAAACAGTGAGTACCATCACATTAACCAAGACAGAGAAACATAGATAAACAGTGAGTACCATCACATTAACTAAGACAGAGAAACATAGCAAACAGTGAGTACCATCACATTAACCAAGACAGAGAAACATAGAAACACAGCAAACAGTGAGTACCATCACACTAACCAAGACAGAGAAACATAGAAACACAGCAAACAGTGAGTACCATCACATTAACCAAGACAGAGAAACACAGCAAACAGTGAGTACCATCACACTAACCAAGACAGAGAAACACAGCAAACAGTGAGTACCATCACACTAACCAAGACAGAGAAACACAGCAAACAGTGAGTACCATCACACTAACCAAGACAGAGAAACATAGAAAATCAACAAACAGTGAGTACCATCACATTAACCAAGACAGAGAAACATAGAAACACAACAAACAGTGAGTACCATCACACTAACCAAGACAGAAAAACATAGCAAACAGTGAGTACCATCACACTAACCAAGACAGAGAAACACAGCAAACAGTGAGTACCATCACACTAACCAAGACAGAGAAACACAGCAAACAGTGAGTACCATCACATTAACCAAGACAGAGAAACATAGAAACACAACAAACAGTGAGTACCATCACATTAACCAAGAAAGAGAAACATAGAAACACAACAAACAGTGAATACCATCACATTAACCAAGACAGAGAAACATAGAAACACAACAAACAGTGAGTACCATCACATTAACCAAGAAAGAGAAACATAGAAACACAACAAACAGTGAATACCATCACATTAACCAAGAAAGAGAAACATAGAAACACAACAAACAGTGAGTACCATCACATTAACCAAGACAGAGAAACATAGCAAACAGTGAGTACCATCACACTAACCAAGACAGAGAAACATAGAAACAAGCAAACAGTGAATACCATCACATTAACCAAGACAGAGAAACATAGCAAACAGTGAGTACCATCACACTAACCAAGACAGAGAAACACAGCAAACAGTGAGTACCATCACACTAACCAAGACAGAGAAACATAGAAACACAGCAAACAGTGAATACCATCACATTAACCAAGACAGAGAAACCTAGCAAACAGTGAGTACCATCACATTAACCAAGACAGAGAAACATAGAAACACAGCAAACAGTGAATACCATCACATTAACCAAGACAGAGAAACACAGCAAACAGTGAGTACCATCACACTAACCAAGACAGAGAAACACAGCAAACAGTGAGTACCATCACACTAACCAAGACAGAGAAACATAGAAACACAGCAAACAGTGAATACCATCACATTACCCAAGAGAGAGAAACATAGAAACACAACAAACAGTGAGTACCATCATATTAACCAAGTCAGAGAAACATAGAAACACAGCAAACAGTGAGTACCATCACATAAACCAAGACAGAGAAACATAGAAACACAACAAACAGTGAGTACCATCACATTAACCAAGTCAGAGAAACATAGAAACACAACAAACAGTGAGTACCATCACATTAACCAAGTCAGAGAAAGATAGAAACACAGCAAACAGTGAGTACCATCACATTAACCAAGACAGAGAAACATAGAAACACAACAAACAGTGAGTACCATCACATTAACCAAGACAGAGAAACATAGAAACACAGCAAACAGTGAATACCATCACATTAACCAAGACAGAGAAACATAGAAACACAACAAACAGTGAGTACCATCACATTAACCAAGACAAAGAAACACAGCAAACAGTGAGTACCATCACACTAACCAAGACAGAGAAACACAGCAAACAGTGAGTACCATCACACTAACCAAGACAGAGAAACATAGAAACACAAGAAACAGTGAGTACCATCACATTAACCAAGACAGAGAAACATAGATAAACAGTGAGTACCATCACATTAACTAAGACAGAGAAACATAGCAAACAGTGAGTACCATCACATTAACCAAGACAGAGAAACATAGAAACACAGCAAACAGTGAGTACCATCACACTAACCAAGACAGAGATACATAGAAACACAACAAACAGTGAGTACCATCACATTAACCAAGACAGAGAAACACAGCAAACAGTGAGTACCATCACACTAACCAAGACAGAGAAACACAGCAAACAGTGAATACCATCACACTAACCAAGACAGAGAAACATAGAAACACAGCAAACAGTGAGTACCATCACATTAACTAAGACAGAGAAACACAGCAAACATTGAGTACCATCACACTAACCAAGACAGAGAAACACAGCAAACAGTGAGTACCATCACATTAACCAAGACAGAGAAACATAGCAAACAGTGAGTACCATCACACTAACCAAGACAGAGAAACATAGAAACACAGCAAACAGTGAATACCATCACATTAACCAAGACAGAGAAACATAGCAAACAGTGAGTACCATCACACTAACCAAGACAGAGAAACACAGCAAACAGTGAGTACCATCACACTAACCAAGACAGAGAAACATAGAAACACAGCAAACAGTGAATACCATCACATTACCCAAGACAGAGAAACATAGAAACACAACAAACAGTGAGTACCATCATATTAACCAAGTCAGAGAAACATAGAAACACAGCAAACAGTGAGTACCATCACATTAACCAAGACAGAGAAACATAGAAACACAACAAACAGTGAGTACCATCACATTAACCAAGTCAGAGAAACATAGAAACACAACAAACAGTGAGTACCATCACATTAACCAAGTCAGAGAAAGATAGAAACACAGCAAACAGTGAGTACCATCACATTAACCAAGACAGAGAAACATAGAAACACAACAAACAGTGAGTACCATCACATTAACCAAGACAGAGAAACATAGAAACACAGCAAACAGTGAATACCATCACATTAACCAAGACAGAGAAACATAGAAACACAACAAACAGTGAGTACCATCACATTAACCAAGACAAAGAAACACAGCAAACAGTGAGTACCATCACACTAACCAAGACAGAGAAACACAGCAAACAGTGAGTACCATCACACTAACCAAGACAGAGAAACATAGAAACACAAGAAACAGTGAGTACCATCACATTAACCAAGACAGAGAAACATAGATAAACAGTGAGTACCATCACATTAACTAAGACAGAGAAACATAGCAAACAGTGAGTACCATCACATTAACCAAGACAGAGAAACATAGAAACACAGCAAACAGTGAGTACCATCACACTAACCAAGACAGAGAAACATAGAAACACAGCAAACAGTGAGTACCATCACATTAACCAAGACAGAGAAACACAGCAAACAGTGAGTACCATCACACTAACCAAGACAGAGAAACACAGCAAACAGTGAATACCATCACACTAACCAAGACAGAGAAACATAGAAACACAGCAAACAGTGAGTACCATCACATTAACTAAGACAGAGAAACACAGCAAACATTGAGTACCATCACACTAACCAAGACAGAGAAACACAGCAAACAGTGAGTACCATCACATTAACCAAGACAGAGAAACATAGCAAACAGTGAGTACCATCACACTAACCAAGACAGAGAAACATAGAAACACAGCAAACAGTGAATACCATCACATTAACCAAGACAGAGAAACATAGCAAACAGTGAGTACCATCACACTAACCAAGACAGAGAAACACAGCAAACAGTGAGTACCATCACACTAACCAAGACAGAGAAACATAGAAACACAGCAAACAGTGAATACCATCACATTACCCAAGACAGAGAAACATAGAAACACAACAAACAGTGAGTACCATCATATTAACCAAGTCAGAGAAACATAGAAACACAGCAAACAGTGAGTACCATCACATTAACCAAGACAGAGAAACATAGAAACACAACAAACAGTGAGTACCATCACATTAACCAAGTCAGAGAAACATAGAAACACAACAAACAGTGAGTACCATCACATTAACCAAGTCAGAGAAACATAGAAACACAGCAAACAGTGAGTACCATCACATTAACCAAGACAGAGAAACATAGAAACACAACAAACAGTGAGTACCATCACATTAACCAAGACAGAGAAACATAGAAACACAGCAAACAGTGAATACCATCACATTAACCAAGACAGAGAAACATAGAAACACAACAAACAGTGAGTACCATCACATTAACCAAGACAAAGAAACACAGCAAACAGTGAGTACCATCACACTAACCAAGACAGAGAAACACAGCAAACAGTGAGTACCATCACACTAACCAAGACAGAGAAACATAGAAACACAACAAACAGTGAGTACCATCACATTAACCAAGACAGAGAAACATAGATAAACAGTGAGTACCATCACATTAACTAAGACAGAGAAACATAGCAAACAGTGAGTACCATCACATTAACCAAGACAGAGAAACATAGAAACACAGCAAACAGTGAGTACCATCACACTAACCAAGACAGAGAAACATAGAAACACAGCAAACAGTGAGTACCATCACATTAACCAAGACAGAGAAACACAGCAAACAGTGAGTACCATCACACTAACCAAGACAGAGAAACACAGCAAACAGTGAATACCATCACACTAACCAAGACAGAGAAACATAGAAACACAGCAAACAGTGAGTACCATCACATTAACTAAGACAGAGAAACACAGCAAACATTGAGTACCATCACACTAACCAAGACAGAGAAACACAGCAAACAGTGAGTACCATCACATTAACCAAGACAGAGAAACATAGCAAACAGTGAGTACCATCACACTAACCAAGACAGAGAAACATAGAAACACAGCAAACAGTGAATACCATCACATTAACCAAGACAGAGAAACATAGCAAACAGTGAGTACCATCACACTAACCAAGACAGAGAAACACAGCAAACAGTGAGTACCATCACACTAACCAAGACAGAGAAACATAGAAACACAGCAAACAGTGAATACCATCACATTACCCAAGACAGAGAAACATAGAAACACAACAAACAGTGAGTACCATCATATTAACCAAGTCAGAGAAACATAGAAACACAGCAAACAGTGAGTACCATCACATTAACCAAGACAGAGAAACATAGAAACACAACAAACAGTGAGTACCATCACATCAACCAAGTCAGAGAAACATAGAAACACAACAAACAGTGAGTACCATCACATTAACCAAGTCAGAGAAACATAGAAACACAGCAAACAGTGAGTACCATCACATTAACCAAGACAGAGAAACATAGAAACACAACAAACAGTGAGTACCATCACATTAACCAAGACAGAGAAACATAGAAACACAGCAAACAGTGAATACCATCACATTAACCAAGACAGAGAAACATAGAAACACAACAAACAGTGAGTACCATCACATTAACCAAGACAGAGAAACACAGCAAACAGTGAGTACCATCACACTAACCAAGACAGAGAAACACAGCAAACAGTGAGTACCATCACACTAACCAAGACAGAGAAACATAGAAACACAACAAACAGTGAGTACCATCACATTAACCAAGACAGAGAAACATAGATAAACAGTGAGTACCATCACATTAACTAAGACAGAGAAACATAGCAAACAGTGAGTACCATCACATTAACCAAGACAGAGAAACATAGAAACACAGCAAACAGTGAGTACCATCACACTAACCAAGACAGAGAAACATAGAAACACAGCAAACAGTGAGTACCATCACATTAACCAAGACAGAGAAACACAGCAAACAGTGAGTACCATCACACTAACCAAGACAGAGAAACACAGCAAACAGTGAGTACCATCACACTAACCAAGACAGAGAAACACAGCAAACAGTGAGTACCATCACACTAACCAAGACAGAGAAACATAGAAACACAACAAACAGTGAGTACCATCACATTAACCAAGACAGAGAAACATAGAAACACAACAAACAGTGAGTACCATCACACTAACCAAGACAGAAAAACATAGCAAACAGTGAGTACCATCACACTAACCAAGACAGAGAAACACAGCAAACAGTGAGTACCATCACACTAACCAAGACAGAGAAACACAGCAAACAGTGAGTACCATCACATTAACCAAGACAGAGAAACATAGAAACACAACAAACAGTGAGTACCATCACATTAACCAAGAAAGAGAAACATAGAAACACAACAAACAGTGAATACCATCACATTAACCAAGACAGAGAAACATAGAAACACAGCAAACAGTGAGTACCATCACATTAACCAAGACAGAGAAACATAGATAAAAATATTCTCAAAGTTTTTTTTTTCTTAACTGTACATGTATAAAAAAATCTGTCGTTGATTTAATTCTATCTATTATCAAGGTCACATAGATCAAAGCATGTTTTGTAGAAATATTTTGTAATTAATGAAAATTATCTTTTCGTTTGTTTACTGGCTTTGTGTCAATGCTGAAAGTCCTGACGGGCGTTTTTGAAGTGTAAGCGGACCGGTAACATATGTAGCAAAGTTATTTCATTTTTTTTTCTAATCTTCTTCTGTTTGTAACTCATTGGTATTCATTAACCCCTCAATTTTGTTTTGCGTCTTCACACTGGTAGGTTTTCAGCCATAATTAATTAAACACAAATTAAAGTAATAAAAGCTTTTGCAAATCTACAAGTTTTAGAATATTCAACGAGACATTTTTATACTGCAAAAATTCAATAACATGCACAATCTATTATTCTTTTATTTACTCAAATCTGTAAATAATCACATGATACAACTTTCTGTCAAATATCACATAGTCATAAGATATATTATTGCAGCATTGTTTCATATACTTATTTGATTTTTCATTCGTTTGCTGGTAGCTTTCTTAACTTCAAAAGGATGAAATAAAGAATAAAACAAGAAATGGTATTACGTGTAAAACTAACATCGTCGTCATCAACATGGCAACAAAGGTCATATTTCGATAAGACGATGAAAATTGACAAGGCACATTCCTTGATGAAACAAGAAAGGGGAGGAGATCTCCAACAAAACTCGGTTGCAGCATCCACTGCCAAACACCAAAGCAACCAATGGAGGAATCATTTAGATTCATAAACTGTAAAAAAAAAGATATTTCAAGAATATTAACCAGTCTTATAAAATCATATAATAACATTTCTTTAACCAGACAGACAGACGTATCTCTTACACACAACAAGTACGAGTTATTTCAAGTCTCAATTTAGACTTCATCTTAACAACATCTGAATGCTGTTAGTTTCAATATATCTCGTTTTACAATAAAATACCATGCATTTATTGTCAGGTACTACTCATTGTTGGAATTCACCTACCCCTTTGTCACCTTTTTGTTTATTCAGGCTACATTTAAATTTTCAACACGTGACACACTGTTTACTTCCCAACATTCAATTGTAAATGATGTCACGGCACTTTAAATAGACAGTTCATAGATATACGTCTTTTCGATTCATTCAATTGAAGTATTTCGGAAAAAGTAAGTATCTTTCATAGTTTCAATTTTGATTAGATTTTAAACAGTCATTTGGCGACAATTTTCTTTTTCCTTTCTTTAATTCTACGGTGGAAAGAACTTTCGGTTTATTGGAAAAACCCAGCTCGTTATCGATGATATACCACACCCTGTACTAAACTTTAACTGCAAAACAAAGTTAACAATTTGTTACCAGAACAACCTCTTGGAAACAGAACAGTCCCGCTTGATACCCTTTTCAAAAACCATTTCTTTCAATTCATAGCAACTGGAGTATATAGTTAATTAAGGTATAAGAACTTTCGTTTCGTTGGAATGCCCTTTTTTCATATAGTATGACACAATCTGCCCTTATATTGGGCCACATGAATGATTTAATACAACCTGTTATAAACAAGGTTGGACATATAGAAATCAGTATTTTATTAAATGGAGAATACCCATCGGGATTTCACAGCTCAGCACTAGACCTGATTTATTCTTTTTTTGCCGCCGGTCATTTGGCGATTGGTTTGTCCGTCTGTCCATCTGTCCGTTCCGCATTTGATAGAATGGAATAAAAATTTAAGTAGGGTTGATAGGGCTTTCAGGTTGTATGTGCATATACCTTGAGAAGACGCATCTCTTGGTACCACATTTTCTTACCTTTAGACATGGCCTTGACCTTTGGCCTACTTTTTTTCAATTTTAAAGGAAAATACGAAAAAACCAAACAAAATGTATTTCTCCCGACAACGCCTTCAAATTGTATATAGTTCGAGTGATACATATGTTATTTCATAATTTTGTAACATTTTCGAGATATCTTAGCGAATGGAAGGGGGTGGGATGGGGTGCAAACTAATAAGTTAAAATCTTGGGTTTTATGTTTTGATTTACCATAAATGGTAGCGCTTTGATATGACGAATGTGGATACTTTATGACCAGACCTTTCATTTTGTTTCTTGAGTTTTGACCTGGGACCTTGACCTTGATGTTTGACTAACTTTAAAAGAAAACTTTAGCCTAGGCTATATCTCATGTACTAAAAAGAGTATTACTTTGATGTTTCACACGTGGATATTTCATGAGCAGACCTTTCCTTTGCGACCTAGATTTTCTACCTAGTGCAACTGACAATGACCTTTGACCTACCTTTAATAACAAAAACATGGACTTTATATCATGTACTACAGACGGTATGTTTTTGATATTTCACATGTGGATACCTCAAAACCAGAAATTGCATTTGAGACCTTGACTTTTGACCCAGTGACCTTTTCTCTGACCTTTAGAATATTTTATAACTATTCGGGGTAGGGGTTTGATATTTCACATATGAATTTCTTATTACTAGAGCTTTCATTTGATACAATGGATTTTGACCTAGTTACCTTGATGTTGACTTTGACCTACTTTTAAACTATAAAAGGTATGACTTTGAAATTTCACATATAGATTTCTCATTACCAGATCTTTCGTTTGTTATCATGACTTCTGACCTAGTGACCTTGGCCTTGACCTTTCACTTACTTTTTTACTAAAAGGAAAAAGACTTTAATGCTTCACATATAGATTCATCATGACCAGAGGTTTCATTTGGCATGAGTTTGACTTACTGACCTTTGCATTTATTTTATGGACATATTCTCAAAGCTGCAACCGGGGGTATTTGTGTTTCACGAACATGGTTTTTATTTGAATTCGTCATCAACCTACAGTCATTTTAAAACTAATGAAAATGTCCAACATGACATAACTGGGTGATCCTAAGCTTGTTCTTTGATATGCATTTGAGGTCAATATGATAATTGCAATTTTACATTTTACCTTCATGCTTCATTAACATCGACGGCGGGTGCGGCTAGCCAACAGGGGATGCTTACTCCTCCCGGGCACCTGATCCCACCTCTAGCTTGCTAGGGGTCCGTCGATGTTTAATTTTCTGCTCTATTGTGAGTGCTGTTGAGATTATCGTCAGGATCTTCTTTAACTCTTTCATATATTCATTCCCTGTATTTCCTCTATTTTTGATCTCGAGCGCATCAGTTGCTGATCAGATATTGATTTTTAATTCATATATTTTTCATTGAAATGAAATGCATTTAAATTGATATATATTATTATATATGACACTACCCTGTTTAGTTATTAAGCTATATCGAAACTAAGAGAAGATAAGTCTATCTCTACAAATAAAGTGACTTTTCTGTAAGATAATGGACTTTATCTCTTTTCTTAAAGTTCTACTTGATTTCCTTTATTCATTGTATTGATAAAATGTCTTCTTATTAGGATGAAATAGGCCACTTGACAAAATTTATAGCAATTTTCGCGCACTATTTCATTGTTACGTCTCAGTAGAATTGTGTCTTTTAACAGTGACGTCTTAATGATAAACATCGCCAAAAGATGTTGACTCGGAACATTTCGTGCTTTCTAACAAAATCGGGAAATATTGTCAATACTGAAATATACGTTCTGTCGAAGAATTTCATTGTACTAGACACGTGTTTCGGATATTAAATCCTCGTCAGTGGTACTTCATGTCAAACGGGTTAAATAAAGCCAAAGTGAATTTTCCGGATGTCGTCTACAATATAGGCTATTATTTTCCTCTTGCTAAAGTTAACGGTTCCATGTTTTGTGTATTCAGAAGCATATTTTAGTGAAAAATATGGTCCAAAATTTTTTTGATGGTGGGCGCTAGGCGCTAAAATCTAAACATGACCGAAAACATAAATTGTTTGTTAAAAAAGGGTTTATGCAGGTACTTTCCACATCCGAAGAAGTCATATACCTTCAATTCTCATCATCTTAAGTATCAAATAATGGAAAGTAAATTTGGATTGATATTGCGATACTCACTTCTTGGATATAATGTACATTAATTTCAATAATTATTCACCATCGTCATTTAATACATTGTACAAAATGCACTAGAAGGATCGATCAGGCATCATTCAGATATCCACGACATTTTAGCTCACCTGTACGAAGCTCAAATGAGCCATTGTCATAGCGCGCCGTCAGTCGTCCGGCCGTTCATCGTCGTCCGTCCGTCGTCGTCGTCCGTCCGTCATCGTCGTCCGTCTTCCGGCGTAAACTTTTAACATTTTCGACATCTCCTCCGCAACCGCTACACAGAATTTTATAAAACCTTACAGGAAGCAAGTACTTAAGGTCCTCTAGCCAGTTTGTGTTTTTTCGCGCCGATAGGTCAACAAATATGACCGCCCAGGGCTCTGATTGGCTGACATATTTTCGGCATCTCCTTTGCAACCGCTGCATAGAATTTAACGAAACCTTACAGGTAGCAATTACTCAAGATCTTCTACCAAGTTGTGTTTTTCGTGCCGATCGGTCAACAGATATGGCCGCTGAGGACTGTGATTGGCTGACACATTTTCGACTTCTCCTCACAGGGATTTATCACGCTAATACCGTTTGCATTATTTACTATATATATGTGTGTTAAAGGGATCTAACTCGACGTTTAACGAAAAATCGACAAGTCATCTTTAAGTCTTCAGAAATAGGCTAATAAATGTCAAAACCTATTTTCTGTGGTATATTTCGATAGATTAATTGATACTGAATCTTCATACGAAATTTGAAATCAGTACCTCCCTTACGAGCCGAGATATGCCCAATACCGCTCTCTTATAAGTGCCGCATTTCTAGGTCGGACATCAAGAACCTCAAGGTCCTGTACCAAGTTTGTGTTTTGTTGTCGCTGTTGTCTTGCGGATAGGGCATCGGGATAGTAATCTTATAATTGCTTGCTAGGACCATGGGTTTGCTGACATGTACTCTTCAATGTTCTGTGTTATATACAAAATAACCATATCTATGTATTGTTTACGTGTCTGTTGAGTTTTGAAAAAAATGAATAATTAAAGAAATACCAAAAGTTTGTTTTTCAAGCAGATCTTTCAACAAATATTATGGCTGATTGGCTGACTTTTATGGGTACAAACTCTGCTTTTCTAATTGCAGATTTATTTTTATACACTTATGAAAAAGAATTTATCCAAAATCTTCAAAAGCAGAGAAAATGTGATGATCTGAAATGTTTCATTAATACTTCTAGGTATCTGGATGATATTCTAGCTATTGACAATCCTGCTTTTGAATTATATAAGAATGAAATTTCTCCACAAGAATATCACTTAACAAGGCAAACGTTACAAATACATAAACAACATTTTTGGACCTAAATATCAGAATTGTAAACGGAAAGATTCATACAAGTGTATACGACAAAAGGGATATTTTTGGATTCAACATAGTAAATTTCCCCTAGCTAGACGGTGATGTTCCAAGATTACCGTCATACGGCATTTACATATCACAGCTCATCCGGTACGCCAGAGCATGTACTGATATTTTGGATTTTCACAGTAGAAATTTACAAATTACCAAAAGAACTTTTAGGTCAAGGTTTCCGCTTTCATAAACTAGACAAGACTTTCTGGATTTTTTTTTAAATTACAGTCAACTTCTTTTAAAATTCGGATCTATACACGCAACATAGTACATAACTTTGGGTATTACATAACCTGTCTTTAATGGTGATATGATAGACAAAATTAGGAGGATCAAAGGTAAGCAGCATTGCCATCGAAAATGCGTCAGAATCATCAAACGCCTTTTATACCGTGGATATGATCCTAATGTCGTCAGACGGACACTAGGTTTGATACTTGACCAATCTACAGTCTTGTACAAGCGCATCCTTGAGACTTGCACTCTGACTGATTGTGGCGACGGGACTCCATGACGGGCCCTGTCAAAACCTCTTTAGAGAAGACAGGGCCCCGACCACCTGTCCTCTCCGAATGTCAGTCGGACTCCTCATGTGATTACATACATGAGCTCGCTACAGCCGGCAGAGCACGGATTGTATTACGCATGCCCTCTTTTTATATCCATTTACATATTCATCTGTGTTGCTTGGGCCTCTACGCTTTGCGGTCTTGTTTGTGTGTGGTCATGTGACAGTGAGGAGGTTGCTTGCACCACAATTGTACATTCTTCGAGACCTCTGGATAATAAGAGAAGTGAGAGGGTTGTACGCACGTAATCCAGGATAACCACACCATTTGCTACTTGCGTGGCAAATGGCTGTCCAAAGTCGGCAACGGTTGCCCATTGGTCTCGTCGGTTTATGTGTAATCTTTTGTGATTGATGTTTACATGTCGTATGTCTTTTTTCCGTTTCATACTATGATCGTTTTTTTGCATCGGGTGTTTTGCTGTTGGTGCTGCACTAGGGTCTTGTTGGAGATCCCCTCCCTTCTTTGACATCTCCAAAACTGATGCTCATAAGGAAGCAAGTACTCAAGGGCCTCCACCAAATCGTCCAATACTATTCTTTTATTTGCATCTCAGGTAAGCGATGTGGCCCCCTTGGGTCTCTTGTTCATAATGGGACATAAAAGGTCTATCATATAATGAAAACGTTAGATAAATCATTTCTTTCGTGTTTGTGTTCAAATATAACTTTACAGTTCGTTTCTATTTTTTTGTTTGTTTGGGGGTTTTTTTTCTCATTTGAATAACACAATTCATAGTGAATTTTGTCTTCTTTCTTCCTTCAATAGCAGTGATAGTTATACATTTAAGGTTTGATATCTTTTAAAATTCAAACCCTACCACACGCTTTGTAGAGTTATGAGTTTATCCAGAAAGTATTTGAAGGAACCTAAGGCACAGTCCATTTGATATTCCGTGGGGGGGGGGGGGCTTGGATTTTTTGTCGGAGCAAGATTTTTTTTCGCCCTGGACAGGTGCAAAATATTTTTCTTCTTGCAAAGTTGGAGCAAGGAAATTTATTTTTTCTAACAATTGATGTGTATATATAGTAACGTTTGTGTTTTTTTTTTTTTTCAACAGAAGTTCTTTATTTTTACTAAAATTCCTCTAAACATTACTTAATCTTTATGTAAAACTTGAACTCACTTCTAAACTGAGAGAGATAAAAGATTTTTACAATATAATATGATTTTCAGTAAACAAAATGTAATTATAAGGTCATGTAACATGTAAGAGGGCCTGTGGAGAGGGTCTTCTAGACAATTTTTTTCTTTAAATTTAGAAATATTAACTAGTGAAGAGGGAGGTGATCTCCAACAACACTCGGTTGCAGCATACTCTGCAAAACACCAAAGCAACCAATGGAGGAATCATTTAGATTCATAAACTTTAAAAAAAATATTTCAAGAATATTTCAACCAGTCTTATAAAATACATATAATAACATTTCTTACACCTCACAGACGTATCCCTACACACAACAAGTACGAGTTATTTCAAGTCTCAATTTAGACTTTCATCTTAACAACATCTGAATGCTGTTAGTATCATTATATCTCGTTTTACAATAAAATATCATGCATTTATTGTCAGGTACTACTCATTGTTGGAATTCAACTACCCCTTTGTCACCTTTTTGTTTATTCAGACTACGTTTAAATTTTCAACACGTGACACAATGTTTACTTCCCAACATTCAATTTTAAATGATGTCACGGCACTTTTAATAGACAGTTCATAGATATACGTCTTTTCAATTCATTGAATTGAAGTATGTCGGAAAAAGTAAGTATCTTTCATAGTTTTAATTTTGATTAAATTTTAAACATTCATTTGGCGACTATTTTCTTTTTCCTTTCTTCAATTCTACGGTGGAAAGAACTTTCGGTTTATTGGAAAAACCCAGCTCGTTATCGATGATATATCATACCCTGTACTAAACATTGACTGCAAAACAAAGTTAACACTTTGTTACCAGAACAACCTCTTGGAAACAGAACAGTCCCGCTTGATACCCTTTTCAAAAATCATTTCTTTCAATTCATAGCAACTGGAGTATATAGTTAATTAATATCAATTCTCAGTAAGGACCAAAATATTTTGGAAACAGCATGTCATGGATTTTTATGATTTTCTCTATGAATGGTATGTATAATGCCCTGAATACAAAAATAACGATTTCTTTAAAATAAATATTCCGGTTGCCATGGAAACGAGGTCTGTCTATTTATAGCACTAAAAATGGTCAAATAAGTCATCTTTGGTTATTATGTTGGCATGGAAACCAATGTCAGAGTAAATTGGTATTAACAACTTATAATCTTTAAAACCTCTATTTCTAGAAAAAATAACAAGTTTTTGACATTTCTTTCATTTAGCCGGATCCTATCAAATCAAAATCAGTCAAAAATTGCCATAAAATAATGTCAAAATCAAGGCCTATTTTGTCCAATTTTTACCATTTTTAAGCAAAACTAACACAAAATGTCAGGCTGATAACACCATCACTTTTGTCAGAACAAAATAAATTTCATGTAACAAATATAATCACTGAAAAAAAAATAGGTGGGACCTTGCTTTGTTTTCCTACATTTTGAGGTTAAAAATGGTTGCCATGGCAACTTTTTATTTGACACATGATGACTATATCTTTTCAAATTGAATTTTGGCATGGTTTAAATAACTTATATTGCTTAAGCTTTATGTAGGGACAACAGAAGAACTTATTCTTTATTTGAGCACTTCGAAAATTTGTCAAGGTCTTTGACTCTAAGTTCAAGGTCAATTCAAAATGCAGGTTCCATTTCATTAAAATTTGCATTTTTGTTGTTATTTATTGTTACTAAATTTAGGCTTGACTGTCACATATTTGTTTCAAAAATACTTCTTTCTAAAATTATGACCGACAGATGGATAACAATACAATTTTTAGTTCAGAACATTTCTCCTTTAAAAAATAAGCCCCAGACAAAAATCATGATAATCTTACATTTTTATATGTATGTATGAAATACTAGCTAAAAATCAAGGATGTCATTGATTTTAAGATTTTTTGCAACTTTGGTCAATAAATAGGGGATATATCCAAAATTACTATGTATGTGTTTGTTTTACTCAATACCACATGATTTTTGAGTAACTGCCTCTCATATTTTTGAAAAATCTAAGAACTTTGCCAAATTTTGTGAATTGCATTCAAGATGACCTTGACATTGGGTCCTGTGACCTTGAAAAAAATTAAGGTGATTTTTTTCAATCAATAATGCTCTTTTATATGCACTGATAAAAATGCTTAAAATATATAACGGACAGCTGAAAATTTACCAGTAAATTACTCTATGTGTAATAGCACTGAACAGAATGTCACCATGGTAACCATTTTTTATACCCCTTTGAATAAAATTGTGAAGATGTCCCACTCAAATTCTAACATTTTCTTAAAGATCGAGGATTAAACTTTACAGATAATTGGCAGTAGAAATCAAGTTAGTCTGACATTTCAGATTATTTGCCCTTAAATTTGAGCAAAATCATAATAAATTAGGAGCTTTTTCGGTCTTAAAAAGGGCCTCTTCAAAACAGGTTTTTGCCTACATTTTGAGCATATTGACAAAGAGAATAGCTGGCAGAAACACACTTTTGTGTAATATATATACTATTAAAGATATAAAGAGAAAAATTAGGGAAATTTCAGTTGACTACATTAGCTGTTACCATGGAAACAAGCCTTGTGAAAATGCCATGTTACAAGTATTCTACTGATGCGTAAAATTTCAAACATGGTTTCCATGGCAACGAAAACTTTATATGTAAAAAGAAACTTTATTTTTGTCTCAGTTTATCATATACACCTTCCACAACAAAAGTCTCCAAAATTGGAGACATGCTGTTTCCACGTGCTATTGAAATTATTTTGGTCCTTACAGAGAACTGCTATTAAGATGTAAGAACTTTCGTTTTGCTGGAAATACCCTAATATCATATAGTATGACACAATCTGCCCTTATTTTGGGCCACATGAATGATTTAATACAACCTGTTCAAAACAAGGTTGGACATACAGAAATCAGTATTTTATTTAAATGGAGAATACTTATCGGGATTTCACAGCTCAGCACTAGCCCTGATCTATTCTTTTTTTGCCCTCTGTCATTTGACGATTGGTTCGTCTGTCTGTCCATCTATCCGTTCCGCTTTTAATCAAATGGAATGAAATTTTAAGTAGGGTTGATCACCGTGGCGTATCACGTGATATGAAAATAATCTCTTGCATGGGAATCCCCTTCGATTAACAAGGTAATTGCTGTCTAAATCTACATTATATGAATTTATTCTAGGCCTATCATACGATCATCTTTATAAATAATATGATGGTTATCTATTCTGGTCAAGAATAGAGGTATGCCCAGAAGACACTTGAACAGAAAGTTTTGTTTATTTACGTGCGCCATATCATAACATGTAAACAAAAAAGAAAATTTTCTGTTTAAGTGTTCTCTAAATATTCCTCCAGATAAGATTACTATCGGCGTATACTAGTTTCATATAAAGTAGATTTAGACAGTATTTACCTTAGTTAATCAAAGGGGATTCCCTTGCAAGAGATTATATGCACATCACGTGATACGCCACGGTGTTGATAGGGCTTTCATGTTTTGCATGTGCATATATCTTGAGAAGACGCATCTCTTTGTACCACATTTTCTTACCTTTTGACATGGCCTTGTCCTTTGACCTACTTTTTTTACAACTTTTAAGGAAAATACTAAGAGCAGTAGAATGCTTTTTTAATTATGAACCAGTACAAATAATAATTCAGCTTGCTCTGGTAGTAAACATATACATGTATAATGATACAAAAGCACTTGGCTGGTACAGGAATAAAACAGAATGTCATGAGACCCTCAGCTTCTTGGCAGAGGTTATCTTATATATCTGACATTACTGAAAATTCTAATGATTAGTATAATCTATGACAGTCACACTATCTAAAGATATTTCCGTAGTGTCTGTATAGACCCTTTCACATTATGTGCGGTGCTAAATTTGAATGGCAGTTCCGGGGGACAACGAATAGATTGCGCATGCACCAGTGACGTCATTTGATTGTTCTAGGACGTTTATCGCGGAATCATTTTTCGTTTCTTCCGCGGAAAACATCTTGGAACAATCGAATTACGTCACTGGTGCATGCGAAATCTATTGTTTGTCCCCCGGAACTGGCCTTCAAATTCAGTACCGCAGATAATGTGAAAGGGTCTAGTACGCCTATTCAAGCGTACGGAACGAAATTTTATCTATAACTATATAGACAATGTCTCCTATTATGACGTGACTGACGTCGAGCGCCGCTCCGATAGGCCTGTTCAAATATCACGTCGCTCGTTTTGAACTTGAAAATCAACCATGATAAAATGACATCGATTGCAAAATAAACTCAATAATTAAAAAGAAATTTGATCAAATTATAAGAATTAAATGACTGTAATAATTTTTCCTATCTATCGATGTATAGAGAAGAATTGGATTATATTTTGTTTGTTCCTCGGTTTTGTTACTGCATCGATAGACAGGAAGTTTATTACACTGGCAGTTATTTCTTAAATAGAAGCTGTCAAACTGTCTATAGATAGATACCGTCAATCTGTCTTTATATGGAAGCTGTCAAACTGTCTATAGAAAGATACCGTCAAACTGTCTCTATATAGAAACTGTCAAAATGTCTATAAATAGATACCGTCAAACTGTCTCTATATGGAAACTGTCAAAATGTGTCTAGGAAGATACCGTCAAACTGTCTCTAGATGGAAGCTGTCAAACTGTCTATAGATAGATACCGTCAAACTGTCTCTATATGGAAACTGTCAAACTGTCTATAGATAGATACCGTCAAACCGTCTCTATGGAAACTGTCAAATTGTCTATTGATAGAGACCGTCAAACTGTCTCTAGATGGAAGCTGTCAAACTGTCTATAAATAGATGCCGTCAAACTGTCTCTATATGGAAGCTGTCAAACTGTCTATAGAAAGATACCGTCAAACTGTCTCTATATGGAAACTGTCAAACTGTCTATAAATAGATACCGTCAAACTGTCTACAGATAGATAGATGCCGTCAAACTGTCTCTATATGGAAACTGTCAAACTGTCTATAGATAGATACCGTCAAACCGTCTCTATATGGAAACTGTCAAACAGTCTATTGATAGAAACCGTCAAACCGTCTCTAGATGGAAGCTGTCAAACTGTCTATGAATAGATACCGTCAAATTGTCTCTATATCATGTATATGGAAACTGTCAAACTGTCTTTAGATAGATACCGTCAAACTGTCTATAGATAGATAGATACTGTCAAACTGTCTCTATATGGAAGCTGTCAAGCTGTCAATAAATAGATACCGTCAAACTGTCTCTATATGGAAGCTGTCAAACTGTCTATAAATAGATACCGTCAAACAATTAGATTGTAGTAATATTATATCATAAAAATAATTCATTCTGTTCAGATATATTTTCAATCATTTGTAAGCATTTCTCAATCTGCTGTTTTAAGAGGGTACGAGCGTGATCAAATCAAACGTAAATATAAAAATTTAGTCAGGAATTATATCACGAGGCCTATTGATTAGTAGTTATAATAAGTGAGCATGACGACCGACTGTCCAATCATCAAAAGGACCAAAGATCACGTACATGTACGTTGTAAGATAAATGGATCTGAAGGTCTCCGTAAACACACTTTCCATTGTACGCTCTGTTGAAAAGGAAATTATTCTGTTTCAATTTTACTAATCTATGATATAATGACATTCATTGAAGATAACATGTGCAGGAAATTAAAGCGGAAGACAGGGTGTACGTTTAATACCTTTTCTATCATACCGACACCCCCCCCCCCCCTTCTAATCCTAGCACTTAGTAAAATAAAACTAGAAATGTGTCTCGACTAACTTAAGATAAATTATTTCAAAGCAAACTTATCAAGAGATTAAGAGATCCTTCGTATCGTTGTTCTACTTTAGTTGCTTCATTTTTCACAAAATCTGGTACAATATGTACGAATGTCAAAACTACTTGTACATGAATAAATACGTGTAGATGCCGCAAAATCAATATTGAGAGAATTGATATACAGAAGAAGCATACAGATAGGAATCTAGAACATCCATTTTTTCTCATTCACTGAGATTAACAGTATACATTTGTTGACTGGAGTTGAGGTCAACAGCTAATTTTTTGGACCCGAGGATGAACTGTTGACCGAGGCCGTAGGCCGAGGTCAACAGTTCATCCAAGGGTCCAACAAATTAGCTGTTGACCGAGACCCCTGTCAACAACTGTTTTGTTATACCTTTTTCGATCGTGGAAAATATTATTGAGACTCCATTCTACAACTTCTGTCAATTTCTCGGCTGTATAATCAGCGATCAGCGACAGATTGACATTAATGGAGCATAAATATTATACTAGAATATTCTGTGAAGTTCGTATTGCATTCTTAATGTTTTTACCATCTCTGTCCTCCAATATTGTTGTTATATCTTCCTCCGTCACTCTCACAGGAGCAACTCGCTGACATTTTGAAACGATGCGCGATATAAACAGGTGATTAGGGAAGATAACTCTTATATTTGATCCTTTCAAGGGGGCCCGCATGGGGAACGTTCTTTTTTTTCAAATACAACTAATTAACGAGATATCACACGCGTTTCAGTAGCCTCCCTTAGACGAGAATTTTTAAGAAATCTCCACGCTGAAGATTTCCGATTTTCGTAACTTAAAATGTCTTGATGTTCTGGCTTTGTGATAATCGCTCAATCGGGAAGGCGACCCAATAGATCAGAGGTAGAACTCTTGCCCACCATACGGGAAGACCGCGGTTCGAGCCTGAGCGCAGGACTATAAATCAGATTGTTATTCGTATGTAAATTCGAATGTTTTTTTTTCCTTTGGAAAGTAATGGTAAGCCTAGAGTGACCAACAATAGTCAAATTTTTGCTGAAATTGAACTTATTTGAAAATTTTGTTAAGACTTTTTTACTTACAAACATATGTCGTATCTATTCAGAAATAAGTCAGGTGTCAGTAAAGTGTTTGAATGAAGAGAAACTTATAATATAGTTACCCATATGGCACATGTAATATCATTACACATGTGCACACACTGTCGTGTTATCACACAAAATCTGTATTCGGTTCTATTCATTTACATATTAATTGACATCTTTGTGAGTGAAGGAACACTGCTGTGATTTATCAAAAAGATGATAATATAGATTCGGATGCTTTTGTCTTTGGTAACATGGTAAAGAAAGATAACTCGAATTGCACTTTTAATTTTTTACATGATAATTTACACATTCAGTCAGATTTTGCAACATATGACGTGGTCATTGAATGATTTCTTTCTATAAGAATTTGCACAATATGATGAGGGAATCATACGTGAAGTTTCATTTGAAAATCTTGGGCTGAAAAAATAATATAGCCAAAAAATGAGCATTTCCATTACAATCAATGGATGGCTAAAAAGTCTGATCAATTTCAAAATCTCAAAATTTTGGATGGTGACCTCCTAATGTTGTCCCTTACATCTGAATTAAATTAGGAAATCAGAATTATGCTTTTTTTCTGAAAATAAATGTTGTATAACACGAAACGTGTGATATCACCTTAACGAAAATGATTAAATTTACATTATTCGGCGTCTTTAACTGAGGAAATAAATAAAATAACCGAAATAAACAAGAAGCTGGTTGTCATAACAACACTAAAATATCTTGCCGGTCAACAGTTCGTCACGTGACCGGTCCAACAGTCGATTTTAACAGTTCGTTTGGACCGGCTGTTCCTAACAGTCATTATGTTGGACTTTTTTCTTGTATAGACTATGAAGGGGAAAATATCTAAGGGTATAACAATATAAAATATCGCCGAGCATTACCTAAAGTGAGCTTCACGATGTGCGCTACGTCACGTTACGTTGTCGGTGCTTAAAAGCGCTAAGTGTTGGGAAAATGAATAAGAAATTGATCAGAATATGACTCAAACTATTAGTCTGAAGTCCAAATTATACGAAATCTCAGATAAAATGTATTGACATATAGCACCTTTCCATTCTCAATCATAAACAACGGACATATCATATCCAGAGGCTTGGTCAGGGGAATTCTAAGCTAAATATCTTTAAAACGGCTACACTCTTTTTTTCTATAAATTATTTTTTTATCTTTATCATGTATCACTAGAAGATAAAAGAAACATTTTATCAAAATTCTATTCACTTTTCATACAATTTTTACTGTGAAAAATGGGATGAATTAATGTCCTTCTCCAGCATGGTTACCATGGCAACAAAAATATTCTTCCGATAATGATAAATTTACTTCATTTTCTGCGTCAGGGGATTAAAATTTACTTCGTACTGTCTTATGTTGATATTTAAAATAAAGTCCAAAGTTGGGACATTGTTTTAGACAAAAATGTGCCGAGTTACCTCCCTTTTTGTCGGTATATAGGGGACAAACGGCTACACTTTTATTTCATGAAATATTGCAATCGATGAAGGTAGGGGTATATTCTTTTATATGTAGACAATTATTTTCAATTTCTATTTTTCCCTGACAATGCGGTTCACACTCATACCTCCGTAAATGAGTAAATGAATAAAATTGCTTTATTTGAGGAAAAACTCACTCGCTCCAACAAGATCTTTATCAAATCCAAAGACAGTGATTTGATTATTTTCAAAATGAAAACAAATGTCCAATTTCTCCATATTTGTCAAAGAAACACAATCAATGTTGTGGCCTAGTATACTTATTTGAAAAAACTGTTCAGTAATGAGTACTTCTGACAAATTCCGAAAAGAATGCAAAAACGCGTCAAAAATATGACTTAATACAAATCCTTAACATTCTATGTTAGATCATTTTTACACGATTATAACAAGAAAAGAAAAGAATCTCTACGATTTCAGAAGGATTTTTTCCAATTTGCATCTCCAGTCGAAGCCGACCATTAGGCAAAAATAACATTAAAGTGTTTTGAACTGAGTTCAAACAAACACATAAGCATGTTTGGCTATGTGACAACTGACACTTTTGTAAACTTTATGTAAAATAAAATCAATTACTGCATTATCCGATTGTAATCGTTCATTGATAGATTATGTCATGATCGCTTTATTTTATATTTTATAATTATAAATTATCCAAAATATACGATTTTACATTATTCAACTTTGTTCGCTCCATTTCAGATCGTGGCAATGAGTGACAACGGTGCATCCTCCATTCCTCCTCAGACTTTTGTTGAATGTGGTGTCTGTAAAGGGAATGCCAACATTTCATGGTTTTGTAAAAACTGTCCAACCTCACTTTGCGACGCTTGTGCAACTACCCACAGAAAGACAAAACAATTCAAGTCTCACACCATTGTCGAACGGACCTATACCGTCCTTCGATTATTTGGACCAGCAAAGATAGCCGAACAATGTGAAGTCCATCCCGAGAAAGACATATCATCATACTGTAACGACTGTAACACACCATGCTGTATATCCTGCTTAGTCCAAAACCATCAGCGACATGAAATCTCCACCATAGAAGACAAATACCTGGATGCTGAAAAAAGATTGAATGTTTACTACAAGCACCTTGATACAGATGTCAGACCAACGATGGACAAAATGAAGGACCAGGCCAAAGAAGATTTGAAAGAAGACAATTTAACGGTCGAAAAAGTCATAAATGACATAAATGAATTTCGCAAAGATTTCATTCAAAATTTTAATAGGTCATGTGATGACCTCATCACAGAAGTAAATCAAATATCAAAGAAAACCACTGAAGCGTTTAGGGGAATAGAAAAATCAAAGAAAATGATTGAATCATTAAAAAAAGAAATTGAAGAGAAAATTGAAAGGGGAAAATTAGACATCATAAAGTATCAACCTCCAAAACTCGAATCTCTGATCCCAACAATAAAAATGCACAAAAAAGTCGATATATCATTTGAACCTTCACTGAAAATGTTAGAGGTTATGAAAGAATCAGTTGGGGAAATTAAGTTCAAAGAAATTGAAAGAGAAGAAATGGACAGATCGAAAGTGTTGAGATCTATACATGTAGAAAAATTGCATTCATTTGATAGTAAAATAGAAGCTACATCTATAATTACAGCAGGTAAAAGCACAGCCTGGGTTATGGCGTATGATGGTCCTACCATGTACCTGTATAACGATAAGGGTACGGTAGTTAGGTCTGTGACAGTGGGAGGTAGGGACGGTATCAATGACATGGCCATCACACAGTCAGGGGAGATGATAGTTACATGTATAGACAAGAAAGTGAGGTGTGTATCAGTGAGTGGTAAGGTATCTACAATGATAGACACGGCGCCGTTTGATTGTTGTGGTGTTTGTGTGACTGACAAACAAGAGATTGTAGTGTGTATGAGTGATCAGCGTGATAAGAATAACATGGCCGTGTACTCATCTGATGGACGTAGTAAGGTACGTGAGATACGGGGTAGGGACGGTCAGGGGAAACACCTTATTACTACTCCTTACTGGGTGGTACAGAATGGTCAGGATCTGTGTGTGGTGAATTTTGGGAATGTGGTGTGTGTGGATGAGAGAGATAATGTGAGATGGGTGTATGACGGTAAGCAGGCTAAACTGGAGGAGTCATTTTATCCACGTGGAATATGTGTAGATAAGTACAACAACCTGTTGGTTACTGATTTTAAGAATCACTGTGTACATTATATAGATAGGGAGGGTGGGCTGATACAGGTGATACTCACACGGGAACAAACAGGATTAATGCGTCACTGGGGGATCTGTGTAGATGATGTGACTGGTCATGTCTGGGTTGGGAATTTCTTTAAAAATGTTGTTATTGCGAAATATTTAAAATGAATAAGAGAAGATTTATGATACAGTATGAGTAATGAGAGAAAGACGTTTAATGTAATAAAGACAACAATAATTAGTGTATAGATAAGGAAGACGCTTAGTTGATACAGATAACTGTAAAATTGATAAAAAAATGAATAGATTAATCTATGAACATTGTATTAAATAGAAATTAATGTATCTAATCTACAAATATAACTGCATAAATTATATATTTTATTCTTAATTGATATACATGTATATTGGATCCAAATGATATTCGATACCCATATTCTTGTCTTTCATTTTTTTATCTCTTCTTTGACATTCATTGAAAAATATATCGTCCTACTGAAAAAAAAAATAATTATCCATGATAACAACTAAAATAGCATGGAAAGATAAATGTTTGGTTTGATTATGAACTTACTTCGTGAAGACTTCGTATCAGATATCCGAACAAAAGATTGATTACTTACGTAAAGATAAAAAAGTCCTTACAAGACATAACTTCAAATGTAATAACATGGGGTTTACTGATTGTACTTATTTGTAACAGAATATTAATTTTAAAAAAGAGTGAATAAGATGTATAGATGTTGAAATACTACATATTGTAATGAAATAATTCTCGTATGACCTGTTATTTTGCATTAATCATTTAATTACTTGTAGACTATATTTTTGAAAGAACTGCAATATTAAATGTTTTTGTCTAACACTCTGATGTTTT
This sequence comes from Pinctada fucata, assembly GCA_028142955.1. Taxonomy (NCBI): domain Eukaryota; kingdom Metazoa; phylum Mollusca; class Bivalvia; order Pterioida; family Pteriidae; genus Pinctada; species Pinctada fucata. The sequence goes on from AP027109.1 coordinate 15,300,662, forward strand.
AGAAATATATATGATACTTTAACTGATACATCACTGGATATGTGGTATCGTACATTTAGAAAGATCTCCAACAAGAACGTACTACAGCAGCTACAGAAAATCAGAAGTCTCTGATGAGACTGAAGCTCTACCGGCTGTTTCGTTAAGTTCACTCAACTAAAGTGACACCCATTTCAAGATCCTGGGAACAGGGGATCACACAAAATCTGCACTTCTACACCACAGACGATTAAGTGAAAAAACTCTGAATTGGTGTTCACAAGATAACATTATAAGACTTATATATGAGAAAATGGCCACACCAATTTTCAAATACCCTGGGGTCAGGGGCTCAAACAAAATATCAGGTACACAACTAGACCACAGACTCATGGTAATGCAAAAAGAATTATCTCTCTATTAAGTACACTTCATGAGAATAGGTGGTCACAAGAATACATAGACTTATATAGGAGAAATGACCACACCCCTTTCCAAGACCCTTGGGGTCAGAGTTTCAAACAAAATATCAGAAACATAAAAAGACCAGAGAGTGATTATACTGCAAAAAAATTATCTTTCTATCGATTATACTTTTTAAGAATTGGTGTTCACAAGATAGCATAGACTTATATAGGAGAAAATGACCACACCCATTTTCCTACATGTAGACCCTGGGGGTCAGGTGCTCAAACAACATATCAAGTGCACAACTATACATGTACCAGACACTGATTATAATGCAAAAGAAATTATCTCTCTATGATTAATACTTTTCGAGAACTGGTGTTCACAAGATTACATACAATTGTATAGGAGAAAATGACCACACCCATTTCCAAAAACCCTGGGAGTCAGAGGCTCATACAAAAGATCAGGTTCACAACAAGACCACCGAGAGATTATATTGAGAAAAGAATTAACTCTGTTTCTTTCTGAGGGTTAGTGTTCACAAGACTACATGGAGTTGAATTGGACAAAATAACCACACCCATTTTTCAAGACCCTAGGGGGTTAGAGGCTCAAATAAAATAGCAGGTGCACAACTAGACCGTAGATGGATTGTATTGCAAAAAGAATTAACTCTCTATGAATTATACTTTCTGAGAATATGTGTTCACAAGAAGTTATATAGGAAAAATGACCACACCAATTTTTGAAGACCCTGGGGGTAAGAGGCTCAAACAAAAACAAATTAGATGGGTCAAACTAAATGCAAAAAGAATTAGGTTTCTATCATTTATGGTTTCAGAGGAGTTGCGATCACAAAAAAAATTGTTAACAGACAGACAGACAGACAAACGGACCAACGGACACCAGATAACATGGTATCGCATAAGCTCGACTGCTCTTTGACCAGCAGAGCTAAAAAGACTTAAACAAAAAGTTTATAACCTCAATAAATGAAAACTACAATGAGATAAAGAAGATCGTGACGACAATTTGAACAGCACTCACAATATAGTACCAAATTGAGCATCGACGGACTCCTAGCAAGCTAGAGGTTGGACCAGGTGCCCAGGAGGAGTAAGCATCCCTTATTTACCAGAGTGTAAAATTATTTTGTCTAAAAATGTACCGAAAAATTTGCAGGATTTGTGGAATATGATGCTACCTGACACACGTTTTAGAAATTTCATGAATTTTTGATAACAGAAATTTTCGAATGCGTTGAAGAAACGATCAATCGAAGTTGATAGAACTTGGCTAAATATGCCCTCAGGGACTTCTGGTCCACTAGCAGTGACACTCACCAAGTGGTACAAATGTCAAATGTCTTCAAACTCAACAGCATAATTTAAGATAAAAAATTTGAAACAAAATTATGAAGACCTTAATGTGACAGTTGAACAGAAAAACCAACTCCAATTATCCGGAAACCATCATTCCGAGTATATTTTACCTAATGGTGACCTTGACCTGTCAATTCATGACCTCAGGATGAATATGCTGCTTTCCCTCGAGATATAAAAAACTTGATGTGGATAGGTGACAATTGGTTCTTTATCTATGTAAACGTCTTCAAATTGAATAGCATCATTTAAGAACAGATAAATTGGCAACGTGGACCAGTCATGCACGTTTCGGGTACTTAACCCTCGTCAGTGATCCTCAAATCTAAACAATGTAATGAAAAAGTATGAAAGCTACTATGTCGAAAAAGCATATCGAAAGACGTAGCAGGAAGGGTGGGATATGATGCTACAGGACCCACTTTTTAGAAATTTCAAGAAATTTTGATGACAGAAATTTAGAATGCGTTGAAGAAACGATCGACCGAAATTGATCGAACTTGGCTACATGTGCCCTCGGGGACTCCTGGTCCACCAGCAGTGACACTCACCAAGTGGTATAAATGTAAACGTCTTCAAATTGAATAGCATCATTTAAGAACAGATGGTAACCATTATCATAAGTGTACATTTCGTACGTGACATTTGACCTACTGACCGCAAAATCAAAGCTCCTTCCCTTCTTTTAATAATTGGGTACATGTTCAAATTTGATTTCAATAGGTGAACAAGGTGATGGATTTAAGATCTTGAAACAATTACTTAAAGTGCATTTTTCCAAATTTGATTTAGACTGGTGAATTTGGGAAGTTATTATCTGTAAACCATAATTTTCTCAATTTTAACCTTGCAGTGACCTTGACCTTTGACGTAATGACCCAAAAATCAATCAATTCCATCCCTTATTGACAAGAAAGGATATTTCCAAATTTGGTTTGGATAGGTGAAAGGGTTCTTGAGTTATCATCTGAAAACTGAAAGTTTGATGGAATTACAAACAAAGCGAACTCATAATGTCCTGTGTCATAACATGACGGAAAATGGGGGGGGGGGGGGGGGGGTACAATAAAACAAAAAATTTTTAATTGATTTGTTTTAATTATTTGAGATTGCACCTCCAAATATTCATTGACAATGCAGTCTTCTTCAATTGCTGATTAACATACATATCGAAATGGTCGTTAATATCTCTTTCAGAACATTGAATATTTACTTTTTTTAAATTAACCCGCATCAAATATGTTCCTGGAGTATTTATTGGATTTTTTGCTTGTTATAAGTACCTAAACAACTAATAATTACTATATTACAAAAATATCTATATTGCACAAATAATGGATTTCTCCTGTCCCACATGGGGAAACAAACATTTTTAAATATTCATTTGCACCTTGTCTCTTGGATTCACATTTTCAGTATCTTTCACAAGCAAAGTCACATCTCACATGAGACATACAAAATACGAAGCAAGATGTCGATTTTCAACGCACATGCAATTTGACACATTCAAAACTATATCGACTTTTCATACTGAGACTAAGTAAATTTATCAGTTTACACAGAATTATTTACAAATTATAATGTCAAGAGTTTCTTCCCCTTTCAATTTGGAAGGGTTGTCTCCCTTTTACCAATTATGTGTGTATTGACACTCACACTATCACAAATTACAATATCACAAGAGACTATGGTAAGCACAACCATTTTAAGTTGACCAATAAAGGTCAAAGTTCAGGCAATTTTATTAAACTTCCACATTGTAACATGCTAGAGTTCAAACACAGATCTTTCAGTTGACCCCTAAAGGTCAAAGTTCAAGCAACTTTAAACTCCCATACTCAAACATGCTAGAGTTTAAACACGGAGCACTATTATACAACATTTAACAATTTTACATATTACAATCTCACAAACTTAATTAACAGATGGAGCTTAGCACTAAATAAATGCCTTGTACAACGATCAAGACCTACAAGTATTTTCATCAGAAAGCGAAAAATTTAACTTCAAAGCAAGCGATAGTTTTGACGCTTTCTATGGATCGAAATACAATCAACAAGAGCTTGTTTTGAATTCTGCAAGTTCGGAAGAAATCAGCGTAGATTTGAGAGGTCCCAGCATGCCATTGTGATTTGCCTGCGACACGTTGCGTTGCTGGTTTAGTGCGGACATTAGTTTAGCATTGGCAGTGTCTTATGTTTGTATCCCTCGTTCCTGGGCCTCGATGACTTTCTGTTTCTGATAAACGATGTTTTGCATCTCTTCTTGATCATGACGGAGCTCATCCTCTACATTCATCAACCTATAAATAGATATGTCAATATCAGAAATAAAACACATTTGTCAAAATTCAGTTTTGTATCATTATAGAAAAGTAAAATCTCTAAACATACCTGCATGAACACCATAAAGGATGCACAACAACTTTAATAAGAAGTTAACGTACGCATATTTCTCAAAAGTAAAAAAAAAGTGACTTAAAAATAGAATGGTGACTGTACTGTCACACAAAGATGATATGTTTATTGAAAGCGGAGATTTAATTCCTCAGTTTTAGAAAGATCACTTAACTATTCTCAGGGGTTCATTTTCTTGATATCTATGAATCTTTTTTTTTGAATTAGTTTTATTTTACTTTCAAAGTCTGTGAGTGCTGTTTAGAAAGACTGTAAATCATTTTATATCATACATGAAGATGAATTGAACAAAGTAGTTTTAAAAAGTGATACATATATCAATGTTTTTTGTCATTATGTCAGAATAAGACAGATGTAGAAAAACAAGTTAATAATGTGTTACATTCAATAGAAAAACTGTTTCGATGTATCAATTCACAGCTTTTTCTTTCACCGAAGAACTTCAAGTTAAAGACTTTCGACTTTTTAAAAGCGGAAAAAATAAACCTCCATGCTTATAATAAGACAGGTAAACAAAACATCAATCATGTCAACTATTAAAGCAAGCAACAAGCAGTTGAGATCAGCATGCCATTGATTAAACTCATAACAGTATGAAATATATATGTGTAAAACAAGCAACCAAGCATTCAAAGGATCTTGATCAAGCAACAAAACCAGTTTGATTTAACATTCCACAAAGCACAAATCAAGAAGTTAAAACAAAAAAAAATCAAGAAATGGACTTGCATGCTGTTAAATAAGGCAAAGTCAAAAATCATCAAAATTAGTTACCACAACTAACTAGGGGCCGACACCATTTAAATCTGACAAAGTATCGTCAAGCTCAGGCGACTGGGGTACCATGGTAACCAATGAGCCGCCGGCTTGTGGCACTACGACAACCAACCTTTGAATTATATTTTTCATCTGGTCGTCTTTTTCCGCCTGCTGACGTCGCATTCGTTCCTCGCTTTCTTCGAGTCGGTTGTGCCAGTCCTCCATCAGCATTTGGGTGCCGCTCTCATGCTCGTTCAGTTTTTTCTCGGCATTTTGTAGTCGTTCTTGAGCTTCCTGTAGTTGCTTTTTCAGCACTTCAACTTGTTGCTCGTACTGTCATTGATAGAAATTAATTTTTAACTTTACTTTGTACCAAGGAAACAAAGATGCATTAATGAAAAGATTCTGCAAGCCTTCCAAATGGAAGCATGAACATAACTCCATTTATAGAATATTTCCTTAAATTCAAAACATACTTACTATGCACAATCTATTCAAATTTTCGAATACAAAATCCCATTGATGTTTTCTGAAATCACAAGCTAAAAGTACTGAGTCTTTTTGGAACATAGAGTTATTTCCCATTTGAAATGGTACTGTATATGACATATCACCATTATTCATTTTTAAAATTAGTGCCGTCATTTCCAAAATGTGACGACATCAAAATTAGTCTATATCAGATACTGTCTCAAACAGGATGCAACTCTAGTCTTTGAAACTTCAGAATATTTCTTTTTCAAAGAAATATCCATGTATATTATGATATCCTTTACCAGAATGGCCAAACTTTTAAAGTCTAGAGTTTAGTCAAATAATACAAATCATACTGACCTCCTGCTTAATTTTCTCTTGCTCCATAATTTTCCTTTGTACAGATCGGATTCCCATATGAACGGCATTCTGTTGCGACAAACGTTGATGGGGACTGTCCTCGGGGGTCACCTGATCATGACTTGCCGAATGAGAAATACCTACATTAGCGTTAACATACACAGCATGATCACCTTTAGCTATCAATGAATCGGTAGCAGTCCTTCGTAAACCTTCATACGGTGAATTATTGCGTAGGTATAAGAAATCCATACTTCACGTATGACTGAGTTCCATGGGTCGCGTAGAGCCACTGCTGTTATAAAATGTCTGATTACTTGACTGGATGCTGAAGTTACTATTATGAAAAGTCCCTCGAACACTTCCGAGGGACATGAGCTGTGAAGGTCAAATTTCCCCGAATCACTGCCGTTATTGCTTTTCGAATGAGATGACGTAAAACGTAAATGATCCTGGTCTAACGATTCACTACTACTTGAACTGGATAACTTTGGTGCTAAATTGCATAGATAATCGGAAGACTGTGGTGAAAGATCCGTCTTCATGGGACTTTGAATTCGAAGTGTATCGTCCTCACTGCTTGCCGAACCAGAATTAAGGTTTGCAGATTTTTGTGGAGTGACGCAAGAGTCTTGACTAGATAATTTTAAGCTCATTTTATGTCTGTACATTGGATTTGAAAATGATAATGGCTGAAGACTAGATTGTGTGAATGAGGATTTGTTAAGGTCACGTGAGAGTTCCAATCTATTAGGCGTGGACTCGACAGGGGAGCTTGACTGACTGTACCCATACGACTGATAGCCAGAAGATGCTACGGTAGAAATCTGGCTGATCGATATTTGGCTGCCATTTATATTTTGTTCCAGTTCTATTGACGAATTTTATGGGTCATCATCAAAGAAAGAAATCAGATCTATATAATCGCCATGATTACCCTCTGCTGCGTCCACAATTTCAGACCACGATTGGTTCACACTTTGTTCATTATCCATAGTGTTTGAACTCGCGGACACATTCGAGACTTCCGAATCGCATCGAGATGTGAACACATGACTTGAGACAAGTTCCTCCGAATTCATCGTACCTTACAAACTTCGAACACTTTCTGAATCGAAACTTCCTTGCTTGGCATTACGTTCCCCTAACACAGGTATATCCTCCTCAACACAATGTCTTAACATGTCACGGAGAATTTCCGTTGGGGACGTTCCAGCGGGAGTCACAACATTGTCATATATTTGGGACTTCCTCTTAGATGGTAATGTCTTGCCAACTTCTGGATCCTCTATAGCAGTTGCGATTTCTTGAAGAATATCCGGTAATTTTCCGAGCTTTTGTAATGTGTCCTGAAAAACAATTTACAAATAAGCATACTTTTCCTACCAAACACTGGGACTTAAATTCTCATTATTAATCTACAAGCCAAATTCTACCCTCGAAATCATTCTACTAAAATTCTACCAAATTCTTGAGGATATTCTCAGATTCTTACTTAAATATGTACACAAATGTACATTTATTTAGTGCTGTATATTGAAATAAATTTTTCAATACAATACGATACAATACATTTTGCTTCAATACTCAATATTTTCAATACAATACGCATTTTTTTAATTTTGAAAATCTTTTTTGCCATATTTTCTTTTCCCCTATTTCCAAGATGTATTGTAATGCATTTAAATACATATGCTATTCTAATCTCTAGTTTACATTATATAAACTGTCTCAAGATTGCTAAGGTATAAACCTTTGGAACGTACAAAACACAACTCTAAACTACTTTCACCAAATTGAAATGATTGACCATTAAGGTGGGGGATGTATGTATGTACCTTATTTGCCTTTTCTAGGTTTTCAATGAGTAGAGTATGAAGAAGAGATAGTTCCTTACCCAGATCTTTGTATCCGTCGTACTCCAAGAACTGGTTGGAACCTTCCGTACTCTGTACAAATTAAGTAGAAATCAATAATAGAGGTTTGAATTATCAATCATGACCATGTTATATCTGTTAAAATTTTCATACAAAGAATGTGTTTCTTTACAAATACAAATCGATTTGATTATACATACATCATTTATGCAGAATTTTTTTTAAGAAATTGAGTCTAGGACACATATCATAATTAATGAGCAAATTTTCTTCAAATGCACATTGAGCAAGTAAGTACATGTGAACTTACGGAGATCTGGTCTAGAAACGCCCGTAAACTTCCGTTATGACGCTCAATAAAATCATTCATGAATATCATGAAATCTTCTTTTCCACCAAATCTGAAAATCGATTGAAAGGAATGTAAAATATGCATCTAATGACAATTTAATTACAGAGTTACTTCTCATTGTTTGGGTTCCATGATACATTAAAACTCTGGAGAAATTTTACTATGTTTAATATTTTATTCGAATAAAGATAAGGTAGCTCTGGGTTCTGAAAAGATTATTTTACTATGTCAAATATTTTATTTGATTTCTAAAGATGAGATAACTCTGGATTCTGAAAAGAATATGTTCAAAATAAAACGTAAACATGTTAAAATTGCTGAATCATTTGAAACACATTACTTATTCAAATATCCTTTTATGTATGAATTAGGAGGACTTAAATCAATGGCCTGTAAAACATTGCCAAGTGTGATGTCAGGCATTTGATGGTTCTCTATCATTCAAACTCTACTGAAACTGTAATTGTGTGATGGATATCATCTCTGCAAAACGCTGCTTAAAATTTATTCAAATTTTAAATATTTCCATTTGAAATCGGACATACTTGGCAAAGTTGGCAAGAGTCTGTATAGTTTTGGCAATGAGAGTGAGATTCCGAGCAGCTTTCTCTAGCGGAAATTCTGTAATAAAGAATATCTTGTAAAAATGTGGAAAACTTAATCTATTAATTGTTTAAAATTGGTCATTACTTGATCGAAGTTTTGAAAGAACAAATGTGAAATCCTTGTTGGTGAATGAATTCGGAATCTGTTTCAATACACAAAATACATTATCATTCATAAATGTTTTACGTAACTTGTAATTTTTATTTTATTACCATTACAAATGTCCATACATATGCTACAGCACTAATTCTGATAAAATATGAATCAACCCGCTACAATAAGTATACATATACAGTTATGATTGGTCAAAACATTTTAGGACATTCATAATCATCAAGATCATTTATACTTACCTTGTATAGATTAAACAAGCTTGGAGACAAAAAAGCTGGGCACAGAAACCTAAGAAATACGGATTCTCGTGTCAAATTATCGGCAATTTGGCTTTTAGACTGCTCCTCACACTGTGCACGGAAACTAGAGAATATATCTCGCAACTCACTGTAATATTGAAAAGATTTACAAAATTAGGTAAACTCTTATTAATACATGTATGTACGTTTGCATAAAAAAAATGTCTACATAAATATGTTTGTTTGCATAAAAACATGTCTACATAAATATGTGTTTGCATTTAAAAACATGTCAACATAAATATGTGTGTTTGCATAAACGTACATGAATGTGGTACAAAGTTGGTATGTGACATCATAGATTTTATTAATGTATTATTCTTTAAAGAAAAGGTTACACTGTATATTTTTCTTTGAATCTATCTTAAGAAATGCACTCATACTACATGTATTGATGTCATTTTCAATTTCTACTTAGGGAATCAAAGTCTTTGAATACTTATGTCACTTCAACATTCTTGGAATCATTTACAAAATATGCAATGACTTGTAAAAATGAATCACATTTTTACTACAAGATTCAGGAAAGGGTGTCATTTTACAAATTGTCTAGAAAATCCATGAGTGAAATTAAGTATCTTCATCTTTTTCTTTATGCTGAAAGCTTGGAATCATTCATGAAATATGCAATGACTTGTACAAATAAATCACATGCATTTTTTTTTAGGAAAAACAATTTACATGAGTTCATAACTTGGGAAGTAACAATGAGAGTTGATGATTTTGGCCCATACCATATCGCAGTACATATCTAGTAGTTTCTGGTGATTGTGCAGAGAGCTCGGATTGGCCAGTAGCTTCGAAGGGGTCAACTTCACAGTCGTCTTCTGAATTTATAATGCTACGGACAAAATCCGACAATGTGTCGCTTAAGTACTAAAAATAGAAAGGAATTTATTCTTAAACCGATAATATAATTTAATTAAATTACCACAGTATTCAATTACCTAGCTTATTTTGCAATCAACATCATTTTAGCACTGTTGATTTTCAAGTTCAAAACTAGCGAAGTAATATTTGAGCAGGCCTAACGTAGTAATGCTCGACATTAGTGACGTCATAATAGGCAACACTATCTATACAGCTATAGATAAAATATCGCACGTACGTTTTGTATGAGTTATACAGACACTACGGAATTAATTACATTACATCAGATGGAGTGCTCTTACTTTTTCTCCCACTAGCTTCATGTATGCTTCCATCGCTTTTATGGCTATACTGTTCCCTCGGAAAGTTAACGTCTCATTGTCTGAAATAACGATTTTTTTAGATATAAATATTTCCCTCTTCAAATTCATTTTTTTAGATATAAATATTTCTTCCTTCAAACTCAAATGCACGAGTAAAATTTACCATTTGAAGTCAAACATCATACAAATTTCAAAGAATCCAATATCTCGGGTTCTTTGAAAGAAATATTTCATTATTTGTTATCTATGATGATTTTTAAAATTTCTATCCATTGTGATTTTTTATATAATTTTACACATAAAATGCTCAATGTTAATCTTTATTTAAGAGATCAGCCTTTTTTTTAATTTTTGAAATATTCTTAGAGATCAAATGTTGCTGGATATTTCACAGTTGAAATATTCCCTGTCACATTATCTGCGGAACTAAATTTGAAACTCAATTGCAGGGAACATAAAAAAAAATTGCACATTCACAAGTGACGTCATTTGACTGCTATCTTTTTTTAGCTACAGAGCCGTTAATTCAGTGATGCAGATAACATAGGAGGGACTGTATAAAGTTTATATATAAATTTTGACTTACCTTGATGTGTGACCTCTGATATGACGACATCAGTGAGGAAAAGTTTGGCCTTGTCAAGCTTCTGAAGGATATGGATCATCGTCGTGGCGATGTCTTCTTTGTCCCTGACCCCTACTATATTTTCCATGACCTCTGACAAGGTCACATACTCTGTCGCAAGGTACTGGAAAATAATAAGTCAGAGAATTAAAAAAAAAATCCGACATTTTCACAATTAAATAATGTGCTCTACATTGAGATGCATATGTTAATAGCCTTCGAGTTTGAGAAATAATTTCCTTTTTTTGACAGTACAATGTTTTCAGACGTTACAATCAGCAGACATCTTCTATATTTGAAGAAATTACATCTATAACGTTTAATTTTATCTTTTTGACCTACTTCAGATAATTTGTTGTAATACTCTAATGGAAGAATCTGTATGGGGTGGTAGCGGAGCTTAAGTCGGATCAGCGGTGATTCGCTCTTGTTTTCTTTCCCCGTTTTGCCGACTGTTCCTGAGCTTGTAGTGAACCATTTCTCTATGTATTGTCTACCAGTGATTTATGATGCAGGGATGTTCACATAACCTGGAAAACAAATTTTGTTTCAAATTTTCTATTCATTCATGCAACCGGATGCAAATAATTCTAAATCTTTAGACTTTATCATAGTAAGACCAACTCAAATAAATTTTTGCTTTTTTGTTTATTCATTGAACAACATCAGAGAATTCTTCTTCTGTTCTTATGTTTCAGGTAGGAAAATATCATAGTAATTTGAGAATATTCTGGTATTTATAATAATTCAATTCCAAATTCTTTTTTTTTTTCTCCTCCTGATACTTACTTTTCTAAAACAAATTTCAAAGTGCTCATCCAAGTAAAAAACGTTTAATGAAGAGATACTTTTTTTTAGAAATGTACTAGAATAGACCCTTACAATATTTTAAACATTCATTTTCTTTTTTCTATCCTTTCAACTTTTTGTCTCAACAGCTACATATACTTTCCAATATTAATGCATCACGGACATCACAAAAATACCCTATACACCATGTAAAGCAAATTCTCAACAGTACTACGGTAATGTCCCTTTTTCACACCTTCCAATTTTAGCATTTTTATCCTTTTTCTTCTTTAGCCGCTCTGTACAAATTGACTGTTAACATACGCACCTCCGGTAAATTGCTGCAATAAAATATAGATAATGATCGTAATTATGTCGAAACAAAATACGTCAGGTGATACATCTTACAGGACTGTGAAATTATCATTCCCAGGCTTTTGTATAAATTCAAAAGAATTTGAGTGGAAATAATCTGGGTATTCAGATTTTCTTTTCAACTTTGAAATTCTTAAGTTTTGAAGAAAGGCAAAACAACTCCTCTTTAAACCACTTGGCTTGGTACTTCAGATTAATTGACATATTTTGACTAGATTTGAATAGACAAAGAAGTATTCATCTACATTTGTGCTGAAAATTTGCTGGATGTAGTCGAACAACAAAATTCCAGAAGGATACCAAATCTGCGGCAATAAGACCTAAAAACAACACGCTTAACTCAGCATTATTATTGTGATATGTTGCGAAAATATTATCAAAATGTGTTTTATCCTCGGTTATTTGAGCGCTGGAACAAGAAAACTATAATCAACTGTCTAATAAAATATCTATGATCAATTAAAAAGAAATGTGATGTGTTTTTTTTTTTTTTTTTGGGTATATACGACGTTAAAAATCAATTAAAATAGATGTTTTCACTCGTTATTTTGCGTTTTCCAATCATATCCCACCCATCCTCGTTCGTCATCGGTTCATTTTCGGGCATACTCATTTTAACACGCTTTGGCCATATTACATTGTTTAGATAGAGGTTACGTACCCGAAACGTGCATGTCTGGTCCGTGCTGTCAATGTATCTGTTCTTAAATGATGCTATTGAATTTGAAGACGTTTAACTTCAGTCTTCAAACCATTCATATACAATATGTATCTTTCCATTCAAATTCAAAACCTATCTTTTTTTCTACAGAAGAAGGACAGACTACAAGAAATAATTTAATGGTTTCAGACCTACATTAATCCTTGTTTGCCCTGGATCTTTGTCTCATTATGCCCCAAAAGTTCTTATTCAGTATATGTTTATCTCTCGTAAATGCAGTTTCAATCCTTGTTAAAACGATGCGCTTGTGTCTAATGTCCCATGCTTTATTTGATATGTGCAGACTCGAACAATGAAATTTGTCAATAGTCGTAAGTGCCTGTGCATGACATTTGAATGCTGAAATATAATCAATTTTCATATATAACACATAAATGGTGCCATTACGATTTTGAAATTACCGAGGACTATTTGTATCGCAAAGTTAATATTTGTTAAGATCCTTCATAAAACGACTATTCTTTATATCTATGAGTTGAAACACTTTTCTACATGAAGTGTTTCTCTTAACAAAAGCTATCTTATTAGTTTTATACGGTACTAAATTCTTTTATTAAACAAGAACTGTTTTAGTTTGACGTCTTTTATGTGTAAAAGAATATTATATTTGCATTGCATGCTGAGATTACGTGGTCTTGCCACCATGGCAGACTTTAAGGATCAAATGTGAACAATTATTTCAGAGACACAAGTGTTTTCCTCATGAAAATATACCCGACCAATAAAGAACTGCACATCATATTATACAGTGATTTGGGTTTTTTTTAATTGATCATAAATATTTAGTCAGACATTTGATTATATACGCTGCACATAATACTCGTAAGAGGGTGATGCAGTATTAAGAGATAGATAGATAGATAGTATTCTTTTTCCAGCACTCGAATACACGGTTCGATCATTTTTTCGCAACATATCACAATGATTGTGCTTGATAAAGCGCGTTGTTTCTAGCTTCTGTTTCATGGTCACAGGTTTGGTATCCTTCTGAAAGTTTGTTCTTTGACCATTTTCAGTACCTTTTCAATAGAAATATAGATGAATACTGGTTTCTCTGTTAAAATAAAGTCAAAATATGCCAATTAATCTGAAAACTAAACAAATTAGTGGAAATTCCTGTATATTGGGGCATGCTTTACAATAAAGGATATCAAAATTTTGCAAGTATCATCCCAGAGTAACAAAAATTTTGCCATTTCCATTTATCTGTTGCCGATTTATCTTTAACATCGCATTGAAATAATCAAATGAAATACCAGAAAAGCTTAAGACTAACGTCCAAGACCATTGAAAATGCCGGTAAAATGACCTGTCAAAATCGAAGTATTTTTTCGGAAAACTGTGCTTGCAAAAAAAATCTAGCTGTAGTGGGGTTTTGTTTTGTTTTGTTTTGTTTTTTTTTTTTTGTTTTGTTCTGTTTTGTTTTGGATTTTTTTTTCTTATTTTAAAAAGAGTTGATCTTTGGGATGTTTTTTCTCAAATTTAGATTTTTTGTTTGATGACGTCATTTGAAATAATGGAATGAATTTCTATTCAGGGAAATTCTTTTATCATTATTGAAAAAACAAATCGCAATGCCTAATATATCAATTTGGATAGGTTTAACCACTTTAATAATTTCTAAAAAGTGAACGGAATTCTTAATAGACATTATGTAACATTGCGTTTTAAACCAAGTGTCTTTATCATGGCGTTGTGTCTGACTCACTGATACATGTTTGTATTCCAAAACATTTTCAATAAATATTTCAAATAAGTGATTTGTTGCATGGTCTACCTTGTAGACGGCAATTATCACCTTTCCAAATGGTGCCGTATTTTTCATTGTGAAGCAATGATTGAATTAATGATTGAACTAATCATTGAATGATTGACTGCAGTATTTTTCATTGTGAAGCAATGATTGAATTAATGATTGAAGTAATCACTAACTGAGTCGTTGACTGACTTTCATGAGTACTTTTATTTAATAAGCAATAACGAATTATTCAGTCATTGATGATACTTGTTTGATGGCCTGACAATTGCCTTGCAACAAGTTGGCAATTCAACTGTTCCTCGGGCTACGCCTTCGGGGACAGTGGAATGACCCTTACTTTCATGATAAAATTGTTTTGCAAGTCTTGTTACTTCACTTTACATAATTTCATTTTGCGCTTTTCACTCATCCAAAACGCTAGTGTTTACATTTACATGATTTGCAGGAGCTACGCAGTACAATGATATATTGGTTAATTCCACGTGAATTAAACAACGTGTTTGCAGTACTAATGTTTTAAATGTCCATGGTAGAAATTTAGAAAGGAGCGTCTTTGGTAACATGGAAAATTGGCCCTACTTTTAGAATGTTTTAAATTTCGATTGTATTTCGTGTCAAAGAAGTTAAATGTATGGTTGTTTATAATATTAAATAAATTGAATATTGAATTACATGCAGTACACCGACAGATATGGCTTCAAATTCGGCTTAAAAACGTTAAATGCTGAAAAATAGTAAGAAACTGGCACAATTCCGGTCAAAGTTTATGAAAGGAGAAGGTCCACTAACCGTGATTTACGGCCCTGTATTTAGTGACTTTTTAAAAAGAAATAATCTTGAATCCTTTTTATGTAAATCTATCTATCAACATCGGTATTTGTCAACGGTAAAAAGTTTGCGAAACTTTGCGCTCCATGACGTCATTTATGACGTCAGAATCTGGTGACGGTACGGTAATATCCGTATTTTTCGTTAATTTTCATACATTCTTTGCAGTTTTTCGCTAACAACACAGGCCGGTACGTTCCTAATTTTTATTTTAGATAAACAATTTTGACATATTCTCAATATAAACGAATTTTCATTTACGTACCTACTTGTGCTCTATATGAAAACCTTTAAAATGTTACGATATTTTACTTTTAACAACCTGATTGCAGTAGGGGTTACAGGAGTCGTTTTACCGATCACTGCGTGTCCTTAAGTAGTTTCGTTGCTTGGTGGATTTTGACAAGTTTTGTATTGATGAAACCGGGAAAGAAAATTTAAGTTTAACGATTAAACGATATATTGGGTAAGATATATCAAAAGTTTGGTATCTTTAATTATCTTTGATTATAAGGATTTTTCTCCATTTGTTTTTAACTTAAGTTAATAATATCAAACAAAATGTCTTCATTTGGAAACTTGGAGCGAGTTAATTTTAGTTTCAAGCCTGCTTTGTTCAAAGATGTATCCATTATACAAAATACTTCACACATTATCGAGAATGAGCGAGTTGAATGACGTTCATTTATTGAACTGGATTGTCAAAATTTTAAACACCTCCGTTTACGGAATGAATCCTCCCCATAGGGAATTACGTTTATATCATAAATCAAATGTTGGCCTCTCGGTTTAAACACACCGATTACGTTTTTCTTTCCCTCTGATCTTCATAAACGAACATGGAACTAGAAATGAGTATTTGCGTAAAAAGCACAATCTTTGGGAGGGGGAAGGCAAAACTGTTACTGTAAAGCATGACAGGTCAGTCTATATATACTAGCAAGTAATGTCCAAGAACAGGCAGGTTGCTTGTTGTATGTTTGATCCTAAATTTGATTTAAACATATTTTATTTTCCAAACATGAAAATGGGATTGGTCAAAAGTTATACCAACATTATAAACGCCCTCTCCCTGAAGTACGTGATTTTGAACTTTAAAGTGACCTTGACCTTCATTGGATGCCGAGTTCCATCATGCTATACAATTCCGAAAAAAATTAAAGATGTCTGATGTGTATCAAGTTTATTTCTTCTAGCGAAATACATGTATATGATAGTATGACCTACAGACAGACGGACGCCGTGCAAAGTGATCTCTTTGTGTCGCTCTTGCGTTTCAGGCGAAATGAAAAGAAAAGGTCGATGAATAATGCTTGACCATTACACAATAATGTTACATTGTTGATTGTTTTTTCAGCACATTATTTTGTAAACTTCTTTATTTTGATTTTATTTCGATGATTTCACAGGTGTGTAAGGAAAACAAATGAAAATAAACGAATCATGGGATTAATCTTCCTTGAACCAAGTCGAATGCTTGGTGGAAAGAGGGTTTTCTCGATCGACTCGGGGTTACTAGTTTTATTCCATATCTTTTCAATTTTTATTTATTTGTTTATTTATTTATTTGTTTGTTTGTTTGTTGTTTTTTTTTCAAGATCCCGTTAAACTTATTTCCTGTTTGCTTTCGTAGAGAATATATCCATGTAGACATGAAATTCAGAATTTAATAGTGAGAAGTGAGGACAGTTAAAGGTCATAATAAATAAAGGATATACAAAATGTATACATGTACTTTCCGATCGCAGAGTTACTGCGGTAACCAACAACAAAAAGACGAAACTCAAACTAAATACGTATGCTTGTCACTGACAAATATTATAATTGTTCATACCAACACTTTAATTAAACAAAAACATCCTATCTTATCGATAAAAACAATAAGGAATATATAAATTCTACAGATTTGTGAAGACGGAGATTTAACGGGCGTAGCCAGGCGTACATTTGTACGCAAAAACGTTCACAATTTTCTCGCAAAAAAAGAAGAGAAAGAGATAAATAGACCCCGCCATTTCCACAAAATGTTTGGTCTACATAAAGGACGTAATATATAATAAAAGTGATATCAGTGATATAGTCCAAAAACACTCAATAATGATCGTTTTGATTTTTCTTAGTTTTCTCAGGCGTAGAAATTCGCATGGTCGATTTGGAACAGATGATGTCCCTAGTTTTATTATTTTTAATTTAAAAAAGAATACAGCATTAATTTTATGTTCATATCGGCATATCGGATATTTCCTTTATCTTAGATACGTTTCGTGCTCTTGATCCCTTTTAAATGCGGCTCAAATACGCTCAATAGCCCCTAGTTTGCTTCACTTTCTCAAAATTTTCTCTGACCGATCCCCTACCCCCCCCCCCCCCCCCCCCCCCAACTATGAAAGAGGAAACTTACTTCCATATTTTCCCTTACTTTGACTTTACAAGTCATCCTCATAAAAAAAAAATGTGTCCCTTGTATTTAAGGTTCTGGGTCCGCTCCTGTCGTTGGCGACTAGGCGTCGACATCGAAAACACCCTAGCTACATATACGTCCATGTCAGATAATATTCAGGCCGTTATTCGGCCCCATTCCCAATGAAAAATAATACCTCTTTTGCCAATGGTGGCTCTAAAATTTCCCAATCACATATAGATGGAATTATCACTGAAATCAGTGAAATTTACTTGTTCAAAAGTAGCAAAATTACTGTTAATTTGATATAGTGTTTGTAAGTATAAGAAATTAATTCATTATTATTTAAAACGAAAAAGATGTATATAGAATGATTCTATGTGATGGATCTCTATCCCTCTCTCTCAACTTCCTGTGAAGCCCTTTCGGCGAAAAAAAAAACAAACAAAAAACAAAACTAAAACAAAAACAAAATGACGGTCACAGTCGCTTACAGCTTGCCCTTTCTCCCCCTTTTTTCAAAATTTGGTTACGCGAATGCGTAATGAACCTTACCATCTCCTTTGTCCTAAATTGCATTGTTTTGAATTTTTCAGATAATCATTGCGTTTTTAAATATTGTAAGAGCAGTCTATACAAAAACATTGACGATATAAGTTCCCGTCCGGACTCTCAATCCTTCTGCATTGTGTTGCAATTCATCCCAATAAAAAGTTGTATGTGCATCTGGCATTTGAGTTTCTGGATCCGCTCCTGAATCTGATTTGGACATGTAACCTGACCTCATTAAAGTCAGAGAAAATTCTAACTTGCTTATTCTGAAAAGCATATAATGACAGCCCCCCTTCATAAGCTGGAAAGTCACCACCTACTTTGAGAAAAGCCGTCGCCTACTTTCTATTGTAAAGGTATTAAACATGTCAAAATCAAGAATTTTCTTTTTCTATGAATCTTCCTTCAGAGTATCCACCTACTTTAAAATTTATTGAGATCCCTGCCCCTTCCCCTACAAAAAAGTGCATGTGTCAAATGTGTATATATGTAACCGCTTTCCATAAGAATCTAGAATTCAAAGATGAATAATTTGACTCGACGTCATTTGAGAGCGAAGATACAGTTTCATTGCGATTCAGATGCTTCTGATATCCTTGGAGATCTTTCCCGATTTATTTAACGCTGAAATCCAAATATTTTCTTTAAAAACATTGTATGTATTAACTTTCTCCTCTGAATTAATTTGACTGCAACAAAAATAGAACAGTTATACTTTTAGTGTAGAGTTTTAGTTGTTGTAAATTGTCATTTTACGTCATGACGTCACGGTGAAAGAAAGCGCATTTTGACGTTTCACAAGGCCAACTTCGCCGGGTCATGAAACGCTTACCTTTTGTCAGATTTTCATAATGATTACATTTTTAGAAACTAGAAATATTGTATTATGCATACGTAAATTTTCTTAAAAAACGGCAAGAGGGCCGATTTTGATGGTTAGTGGCCCTTCTCCTTTAGCAGGGCGCCATCCCTTACGCAAAATAATTTTCATATAAAAAGTTAAATTTGCAATTTATCTTTCGATCTACATAAAGATTATGTTAGGTGAGGGTTGGCGCATATACTAATTTCATAGGGAAATCTGCCTATTGTTTCTGCGCATCATATTCAGCGTTTCTGCGTATCTTTTCCCGCGAAATAGAACAATTACGATGACGTCGCGTAATTGCCCGAATAACGTCAAGATGTTCGACTTGCACAAAAGGATATATAGACTGTATCAATACACGAATTTATCGGAATAAAGAAATCATGGGTGATTTGAAAATCGTTGATGTGTTATGTTGAATCTGAAATACTCCAAATGCAACGATGATCTCCTCAAAGGCAGATCCAGCCAAAATGGATAAGGATGAGGGTCTACAGTTTTGAGAGAAAGAGAGAGAGAGACATTGAAAAGAGGGGTAATAAATTATTTACTTTGTTGAGATTATTTCAATTCGTGAAAACGGCTACTGCATACCTTGCAACAATCAACTCAATCAACTACATTTGTATCATTTTCCGGCGCAACGTTTTCAGAGGAGAAATCATGAATGTGTCAGTCAATCCGAGCCTGTGGCGATCATTTTTGATTTGCGGTTGCCTCAAAAGCACAAACTTAGTCGAGTACGTTGAGTTCATTGATTCATGTAATGTTTGGTTAAATTCTGTGCATAGTTTCAAAAGGAGAAGTCGAAAATGTTTCGGCCAATCAGAACCCTTGACGGCAATCTTTGATTTCCGATCAGGCCAAAAACATGTATTTTTTCTGACATTCTCTTCAATGCTAGTCGATAGATTGCAGAAAATATATTTTCTTGATATCAGGCGTTGAAATTAAATATCTCAACATAATGCAGTACTAGAATGTTTACAAAGATAGAAAATAATACTGAACAATTTTCATTGAAGAAATCCATGAGTCCCTATAAATTATCAGAATTAAACTTCCCCTCCCATCTTCCTTTTCCCCAACGCACTCACAATTATGAGACAGAGGCGTTGGATACTGAACTGCGCGGTCATGAGGCCATCTTCAGGAGCATCGAATTTACATGAAACGGAAATAATAAATTAATCCGGCATAAATTAAAATGAAATATTCCCTGCGACCAAAATACAAAAGTAATTCCACAAAATATGCCCTCCAAGGAAGCTGATTTGGATATAGTCATGTGCGCACTTTTAATGATTCATAACTGAGAGTCATAAAAAGACAGATCGTATAAAAAGCTTACATTCCTCATTTTATCGTATAAAATTTCCCCAACTGATCTTGATACTCAGTTTATTTTTTTTCCAGTTATTATTTATGTTTTATGTCCCTGTAATCGGAAATTCGGGGGTATATAGTTTTTGGTCTGTCTGTTTGTCAGTCTTTCTGTCTGTCCGCAAAAAGGCATAATTTTTTAATGGTAAGTAAAAAGGCTTTCATATTTTACATGCAGTTGCGTATCGGGCAATTTTTTATGACACTGGGGGCGTGGAAATCACAATGTCCTGGAGACCGAATGAGGGCTTAGCTTCCAGTATTTCGAAATGCGACCGGCAAACTGTCATTTAACAAATTAGTACCGAAACTCGGGCGGATAAATGAATAAGCGTATTCGTCTTTCATGACCATTCATACATGTACAAACAGTTTGTTGTCAAACGTAAAAGCAATTAGATTCAGTAAACAAAACAAAAAAAGATAGACAACGCACATGCACTTTGAGGGGGGGGGGTTGTTAGGGTCGCCTCATTTTTCTTCGGTAGTAGAAATGAAGTGGCAAGTGAAAGAGGGTGTTTATCCTGAAAATGCTAGGTTTTTTCTGTAAACATAATTATATGGATGACAAAAAATGTATATATAAATTACATGCATTAAAAAATCAGTAAGAAAACCGAATGGGTCAGTGCAAGTCGCACAGTTTTAAGGGAGGCTGCGGCATCATACGCAGACCAGACACAACAACTGCTACGGCGTGTCTGCGTGCTACCAAATCCAAGCGGAAGCCGTATTGGACTACTCACTGATAACCCACTGACCACGTACTTACGGATCCCCAAAATTTGCCCACATATCACTTACTCATATGCCGGGACCATGGCTTTGTCATGGTTATACTGCACGTCCGATGGACGTATAAAGATATAGACACGCATTTCGATAAATTATACTGTGAATAACATAAATGATTTCCTTCTTTATATAGACGTTGGAACGTGTAGCCGTTGTGATAGATTTGCGTATGTCTAAGTATTGTCCGTGGAAAGTAGAAACCTTGCTCCCTCATTCTTTAAGCAGTGTTTACAGGTGATTTTAACATGCATTCTCATGACCTTAACTATTTAAAAAAAACAACAACAAAATGTCACGGATAAAAACTGAAAGACCGACCGGAAAAACAACTCGACCTGAATTCAAACATGACTTGCCCGACCGATTTTTGATACGTTACGAGCAATGGAGCAACCGCTTATGTGCAACCCAGTGATATATGACGTTCTTTTTAAGTACGTATATATGACGTCAAGTTACATAACTCTTCCTTACGACGTTACATTAGCGCTAACCCAATCCATATTGCAGGGCCTATATTTCTTTTGTAAGCGCGATGACACCCGTCTTTCTTCACATAAAAGGCATCGGGAATTCTTCAGCTTACATTCTTGACCCATACTATGTTTTTCCCATCAGTATTTTTTTTTCTATGATATCCATGTTATGTGTGATAGTGGCATTTTTTTCATAAAAAAGGTCAATATAAACTTGATTAAGAAGATGAATTTAATGAAAACTCTATTAATCAACGATTGAAAATAAAGGTAAGAGTCACATGTATACAAATTATGTGATCTATGAAGTGGATAAGCCTTATTTCCATTCTAATTAAGATACAACATAGAAATACGCTGTAAAACGCAGTTTCTGCAATCACCTCTCAGTTGGCGCTGCTGAAATCTCCCGAGAATTCCCGATGACTTAGAAATTTCTCTTCATATATCTTTCTCTTGTATATATATCCAACTAACTACACGCAAAGTTTAATCAAAATACCATCAATAGTTTTGAAAAGGCAGATTTCCCTTTAAATATATATGCCCAAAATTTTGCGACTTCCCTTTATTTTCCGTCATGCAGGGAAATTGACGTCAAAATGTGACGTCATAACTGACGCACGTGACGTTTTGACACTGAAAATATTTACTTTCTATTTCGGCATGTATTTGAGATAAATATAAGAGTGCTGAATCATAATTTTTATAAAATTATTTTTCGCAAAAATTTAGAGCCGATTTTGGGAGTTAGTGAACCTGCCACTTCCAAGAAACTTTTAGGTGCAGTTTTTCGATTACATAAACTTGTTCGGACCTTCTGGAAATTCTTCAAAAAAATGACAGCTTCTTTCGAGATTCGCACCGATACAAGCAACAGGGTATATCATTATGGATATTTCCCTAACTGCCTTTTGATGTTGACGTAATAAATATAAAGAAAGTAAGAAGCATCAAAGGTAGGAAAATAAGTACCATTGGAAATGCGACAGAATAATCAAACACATTTCATACCTTAATTCGAAGGAACTTTAGAACATCAGAAATCAACTCATTTTAGTACAGTCCATTCGATCAAAGCACCATTTGATTTTTCGACACTTTACACTACAATTCCACATTCTAAATTGAAAGAAAGACTCACAAAAATTATAAGTAATGCGTTTACAAGTAAGAACGGTAATCGCAAATACAAATTTATTGTTGTTAACTATGACAAAACCTACTTTGTAAATGAAAAGTCCGATTCTGAAAATAAGTACACTGAAACAGACATTATTCAGATGTTAAACTTTCTGATCGACAACATTTTTGTGGTGTTTTGAGGAAAGTTCTTCCAGAAAATTGTCGGAATTCCAATGGGGACCAATTGTGCCCCACTCCTTGTCGACATTTTCCTTTACTCGTACGAAGCTGAATTCATTCAATCTTTGGTCTCTGAAGGGAAATGATACTTAGCTTCTGACTTCTACTTCACTTACAGATACATAGACGATGTGTTGTCCATTAACAATCCAAAATTCGCGGATTACCTGAGCAGTATCTATCCTTCAGAGCTTGAAGTCAAAGAAACTACAGAGACAAATAATTCAGCATCCTATTTGGACATAATGTTGTCCTACGACACTGATGGTCACATGAACACCTCACTCTATGACAAACGTGACGACTTTAATTTCAGCATTACAAACTTTCCTTTTCTGAGTAGCAAAAGTCCTTCATCACCTGCTTATGGCGTGTTCATATCTCAGTTGATACGCTATGCCAGAGCAAGTACCAAATATACGGATTTTGTTCTGAGAGCTAGGTGTCTTTCAGATAAGCTTCTCAGTCAGGGATATGTTTGTGACCGACTAACATCGTCACTGAGGAAGTTCTACGGTCGATATGGGGAACTTGTCATACACTATGATGTCCCACTCTCCAGAATGGTGGATGATATTCTGTCATAGACCATTTGAACCATCCAACCAAAGATTGTACTCTATGTCTTCCAAAATGGAAGTAACCGGATGTGACAGTTCTACCGAATTGAAGCGACGGGTGTTGCATGCAAGCTGGAGATGCTTACTCTTCCTGGGCACCTGGTCTCACTCCCATATCGGGAGTTCGCTTCTTTCCATATGGTGGAGGTTTTTGTTTGTTTGCTTTGGTTCCTGTTTTATCCTGATTTTGTATGCCTTCGGTTTCTGATTTTCTGAATTATCGATTTTGTGCTGTAAACAGGGATATGGTCAGTATCCATATTTGTCATTTGATGTGATCCTGTTATTACCAAACGGACACTTGGCTTGATACTTGGCCAATTTACAGCTGTGCACTGTATCAGCGCATTCATATGAATAAATACCCTCTGCCTGCATTTGGTGACAGGACTCCATGACAGACCCTGTACACCCGCCTTCAAGCTCTGATGTCGGTCGGTCGGTTGGTCGTAGTCCTCATGCGATAAGAAGATAACATGTATGAGCTCGCTACAGCCGTCATAGTACGATATATATTCTAAGGCCCTCTAACTATTCATATATCCATTTAAATATAAAACTATATTTTGCTTTGATCCCGAGTCATGCTGTCTTGTTTGTTTGGTCATCTTACAGTGAGAAGGTTATTCTTGGAGACCTCGAGGTGACCGGAAAATTGGATTGCCCAATGGTCTCGATGATATATGTGTAGTCTTTTGTGTTAAATGATTCTATGCTGTACGTATTTTGGTGCTTCTTGTCCCTTTTGAGTCTCTGTACACGACTGTTCTTTGTGTTTACATGGATTGTTTTGGTTTTTTGCTGTGGATCCTACAACCGAGTGTTGTTGGAGATCCCCTTCTGTCACATGATTTTAGTCAAAGAAAGTGGGTTTCCATAGAATAAACATTAAAGAAGTACTTATCAGTTATTCAGTCTCAAAGTCGAGAAGGCAAGGCAAAATAATTTGATTTTCCATAGACACGGTTGCAAACCTCGGAATGAATAAAATTCCGAAGTGAGACCAGGTGCCCGGGGAGAGACAGCGTCTCGTGATTACATGCAACATGTAACAGCTCCACGGATACTTGACAAATTCGGTTATGGTCCCGATGCACATATCGATGTACACATCAGGTAAGTCCTCCTTGTTTGGTGATGATGACAGCCATTCAATCAAAATCCAAAATGTCAATGATCGTTCTGAAAAGAGTATCTGATATGCTTTGATTATATCCCCGTAGCGACCGATGAACTTCCTCAAAGATGATTTCAGCCGTTGTGCAACATAACCCTGAATAACTAGCTTACTTACAAGCCGTCTAGCTCTAACGATGAAATCTTCATATTTGGAACATGCTCTGGCGTACCGTATGAGATGTGAAACAAAAACGCCATGCAAGAGAAGACAGAATGTTTCTAGTCATGAAAGGGAATTAAGTTATGTGGAATCTGAAATCATGACGCTTGTCATATTGTGAGGTGTTCAATTGGCCGTTTGCGTCGAAAGATAGAGATAGAAACCATTTCCCCTCGAGACACCGATCGTTATTTTCACGAAAGGGTTACTTCTGATCAAGCTGTGATTCTGGGGGAAGTCCTGCAGGAAAAGAAGATGAGAAAAGTGGAGGATGATTTTTTAATAAATAGATTAGATCAAATATGTCAGTACTTTCTTTTCATGTAATTTCGCAATCTACATATACTATGTCAGATTGAAAACATCGTATATGTAGAGTGCCTTTCACGTTTTCTGAAAGCTTAATATGGTGACATTAAATCATTACTCCAAGAAGTATCCGGGTTACGACATTTTGATATAGATGTCAATATACTTTCGCAATTGTTGTTTTACTTGATATTGACATAGAGATGGGATTGAAAAGTAAAACAACTTAAATAGACATAAAACAGTTTATTTCTAAATGTTTTCATTCGTTATTAGGCGTTTTCCGATCTCGGCACCTAAGCTATTCAGATCTTATATCCCAAACATTTTCACGAGGGTGTTTTATGAAGCCTTTAATACAAACTCAAACCTATTCACTTTTCTCTACAAAGTTAGGACAGATCAAAATAAATAGTCGAATGATTTCATGGCTACATTAATCAATGATTTTAAAAGCTCCGGACCTTTGCCCAGTCAGGCCCGAATATGTCTTATTCCAATATAAGCTTATCTTTAGTGCATAAAGAGTCAATCAAAAATGCCTTTGTTTAAAATCCCATGGTCTACTTAAAAACTAGAAAATGCACATAAAGGCTCGTCTGAAGATTTGTCAATATAAGTAAGGCTCTGTGCGTGACATTGAATGAATAGAGAAATTGAATGACAATGCTGAAATATGATGCATGTTTATACATAATACATTCAGTTCTATTACGATTTTGAAATCGACGAATATTTGTATTGAGAAATTTAGATTTGTTCAGATCCTTCATAAAATGAATTAAGCTTTATATCTACGCGTTCAAACACTTTTCTACTTGAAGTCTTTCTCCTTTGAAAATCTATCAATTAGGTTTACCTACTTTAATGTGCTACGTAATTCTTTTATTAAACAATAACTGTTTTAGGTTGATATCGTCTATCTGTAAAATGATATTATATTGGTATTGCATACTAAGATCACGTGGTATTGCTACCATGGTAGACTTACAGGACGAAATGTACACAGTTTTATCAGTACAAAACTGCATGCCTCCGTGTAAAAGTATGTAAGTACTTTTTATACAATAATTAAATACTATTTTAATAAACAAAATATTGCAATAAATGAAATAAAACCTCATTTCTAAATAAGAATCTATTATTTTGCTATTTCTACTCTTGTCATTCTATCTCATTGGAATTAAAGCAAGTTAGTATCAACCATCCCTCCAGTGATATTTCTTTCATATAATATGCAAAGATTAAACATTTAATATGCACATTTAAATTCAAAGCATAAAAGCAGGCGGCACTACTGAAATACATAGGGCTGTGTCAGAAATCTCTCCGGCATCTAGTAAGTACCACAGATGAGAATGTACTATCTAGTGAATTAAAATTCGTTTGACTTTATTTTTGTCATGGTGATAAAGAATTGGAACACTTTAGTATTTTCATATGCAGTCAAGTAAGCTTACCATTTCCTTTTCAATTATATTTCATTAGATCATATAACAGCGATATTTGAAAATATTTAAACTTAAGGTCGTTCGGTTCAGGCATCATATGGAAGTTACGTTTTCCGGAAAACGAGTACATTTGGATACGACATACATATTCTAAAAGCTAACTTTAAATGTTTTATCTTGTGCTAGTTATACACATTAATGAAGTTGATTTCCCTGAGAAATAATATCACAAAGAAGGTATATAACGCCACCTACATGGCATATTTTTGCGCCGTTTGTATGCGCTAAACTGTATAATAACGTCAAATTAGACAGTATATGCAACGAATGTTGACAAAATGCCCTGAATTGGATTTCTGAGTAATAAATCTCTTTAATCGTGAGTTTATAAGAATATTGTTTGTAATGTGTAAAGTAAATGATACAATTCATACTTTAATGGGGTTTTTTTTTATTCTTGATCTTTGATTTTCATATACTTTTAACAAATTTTCAAATTTTCAAAATCTAGTCGACATTATTCTTTACAAGGATTAACATCCTATGCAAAAGATATACTCTTCATGTTGATATGATAAAATCATCCAGAACATCCCCTAGTTTTTCCGCTGTTCTCACATCTATTTGCGTCGATGCTTCTGTAAACGTTAACGAAAATTAGACATTGATCTTGCCGTTGTTATTATAAATGTAAACGTCTTCATATTGAATAGCATCATTTAAGAGCAGGTAAATTGGCAACATGGACCAGACATGCACGTTTCGGGTACTTAACCCTCGTCAGTGATCCTCAAATCTAAACAATGTAATAAGCCAAAAAAGTGTGAAAGTTACTATGTCGAAAAAGCGTACCGAAAGACGAAGCAGAATGGGTGGGATATGATGCTACAGGACCCACGTTTTAGAAATTTCAAGAAATTTTGATAACAGAAATTTTAGAATGCGTTGAAGAAACGACCAACCGAAATTGATCGAACTTGGCTACATGTGCCCTCGGGGACTCCTGGTCCACCAGCAGTGACACTCACCAAGTGGTATAAATGTAAACGTCTTCATATTGAATAGCATCATTTAAGAGCAGGTAAATTGGCAACATGGACCAGACATGCACGTTTCGGGTACTTAACCCTCGTCAGTGATCCTCAAATCTAAACAATGTAATAAGCAAGATACACAACGCAATTGTGCATTTGGCAAGATAATTTTTTTTAAATCATGTCATCTGATGAAAATAATACATTGATTATGAAAATAAATTTCTCCTGATACTTCATCTTATTATTAGAAATAATAAGAAAACAAATGAATTCGTTCAATATTGTATATTGTACATGAAAATGAAAATTGAAATTGAAATTGCACGACTGACGCTGTGTGTCTGCCTGTTACAAAAGTATCAATCAACTGTTCAATTCACCTATAACATCATCTACACACCAAATCTACTCCACATATCAAAGAAAATCAAAATATATGTAATTACTTCGCAAACATTTCGATGCAACAAATATCTATATATAAGTGCAAAGATCAGCCAGTCCTGTAATATCAATGACTTCTGTATATCAATATAAATCATAAAAAAAAATCATTATACTTAAACCAAACATAGAATTTAAAATTTAGTGTTGTCGCAATATCGTCAACGTGTCGAATGACCGAACACTCACTTTTACCACGCTTGGTGCGAAAAAGCGCCACCTATCGACCAATAATAACACGAAAACAGGAGAAATTAATTTCATTCTAATTCACCAGTTCAAACGATTGAAATTATATTTCTCCTGATACTTCATCTTATTAATAAATATAATAAGAAAACATATGAATTCGTTCAATATTGTATATTGTACATGACATGACAATGACAATTAAAATTGAAATGGCACGACTGACGCTGTGTCGAAGAAACAAAGAACGGGAGAAACAAGTTACTAAATAAAAATTAGATTCTGATAGTAAAGCAAAAAATTCACCAATACATGTATGAAAAATTTATATCCCTACGTTTTTAGATACGGACAATCTGTTTCATAAATTATCTTTGACATATCCATCCTTAGCTGTCTCGGACTTCCATCTTCCGTGACGCTTAAATAATCTATCGGGAACCCCGCAGTTTGCGGCAGCAGTGGCTCCCCCTGCCCTCAAACTTTGCAAACCTTTATGAATGTCAACAACAAAGGGAGAAAATGCTTCTATAAATAACTCCTGCATTCTGGTATAAGAGATATGCTTATTTTCTTTCCTGAGAATATAGCCATTTCGAGTTTTCGTAAAATCTCGAAAAACAAAAGAATCAAATTCTGAAAATTTCACATTACAAAAAAAATCTTCAATGTTTGAAACCGGGCATAATTTTGTACCAGTTCTCGAGATAACCAACCAGTTACCTTCACGGTAAACGTCAGTTTTGCTCTTTTCTATAAAAATAGACATATGCGTTGGAAAAAAATCAAAATCTGATAGTCTTAAATTAAGACGCTCAGAAACTCGTAGAAAACCAGCATATGAATTCAATAAGGCATGCACAAATAGTTCTCTTATTATACAAATTGTCATGAGAATGCAAAGCATCGTACATCTTCTGCAGCAAGTCTGGGGTTATCGGTTCTTTCTTCACCGTCACATTATGTAAGCGTCGTTTGGCACCCACGAGAACATTTTTAACCAAAACACAGTCTGTAGGTGATGGAGCACTAATCAAACTATGTGCCCATTTAATACCATAAAATGCACTGATTACAGGACCGGGTGATCTAGAATTTTGCACCAAGCTGACTAAATACAATGCTACGTTTAAATCCTTAGCCGGAAGCACTTCACTCTCAGAAATACCATATGATTGAGCCCACTTTTTCCAACTCATGAAAGCACTATAATAGCACTTGACGGTCCCCTCTGATCTACTTTCCATTATTAATTCTGTGAGAAGATCTTCTTTATCTGCTAAGGCTTTTGGTAGCTCCATAATGTCTTGCTTGAATGCCTGCAAAAACATATGTAAAGAAAAACATTATTTAAAAATCGTATATATATGTAAGATATACATGAACATTCTTAATTATTAATGGCAAGATTTATGCGTAACGCCATCATTCTAAATGGCAAATTTTCATTTCCAAATAAGCCACCACCTCTACCAGAAATATAGAAGTCTTTAGTATTTGGTAAATATACATAATCCACCACAATATCAGAGAAACCACGACCAACACGGGATATCATTGGCCAGAAGCTGGCCGATTCCCACAGCGGCACAACAATCGTGCCCTGGGCTTTGCACTGTTGCATGTACCTGAGTACTTTGTGTATCAAACACGGCAGTGGGACAAACCACCTATTCAGTCCGAACCAATCAACCGTAAAGGCATCCTTTGCTTTATGTGTCCAAAATCTAGAATAAAATACATCAAGCTTATGATTTAAATCATTAGCAAAAAACCTATTTCTTGCGGACCCCATAAAGCATCTAAAAACTGAAAACTCTTATCGGAAACACTCCAATCATCCCAATCAACAATTTTGCTAATAAAGTCAGCTTTTTCATTCAAAGTTCTTGGGATCCAATCAATCTCAATACGAATACCATCCTCTATACACAAATGAAAAAGAGAAAGTGACAAACTTTGAAGCTCAGATTTCATGCTACCTTTACTAACAATATGCACAACATTCTGGTTGTCCGAAAACCATTTCACAGTTTTATTGGACAGTAAATGACAAATGGCGGACAAAATTCTAAAAACCGCAGAAAGTTCTCTCCAAGTAGAACTAAGTTTTCTCTCCGACTCAGACCACATACCACGAGCTACAGTAATAGGGTTGTCCACAATATAACCTCCGTAACCAGATGAACTTGCATCACTGTACACAATACTATGACAAGACAAACAGCTACAAACTTTTTCTCATTCAAGTAGTGAACACTACGCTTCCAAAATCTGACCTGATCTACGCTTGACTGACTTAGAGATATGTCACAATACCATGATTTATCAGACGATATGTCTATGCTAATATACTTTGTCGTGAGGTAGACAATATTTCCTAAAACATAGGAGAACGAAATTATTTGACCTACCAAACTAGCAGCAAGTTTGACATTTACTGAGGAGTTGCTCTGTAAAGTATTTTCTACATCCAAAATAGTATTTTGCATCTTAACAAACCTCCGTTCAGGGATTTTCAGCGTAGCATCGTCAGAATTTATGACATACCCCAAAAATTCTACTTGTCTAGACGGAATCCAGCAAGATTTATCGCACTTGGGAACAAAACCAGAAGAAATGAGATCCTGCTTGATCTCCTGGGCGATCTTATGACATATTAAATTGTTTAGATTTGAGGATCACTGACGAGGGTTGAGTACCCGAAACGTGCATGTCTGGTGCATGTTGCCAATTTATCTGTTCTTAAATGATGCTATTCAATTTGAAGACGTTTACATTTATACCACTTGGTGAGTGTCACTGCTGGTGGACCAGGAGTCCCCGAGGGCACATGTAGCCAAGTTCGATCAATTTCGTTTGATCGTTCCTTCAAAGCATTCTAAATTTCTGTTATCAAAATTTCTTGAAATTTCTAAAACGTGGGTCCTATAGCATCATATCCCATCCATCCTGCTACGTCTTTCGGTACGCTTTTTCGACATAGTAACTTTCATACTTTTTGGCATATTAAATTGTTTAGATTTGAGGATCACTGACGAGGGTTGAGTACCCGAAACGTGCATGTCTGGTCCATGTTGCCAATTTATCTGTTCTTAAATGATGCTATTCAATTTGAAGACGTTTACATTGCTCATAATCAAGATCAACTGCCAAACCATCGTCTAAATACATTTGCACCTGTTTTGCCTCTGAACGTCATTTCTTAATCAAAGGTCTTGTTAACTTTGTGAAAATATCACATGCCGAGCTAAGCCCAAAAGGAAGAACAGTAAATTTGTAATACTTAGTATTCCCAGCAAAAGACCAGGAAAAACCTAAAAACGTAGTATGTTCTGGGTAAATATCCACATGGTGGTATGCCGAATGAAGATCGAACTTTATGAAATAAGATCATTGACTTACAAAATTCATTGCAGTGCGTATGTCTTCTAATTTACTTTTAGATTTCCAAAGATTTTTATTGACATGGCGCAAATCTAAGATTAATCTCTCTTTTCCATTACTCTGTACCGAAACAGTAAGAGGATTGACAACATACGGTCTAACCGAACACTTTTCGGCGAGACCAAGGTTCAATAGATCGTGAATAGCTTTAACAACAAAATCGCTATGCTTCATTGCAGACTGATTGCTTTTCAATACAACAGAGGTAGGAGTAGAATAAAATGGAATTTTGTATCCATGTTCTATAGTATCTAAAATAAAATCATAAGCATTGATCTTTTCCCAAAAAGAAACACAGGATTTTAATCTACCCTTGACAAGTATTTGGGCCTGGCCTTGTTCATACTCATAATAGTCGTTAGTGAAAATTTCAGAAGAATCAAAACAATTCAAATCAAGGTACTCATCTTTGATTCCATCAGTCTGCTTAACTCTTAGTTGCTGTAGCCCTGGCTGAGTTGAACGGACACTGATTCCTCCAATGAGTGAACGATCCACAAGAGAAACAGGATCCCCTTGGCTTGGACTGGGGGTTGGCGTACTGACCGTAGCCGCCGGCTGACTGAAATACCGGTTGTCCAGCGATCCATGACATCTGTTGGGGGCCACGAAAAGGATACATGGAGACTTGGAGCGTGATCAGTAGCGTCACCACGCCCAACGACCTTCCCTTTCTTGGAGCTTTTGGTGCGTTCCTTGCGTTTTCGAGTGGCCCTAGATTCTGCTTTGTTGATTTTTGTTTCATCTTCTGAATCACTTGCAACAGGGTTGGATTCGTACTGCTTAGCGGTTTCCCACCCGGCCTCACTACTGTCTGCTATACGGATGAGTTTGTTACGCTTATTTCGCTTCTCTTCAGCGGATTTTACTAAGTCATCAGCGTACTCTAATTTGAAATTTTCAATGGCCCACCTGACTTGACCAAGATCCTCCAAAATTTCTGAATTAAGGGTAAATTAAATTTTGTTTCCTTGTAGTTTCCAGGTATACTGGGAGACAGTTTTTAGTTTTTAACTGCTTGAGTTGACCCGCGAACTTCGTCACACAATTCAGATAAATCGTTAGAAATTCTACCATTCAGGTTTTTAATTGATTCACCTTGTGACTTAACGACGTCTTAAATGTCTCTCAGCGACACAGGCTGTTCTTCGCTGGAAAAGGATTCCATTCGATTTCCTGACAGAATAAGGCAGACACGAGACAGACTAAAATTTAGTGTTGTCGCAATGGCGTCAACGTGTCGAATGACCGAACACTCACTTTTACCACGCTTGGCGCGAAAAAGCGCCACCTATCGACCAATAATAACACGAAAACAGGAGAAATTAATTTCATTCTAATTCACCAATTCAAACGATTGAAATTATATGAATTATGTGCATACACCAACAAAATACTGTCAATAACATGTATATTCTATATGCTTTTGCTTGTTATTCTCCTTTATTTTGCAGCACTATGGTTAGAAAAATTACCCCTTTTCTCCTTTATAGTTATTATTAAAAAAACGAGTCTAGATGCATCTATTATACTCCAGTATATTTTTCTTGATATCGTTTTGAGAATACTGATATCGATAAAATAATCAAAACATCGACCCAATTTTATGTAACGGGCGGTACAAATTTTGATTTTTGACACGTTTTTGGTCAATTTTGGCGTATGTCATACGGCGACGTCATGCCTACTGTAACGGTGCTATGACAATTTTCACGCAGTCATCGTTGATTTCTTGATTTATTTAAATTGCATACTTCCTACCATTTTCATTGAAATGATTTCTAAAGTTTGAAGCGATGTGCTTTATAACTGCGCGCAATATGACTCATTCAAATGTGAACATGAATAATTCTTTCAGTAGGGAAGTTGTCAACAAATCTCAATAAAATCCCAGACAACTGAGATGACGTATTGAAGATTATGAAATTTATTCTATATACGTGTATAAATGGACCATGATGGTAGGAGCTGTAGCGGAATCAGAAATACCAATAGCATGATTGACGAGTTGGCCCTTTAGCTGACTCAGCATCGTGCTTAATAGAATGGAGCGCATGCATATTAAACAGATTGCTGCCATAACTCTCTGTAGCGATCTGTTCACGCCGTTAATCTTATGTCATCTAATGTCGATGGTGCAACGTAACATGTATATGCAAGATCATCAATTCTCCTCTTTATAAATTTCTAAAGCGTTGGTTTGTAGTATCCAATCCATCCTGCTTTATTTTCGGTACACTTTCAGACAGAAAAAAAATCGCACTCCGTGGTCTCATTATATTGCTTAGATTGAGGAACAGTGAAGAGGGTTAAGTACCCGAAACTTGCATGTCTAGTCCATGCTGCAAATTTATCTGTTCTTAGATTGTGCTATTGTATTTGAACACTATAAAATTTCAACCATGATTAATATAAGGGGGGTTACTTAATAGGAATTAGAATGGAAAAGCTTGTTTATTTTTAACTTAATTCCGAAATCAATATTATATGTTTTACTGAAAAAAGTAATGACCCACGCTCACAAAAGATATACTTGTATGTTAAAAAACCTATCGGTCGCATCAACAGGATTACCAAAAAAATCCCTGAAGTTTTGGCTTTTTGCCTACTGTCAGTTCGACTCTCTTCGGAAACTATATAAAAAACGCATCTGACTGCCTTATCTTGCGGAATAAATTAAATGAAATTGATATAATTTAATAGATCTCGCTTAGTCGTAAGTTATTATTGCAGCACGTTTGCAGCAATGGTCGTGACAGGCTTGCAGAAGAATTATGTTTGCAGCAATGTCCGCAACAAATTTACAGCAATGTCCACATCAAGCGTAACATTGCAGTAACATTCGCACCAATTTGGCAGGAATGTTCATGGAAAGTTTGCAGTACTATTTACCCATATATGGCCACAAGGGTATTTGCTACAACCTAAATTTGCATGGTAAAGGTTTGCTGCAGGGCTGCAAGTCTGCCGCAAACGATACATGCAAGAAAAAAATCTAAATGAAACAGATAAAAAATTGTACATGTAAAGGGTTTTAAACAAAAATGTGGATATTGGTTAAGCTTTACCTTAATATTTTATGCGTTGCCCTATTTCAACACAAAAAGAAGTGTGCACGCCCATTTATAACTGTTGGAATAAACTGTTATTCAAATCTGTTGCTCCATTTCAGATCTTCACAATGAGTACCAAAGGCGCCACTTCCATTCCTCCTCAGACTTTTGTTGAGTGTGGTATCTGTAAAGGAAATGCTAACATTTCATGGTTTTGTAAAAATTGTCCAGCGTCACTTTGTAGCAATTGTGCAACTTCCCATAGAACGACCAAACAATACAAGTCTCAAACCATTGTCGAACGGACATATACCGTCCTTCGATTATTCGGACCAGCAAAGATAGCCGAACAATGTGAAGTCCATCCTGAGAAAGACATATCATCTTACTGTAACGAGTGTGACGTACCTTGCTGTATATCCTGCTTAGTCAATAGCCATCAGCGCCATGAAATATCTACCATAGAAGATAAATACCTCGACGCTGAAAAAAGATTGAATGATTACGCAAGGCAGCTGGACAATAATGTCAAACCTACACTCGACAAAATGGAAGACCAAGCCAAAGATGACGGGAAAGAAAAGAATAAATCGACAGAAAAAGTCATAAATGACATAAACGAATTTCGTAAAGATTTCATACAAAAGTTCAACATGGCATGTGATAATCTGATCACAGAAGTAAAACAAAAATCAAGCGAAACACTGAAGGGTTAGGGGAAATAGAAACCTCGAAGACAAATATTGAATCAATAAAAAAAGAAATTGAAGAGAAAATCGAAAGGGGGAAATTAGACATCATACAATATAAGCCTCCAAAACTCGAATCTCTTATCCCTACCCAAATAGGTGTGCTTACATTTGAGCCTACGATGAAAGTGTTGGAGGTCATTAAAGAATCGGTTGGAGAAATAAAGTTCAAAGATATCGAGAGAGAAAACATGGACAAATCCAAAATAGGATCTGTACATGTACAAACACTGCAATTCTTTTGTAGTAAGATAGGAGCCACATCCATGACCACAACAGGTAACAACACTGTTTGGGTTATGGAGTTTAGTCGCCCCTTAATGTATCTGTACAACGATAAGGGTAAGGTAGTGAGGTCTTTGACAGTTGAAAATAGCAAGGGGATTAATGGCATGACCATAACACAGTCAGGGGAAATGATAGTTTCATGTGGAGACAACAAAGTAAGGCGTGTATCAGTGAAAGGTAAGATACAAGTATCTACACTGATAGACGCGGCACCCTTTGGTTGCTATGGGGTTTGTGTGGCTGAAAAACAAGAGATTATTGTATGCATGATTGATCAGAAGGGTAGGAATCATGTGGCTGTGTACTCACCTGATGGACGTAATAAACTACGCGAGATACGGGGTAGGGACGTTCATGGAAAAGACCTTTTTACTTATCCTTACCGTGTGGTACAGAATGGTCATGATTTATGCGTGGTTAATTATGATAGGAATGTGGTATGCGTGGATGAGAGAAATAATGTGAGGTGGGTGTATGATGGTAAGCAGGCTAAGCTGGAGTTGCCATTAAAATCTCGTGATATATGTGTAGATAAGTACAACAACCTGTTGGTTACTGATAATAACAACCATTGTGTACATTATATATATAGATAGGGAGGGTGGATTGATACAGGTGATACTAACAAAGGAACAAACAGGATTATTGTTTCACTGGGGGATCTGTGTAGATGATAATACTGGATATGTCTGGGTAGGGCGTGGTGATAAACATGTTGTGATTGCAAAATATTTAGAATAAATGACACCATGATACGTTTGAGTGGTAAAACTGAGAGAAAAGATTTGAATGTCATTGAGTGGAAATTTTGTACACATGTAAGTTAAGGAACTGTGAGAATAAGACGTAAAATCTGCCCTGAAAAACCGAAGTTTCAAAATGGGAAATTTGAAGACATTTTAAAGTAGAAATATCTGTCTGGTTGAAAAAAATGTCATTAACAATACCGATATTTGGGTTACAATGTGCCTTTTTCTTCTATAAAACTTAATGGAAAACGGAAACGTTTTCTACAACATTGTTCCATCCCGAGTTACAGAATGCCACTTTTACCAAATTATGGCTTTGTTACTCGGGGTGGAACAATGTCCCACAGACGAAAAAATGAAGAAAGGGGGGATGGGCTATGATTTCAAGAATCTGACAATTAAAAGCGGTTCGATAGATAAAAGTTGAAAAGTTCTTCTAGAGTGGATTCCCATGAAATATATAACATACACGAATGAAATAAACGACATCAGGACAAATATTTCAACGTGGTGTGTATTTCGCACCTGAAAGCTTATAATGTGACTATTTAGTACAAAATAAAACGGTTTTCAGATTCCAGATTGCGTCTTTTACCGATAACATTGACATACTGGTTTCGAAGTTATTTTTTTCTTTTTCATTATTAAGATAAGAAAGATTTAAACATAAAACACTTAAAACTTATGTGAAAATGCACATTTTTTGTATATTTTTGTTCACTATTTGACGATTTCAGACATTGTTACCCAATATCTATTGAAGTCGTAATGGTCAAATCTTGCATGTTTTTTTTTTCAATAAAATACTTATGAGAAATCTTCTATTACATCATATTTTTATCCTGAATAATTTTTCCTTCAAAGGAATTGAATGATTTGAGGGCTAAATCAAGCCCTTATTCTTACAGCTCCTAAGATGTTAAGTTGATACAGATTAACCATTGCAAGAAAAATGTATCCATGATAAGATGAATCAATTCCATAGATTGAATAAAATGTAATTGTCAATATTGAAATACATGTAGTACCAATTCCGTTGTACTAGATACGTGTTTCGGATATTTTAGTCCTCCTCAGTAGCACTTCATGTCAAACAGTTTAAATAAAGCAAAAGTGAATTTTCCTGGCGCCGTCTACAATACAGAGCTTTAATTTCCTCCTGCCGAAACGAGCTGCTCAAAATTTTGTGTAGGGTATAACAGAGATGGATTCACTAGGCATACTAATGTAATTGGATCAATAATATGTTGATTATGAAAACGCAAAAAAAATCCATATTGAAAATTGTCAATGATATTCAAAATTTAATCCCCATACATACTTTTCGACTTTGGGGATGTTTTAGCAAAAACTATATTTTCCGCTGGATGAATTCCAGTACATGTAGCAATCATAATATATGAAAATGCACAAAATTAAACAAGAAATGTGTTTTCGCTTGATTATTACATGTAATTCACTTGCTCTAAAAACTTTAAAAGTCCAAAAGATATCCAAAATCTATAATTTGGTAAAAGTTAGAACATTGTAAAAATATATTGTATATATTTACACCTTCCTATCATATTAAAATCCATATTGATGAAAGGGAACTTTTGAAACCTGCAACTGAAGAATATGCATTACAAAAGCAAAATAGCACTAAGGTGTCACAGACATTTAAACGACACAAATGTATACTTGTATGTAACATGAAATTTGACATCATTACTTCATACCAAATTTATGAATATCCATGTATTTTTGTATTCATGTATGTAACACATATATAAAATATTGTAAAATTGCATTCAATAAAAGCGACATAAACTATTTTGGTCAATAGAGAATGTTGTTGATGTGATTGACAATATCAAATCATTTCATTTTAAAGCCGAGTCTATCTCATCCTGCGACTTCTCTAATATGTACACCACGCTCCCTCAAGAAAAGACAAAAGATCGCTTATCAAAACTCGAGAAAGGGTAAAACATTTATATGTACTTCTGACACTAACAGATTCCTGTCCTCAGTAGAATACAAATCGTACAAATCAATGACTCGATCTGTGCCTTGTGCAAGACCTTGTCCTTTGTTTAAGACAACATTTTCGTAAGATCTGGTGACATATTATACAGGCAAGTTATTGGAATTTCTATGGTTACTAATTGTGCGTCTCTGGTTTCAGATTTGCTTTTATACACATACCAAAATGAATTCATGCAAAATCTGCAAAAACTCAATAAATTTTGCGAATTGAAATGTTTCAACGCACCTCTATGTATTTTGATGATATTTTGAATATTGATAATCCACATTTTGACCATAACAAAAATCAAATTTATCCTCCAGAAATAACATTGAACAAAGCAAACAAAAATGATAAAGCTACACCATTTTTGGATCTCCATATCAAAATCAATTACCGAGAAATTCAGACAAAGATATACGACAAAAGAGAAGACTTTGGCTTCAATAAGCTAATTTTCCTTGTCTTGATGGCAAGGTTCCAAGATTGCCATCGTTCGGGATTTACATCTCTCAGATCATCAAGTACGCTAGAGCTTGCTACCATCTTTCGGACTTCCATGACAAAAATATACAAATAAAAAAACCGTGTCAGTCAAGGATATAGATATCATTAACTTGTAAAATCCTTTTGGAAATTGTCTTCATTTTACGGTGACCTTATAAACAA
This sequence comes from Pinctada fucata, assembly GCA_028142955.1. Classification (NCBI taxonomy): domain Eukaryota; kingdom Metazoa; phylum Mollusca; class Bivalvia; order Pterioida; family Pteriidae; genus Pinctada; species Pinctada fucata. Next base: position 15,340,174 of record AP027109.1, read on the forward strand.
AATCAGAAGGATCAAAGGCAGATCAAACTTCAACCACAAAAGCAAGAAATTAGTCAATCGCCAGCTTTACCAAGGATATGATCCTAAAGTCATCATAAAAAACCGGACATGGTACTGGATGAATCTGCAGTTTTGTACCAGTGTCTTTCCCAACGTTCGACACTTGTCAACCGTGACAGCGGGACTCTATGATGGGCCTTGATGAAATCTCGTCAGAGAAGACTGGGTCTTGATTCTCTGTCATATCTGAAAGTTGTTGGTCATTGACCTTGAGCTCGCTTCAGCAAGCAGAGTACAGACTGATATATGCATGCCATATAATTTTTCAGATCCATTAACATAGAATCTGTGTTACAAGAGGCCGCTGAGTTTAACTATCTTGTTTGTGATGTCACCTTACGGTGAAAAGTTTCATGTTTATACAACAATTGTGTGTCTATGGAGACCTCTGTGTATCCGGATAAGGGGGAGGGTTGTGCGCATGTAACCACACCATTTACTAATAGCAGATTGCCGTCCAAATGGGCACCGGATGTACATTGGTCTCCTTTCTTTTATGTGTTCTCATCAGTGTTAAATGTTTCTGTACGTCTGTTACGATTGCTTTGTACTATGTCGTAGTGAATATTGTGTCTTTTTACGATTTATAGTTTTGTATTATGTCATTTATGTGTCATTTTCGTGTGGGTTTGTTTCGCTGAGTGAGTGCAGGATGGTCATGCTAGAGATCATTCCTTTTCCTTTGAAGAGGTCCACTACTTTTTTGGATAATGTCCTAATATTGACGGTGGATGCGATGCATAGTACATGTGAAAAACAAAGATTGCACTGCCGAAATCAGAAAATTGTTAAGCCCTTATCAGATGGTGGTAAAGCCGTAATCAGAACGTTGTTAAGCTGTTATCAGAAGGTGATTAACTCGTTACTAGAATGTTGTTAACCCGGTTTCAGACGTTGGTTCGGCTGTAATCAAACATTGCTTAGCCGTTTATAAGCCACCTTTGGATATTGTGTTCCATGGAAACCATTGGAATTAACACCTTATTACCTTCAAAACCTTTATTTTTAGAAAATGGAATAAATTTTTGACATTTCTTTTAAAAACCGAAATCAATTCAAATAGAGATCAGTCCATAATTGTCATTGAATAGTCAAAGTTAAAGCCTTTTTTTATTCAATATTTATCATTTTATGGTACCTTAAGAGGTAAAAGAGAAAGAAACAATTTGAATGTCATGGAGTAAAAATTGTGAATGTTAGATGTCAAATTATGTCGACTCTTCCTAGATACCCGGTCTTAATCTTAAATTGGGAGTTCGCTTCTTGTTAAGTCGTATAGGGTTTTTATTTGTTTGCTGTGGTTTCTGTTTTGTATGTCCTCGGTTAATGATTTTCTGAATTATCGAGTGTTTTTTTTGTACTGTATATTGGGCTATAGTAACATAACTTCCACCACATGGAAAGAAGCGAACTCCCAATTAGGAGTGAGAACAGTTGCTCACCAGAAAAAAAAACCAGTTCATAAGTTGTTTCAGACAGCGGCTTTCATTGATTCGGATCAGTATGCATATGCTGGAATGAAACATTTTACTGAGTTTCAATAAAATTTGTGGTCAATGGTGCGTAACTTATGGACAAATTTTGAAATATTGTACAGTTGTGCCGTATAATTTAAGAGTCCTATTGTAATTGATATTCAATCGAAATGCTTATCAGAATAATCGATTTTGATTTTTTTTATCCGATTCCCAACAATATCCAATATATGTTCACATCTTTATGATAGTCTTGAATTAGTGCACTCTGCTAAAATTGATATGGATGACGAGTATGGATAATGACCATATCCCTATATAAAGCACAAAATCGATAATTCAGAAAATCATAAACCGAAGGCATGCAAATTCAGGATAAAACAGGAACCAAAGTAAAATAAAGGAGGGAGTCTCCGACAACACCAGGTTGCAGCACCCACAGCAAAACCTCATAACACCCACAAACAAACAAAAACCTCCACCACATGAAAAGAAGCGTACTCCCGACATGGGAGTGAGACCAGGTGCCAAGAAAGAGTCCGCATCTCTTGTTTGCAATAACAATACCTGTCGCTTCAATTCGGTAAAATTGTCACATCATACTACTTTCATTTTGAAAGATATAAAGTTGAATGATACAAATGGTCTTTGATAGAATATCATCCACCATTCTGGAGAGTGGGACATCGACGTCTATGACGAGTTCACCATATCGACCGTAGAACTTCCTCAGTGACGATATTAGTCGGTCACAAACGTATCCCAGACTAAACAGCTTATCTGAAAGACGCCTAGCTCTCAGAATTAATTCTGTATAATTTGGTACTTGCTCTTGCATAGCGTATCAACTGAGATATGAGCACATTATAAGGAGGCGATGAAGAAAAGGAAAGTTTGTGATGCCAAAATTGAAGTCGTCATGTTTGTCATAGAGCGAGGAGTTCATGTGACCATTAGTGTCGTACAATGTAGCACAACATTATGTCCAAATATGATGCTGAATTATTTGTCTCTGTATTTTCAATAACTTCTAGCTCCGAAAGATCGATTCTGCTTAGGTAATAAGTGAATGGTTGATTACTTATGGACAACACATCGTCTATGTATCTGTAAGTGAATGTGAAGTCAGAAGCTTGGTATTTTTTTCCCTTCAGAGACCAAAGATTGAATGAATTCAGCTTCGTAAGAGTAAATGGAAAATGTCGGCATGGAGTGGGGCACTATTGGTCCCTATTGGAATCCTGGCAATAAGAACACATACAGTACTTGTTCTTTAACAGTTCTTTTATTCGCCACTCTCTATTAATTTTCATTGGAATAATTGCGACTAGAAAATGCACTATGCACCTCTTGTAGATTTTGAACACTTTGTTTGTTTCCTTATGATCCGAGTAACATACAAATCTCTTTCATCGTCATTCGTAGCCATGTTTAACCCTCTCATCCTTGAAAGGGGATACAATGCCCTTTTCTTGACTCGTCTCTGGCACTCATCGCTTTTACTTCAATGTTACTTTGACGCTTTAATAAATGCGATATGTGTTTAAGATCGACTAAAGCGCCTAAGCGCCATCATTTAGAAAAATAATTTCACCACCGAACACGATTTTGGATAATGGAAAAAATATTTTGTTTTTTTGGAAAAAGTAGCACAAAACCTTCCCACAAGCGGACCCAAAACAGGAAAATCATTTTTTCCTTAGATATCGACATGCGAAATAGCAATTCCATGCCTCTTATAGTACGCGAGATAGAACCCAATGCAGATAAAGTTTTTGTCCACGCAACCGACGACGCGGACAATCAGGATATGACATCTAGAAATGGATATTAATGCAGCAAAATTCAAGTTAGTTAGTGGAAAAGACTCTATATACTAACGATTCAAATAATTAATCACCATTAGATCATGACATTTTCCTTATCACTGTCATAATCCTGTAAACAGGGGCATAAAAATGTAATAGCGACAAAGTGACATTTTCCATACATTGCCTCTCTAGCGTTCTAACGTATCCTTTATGTTCTTTGGTCTGCATCTTCGAATGATTATCTCAGTTGATTAAGCTGTTCACGTGTATTTACGAGTTTGTGAAACGACAATGCTAAGTTCAGATTATAAGTTTTCTACAATTTCAACTTGAATCACTTGAATTCCATGAACGTACATCTTAATTGCTATTGCTTTAAAATAAAACCACGTAAAATTGCTCTTTTGTAAAGGAGAAGGTACGTTATGGGCCAAAATCGGCCCTATCTGAGAAATGAAGCAAACTTTGAACAATGAAAATACAAGATTTACAGAATGTAAATCAGTTTAAAATTTTGAGAATCGGATATTCCGTTGCGATTTTATAGCAATTTGAAAACACGTAGGTAAACTTTCTGTTTCACTGACTTCGACGTCATATGACGTTATGATCATGTCGTGATATAACGTTGTCAGATAACAAATTGCTGTATTCTGACATTATTCATAATGATTGTTTTGCTCAAGTTTTTGCCATGAAACGATTTCATGAATCCTCGAAAATATGCGATTGATAAAGTATTGTACGTCGTCTTTTAGCTTCTGGGTTATTCTTGGAGACTGTCTCATTTTAATGCTATAACTGATTCTAGAATTTAAGGGAATTCCGATGTTTTTAAAAATCATATCCGTGCATATATTACAGTCACTCAAACGAACGAAAAGACAAAGATATTACCGCTTAAATTTGAGATGGGGGATGTAGTGAATATCAGAAAGTCAATGCATCTGGAAGAGCGACTAGGGTCCCTGTCCAAGGGGTCCAGGGCGTTCCTGAAGGGGGACGGAAAATTATCTTGCGGCGATTGACCGTTTTGCTTGATGAAGACAGTATTGAAATAGCCATTTGAAATCTGTATCATGGTTATTGGATTGTTAGCTATATTTTATGATCGAGAATTATCTAATGAGCAAAGCAAGCCAGCGATTTTAAGGGGGGGGGGTGTTACACACCCCTTGCTGTAAGGGTATGTTGACTTACTTAGTATAATTATCAGAAAAAGCCGTAGTTTCTTTTTGAGCAACAAACAGTTACGTGGCGAGCGGCCGGGAGCGAGAAAATAATTTTCCGAACGTTCGACATCAAAACTCAAGTATAAGCCCACCTAATGCGACTGTACCTTACTTACCGATTTTTTGTTTTGTTTTGTTTTGTTTTGTTTTGTTTTTTGTTTTGTTTTGTTTTTTTTTTTTGGTGATGGCGCCCAAAACGCCCATCTAAATACGTAAATAAGCATTAATTTGAAATGAACCTTAGTTTGTTTAATATATGTATATTTTATATCTAGCTGCAATTAATGAATTAGGAATATACGAATAAAACATAAAATGTAACAAATAAATAGAATAAATCTTGCGTACACAGTTATCACAGCCGTTGCAAGAAACTGAGATAGATGGCACCACTGGAAGAATTCGATAAAATCACGATGAATAACAGGGGCTACAGTACACAGGGAGTAAATGTAAATACTACCCCCCCCCCCTATTATACATAAACATGTATTATAAGGGGGTGGATTTATTTTGTACTCTGTGCACTGTAGCCCCTGTGAGTAAATTTCGATTAATTATTGATTTATTTACGATAAGTCACAAGATTGCGAGAAAGCTACCAAAAGACAGACGTAGAATTAGGAATATACGAATAAAACATAAAATGAAACAAATGAATAGAATAAATCTTGCGTATGTATGTATACAGTTATCACAGCCGTTGCAAGAAACTGTGATAGATGCATGGCGCCACTGAAAGAATTCGATAAAATCTCGGTGAGTAACAGGGGCTACAGTACACAGGGAGAACAATATAAATACGACCTCCCCCTTATAATACATAAACATTTTTTGTTTATTTATTATAAGTGGGGGGGGGGATTTATTTTGTACTCTGTGTACTCTAGCCCCTGTGAGTAAATTCGATTTATTTACGAGAAGTCACAAGATTGCGAGAAAGCTAACAAAAGACAGACGCAGACTAATTTTCTTATGGCTATACTGTTTGATTCCATTTACTGATTTAATCATTTTATATACATAATAACTAATGTATATCAGGGTGATGTACTTTTCCAAAACAGTGTGTATTTGGTTTGGTTTGGTTTTTCTTTCATCTAAACACCCAAAAATGCACATGGTTCACTAAATGAACAGTTTGTAATTGTTTTACATTTGTATCGAATCGCTGGCTTATTTTTTTTATATAAAATCGATATGCTAAAAATTATATTTAAAAGCGGAAAACGTTGTTGATGTCGATGGTGGTGGGAGGGGGAGGGAGGGATTCGGAAGCCTTTTAGATCAAATAGTACGGCACACACGTTTTTTTTATTTAATAGATGCTGCGCTTTCCTCAAAACTCATATATATATATACATTTCACTTTGGTAAAAAAAAAACAGGGGCACTAGGAGTAATGAAACTGAAAAAGACACGAGTAGAGGACTTGATCTGAAAAAAAAGAAAAAACAATTCAACGTCTCGCTATCGCTTGCCATTTTTGTATTATTTTTTTTTTGTATTTACTTATCATTAATCGAGTACAATGATGTGAAAATTCAAGGTTTTAGTACTATGATATGAAAATTCAAGAATTTAAGCTTTTTGCTCGCTTTTTAGCCCACCAGTCATCTGTTTTATTTATACATGTAATGAAAAAAAGAAATTACAGTTAATCAAAAACTTTATTGCCTGGTGTGTAACCCCCCCCCCCCCCCTTTTTTTTCCTATTCAGAAAAATTCGGACTTACGGACCAATCCTGAAATAAAATCCTGGATCCGCCCATGATCTTGACCGTCTACAGAGATTGTTGTCGGGTTGATCATGCCAATATAATTTTCTTACATCCCTACCAGTAATAGTGGATTCGTGATCCTTGAATCAACGAATCTAAATTCTGGTTAAGTTGTTCGGGTTTATTCTTTTGCTATTTTACTCCTAAAATTTAAGTTATTTTACCGGCGGAGATTTTATGCGACATGCTCGGTGAACCCCACTATGTCAGTAAAATATATCAATGTTCAGCCTTTTTTTTTTTTTTGTTTGTTTGTTTTTACTACAAACGTTTATAAATCAAACCGAATTTCAAGAGAAAACGATTCCTGATTGAAATATGTCACGCCAGTGCATGCACCTGCGGTGTCAATCAAATGACGTCATTATAATGACGTCATAACGCCGTGCCGACATGGTCCATGCATTTTCCATATACAGCTGACACTCGTTATCTCAAACTCGGTTATCTCGAAATTCCGTTTATCTCGAAGTCGAGCGGCGGTCCCATCTTTTTTCCTTCATATTCTAACCAATTTGACTTCGGATAACTCGAAATCGGTTATCTCGAAATTTCGCTTATCTCGAAGTAATTTCGAAGTCCCAAGTCATTTTCTTCATGTATTTTATACTCGTTAAGTCGAAGTCCTATAAACAAACCAATTAAAGTAACAAATAATAGTGAAATCATGGTAAACAAACAATTATAGGTACCGGTAACGCAGGTTCACTGATTCGCCGTTGTTAGCTCGACAGTGACTTCAAAATTAATTAAGGGGGATAACAGTTAATTAGATAATTTCATTGCGGAAACAATGATATGTGCATGTTTCATTCATTAAAATTGCATTGTTTGTTATGATGAAATTCTTATGAGAAGCGACAGCTAAAAAAATAAATATACCCACCAATACACCCCCCTCCCAAAGAAAAAAAAATCGCAAGATTTATCGTAACTGAATTAAAGCAATTTGAGCAACAATGATTATACTGATGATCTACAAAATAATCCATACATACAATTTCAAACACTAAGAGGAAGATGATTAAACTTGATTGCATGCGAGTAAGTTGAAGTCAAGAATGAAGACATGTATACGACACTGAAATCTAGCAGACGAAAAAATTAAATAGCGTACGAACAAATGTCTTCATTGTACTTTGATGACAAAATGATCTAAAACTCTTGAAGGTTAACGGCTTATGACAGATTAATAAGACAACCAAACTGGTATTATATCTGGGCCGAGGCTATCGGCGCGGAAAGGGGGGGGGGGGGTCACACAACGAATAAAAATACATGACGTTCTCAATGCGCCCTTTTTTAAAATTTCAGTATTAAGAATACGTTTATGTCACTTTTAGAATCATTTCTACGTTGTGAAGTAAACATTACATTGTCAACACGAGTAGTCTTTTAAACTCCGATATCTATTGTATAAAATACAATAGCAAAACGATTCTTTTAGCCTTATATGTGGTACAATACATTCCAAAATATACCATAAATTCGACTGACGTTTATCTCGAACTCCGCTTATGTCGAAGTATTTTCATTGGGCCCATCGACTTCGAGATAACGAGTGTCAGCTGTACATTCTACGCAAGACAAATCATTAATTTTCAACTAGAGCAAGAGCGTCTACTACTAATTTTTCACCTTCAATCGACAGATATGGAGGTTATTGATTAATTTTTCTACTTTTGATTTTAGCATATCGTCTTGCTCTATATGAAATTCTCGAAAATATATGTGAATTTCTAGAGAAAAATCCGGATTTATTAATCCTTCCTTGGTTTGATGAGCTATAATTTCGTAGGGGTGCATCAAGATGAAAAGCGCTTTTTATGTATATATGTAACTGATCTTGTAGATAAATAAAATAAATACAGTTGATCAATTTTCACGATTTGAATTTCTCTGGAAACAACAGGGCCGATATGGCCATGGGGTCTTAATGTACCTTCTCCTTTGCTACTTTAGAAAGAACTCTGCATGGTACTCAACCCTAGCCTTGTACCAATTCATTCTCAAGAGTTGCATGACAGATACGGATGTATATGTCATGTAACAACTTCGATGTACCTGTCGAAATTTCTAACTTAACATTTTACGGGTATGAATTCGAATTTTCGTCATTTTCGAAATGAAACTATTTCAATAGCAATCGGTTATGGGTTACTACATTTCAATTTAGTTTAAACTCGAAAAAAAAGTTTTGCCTAAGCAGAATCAGGCCTTGAAAATGTTGAATATGAAGTAATTTTGAAAGAATTTCGCGTATATCATACATAATCTACAACGAAACACCACCACTGAAGGTGCAAACAACTCTAATCGCATCAGAAATACGACGAAACAACATTATCAACCGCAAATTTATAGCTGGAAAACAGTAAGACCGTTCTTAAAGTGGCTTTGTCAGTCGAGGAATTTGAAGATACACCTGACATGATGATTTCTCTTTTTCTTTGGTACGTTAGTAGGATCGACTTGTATAACAATCAGACCCAACCTAGAATATTGTTAACATTTTGATGTGTCGAACTAGAACAATCAAGATAGTATGATCCAGACTTATGCCAATCACCTGTATCATTATATTTAGAACCTTTGAGCTGCCTTGATAACGTACATTAAGACATACTTTTCAACCTTTACCTTATCAAATGACCACATGTACATTCTCATATTGTTTATATACATACAGTTGCTAGTTATACTGCACATAGATTATACAGAAAAAAGGGGACATTTTCCATCTAGTGTCGTCTTTCTGAGCAATGATATTGATCAATCACTATAATTGTAAGTTGTATATTTGGTCAAAAGAAATATATTTTCGTAAGGTATTTATTTTCTCTTGTTATAGAAAGAGCTTCAAACATATTGAACAAACCTTGGTTTCGAAGAGAGTGATATATCATATTAATCCCATTACAATCCAATTTCTACCTTATTAATGATGACATACATATTAACATCACATTGTTTCGTTACCAAGAGTACTGCTTGTAGGGATGCAACTTATAGATTATTATGGAAAAGGGGGCGTTGTTCTAAAAGGTCTTCCTGAACTATCACAACTAATCAATCAACTCAAACTTTATGCTTAAAAAATTGAAACAAAGTTTGTTTTGAAAAAAAGGAAAAGTATCAAACGTCATCAAACTCTATGGAAACAGTCTCTAGACTCTGAGAAACGACGGTACCATACCATTTTTCATGACATCACCATGGTTTCGTCAGATACCGTCACAAATGAGAATTAATTCTGTATTCCGTAAAAACTCAACACTAAAGAATACATATACCATTTTAAAGCAGTTTCATGAAGGTTCACTATCATCTCAATGATGCAATAAATCATTCCCTTATGCCTTATAATAATTATAACATTAATAGTTCCTGAGCTTATTCCGAATTGATTTGTTTATATTGTAGAATACAGAGAATAAGATAGAAATGTTCAATAATGGTTTGCCTTGATTAGATTTTCGTCAAAAACTCGAACAAATGAAATATGTCTTACACACATCTCTGAAATATTCAGTTTCAATTAGACATTTAACGATACATGATTTATTTTCTATCGATATTTGATGTCTATTGAATGTTATCTTTATCATGCTATTGTACATGCTAATAACCAATCGTATCAGAAAACTAGTCGAAAATTTTACACAAAGAGAGGAGATCCTCAATCTGACCAGGTTGCAGTACAAGCAGCGAACACCCGATCCAAAAATACAGAAAGACGAGCACAGCAAGAGACGAAGAAGAGTTATACGACATTGAAATATTAAACACAAAAGACTACACATAAACCAATATCAACAAGACCAATGGGAAACAGGTGACGAATTAGGACTGCCATTTGCTACTGCAAGTATCAAATCGTGTAGTTATCCGGATTATTTGCGAACAATTCTTCTACTTTTCCGGTCATAAACAGGGCTCGAAAACCGCACAATTTGTAGTGTAAATTAACCTCGTCACTATTAGATGACCACACAAACAAGATAGCAAAGCACATAGATGAATATGTAAATGAATATAAAAGGGGGCGTACGTAATACAATCCGAGCTCTGCCGGCTGTAGTGCTCATGCATGCTACATTATCACTCGAGGAGACCTAATATTTCGAGAGGAAAGGATGGTCCGGGTTCTGTCTTCCCTACAGAAATTTGGACAGAACCCGTCATGACGTCCCTTCGTCACAGTCAGTCAGATTGCTAGTCTAAAGAATGCGATGTTACATTACTGTAAAACATGTGTTTGAATATTTATGTTTAACATATATACTCATTTTTTATACGTAACATATGATATTGACATACGTTGCACATATATTTTTTTTTCAATAAACACATGTTTTACATGTATGGAGATTTTTGCAGTACGCACCATACACACGTGTTTTTGATAGTAAATCCTGATCAGTGGTATTTCAAGCCCATGTGATTTTTAGACAAATCAAATCAAATTTGAGTACCGCCCACTAATTTGATTTTTAAATGTTTATTGTATAATTTGATCTTGTTTACTAATTTGAAAAGACAGATGATTTGATCATAGTCATATGACCAGCTAGTATAGTTCAATTATTCAACATCAAAAATTAAATGATTTTGTAAAATTCCATATTAATGTGCAGTAGATGATGAAGAAACAGACAAAAAAATATGACAAGAATAACTTCATAAATCAGGATTATTTAAAGTTGAACACCAAGTCTGTCATTATATATAACTATCATGCGAGAAAATAAAAAAAGAAAGATTATGTAGTTTTAATCATATTTTATTTTTTTTTTCTATGCTCGTATAAAAGACTTTGCATTTATTCATGTTTAATTATACCGAAATTAATGAATGAATTCATTTGAATGGTACCATTTTCATATAAATACACGTAGCAGTCAAAATTGACGTGTTAATCCAATATAGATTCAAGTGAGATGTGCACATATTGGGCCAATTCGTTTCCCAAAAAGCAGTGTACGGTGTATCAAACCTCATGAGCCGTTGGAGACACTTGATCTATTTATTTTCGGGAAATGCTGAAATGTGGCGCTTCTGGCCTATGCATTTTAACAGACGAGAGGAAGCGTCACATTTCAGCACACACTGTACACCCAAAAGAAGTCGATCAAGTGATTTCGAGTCTAACAGGTTGATGCAACATACTCTGGTGTGTGCCGCGTTTAGAAAAACAAATTAATAGGCCCATTATGTTGTTAGCTTGTCCGACTAGCAGACCTACAACGATGTTATTTACTGTTGTTTTGCCTCGGTCTTCTACTTGGACAAGTTGATAGCTGTCTGCTGAATGAAATTTTTCAAGAATTATAGATAAATCAAAATGTCCTATTCCCACAATCCACAGGAGGAGATTACTCATGAGACATTAATCAAGAACTCTATCCAAGACAGAAGAATTTCGAGCTAAGTTGATGAGTTAAAGAAGATCCTGACGAAAATCTCAACAACACTCACAATAGAGCACCAAATTGAGCATCGACGACCGGACCTCTGCCAAGCTAGAGATGGGACCAGGTGCCCGGGAGGAGTAAGCATCCCCTGTTGGCTAGTCGCAACCACTGTCGATTGATAACAAGTATGCAAGTATTCCAAGTACATGTATATTAAATAAAAATCAATTCAAATTTACTATTTCGTTTCCGCGATCAATTCAATTATTCTCCTGAAAGGAATCACAGTACTAAAGGGTGTAACTTCAGAGAAACATTTTCGCGGGGATTCTCCTCTGTTTTGACTGGTGAACAGTACTGAATGAAAGTTTCCACATCATTGGTGAAAAATATTGGAAATGTATTTATAGCATATATATAGAATCCAGTTGTCGTAATAAATGAAAATTTGAACTTGATCATTTCTTTTATGCAATGTACAGTTCGAATCGAAAATAATATGAAATATATAAATATAAGTAAAAATTGGACACTTTTCGATGAGGACGGAGGGTTTCTGTAAAGAAGTGAAATTTGCGAAGTAGAAGACATGCATAACTCCCCTTTTTCTTTTATTTTCATGCGTGCAAAAAATACCGAAAAGTTCATATTTTGGCAAAGTTCGTTCACAGTAACATTTTTGATAATGAATGCAAAAAAAAATGAGAAAGAAACTGAAAACGGACAAAAACATTTTTGGGGGTCCCGCCGGGGTTGAAACCACAACCCTTGGGTCCATTGGGCATGGAAAACATACCTTTGCACAATCTTGAAAACATTCCATAAAAATCAAACCATGGATGTTGACAAAATTCTTTCACTTATACATGTAGGATCGAACCATGAGTACCTCATACATGTACCTACCAAGTTTCATAAAATCTTAAGAGTAGTTATGGAAATGAAGCAGAAAATGTATGAGAACCCTCCCCCTTCCTTTTCACATAAGAGAAGAAATTATACAAAATCAAAAAATAAAGATTTTAGTGTAAGATACATATCAAATCATTTAGTAACTTAAATATGATAAATTTGGTGTTAATGAGTGTGTACAATCATACACTTATTGCGTTATTGAAAGAGATAGTGCAAAAATGAGCATTTCTGACTAGGTCAAAAACACATGTTAAAATGACTTCGGAGTTGAACCAAAAATTGCAACACTTCTTGAGACATCGATCTCTCTAGATCATCCTTGATGCTTTCGGTGTGTCGATTCGAGCTTCCCTTCATAAGAAGTTTGTCAAAGGAGGGTACACCTTGACCTACTTTTGCCTGTGGTGGCACCACCTGTTGACGGATCCGGACGAAAAACAACAACACTTGTAAGGGACCGTTGGTACTATTTACCTGCCAAGTTTCATCAAAGTTCCTTCAGCCAATCTTTTAGAAGAAGTGGAAAATGTTATGACGGATGAACGGACGCCTGACGGCACGCTATGGCAATAGCTAACTTGAGCTTCGCTCAGGTGAGCAACAAAGATAAATCAAGCTTTAGCTTTGTAATTCATCTCATTATAACGTCCACAATGCACTCGACGGATATTATTATGAAAATGAAAATGTTGTCCTATATATGTATCTCTATGTATCTATATAGACTGTAAAATGAATTCCTTTTAAATCAGTAGTAAACAATACTTTTTTTCTGTTTGAAGTATATCTTTTATAGAAATCGTTATCTTCTTAGGTTTGTGTCAAGTTCTTTTGTGTAGCAAACTATATTTGAGTTTTAAATTTCCGTCGTGTTACGTAACATTACATTGATATTGCACGCTATGATCGCGTGTTATTGCAGCCTTGACATACGTGAAGTAAGAAATGTGATAAATATTTTCACTGAAGAAAATTGATTTACAATAAGAAAATGTAAGTATATATTTTGTCAATTCGACAAATCATGAAATACTATTTTTTCATAAAGGTTCTGTATACAATAAAAAAACCACTTTCTATTAAATTGAATTTTTTCTTGGTATGATGATTCCATTTAAATTAAGTGTTTTCGAAAAAGCTTTTTGTAAAGTAAATTCCTCGTAACCTTTTTTTTCACCTATAAAACTAAGTTCACCTTTAATAACATGACAACAACGATGAAAGTTTTTATTTAGACGCTGAAAATTGACATGGTAGATACATTTTAAAAAGATAAGGGAAGAATGGGATCTCCAACAATGGTTGCAAATCCACAGAACCAAAAGGACCTATGCAGGAATCATTTAGATTTATAAACTGTAAAAAATTTTTGCAAGAATATCTTTAACGAGTCTTATAAAATAAATATGAAAATATTTCTGAAACATCACTTCTTTAACCTGAAAGATGTTTCTCTTCATAGGACATGAAAAGTACGAGTTATTTCATGTCTTGATTTAGATTCATCTTAACAACATTATCAATGTCTGTCGTCTTACTCTGAAATACCATGCATTTACTGTCAGTCACTCCACATTGTTGGTATTCAACAACCCCTTAGTTACCTTTATTTAGACTACATTTAAATTCTCAACACGTGACACACTGTGTACTTCGCAATAGTTTGAAAGATAGTTCATAGACAAGCATCTATATCAAATCATTCAGTTTCAGTACTTCGGCGACAGTAAGTACCTTTTATAGAAGTTTAATATCTATTTGATTTTGATTTTAATCAAATATTTTGCAATTATTTTCTTGTTTTTTTTTTTTTTATTTTAACAGTGAAAAGTTCTTTCGGCTTAATGGGAAATCCCAGTTCGTTATCAATGGTATGCCACACCCTGGCTAAAACTTTGAATGCACTTTGTTTCCAAATAAAAACCCTCTTATTTGTCAAAAATCTTTTTTTTTCTTTCATTTATCATTTATAATAAAGGTGTAAGTACTTTCTTTTGATTGGAAATACCTTTCTCTCATATAGTTTGACACCGCTTAGTTTTGATTATTTTTTACGATATTCTAACTAGGAAGCATATACAACCTGTTTAAGCAAGAGATCCATGTTTGACATAAAGAAGCAATTATGTTATGTAATGGAAAATACTTATTGGGATTAACAGCTCGGCGCCAGACTTGAAATACTTATATATAATTATATTTAAATTAGTTCAAAACTAACGTATATTTCCCACAATACATAGCTCAGGCATAAATTCCTTCTTTGATTGTGCGCACGTAATTCAGGATAACCACACTTAGTCTATCTGTTACTTGCGTTGCAGATCGCCGTCATAAGTCGGCTCCAAATGCCCCATGGGCTCGTTGGTTTATGTGTGTTCTTTTGTGTTTCATGTTTCTATGGTGTGAGTTGGCATTCCTTGTCCCTTTTGCGTCTCTATCTTTGCATTTCTGTTATGTTTTTGCATTGGGTGATTTGGAGTTTTGATGTGAGTGTTGATGGAAATGCCCTCCTTTCTCTGATATGAACTTAAGGTCAATATCGCAATTTTGTACCACATATGTTCATTCTTCGTATTTCCTCTATTTTTGGATCGAGTGCATCAGTTGCTGATGGGACATTGATTTCGTTTATTCATACATTGTGCCTTGAACTGATTTATATTCGAATTGACCATCTGATATAATTTGATACTACCCTGTCAAGATATTTTGCTTTATCGACATTTAAGTAAGGACAAATCGATCTTTACAAATAGAGCTACCTATCTAAGACAACAGGCTTAATTTTATCTCTTAAAATTCTACCTTAATTGTCTTCTAAAATACGTTGCATACTTGATCTCTTTGTCAAAGTAAAGGTTTATATAGACCATTATACTTGAAAGACCAGTACTCATCCTCCTGCCCAATTGACTCTCAGCTTCCTAAAAAGTAATATACCTTCCATTTTCAGTATGGAAAAGGAAGGGAAGAACATTTGTATTGATATTGCATTTATAGGACGTGATATCTTCTTTAACTCATGAGTTGTCTTCATTCAGTATTTTTCAATTTTGTCGCATCGTTACACTTTACTAGAAGTGTCGTTCAAGCATTATCCGAATATCCAAGCCTATGCGTATTTATGTATTCAATAATATGCCGGTTTTCACCTCTTATACATGTATATACATGTAGTTTGAGTACGAAATGTGTCTTTCAAAATTATTGTATAAACAAGTATATCAATATTTCATATTAATCAATATTCAATTTGAAGACGTTTAACATTCATAACACTTGGTGAGTGTCACTGCTTGTGGACCAGGAGTCCCCGAGGGCACATGTAGCCAAGTTCGATCAATTTCGGTTGATCGTTTCTTCAACGCATTCTGAAATTTCTGTTATCAAAATTTCTTTAAATTTCTAAAACTTGGGTCCTGTAGCATCATATCCCACCCATCCTGCTACGTCTCTCGGTACGCTTTTTCGACATAGTAACTTTCTTCCTTTTTTGGCATATTACATTGTTTAGATTTGAGGATCACTGACGAGGGTTAAGTACCCGAAACGTGCGTGTCTAGTCTATGCTACCAATTTATCTGTTCTTAAATAATGCAATTCAATTTGAAGATGTTTAATATTTTATAGTATAGTGTATGGTGCTAACTTTGGATTCAAAACAATTTTGAAGAGCGTTAAAATGTACTGGTAAAATAAATACGCATATTCGCGCGCTTTGTTTGTTTTTATCAGTTTTCCTTTCTCCTTTTTTTTTCTGCATCGAACAAGATAACAATCGAGTTGATTTCTATGGTTGAAAGTATTTTCAGTTTATTGGGAAATTCCAGCTCGCTAATGGTTGGTCACGCCATGTCCTAATTTTGACCGCAAAATGAATAATGAATACAATTAAAGACCCGATTGAAACCCATGTCAAAAATCATTAATCAACTTGAGTATACCATTAAGTTGTAAGCACTGGTCTCATATAGTATGACGCTATACAGTGTATGTTCTTAACTTTGGCCGCATGAATGATTCTTATTATGGTGTTCTTACCAGAAAGCAAAAGCAAGAACCCAGCTCGCCACTTGACTTGAAATGTTTTTTTTTATTCGTACGCGTCATCTAATTTCACTTATTACTCTCAAACTAAAGGATATTTCTCTATTGAATTTGAAGACGTTTAAAATCACAAGACATATCTCAGTCCTTAGCTGATTCTCTAATATTGACTTAAGGTCAAGATTTTGCTTCTCATACATATTCATTCTTTGTATTTCCTGTATTTTGCTCGAGAATCATTCGCTGATGAGACATCGGGTTTTTTCTTATTTGCAAGTCGATTGTTCATTGCAATGAATCATATCTAAATTGATTATCTACTATGAACTTACGCTACCTTGTCTAGTTATTTAGCTATATCAACATTTAAGTAAGGATAAGTATATGTTTACAAATAGATGACCGTTTTGAAGTCGGCGCCGAATGCCCATTGTTCTCGTTGTCATTTGTGATTGATGTTTCTATGATGTTTTTTTTTGTGTTCTTTCCCCTTTTTGGTTTTAACATTGCGTGTTCTGCGTTTTGTTGTATGTGCTGCAACATAGTTGTTGTTTGAGATACCCTCTCTCGTTCAACCTTGAATTTATTTATTCATTGTATTGATGAAAAGTCTTCACATTTAGTTGTAAACGTTATCTCTCTTTCAGAATAAAGGGTTTATGAATGTTTAACGGAAATACTAATCATGGTCATACTGCCTGTACATCGTATCCAAGAAATGCAATATCAATTTAAATTTACTTCCCACCATTTAACATGAAAATCCTACTTACACTCAAATAAACCTTTCTGCCTCGGAAATAATAGATAATCACAAATCAGCTCTCGCTACCTTTGGCTTTAACAGAAACAATGTAGATTTAGATTTAACATACTTATATTGCATACCTTAAATGCATAAATATCCAAAACAATGTTTCATTGATGGTTCCTCAAAATGTTCAACCCAATCTGTATCGATCTTACTCGCCAAAGTTTTAACTGAAATCAAACCTGAACTTCAAAAATATTGTTCGATAGTATATTCTCGAAGCTGTATAAACCAAATGTAGATTTAAAAGAATTCAAAGAAAGTTTAAGAACATCTGAAATCCACTCTTTTCAATAATGTCTATTCGATCAAAGCTTTGGATTTTTCGACACTTTACACAACAAATCTAACATTCTAAACTGAAAGAAAGACTCGCAAAAATTATCAATAAATCAAAGCACTGAAGGTACTTAGTGCGAATAGCCAGAATATTTATCACTTATAATGTATGACAAAATATTGTGTTTTCAAAGTTATATTTGTTATGAACACATTCGTAAGTTTGTAGGCCAGTTTATGGGGTGCACACTAAAAGTGGTAGTCCGAGTCCGAGTCGGGAAAAGCCGAGTTGAGATTTTTAATTTCAAATTTTTGGGCAACGGAGGGATAGATTTTGATGAGATTTTCAGCAAATATCCATTTTATACATACAAATTGATGCATTTTATTTGATTGTAATATAACTGATTATTTTGTAAGAAATTAGCAATAAACGGATTTTTAGCACACTAAAAGTGGTAGTCCGAGTCCGAGTTGAAAAATCAAAATACGTAGATAATTCATGAATGGGTGGATGGATTTTGTTCAAACTTTCAGAATTTGTTAGAAAATGGTAATTGAAATGCTCGGAACAATTCTTTTTCCAAATTCATAGGTTTATTTTGTGTTTTTAGATATAATAAGTAGAAGCTGAGTCCGACTCAAAAACGAAAAGCCGAGTTGAGATTTTAAATGCAGATTTCTCGGCAACGAATGCATTCAGCTTGATAAAATTTTCAGGAAATATGTATTTATTGGATACAAATCGACTTGAATAATTGGATTTTTTAGATATTGATTATCTTACACGTAATCAGCCTGAAACCAAGTTTAATTTCATTGAAACCGTTTTAATGAAAACCTAATGGAAAAAAAAGAAATGTCAAATCACTTGAAATGGTCCTTAATCCAACAAAGATTCATGAATGAACTAAGGCCTATAGAAATTTAAACAAACAAACACCCCCCCCCCCCCCCAAAAAAAAAAAAGACCCCCCGGATTTTATACAAAATTGTTCAATGAGCATCATGCGTGAATTCTGTCAAGCAAAGACTGATTCCAATATCTAAAAAAATCTATCTGTGGAAAGAGGGGGGGGGGGGGTTGTCTGATTTTCTAAAGCTTCTAAAACTTTGGGATTAATTATTATTAAATAATTCCAGACATATAGATAGCTATTTCCTCCTATGAGTATGAAATATGAGTAAGTAAACATCAAAAGCAATGGAGGGGGGTTTCTACACTAATGTACAACTTTGGAATTATTATTCGTTCTTATTAAACATGAGTACGCATGCGTAACTTGAAACACTTAGTATTGCTTTAAGTATTCCATCGGCAGCCCAGTACACCCACAGCAGACTTTTAAATAAATTGGTGGAGAAGAATGGCTGAAGGGGAGGAAAGGAGGCCATTCAAATATAAATGACAACTATTATAAATATTGTCATTTATATTCATAGGTGAATATCTGTTTATGCTGATTATCTAATAGTAATATAATCATTTAAAAATCAGATAGATACATAGATTTATTTGTATAAGATAAATATTTCCTGAGATTTTCATCAAAATCTATGTACTCATTACAGAGAAATTCGAATCTGAAATCTCAGCACGGACTCGGATTTTCGTTTTTACTGGGACTCGGCTTTTGCTTATTTTTTTTCAAAACCAAGAATATCGTAAATAATCTAGGAAAAGGATGTGTCTGATCATTCTTATTTGAATTTCCAACAAATTCTGAAACTTTGGGAAAAAAATCATTCATCCATCATGTCCATGCATGGATAATAGTATCTGATATTTTGTATTTCTCAACTTGGACTGGAACTACCACTCGGTTTATAGATAAATTCTTCCGAGATAAGCACATATTTCAAAATCAAATGTTATACATCGATATGCATGTAAACAATGGATATTTCCTGAATTTTTCATCAAAATCTATCGACCCGATGCCGAGATATCTGAATTTAAAATCTCAACTCGGCTTTTTGTCTTTGACTCGGCTTTTACTTATTTTACTTCTAGAACAAAATATTGTCCATAGACCTGGAAAAATGAGGTTTTTTAGCATTTCAATATCCATTTCTAACAAATTCTGAAAGTTTGAACAAAATCCATTCGTCCGTTCATGAATTATCTACGTTTTCTCAACTCGGACTCGGACTACCACTTTTAGTGTGGTAAAAATCGGTATAAAGCTAATTTCTTCCAAGATATACAATTGTTTCAACATCTGATAACATACATCGATTTGTATGTATAAAATGGATATTTGCTGAAAATGTCATCAAAATCTATCAATCCGTTGCCGAGAAATCTAAAATTAAAAATCTCAACTCGGCTTTTCCCGACTCGGACTCGGACTCGGACTTTTAGTGTGCACCTGTTTATGGAACTGATACACAAATCCATAATGTTGTCGTAATGAATTGAAAGTTGATGTCTGACATTGAACACGGAAATTAAATAACATCAGAAAATCATTTTTTTACATTAAATCTACCCCCCCCCCCCCAAAAAAATTCAACAATCCAATATGACTATCGATTGATGATACCATATAATAGGAAAGAAGAAAAATCTTATATTCTAATTTGATCCCCACTCTCTCTCTCTTTAATCTTTCATGTTCAATTTTAGGTGTATGCTATTTGAATTAAAGAAGTTCCTGACTATAATCTCAACAGCACTCACAATAGAGTACAAAATAAAGTATCGACGGACCCCTAGCAAGCTAGAGGTCTGACCAGGTGCCCGGGAGCAGTAAACATCCCCTGTTGACTAGCCGCACCCGCCGTCTTTGTTTAAGCACGAAAATGAAAACAATATATAAACTTCATGCACTGTCTGACGTTATGTCAGACAGTGCATGAAGTTTATAAAAAAAAAAAATTCAACAATCCAATATGACTATCGATTGATGATACCATATAATAGGAAAGAAGAAAAATCTTATATTCTAATTTGATCCCCACTCTCTCTCTCTTTAATCTTTCATGTTCAATTTTAGGTGTATGCTATTTGAATTAAAGAAGTTCCTGACTATAATCTCAACAGCACTCACAATAGAGTACAAAATAAAGTATCGACGGACCCCTAGCAAGCTAGAAGTGGGACCAGGTGCCCGGGAGCAGTAAGCATCCCCTGTTGACTAGCCGCACCCGCCGTCTTTGTTTAAGCACGAAAATGAAAACAATATATAAACTTCATGCACTGTCTGACGTTATGTCAGACAGTGCATGAAGTTTATAGAAAAAAAATCAACAATCCAATATGACTATCGATTGATGATACCATATAATAGGAAAGAAGAAAAATCTTATATTCTAATTTGATCCCCACTCTCTCTCTCTCTTTAACCTTTCATGTTCAATTTTAGGTGTATGCTATTTGAATTAAAGAAGTTCCTGACTATAATCTCAACAGCACTCACAATAGAGTACAAAATAAAGTATCGACGGACCCCTAGCAAGCTAGAGGTGGGACCAGGTGCCCGGGAGGAGTAAGCATCCCCTGTTGACTAGCCGCACTTACCGTCGATGTTTAAGCACGAAAATGAAAACAATATATAAACTTCATGCACTGTCTGACGTTATGTCTACATGTATATAGAAAGTGCTATAGCGACAATGTCAGGGAAATATATTCAAAACACTTACTGTCAAACACTTACTGTCAAAATTTGAAGGTAAATTTACTTCTTTTTTTAGTATATAAAAACATGATACATCCTAAACGGGAATGTTTTGATCTTTTAATTTACATGATTATTGATATCATCTTTCATGATGGAAGTTCCTAATTTTTCCGTATACAGATTTCATTTTGTGAAGCAGTACACAATAATCCTACTTGAAGTTAGTTTTACTCTTAATATCTTTATCGATAGCACCGTTTCATTCGTTTCATTTATGTATTGTCCACTAAAACGGGTAATGGAAAGGGGTTTCCAACACACAGCCTGCGTTCATACAAGTACATACAGATGCAATTTTTTCATTGGCCATGCATCTACATAACACGACAGCTATATTCATATATATAATTCATTGATTCGGACAGTGATCAGACTTTATACCGATCATGACGCTGAAGCAGGCCCAAGGTACATGTAAACAGAGTAATATCGTTTATGCATACTCAGTAGACGGGACACCCCTGAGTGAAGAAATCAGGCAATCGCTACGTGCTATTCGCACAAAAAAAAACACAGAGACAAATAATTCAGCATCAGCAACATAATGTTGTCCTACGACACTGATGGCCACATGAACACCTCACTCTATGACAAACGTAACGACTTCATTTTCAATATCACAAAACCTGCTTATGGCGTGTTCATATCTCAGTTGATACGCTATGCCAGAGCAAGTACCAACTATACAGATTTTGTCTTGTGATATGTTTGTGACCGACTAACATCGTCACTGAGGAAGTTCTGCGGTCGATATGAAGAACTCGTCATACATTATGATGTCCCACTCTCCAGAAAGCGGTTGATATTCTGTCTAAGACCATTTGAACTATTCAACCACCGAATATACTTGTATCTTCCGAAATGGAAGTAACGGTATGGATGTGACAATTCTACCGATTTGAAGTGACGGATGTTGTATTCAAGCAGGAGATGATAACTCTTCCTGGCCACCTGACCTCACTCCCATATTTAGTGTTTGCTTCTTTTCATATGGTGGACCGGAGAATTTTCTTTGTTGGCTTTGGTTCTTGTTTTATTCTGATTTTGTATGCCTGCGGTTTGTGATTATCTGATTTGTCGATTTTATACTACCGGTATGTATTGGGATATGGTCATCATCCATATTTGCCATGCGGAGAATTGAATGTATACGACTTCTTCGGAAGTAGGTCTTCATTCAATTATTATACTAGGAGGACAATTAATATACACGATTTCTGTTCACGTTGCTGTCAGAAAATGAACAGTTTCAAACCCACAATGCTGTATAATTCTGGAGATGAACCTGATAAAAATCATTTGTAACAAACAGAACCAATATTTTTATTTTTATTCTTTTTTCTGTAAAAAATGACAATTTTTAAAAGAAAATTGCAATTGTGCTGATAAAAAAGCTTGCTGTATACATTTTAAAAACCACAATTCATAATTTTGAATTATCTGACGCAAACCATTACGAATCTTTCAAGTTCAGAACAGAAAATAATCAGGATGAAATTATTAAGGATTTAGAATGTTAAACGTCATTAAATTCAATATCATCATTTAAAACCTGATAAATTTACAACATGGACAAGACATGCACCCTCTTCAGTGATCCTTAGTCTTAACAATGTAATATGGGCAAAAAGTATGAAAATTATAATGTCCAAATATGTACCAAAAGACGTAGCAGAATGGTTGGAATATGATGCTACAGGACCCACGTTTTAGAAATTTCAAGAAATTTTGTAACAGAAAATGTCAAATGCGTTGAAGAGACAGACGATCAACCAAAGTTGATCGAACTTGGCTACATGTGCCCTCGGGGACTCTTGGTCCACCAGCAGTGACACTCATCAAGTAGTTCAAATGTTAAACGTCTTTAAATAATGATAGACTAATTAGATTGATTAGATTGATTTATTTTTGTGTGTAAAAATATAACGTTCAGGTTAGTTTTCTTTTTTTTTCTCATTTGAAAAATATAATTCATACTGATTTCATTTCTTCAGTAGCTGTAATAATGATACATTTAAGAAAATAACTACCTAGCTGTGGTAAGCCGAGTCGCATGAACCAATCAATTCATCAGCCGCGAAGCGATGTAATCATTTCATTGGTTCATGCGACGAGTGGTATCATACTGGACAACAACTTATGGCTAGCTAGTTGTTATTTCTATTCTAACACTCTTCTGCTTACGACAATGGGCGGTGACTAACGGACAGGAAGTTGGAGATTTTACATCAGACGACTTCTATCGTACATATAGGGAGAAGATATCAAAAGTAATATTAGAATTAATTTATTATTTTCTCATTTTATATTTGTAATATTCAAAACCCTGTCACAAGCTTTGTATATCTATGGTCTAAACTTCTGTACACCATACACAAACTCCAAAGTCTAATATGAAATCGTTAAAGCTGCCAAGAAACATTGTTAATTATCGAATGAAAATTAATAACTCATTGTCCCCATTATTTTCCAATTTTGTAAATACTACTTCTGCTTCGATTTGTTTGAATTTTTTTATTGGTTTCTTTGTTTGTTTATTTTTGGTTGGTTTTTTTCTTGGGGGGTTGTTTTGTTTTGTTTTGGATTTTGTTGCTGTTTAATCGTGATTACACTCTTTATTTTAAAATGTAAAACTATTGCACTAGGAAACTAAGCAATATAAACCACATAACGTATTAAAGACAAGGACAATATAACTCTGTTTCAAAGGCTCTCTCTCTCTCTTTAAAACAGGGAACTATTCATCAGCTGTTAACGTGGAAAAGTTCAAATTGGGACAAAATATCACACTTCCCCACACGAAAATTCTTGCAAATACAAGGGAGTTTTTATCGCAAATATAACCCCTAGCGTAACGTCTTGATGTTTTAATTGCGTTATAACCACGTTTCCAGGATATGTCCCATTATAAACCAGATACTTGTATATTTACTTAAAGAAAGGATCCATTTTGCATTAAAAAAATCGAATTGAATCAGCTTTTTCGACGTATCCTTTCATCCTTGTTTGCAACAGCTCAGGAAATTGCACTAACGGCAACCAGAAAGTATTTGTGGGTATGTTAGAGATTGTACTGTGAGTTTGGGACTTCGTATTAAACAGTAGATTTTTTTCTAAGTATGAACAAGAACAAATAATAATTCAGCCTGCTTTGGTAGCCAAAATATCTTGTAGAACTCATGTATTGATACAACTCGCTGGTATAGGAATAAAACAGATGTCATGCGACATTCGGCTTTCATGACAATGTTGTCTGATGTCTGCCATTTCAAAAAATTCTAATGATCAGTATGTTCTATGACATTCAAACTGTCTATAGTTAAATAGATAACAAGAGTATTATAAAACCATGAAATTTAAAATCGTTGGGGTGAAACATGTTTTCAACCATTTGTATGTAAAGTTTGCTGTTTGAAATGAGTAAATAAACTAAACTGCATTCTGTAACGAAAAAGGCTTGCTCCAAAAAATCGCATTGAAAAAAGAATGATTCAACAAAATTTTTAACGAATTTAAAAATAGCGATTTTATATTTTTTTTAAACAAAACTAATCCATTTTTGTGAAAGAATCAGAGAGATGTGGCCTAACAGAATTTGAAGACGTTTAACATACTTATTAGAGAATACAGTTAAAAACTTAGCACTTCTGACAAGTCCGAAAAGATAGCAAAAACGCGTGAAAATATTGTTTTGAAGTGAAAATAATTGCAAAATCTCAATCATCCTCTTTAGGATTATGGCGGCATCTTTGTTAGTATAAACGCCATTTTCTGTTAAGTATGTGAGAGGTCAGGGTCAGCGTAATATTGGTATCTATGGAAATATCTTGTCACAAGGAATACACATGTAAAATATGAAAGCCCTATCACTAACCAATCAAAAGTTATGCGCAATGTTTAAGTTTTTGAAAAGTACGTCAAAGGTCAAGGTTATGGTCACGAGGTCAAAATTTTGGTATCAATGGAAAGGTATTGTCACAAGGAATACACAAAACCAAGTAAGTATAAAATAATAAGTGACATTAGAAATGTAAATTTTAGTTCAGATCTCTCTGTTCTTATAGAGACAATAAATCTATATTCAATAATAAAATTTGAACTATTTCACCAAATAACTTTGATTTATATCCAAGGATAGCCCATTTAAGCTTTTACAAAGCTTATTTCCAAAGACACTCACTAGGACTTTTACAATATTTTTTTTTGAAGATGAATTAAAATGGAATATTTTCATACACTTGAATCTTTAAGACTTGACTTACCACTGCAATAACTTTTTCCCTTGCAACCCCCTCCAAATCAAATTTTCTGACTATTAATGCAAACAACTCATACCCCCCCCCCCCGCATTTGCAGAGATATCTTTGTGTAGTGGTTCCGGTAGTAGCAGGTACCAATAGTTCAGTACAAGTTCTAAGACTGGGTTCGATTCCCCGAGTCCGTCTCCTGCGAACTACTTCATTGGCGACGAGGTGAACGGGCCAGCTCGATCTGCAGGAGAGGTCGCAGAACCCTGCCAGGGGTTGGAGAGTGGCCACACAGCGGGGTACATCCACGGCCCTCAACGGAAAAGGGGGAAGGATGTAGTGGTTCCGGTAGCTCGATCTGCAGGAGAGGTCGCAGAACCCTGCCAGGGGTTGGAGAGTGGCCACACAGCGGGGTACATCCACGGCCCTCAACGGAAAAGGGGGAAGGATGTAGTGGTTCCGGTAGTAGCAGGTACCAATAGTTCAGTACAAGTTCTAAGACTGAGCTATTGGGATGTCCCTTTAGCTCACTCGTCAACGAGTCTATCAACCGGACGGCCGGGGTTCGATTCCCCTAGTCCGTCTCCTGCGAACTACTTCATTTGTATGCAATAGTCGCTCAGAGCGAAATATTACTTATAGTCCTAATATTGAATTTCTATGGGATATTTAACCAAATCAGCATGCAGCAAGTAACATGTCACACTACGTATATGAATACATAGCCATAGGCCTAGATCCAACTCGAAAACATGTTTATACATCAAAATAATTTAAACCTAGGAATTGATTACTTCAAGAACTATACCATCATGTATTTGTTTTAACATAACCGGTGTTACTAATCTAATTTATGTGAAAAATCGCTGACTTACCTTCACGGCGCTTCGTTGTTTCGGTACGTATATTGAAAGTGAAAGTACTTTCTATGCCTCCCGGTGGGGGCGCTGCGGACACGTGAACATATTGTGCTATTTTTAGAGTCGGCGATCCCTCTTGATATACGTCGAAGGTGTAACTACAGTTTATCATTTTAGCAGGGAATCCCTTCCCTTTTGACTGGTGAACCGGGCTGAATAAAAGGTGTCACCTCATTGGACATAACTATTGAAAATTTAAAAATAGCACATAAAATCAATGTATGATTCCCTCCTGTCTGTAGAAATTGAGTTTTGAACATGATTTTGCCTTATATGTAATCAATAGATCGATTTGAAAATATATAAGAATTAGCAAATTTTCAATTCGGAAGGAGGGGTCATTAAACAAGTGAATTTTGCAGAAAAGGTATGCATGACCCCCTTTTTTCTTTCGTTTTTATACGTGCCAAAGATGACCTAGGCCAAAAATATTCCTTAAAAATCTAAAAGTGGATATCTTGACAAAATTCTTTCACTTGTAGGGTACCATGAGTACCTCATACCTACCAAGTTTCATGACAATCTAAGAAAAAAAGGAAGTTAGATATGATAAATATGCAGTAAATGAGTGTGTAAAATCATACACTTATTGAGTTATTTAAAGAAATAGTGCAAAAATTAGCATTTCTGACTAAGTCCGAAGAGACGTCAAAAGAGCGTCAAAAATTTGAGTTCGGAGTGGAACCAAAAATAACAACACTTCTTAAGACATCTCTCTAGATCATCCTGATGCTTTCGGTTTGTCGATACGTGCTTCCGTTCTGAAGAAGAAGTTTGTCAAAGGAGGGTACCCCCCGTGACCTACTTTTGCCTGTGGTGGCGCCACCTGTTGAGGGATCCGGACGAAAAACAACAACACTTGTAGGGGACCATTAGTACTTTATACCTACCAAGTTTCATCAAAATCCCTTTAGCCATTCTTGAGAAGAAGTCGAAAATGTGAAAAGTTTACGACAGACAGACGACAGACGACACACGACAGACGACGGACGACGGACGCCGGACGGATCGCTATGACAATAGCTCACTAGAGCCTTTGGCTCAGGTGAGCTAAAAAGAAATTGAAGAGAAAATTGAAAGGGGAAAATTAAACATCATAAAGTATCAACCTCCAAAACGCGAATGTCTTATCCAAACAATAAAAAGGCGCAAAAAAATTGATATAACATTTGAACCTTCAAGGACAATTTTAGAGGTTATAAGAGAATCAGTCGGGAAAATTAAGTTCAAAGAAATTGAAAGAGAAGAAATGGACGGATTCACAATGTTGAGATCCGTACATGTGCAAAAATTGCATTACTTTCATAGTTTGATAGATGTTACATCTTTGACCACAGCAGGTAACAACATGGTCTGGGTTATGGATTATAGTAGCCAAACGATGTACCTGTATAACGATAAGGGCGCGGTAGTGAGGAATGTGACAGTGAGAGATCTTGTTGCCATCAATGACATGGCCATCACACAGTCAGGGGAGATGATAGTTACATGTAGGGACAGGACAATAAGGCGTGTGTCAGCGTGTGGTAACATATCTATATTGAGACGCACGGGGCAGTTTGCATGTAAGGGTGTGCGTATGACTGAAAAACAAGAGCATGTCGTGTGTATGAGTGACCAGAATGATAAGAATCATGTGGCTGTGTACTCACCTGATGGACGTAGTAAGCTACGTGAGATACGGGGTAGGGACGGTCAGGGGAAACACCTTATTACTGATCCTTACCGTGTGGTCCAGAATGGTCAGGATCTGTGTGTTCTGAATAGGGAAAGTAATGTGATATGTGTGGATGAAAGAGATAATGTGAGATGGGTATATGACGGTAAGCAGGCTAATCTTGGGAGTTCATTTGGTCCACTGGGTATATGTAAAGATCAGTACAAGAACCTGTTGATCACTGATTATAACAACCACTGTGTACATTACATAGATAGGGAGGGTGGGCTGATACAAGTGATACTGACTGAGGAACAAACAGGATTACGGTATCACTGGGGGATCTGTGTAGATGATGTTACTGGGAATGTCTGGGTCGGGAATGCCAGTAAAGACATTGTTATTGCAAAATATTTGGAATGAAGTAGACGGAAAATAAACCGAGAATGTATAGGCGATATGATACGGTTTGAGTAGTGAGAGAATGACAAGTAATCTTATATGATAAAGATGACAATATTGAGTGTATGGATTATAAAGACATTTAGTTGATACAGATGACACGTAGCATAGAACTATAAAAATGATAAAAAAATCACTTGCGAAGGGTTTATCAAAATGATTAATTGCGACGGTGCTGCATGAAATGAGTAGACGCTGACTCTCTCCGATCACCTGGTCCAAGTTTGGAATGTTATTCATTTCCGATGTTCGCAGCCGTTCGAATAGAAGTTCTAACGATTTTTAATAAGGCGTGTCTCTTCGACTTTGAGATTGTATAACTGTACTTCTTTGATGTTTAATTGAATGGATTTATTAAATGAATTCAACAGAAAAGAAGTTATCAAGCTCAAAAATATAATTGCATTAATCAGATTTATTTTTCAAAGTTGATATCTCCCGAATCTGAATGATTTTCGATACAAATATTGTCGTCTTTCAAATGATATCTTCTATTGGATTTTTTCGTCGAAAAATATATCGTCCTGCTGAAATAAATTCTAACATTCAAAATAACATATGAGATAAGAGAAGAAAAAATCAGATGAATGTTTCTGTTTGTGAAGAATTTGCTTCAGGATCCAAATGGAAAATTTCCACTAATGTAGAGATAATTAGTCCTTGAAAAAGAGGCATGTTCGATGTATATATATTGAAATGCAACATAATGTAATGGGGAAAAACCTATTTAATCTATTGCTTTTATCCATGATCATTTGATAATCTGGTTTCTAGATATTTGTAACCGCTGTAATATTAAATGATCTTATTAAACACCCTGTTGTTTTCGAAATATCGGACACAAATTTAACTGTTACATCACAGGATTGTAGATGTGTGGGCTTGTACACGTAGAAAAAGATCTCCAACAAGAACATGTTAGAGAAACTATAGGAAACAGACTTGAACAACAGCTTAAAAACTACAATAAATGAAAATTTTCTTAGATAGCATAAGACCACTAAAAATCCATTAGCAAAGTGTCACTTGATGAAAGGATGAGATCTCTAACAAGACCCGGTAGCAGCACCTACATTTGGAAGGAACATTTACCTGAATATCACACATTCATGAATTTAGACTGTTAAGGATGTATACCAATTCAGAGTGAATAGGAACAACAAATTGTTTAATTGTGAATAAACTTATTGTAAAGCCACAAATTATCATATTTCAAATACTGAGATAGCACAACAGATCAATATATTTCTTCCTTTATCAATCAAATTCTACAGGAAACACTCTACACATTTTGAAGATAGAAATCATTCGACAAGAGGAAACAAAATAGATGATAAATAATAAAGAAAATAAAAAAAAATGTATAAAAGAAGTACATTATATATACAGATTACCATGACACAATATGTCAAGATGGTCAAGATCAACAGTCAGGAACTTCATTTACTTTATAAGCGGAGACATAAACGCATAAACAAAGCCCTGCATATAAAACTAGACATCCAGCAAGCAAGACGGCGGTACACTGATCTCTGTGAAACACACATGCATCAAACGGCGTAAACTTGATCATTGTCGAACACATACGTCTGCGCTTAATTGAGCACTGAGGAATGCACCAAATGAGACGGCCTTAGATTGATCAGTTTGGAACAGAAACACATGAGATGGCGTTACATTGATCACTTATAATTGGAGGACACACGCAGGACACTCCAATAAGACGGCGTAACGTTGATCACTATGGAACACATACACACATGAGATGGCGTTAAATTGATAACCAAAGAAGCGCACACATGTATAAGACATGCCTTGTTATATTTATCAATATAATAAACGTTACGTTGGTCACTGCAGAACCCACACGCCTCAGATGATGTTACATTGAAAACTATGGAACACACACACACCAGACGGCGTGACATTGATCACTATGGATCACAAATAATAATATAGCGTTACATAAATCACTCTGGTATACATTTGCATTTGCATTTGAAGGTGTTACATTAATCAATGTGGAATACACATACAAATGAGTTGGCGTTATATTGATCACATTGGAGCACACATGCATTAGACGGCGTTTATTTATCACTGTTTTGCACATACACACGAGACGGCGTTACATCGATAACTGTGGAGCACACACACTTGAGACGGTGTTACGTTAATCACTCTGGAGCACACATGCATTGGACGGCGTTAAATTGATAAATGTTGAACACACACACACACACACACCCTTACTGTCAGCATCTTTCAAAATTCGTACCTATACATGCAACAGAGTATACTTTGAGTATTGCACTAATTGCCTTTTTCAGTGACATAATTAACAAAATCAATGATCGAAGACAGACAGCATATTTATTGAAATTGTGTCCGAATCATCCACCTTTTATACCATTGATATGATCCTACTGTCATCACACGGATACTCGTCATGGTACTTGACCAATCCACAGCATTGTGCCAGTGTATTCTTAAGCTTAGCATTCTGACTCACAGTGACGACGGGACTTCATGACGGCCCTGTCAATACCTCTATAGAGAACACAGGACCCTGACCACTTGGCCTCTCTAAATGTCGGACGGACTCCTCTGATGATAATATGCAGAAGATCGCTATATTCGGTAGAGCACGGACTGTATTTCGCACGCCTCCCTTCTTATATCAATTTATATATATCCATCTATGCTGATTGAGCCTCTTTGTTTTGCAGTTTGTGTGGTCATATTAATGTGAGAAAGTTATTTGAAACTACAATTGTGCATTCTTCGAGAACGTTGGGTAACAAGTAAAGTGAGAGAATTGTTTGCACGTAATCCGGTTAACCATGTTATTTGCTTCTGGTGTGGCAGTTGGCCGTCCTAAGTCATATAACGTATGTCTCTGTCGCGCATCATACTGTGCTTTTCTACTCAGTGTTTTTGCATATGGTGTTTGATTGCTTTGCGGTGGGTGCTGCAACTGAGTCTTGTTGGAGATCCCCTCCTTTCTTTGACTTATATTTCAAAATCAATAGGATCCCTCTCCTCCTGAAAGTAAAGTATGTACAAAAATTCAGGATACCTGCCCTTTAATTAGGATCCATTCTAATACAAACACCGGTGACACCGAAATCAATATTTTTTTTTCACTCTTGATAAGAGACAGTTCTAAAGTATATTCAAATGGGTGGAAATGTTCTCGAGTTATCATCTAGAATGCAACATTGACAGCGACCTTTTACCCCCAAATCAAAAGGCTTCCTCCCCTCTTGAAGGCTAAGCACATTTCCAAATTTGCTTTGGACAATTGGAGGGGTTCTTGAGATATCATCCGGAAATCATTACTAGTATTTTAAGTGTATCATGTATTTTCATAATACAAATGTGACTGCACAAACCTTAAATTGATAGGCGCTATCCCCTATTTACGAGCATTTTAGATTTGTTTTTGATTTGTGAAAGGTTCATTCACTCATCATATGGAAATTATTGTTCTCTATTTTTACCAACAGTGACCTTTATCTTGAACCTATGAACTTCAAGATAAATAGGCTTCTCCCCTCCTGATATGTAAGCATATAGAGAATGACTGTTTTAATTTGTGTTTTGTTACGGGTATGCAACACATAATATGTATTTACCGTACATGTAATGTGCAATTTAATGCGACAAATGCACTTGCTGTGTGTTGCAAGATATTTCATTTTATTATTTCAATGCAATGTTGAACACAAAATCTGCAACAGATGAGAAGAATGGCTGAAGACAAACTGAGTGTTCCTCTGGGATCAGAATTGCAAAATAATGATATCCTTTATTGTAAAACATACCCAAATATACGGAATTTCCGCTTAGGCACATGCATTCAACTTTCAGATTAATTGGCATATTTTGACTAGATTTGAATAGACAAACAAGTTTTCATCTACATTTGTGCTGAAGATTTTCTGGATGTAGTCAAACAACAAAATCTCATTGTTTAGATTGAGGTTAAGTACCCAAAAAGTGCATGTCTGGTCCATGCTGTTAATTTATCTGTTCTTAAATGATGCTATTGAATTTGAAGACGTTTAACATCAGCACCTCAGGTCATCAAACCATTCTTATACAATATGTATCTTTCCATACACATTCAAACCCTATCTTTTTTTCTACAGAAGAAGGGAAGACTACGAGAAATAAATAAATGATTTCAGTCCTATATTAATCCTTGATTGCTCCGTATCTTTGTCTTATTATGCCCCAAACGTTCTTATGCAGTATATGTTTATCTCTAGTAAATGCAGTTTCAATCCTTGTCAAAACGATGCGCTTTTGTTTAAATGTCCCATGCTTTATTTGATATCTGCAGGCTCGAACAATGAAATTTGTCAATAGTAGTAAGTGCCTGTGCATGACAATTGAATGCTGAAATATAATCAATTTTTATATATAACACATAATTTGGTGCCATTATGATTTTGAAATTACCGAGGACCATTTGTATCGCAAAGTTTATATTTGTTTAGATCTTTCATAAAACGACTATTTTTTATATCTGTGAGTTGAAACACATTTCTACATGAAGTGTTTCTCTTAACAAGTGTTAAGAGCTACCAAATTCTTTTATCAAACAAGAACTGGTTTAGGTTGACGTCATTCAGTGTAAAAGAATATTATATTCGTATTGCATGCTGAGATTACGAGGTGTTGCTACCATGGAGTTTTTAAGGACAAAATATGAATAAATATTTCAGAGACGCAACTGTTTCCTCATGAAAATATACCCGACCTAAAAAGAACCGCATTTCATATTATACAGTGATTTGTTCTGTTTTTTTAATTGATCATACATATTTAGTCTCTCGGCACCTAAGCTATTCAAATCTTATATCCAAAACTTTTTCACGAGGTTGTTTTATGAAGCCTTTAATACAAACTCAAACCTATTCACTTTTCTCTACAAAGGTAGGACAGATCAAAAGGAATAGTCGATTCATTTCATGGCTACATTAATCAATAATTTTAAAAGCTCCGGACCTTTGCCCAGTAAGGCCCGAATATGTCCTATTCCAGTATAACTTTATCTTTTAATTAGTGCATAAAGAGTCAATCAAAAATGCCTATGTTTAAAATCCCATGGTCTACTTAAAAACTGTAGAAATGCACATAAAGGCTCGTCTGAAGATTTGTCAATATAAGTAAGGCTCTGTGCGTGACATTGAATGAATAGAGAAATTGAATGAAAATGCTGAAATATGATGCATGTTTATACATAATACATTAAGTTCTATTACGATTTTGAAATCGACGAATATTTGTATTGAGAAGTTTAGATTTTATCAGATCCTTCATAAAATGTGCTACGTAATTCTTTTATTAAACAAGAACTGTTTTAGGTTGATATCTTCTATTTGTAAAATGATATGATATTGGTATTGCATGCTAAGATCACGTTGTATTGCTACCATGGCAGACTTATAGGACGAAATGTACACAGTTTTATCAGTACAAAACTGCATGCCTCCGTGTAAAAGTATGTAAGTACTTTTTATACAATAATTAAATACTATTTTAATAAACAAAATATTGCAATAAATGAAATAAAACCTTATTTCTAAATAAGAATCTATTATTTTGCTATTTCTACTCTTGTCATTTTATCTCATTGGAATTAAAGCAAGTTAGTATCAACCATCCCTCCAGTGATATTTCTTTCATATAATATGCAAAGATTAAACATTTAATGTGCACATTTAAATTCAAAGCATAAAAGCAGGCGGCACTACTGAAATACATAGGACTGTGTCAGAAATCTCTTCGGCATCTAGTAAGTACCACTGATGAGAATGTACTATCTAGTGCATTAAAATTCGTTTAAATTTTTTTCAAGGACATAAAGGATTGGAACACTTTTGTATTTTCATATGCAGTCAAATTAGCTTACCATTTCCTTTTCAATCATATTTCATTAGATCATATAACAGCCATATTTGAAAATATTTAAACTTAAGGTCGTTCGGTACAGGCATCATATGGAAGTTACGTTTTCCGGAAAACGAGTACATTTGGATACGACATACATATTCTAAAAGCTAACTTTAAATGTTTTATCTTGGGCTAATTATACACATTTATGAAGTTGGTTTCCCTGAGTAATAACGTCACAAAGTAGGTATAGAACGCTACCTACATGGCATATTTTTGCGCCGTTTGTATGCGCTAAACTGCATAATAACGTCAAATTAGACACTATATGCAACGAATGTTGACAAAATGCCCTGAATTGGATTTCTGAGTGATAAATCTCTTTAATTGTGAGTTTATAAGAATATTATTTGTAATGTGTAAAGTAAACGATGCAATTCATATTTTAACGGGTTTTTTTTCTATTCTTGATCTTTGATTTTTATATACTTTTCACAAATTTTTAAAATCTAGTCGACATTTCTCTTTTCAAGGATTAACATCCTATGCACTAGATGTACTCTTCATGTTGATATAATAAAAATATCAAGAACATCCCCTAGTTTTTCCGCTGTTCTCACATCTATTTGCGTCGATCCTTCTATAAACGTTAACGAAAATTAGACATTGATCTTGCCGTTGTTATAATAAAGATACACAACGCAATTGTACATTTGGCAATATAATTTTCTTAAAATCATGTCATCTAAAGAAAATAATACATTGATTATGAAAATATATGAATTATAAGCATACACCCACAACATACTTACAATAACATGGATATTCTGTATGCTTTTGCTTGTTATTCTCCTTTATTTTGTAACAATATGGTTAGAAAAAATAAATAAAACGACTATTCTTTATATCTGTGAGTTGAAACGTTTTTCTACATGAAGTGTTTCCCTTAACAAGTTTTATGTGCTACCAAATTCTTTTATTAAACAAGAACTGTTTTAGGTTGACGTCATTCGGTGTAAAACAATATTATATTCGTATTGCATGCTGAGATTACGTGGTGTTGCTACCATGGAGTATTCAAGAACAAAATATGAACAATTATTTCAGAGACACAACTGTTTCCTTATGAAAATATACCCGACCAATAAAGAACCGCACATTACACTATATTGTGATTTGTTGTTTTTTTTTTAATTGATCATACGTATTTAGTCAGACAGCACTCGAATACACGTTTCGATCATTTTTTCGCAACATATCACAATGGTAGTGCTTGATAAAGCGCGTTGTTTCTAGCTCCTGTTTTATGGTCACAGGTTTGGTATCCTTCTGAAAGTTTGTTCTTTGACCACTTTTAGTAAATTTTCAGTAGAAATATAGATGAATTCTGGTTTCTCTGTTCAAATGTAGTCAAAATATGCCAATTAATCTGAAAACTAAACAAATTAGTAGAAAATTCTGTATATTGGGGCATGCTTGACAATAAAGAATATCAAAATTTTGCAAGTATCATCCCAGAGTAACACTAATTTTGCCATTAACATTCATCTGTTGCCGATTTATCTTTAACCTCGCATTGAAAAAATCAAATGAAATACCAGAAAAGCTTAAGACTAACGTTCAAGATCATTAAAAATGCCGGTAAAATGACCTGTCAAAATCGAAGTATTGTTTCGGAAAATTGTGCTTGCAAAAAAATCTAGCTGTAGTAGGGTTTTTTTTTTCTTATTGTAAAAAGAGTTGATCTTTGGGTTGTTTTTTTTCTCAAATTAAGATTTTCTGTTTTATGACGTCATTTGAAATACTGAAATGAATTTGTATTCAGGGAATTTTTTTTTTATCATTTTTGAAAAAAACAAATCGCAATGTCTAATATATCAATTTGGATAGGTTTAACAACTTTTATAATTTCTAACAGTAAACGGAATTCTTAATAGACATTATGTAACATTGCGTTTTAAACCAAGTGTCTTTATAATGGCGCTGTGTCTGATCATGTTGACTCACTGATACATGTTTGTATTCCAAAACATTGTCAATCAATATTTCAAATAAGTGATTTGTTGCACGGTCTACATTGTAGACGGCAATTATCACCTTTCCAAACGGTGCAGTATTTTTCATTGTGAAGCAATGATTGAATTAATGATTGAACTAATCATTGAATGATTGACTGCAGTATTTTTCATTGTGAAGCAATGATTGAATTAATGATTAAAGTAATCATTGACCGAATCGTTGACTGACTATCATGAGTACTTTATGTTTATATATATTGATAATACTTGTTTGATGGCTTGACAATTGCCTTGCAACAAGTTGGCAATTCAACTGTTCCTCGGGCTACGCCCTCGGGGACAGTGGAATGACCCTTACTTTCATGATAAAATTGTTTTGCAAGTCTTGTTACTTCACTTTACATAATTTCATTTTGCGCTTTTCACTCATCCAAAACGCTAGTGTTTACATTTACATGATTTGCAGGAGCTACGCAGTACAATGATATATTGGTTAATTCCACGTGAATTAAACAACGTGTTTGCAGTACTAAAGCCCCTGTCACACTGTGGCGAATTGGAGTTACGAGTTTTGTACGAGTGCTGGCGAGTTATAACTCGCCGAAATTTCCCCGAGTTAGTCTTGATTTTTTGTCATTACAACATGAGCTCGACATTTGCACGAGATCTCTACGAGAACAGTACGACACTTGGCGACACTCTAAGATTTGTACACGACATCTTCTCGACAAACGAAGAATTTTTTACGAGAAGATACGAGTTAAGTACCAGTTTCGAACGAGTTTATACGACATTTGGCGACATGCCTACGACTTAAGCACGAGATAAGTACGAGTTATGACGAGCTGAGTGCGAGAAGTGTACGAGTTATGTCAACACATTAGGAATTTGGTATATATTTGTGTTTTTAAAAGTCTGAAAGCCCTTGACAGGGATTGGTATTGTCATTATTGTAGCATTTCGATCGTCGACAAGATGTCTTCCTTTTGTGTGATTGGCGTGTATCGACTCACATTTTCTTCCTCAAGACTGCTGAAAGCTTCAAGAAAATGTAAATAACACGATACATCTTCATTACTTAATTATCTTCTTCTGAACGGTGCAAACTCTGTTGAAAAAATATATTCTACAATCACAGAAAGGATTTATTAGTAAAAGTAACGAATCTGAGTGCCCAAGAAGGGTGCATATTCAAAATGGTTATATTCAAGAGCCGATTATGGACTCTCTATCATTGCTATACAATGAAAGTGAAAACATTTATGCATGTTGCAGGGGAAGACTGGATTTAAGTACTCAACTCGGCAGAACTCGAGAAAATGTCGAGCAGAACTCGTACAAAGTCGTGCAGATATCGAGAAGAGGTCGGTACAACTCGCATAATGTCGTGCAGACATCGTACTCATGTCGTTTTAACTCGTATATAACTCGGCCCTTCTCGCACGAGTTTGATTCATGGCGAGAAGCGACGAGAAGTGGAGACATGCACAAGATGCCGGTACGAGTTTATGCGACATCTGTTCGACCTATGTTCGACATTTCTTCGACATGCGCACGACATGAAAACTCGCACGACAATTTTAAACCGTTTAAAATTCTCGCCGCCTCACGCCGAGTTCTGGCGACATGAGGCGACATTTCTTCGACATGTGAAGACATCTGTACGAGTTCCATGCGACAAATGACGAGTTGTGGCGAGTTGTAACTCGCCACAACTCGTAGCTCGAACTCGCGACAGTGTGACAGGGGCTTAATGTTTTAGATGTCCATGGTAGAAATTTAGAAAGGAGCGTCTTTGGTAACATGGAAAATTGGCCCTACTTTTAGAATGTTTTAGATTTCGATTGTATTTCGTGTCAAAGAAGTTAAATGTATGGTTGTTTGAAATATTAAATAAATTGAATATTGAATTTCATGCAGTACACCGACAGATATGGCTTCAAATTCGGCTTAAAAACGTTAAATGCTGAAAAAAAGTAAGAAATTGGCACAATTCCTGACAAAGTTTATGAAATTTAGCAGGGCGCCATCCCTTACGCAAAATAATTTTCATATAAAAAGTTAAATTTGCAATTTATCTTTCGATCTACATAAAGATTATGTTAGGTGAGGGTTGGCGCATATACTAATTTTAAAGGGAAATCTGCCTATTGTTTCTGCGCATCATATTCAGCGTTTCTGCGTAACTTTTCCCGCGAAAAAGAACAATTACGATGACGTCGCGTAATTGCGCGAATAACGTCAAGATGTTCGACTTGCACAAAAGGATATATAGACTGTATCAATACACGAATTTATCGGAAAAAAGAAATCATGGGTGATTTGAAAATCGTTGATGTGTTATTTTTAATCTGAAATACTCCAAATGCAACGATGATCTCCTCAAAGGCAGATCCAGCCAAAATGGATAAGGATGAGGGTCTACAGTTTTGAGAGAAAGAGAGAGAGACTTTGAAAAGAGGGGTAATAAATTCTATACTTTGTTGAGATTATTTCAATTCGTGAAAACGGCTACTGCATACCTTGCACTAATCAACTCAATCAAATACATTTGTATCATTTTCCGGCGCAACGTTTTCAGAGGAGAAATCATGAATGTGTCAGTCAATCCGAGCCTGTGGCGATCATTTTTGATTTGCGGTTGCCTCAAAAGCAAAAACCTAGTCGAGTACGTTGAGTTCATTGATTCATGTAATGTTTGGTTAAATTCTGTGCATAGTTTCAAAAGGAGAAGTCGAAAATATTTCAGCCAATCAGAACCCTTGACGGCAATCTTTGATTTCCGATCAGACCAAAAACGTGTATTTTTTCTGACTTTCTTTTCAATGCTAGTCGATAGATTGCAGAAAATATATTTTCTTGATATCAGGCGTTGAAATTCAATATCTCAACATAATGCAGTACTATAATGTTTACAAAGATAGAAAATAATACTGAACAATTTTCATTGAAGAAATCCATGAGTCCCTATAGATTATCAGAATTAAACTTCCCCTGCCATCTTCCTTTTCCCCAACGCACTCACAATTATGAGACAGAGGCGTTGGATACTGAACTGCGCGGTCATGAGGCCATCTTCAGGAGCATCGAATTTACATGAAACGGAAATAATAAACTAATCCGGCATAAATTAAAATGAAATATTCCCTGCGACCAAAATACAAAAGTAATTCCACAAAATATGCCCTCCAAGGAAGCTGATTTGGATATATTCATGTGCGCACTTTTAATGATTCATAACCGAGAGTCATAAAAAGACAGACCGTATAAAAAGCTTACATTCCTCATTTTATCGTATAAAATTTCCCCAACTGATCTTGATACTCAGTTTATTTTTTCCACTTATTATTTATGTTTTATGCCCCTGTTATCGGAAATTCGGGGTTATATAGTTTTTGGTCTGTCTGTTTGTCAGTCTTTCTGTCTGTCCGCAAAAAGGCATAATTTTTGAATGGTAAGTAAAAAGGCTTTCATATTTTACATGCAGTTGCGTATCGGGCAATTTTTTATGACACTGGGGGCGTGGAAATCACAATGTCCTAGAGACCGAATGAGGGCTTAGCTTCCAGTATTTCGAAATGCGACCGGCGAACTGTCATTTAACAAATTAGTACCGAAACTCGGACGGATAAATGAATAAGCGTATTCGTCTTGTATGACCATTCATACATGTACAAACAGTTTGTTGTCAAACGTAAAAGCAATTAGATTCAGTAAACAAAACAAAAAAAGATAGACAACGCACATGCACTTTGAGGGGGGGGGATGTTAGGGTCGCTACATTTTTCTTCGGTAGTAGAAATGAAGTGGCAAGTGAAAGAGGGTGTTTATCCTGAAAATGCAAGGTTTTTTCTGTAAACATGTTTATATGGATGAAAAAAATGTATATATAAATTACATGCATTAAAAAATGAATAAGAAAACCGAATGGGTCAGTGCAAGTCGCACAGTTTTAAGGGAGGCTACGGCATCATACGCAGACCAGACACAACAACTGCTACGGCGTGTCTGCGTGCTACCAAATCCAAGCGGAAGCCGTATTGGACTACTCACTGATAACCCACTGACCACGTACTTACGGATCCCCAAAATTTTGCCCACATATCACTTACTTATAAGCCGGGACCATGACTTTTTATACTGCACGTCCGATGGACGTATAAAGATATAGACACGCATTTCGATAAATTATACTGTGAATAAATTAACATAAATGATTTCCTTCTTTATATAGACGTTGGTACGTGAAC
This sequence comes from Pinctada fucata, assembly GCA_028142955.1. Classification (NCBI taxonomy): domain Eukaryota; kingdom Metazoa; phylum Mollusca; class Bivalvia; order Pterioida; family Pteriidae; genus Pinctada; species Pinctada fucata. Next base: position 15,381,146 of record AP027109.1, read on the forward strand.
GATACTGAATATAGCCGTTGTGATAGATTTGCGTATATCTAAGTATTGTCCTAGGAAAGTAGAAACCTTGCTCCCTCATTCTTTAAGCAGTGTATACAGGTGATTTTAACATGCATTCTCATGACCTAAACTATTTAAAAAAAACAACAAAATGTCACGGATAAAAACTGAAAGACCGACCGGAAAAACAACTCGACCTGAATTCAAACATGACTTGCCCAACCGATTTTTGATACGTTACGAGCAATGGAGCAACCGCTTATGTGCAACCCAGTGATATATGACGTTCTTTTTAAGTACGTATATATGACGTCAAGTTACATAACTCTTCCTTACGACGTTACATTAGCGCTAACCCAATCCATATTGCAGGGCTTATATTTCTTTTGTAAGCGCGATGACACCCGTCTTTCTTCACATAAAAGGCATCGGGAATTCTTCAGCTCACATTCTTGACCCATACTATGTTTTTCCCATCAGTATTTTTTTCTATGATATCCATGTTATGTGTGATAGTGGCATTTTTTTCATAAAAAAAAGGTCAATATAAACCTGATTAAGAAGATGAATTTAATGAAAACTCTTTTAATCAACGATTGAAAATAAAGGTAAGAGTCACATGTATACAAATTATGTGATCTATGAAGTGGATAAGCCTTATTTCCATTCTAATTTAGATACAACATAGAAATACGCTGTAAAACGCAGTTTCTGCAATCACCTCTCAGTTGGCGCTGCTGAAATCTCCCGAGAATTCCCGATGACTTAGAAATTTCTCTTCAGGTATCTTTCTCTTGTATATATATCCAACTAACTACGAATACACGCAAAGTTTAATCAAAATACCATCAATAGTTTTCAAAAGGCAGATTTCCCTTTATATATATATGCCCAAAATTTTGCGACTTCCCTTTATTTTCCGTCATGCATGGAAATTGACGTCAATATGTGACGTCATAACTGATGCACGTGACGTTTTGACACTGAAAATATTTACTTTCCATTTCGGCATGTATTTGAGATAAATATAAGAGTGCTGAATCATAATTTTTATAAAATTATTTTTCGCAAAAATTTAGAGCCGATTTTTGAACCTTCCACTTCCAAGAAACTTTTAGGTGCAGTTTTTCGATTACATAAACTTGTTCAGACCTTCTGGAAATTCTACAAAAAATTGACAGCTTCTTTCGAGATTCGCACCGATACAAGCAACAGGATATATCATTATGGATATTTCCCTAACTGCCTTTAATGTTGACGTAATAAATAAAAAGAAAGTAAGAAGCATCAAAGGTATGAAAATAAGTACCATTGGAAATGCGTCAGAATAATCAAACACATTTCATACCTTAATTTGAAGGAACTTTTAGAATATCTGAAATCAACTCATTTTAGTACAGTCCATTCGATCAAAGCCTGTGATTTTTCGACACTTTACACTACAATTCCACCTTCACTCTATGACAAACGTGACGATTTTAATTTCAGCATTACAAACTTTCCTTTTCTGAGTAGCAACATCCCTTCATCGCCTGCTTATGGCGTGTTCATATCTCAGTTGATACGCTATGCCAGGGCAAGTACCAAATATACGGATTTTGTTCTGAGAGCTAGGCGTCTTTCAGATAAGCTTCTCAGTCAGGGATATGTTTGTGACCGACTAACATCGTCACTGAGGAAGTTCTACGGTCGATATGGGGAACTTGTCATACACTATGATGTCCCACTCTCCAGAATGGTGGATGATATTCTGTCATAGACCATTTGAACCATCCAACCAAAGATAGAAAATGGAAGTAACCGGATGTGACAGTTCAACCGAATTGAAGCGACGGGTGTTGCATGCAAGCAGGAGAAGCTTACTCTTCCTGGGCACCTGGTCTCACTCCCATATCGGGAGTTCGCTTCTTTTCATATGGTGGAGGTTTTTGTTTGTTTGCTTTGGTTCCTGTTTTATCCTGATTTTGTATGCCTTCGGTTTCTGATTTTCTGAATTATCGATTTTGTGCTGTAAACAGGGATATGGTCAGTATCCATATTTGTCATTTGATGTGATCCTGTTAATACCAAACGGACACTTGGCTTGGTACTTGGCCAATTTACAGCCATGCACTGTATCAGCGCATTCATATGAAGAAATACATACGATTGAACAGTACCCTGTCAAGTTATTTACCTTCACGAATACAAACGTTTTAGCACAGTACCACCTAAGAATCCTGCAGGTGTGATACATGATATTTGAAACATATGGGCGGTACAAACAAACTGAATGTAATTCCTTTCTCCAGGTTCGGATTGTAGAACGAGTTATTCACTCATATTTAAAAAAAGAATTAAGGAAAAAAATGGCTGGAAATTATCCTTATATAATTAACCATCACCATCCAAGTATGAGGATATTTCCTTTAGAACATTTATATGCATGATGATCTTAACACATTTCAAAAGAATAAAAACTTCAGCAAACATTTTAAAGTTTTTTTTTATGTGGACCTGTACTTTAGTAAAGATAAATTCGATCTTTAAAAAATCGTCCAAAGTCGGCACCGATTGCCCATTATTCTAGTTGGTTTATGTGAAGTCTTTCCTGTTTCATGTTTCTATGGTGTTATCTTGTGTCTCAACTTCTCTACACGAGACACAAACTTTTTTCCAATTAAGTACATGTAAGTATTAAATTTTCATTTCTGCATTTATTTTTGCTGTTTATACTCATCATTTTGAAATTTGAATATATTATCGCATTAGGAAGCTATGCAATATAAAGCGCATAACGTATTCAAGACAAGTCCGATATAACTCTGTTTCAAGAGCACACTCCCATCTACTGTTAACGTGGAAATGTTTCCATGAGGATACGCGTAACCTATGACTCTTAACTCGAACTAATTCAATTTTTTTTAAATCATCCTCATTAACCTTTTCTCTACCGGACCATTTTAAGCTTTTTTAGTAGCATGTTTGGTAAACAATATACTGCTAACCAAAGCAAGAAATTGACACATCATATATCGTCTGATAGGTAATGTCTTAGGAAATTCATATTTATGAATTAAGTTATATTTTTCTATGACCTTTACCAAGGTCAAATTGGGTAAAATTCAAAATTTTTCTCCGCTTTTTACTTATTTTAGATATTTTGTAAATGTAATCCTAGCCTAAATAGGAAATAGGAAATTTTGTTCTAATTTCAAGAAAGACAACACGTTTATATTTTTAACGTTTATATTTCAAAATATTTGAAATATGATTTTATTAAAACACGTTTATATTTCAAAATATTTGAAATATATTTAATTCTCACTTACGTTGCTAAGCAAGTACATCTTTGTTTCAAATTTGGCAGAAAAGGGCCATTATCTTGAAGCATTGTCTTTTCTTTTACTTTGAGAGCTTCCATTTTAATTTGGAGTACTAATTGAGTGAAAACATACTCAAAAATAAATTTATTTTTATGATTTAATCATGTTGCTTAGCAATGGCTTTAAGTACATACAAATTTACATGAAATGTTTGTTTTCTGTCAAAATAGCAATTGTTTCGTTTTAAATTGCTATACTTTTTGGCCACAGAAAATGCACATGGAGTAAAAAGAAAAAAGATCGATTTCTGAATAAATTTTTCACAATCTTAAGCAGGGATTTATTTTTTCATGTTGCTTAGCAACATAATAAGCAACACATAATGTCTGACGGAGATGATTATTAATGGAAATTTACTGGATCGTATTTTCAGTTCATGTGAGTTTTTACGCTTTTAAATTGTTATAAGTAAAGCTGGCCTTATAAATATAAACAACATCTTGAAATTGTGCTCTTGAGAAACTATTTTATGTTGTTAGGTAACAATGTTTAAATAACAGAATGACAGCTAGGAAATGAGACTGATTCTTAATAACCGTCTTCATTTTCTTAAAATAGGTGTTCTCCTTCAAATCTTAGTTTACTCTAAACATTTTACTGACAGGCAAGGTTTAGCATTTTCTGTCGGCTGATGGGGCGGGGGTGTTAACGGGATTTTAGATAATCAACTCAGTTTGTGTAACCATGGTAACAATTGCTCTTTCGCGCATCAAAATTTTTCCAGCACGTAGTGTCTTTTTGAAATTTACAAGGCACTTTTGACGATTGCAGAGACTCTTCGTTCTTAGTTTTTCTACAAAGCTCGAATGAAACGATGAATCACTCACGTCTGTATCCCTTTTTTCAAATTCCCTTTCAAATTGTATAAGATAATAATGATAACTTTAAATGTTAGAAATGGACGGAAAATGGGGGAACTCTTACTTACTCTAGATCATATTAATTCATATAAATATCTAAGACATCCGCTTTCTACGCGAGAACAAATATACAAGCATCAAAAGAATACTGATTAAAAACCTTTAATCTGAAGATGAAGAAGGCCCAAGGCTCGCCTTATTGGTCGGAAAAAGTTCTATTAATCCTTATTTTTCAAAAGAAGAATGTTTAGGGCAAGTGCTGTTTATTGATATTGGAATATTGAAGAGTATCGATTCTTTGAGATGTCCAATACGTATCAATACATAAATGTTGAGTATCGATAATTTCAATACCTCTGACGAGAAAATAAAATCCTAAACTTTAAATTCGTTTTTGGTTCTTATTTTCATATTTCTTAGAACTAAATCTTCTTTTATCACATCAACGTTTAGACGAACGAGTTCAAATAATCATATTTGATAAATCGGGTTGCAAATGTGACGCCATGTCCAAATTTTGAGCTTAAAGAGAATTTGCCAACGTTCTGGTCCATGCTGTCAATTTATCTGCTCGAAAATGATGCTGATGAAACAATTATAATACTTTTGACGCTGTAATTCGCTGTGTTTGCGATGTTTGTGCAACAAAAGGACGACTAATATTCAGAGAAAATGTAAATATTAGAAATGACTGTCTCAGTTTTGGTGTTTATGGATGTATAATTCGCGATTCACGGATTTTGCACGTGACCAGTCACCAACCAGAATTCTTTGGTAGACAAAGAAACACTTTCCATAGCTGCCATTGTCATCTTTTTATCCCTTCTATGTTTTTGAAATAATGGAAAACATCCATTTGTTTTTTATTTTTGCTCTGTTTTATATAGTTTTATTGATGAGAACATAAAAACTCCATTTATTGATCATTATTATTATATATTTGAGAAAAATGTAAGGATGCGTATTGTATTGTAAATATTGAGTATTGAAAACAATGAATTGTATTGTATTGTATTTTATTGAAAAAAATATTTCAATATACAGCACTACTTAGGGGAGGCCCCCTAGAATATAAAAACCCTTCTCTACACCAGGTACGATCACTTCCCTCCGGTCAAAATAACACAATTTTAATCTTTTTTTCTTCAAAAAATAGTTTTTTGAATTATTTTTTTAAATATTTTTTTTTCAAGGGAAACCCCTAACAGGAATATATGTGACCTCTCTGTATAGGAGGGGCGACCCCTCCCCCGACTGTGAACAACTATTCGGCCCTCTAGGCTGGTGCAACCCCCCCCCCCAGCGGGCGCTTCTTACACCGGATCCTTCCCTGTATCATATTATAGAATTTGAGATCCGAGTCACTTTCATCAGGTTTTAAATGATGCTATTGAATTTAAAGACGTTTAACATTTGAACTACTTGGTGAGTGTCACTGCTGGTGGACCAAGAGTCCCCGAGGGCACATGTAGCCAAGTTCGATCAACTTCGGTTGATCGTCTGTCTCTTCAACGCATTTGAAATTTTCTGTTACAAAATTTCTTGAAATTTATAAAACGTGGGTCCTGTAGCATCATATCCCACCCTTTCTGCTACGTCTTTTGGTACATTTTTGGACATAATAATTTTCATACTTTTTGGCCATATTACATTGTTTAGATTGAGGATCACTGACGAGGGTTTAGTACCCGAAACGTGCATGTCTGGTCCATGCTGTAAATTCATCAGGTTTTAAATGATGCTATTGAATTTAAAGACGTTTAACATTTGAACTACTTGGTGAGTGTCACTGCTGGTGGACCAAGAGTCCCCGAGGGCACATGTAGCCAAGTTCGATCAACTTCGGTTGATCGTCTGTCTCTTCAACGCATTTGAAATTTTCTGTTACAAAATTTCTTGAAATTTATAAAACGTGGGTCCTGTAGCATCATATCCCACCCTTTCTGCTACGTCTTTTGGTACATTTTTGGACATAATAATTTTCATACTTTTTGGCCATATTACATTGTTTAGACTGAGGATCACTGACGAGGGTTTAGTACCCGAAACGTGCATGTCTGGTCCATGCTGTAAATTCATCAGGTTTTAAATGATGCTATTGAATTTAAAGACGTTTAACATTGGAAGAAATAAATAATAATCGGTACAGTAAGTTATTATTCTTACACACCATTTGCTACTTGCGTGACAAATGGCCGTCCAAAGTCGGCACCAGTTGCCCATTGGTCTCGTCGGTTTATGTGTAGTCTTTTGTGTTTGATGTTTACATGTCGTGTGTCTCTTTTCCGTCTTTTGCTGTACTCGTCTTTTGTGTTTTTGCATCGGGTGTTTTGCTGTTTTGCTGTTGATACTGCAACGGGGTCTTGTTGGAAATCTCCCCCCTTCTTTCTGACTTAGAAGATAATGTCCATTCAAACATTAGACGACTTATATTTGATAAAGAAACCTTTAAGGAAATGAAAAATCTTCGTCTCGTCTCGTCTCTCTCTCTCTCTCTCTCTCTCTCTCTCTCTCTCTCTCTCTCTCTCTCTCTCTCTCTGAGGATGATAAAATGAATACCGAAAATATTTCTTTTTCTTTTGTTTTTTGCTTAAATCGGACATGTGAACTTATATATGGTCAGAAAATATAATCTCCGATGTAGAGGGCGCTACGATCTTTTTGTAAGAGTGGAAGGGGAAGTAATGAGCAATAATCGGAAATAGTTTTTTCTATCGATGATCGGGAGCCATCAAATTGTTACCTGCCTATCGAATATCGACAGCTATCGGGATTTGACACTCAAATTTAACATTAGAAAAGGAGAGTATTAATATTTTGCTTTACGTTCTTTACCATAAAGTAGTTATGACACGGTTACTTGCGAAAAATAAAATGATTTGAAAGATGAGGAATGGTAAGGTAAATCTGTCTTGCAGAATACTAAAATCGTAGAACATGCTAGATGGCATTCACAATGAACTTAGTATTTCAATTCGTTTCAGATAAAATAAAGGTCAACATACGTCTGTCAACTATCGCTGATAATAACAACTTAGATTTTCATTTTTATTGTCAAGGACATCTTATATTTGCCTAAATAATGTGTGAAACTTTGAAATGCACGGCGTTACATGCTCGTCAATTTTAAATACACAGTGATCATTATCGATATTATTTAAGTGAAGATTTATTTTACTTTAATTTTTCAACTGAAATTCGTTTTTTTAGTTCTTATACGATGGTTATGTTTTACTATCGATCATTGAAAATCGCCTGGAAAATTTCGTCGATCTGTAAGGTTGGCAAAAACATGCACAATTTACAAAGTGTCCTAAGGCTGTAAGAAAAATAAAGAATTTATGTAGGAAAGTATCTTTACGCCCACGCAAAAAACTGTAATAGTGAGAAAAAGAAATCGTAACCCGATCGTAATCGTGATCTATAAACCAATTCAATAGCTTTTGTTTGTTTTCATTTATCGGTTTTCAAGTTGTTATTGTAACTTTCAAATACAATATACATGTAACAATATAAAAAAAGAGGATTGACAACTGGGCGTATATTTCACAGACTAAGTTCTCAGCGCATCGTTTCTTAATTGACGAAGTATGCATCATCTGTTTTGCTATGGTTTGTTTTTTATTTATTTATTTATTTATTTATTTATTTATTTATTTATTTATTTATTTATTTATTTATTTATTTATTTATTTATTTATTTATTTATTTATTTATTTATTTATTTTAAAAAATATTACGATGAATGTGAAATCAATTAATGATGAAAAGAATTAGAAAGAATGTCAGAAGAAATCGAACATCGGTCGCATGCAGACAAGTTACAACGGCACTTACATACATGTACATGTACGTCGCTTATTACGCCAGGTCTCAAGCAATTCTGCAATATTGTCATGAAGTTTAATTATGATTCTCCAACGTAAAACTTTTTTCAATTCTTATTATTCACCAGGTTTTCATGATAAAACATAAATGAGTACCGGACCTACTTCTTTGTACACATAACGGTTACATTTGTAATATCAATTTATCAACAACATGACGTCGCGCGCACGATAACAGTTTGACGTCACGCACCTCAACATATTTTCACGTAAGCTTGTCATTTTCAAACCGCCTTAACTTGAGATATAAGTAACACACATTCTTGTAATCGCAAGATATTAGGCTAAAAACTGTTGATTCAGAATTTTCGATTTGATGTAATACTATGCCCCTACGCAAATTTAAAATAGGGAAATTCACGTACCTAGAAATGTATGATTAAATCCATGTTAAATTTTATTAAGTCCCAAAGTATATACTATTTCGTAGATCCTTTCACTAGTAAAGCCAATGTGAAAATGACCACAAGAAAATAGATTTATTGATTTGATGACGGCAGCAATATCTTATTGCTTACCGTAACGCAATAGTTAATTACCTTGTTAATGTAAAGTTAATTGACCGGTAATTTGTAGCACAAACAAGTTTGGATAATAAATGACAAAAATTGAGTAACATGGAATAAAACCGTACCCCGTTAATGAAATTGTACTCGTACTCAGGAAAACTAAGTAATAATAGATAAACTTTCCTCATTTAAAATATACGAGAGGGTCAATTAGCTTGTAAATTATAGCGTCAACAAATTTAGATTGTTTATTATTAATGTGTAGGTATGTGATTATATTTTCATTATCTTTCATAATTACTTTTATCCAATAAGAATTGTTTATTGATTGAATATTTCGAAATCATGGTCAACGGTCAGCCCTTTTAGAATCACGCAACTTCCTTAAAAATTCCACATGATCTTTGTACAAATTTCGGACTAAGATGACCAATGCTTATCTCGAATTGATTAATTGTCAAAATTACGAGCTGACCAATGACTGTGGTTTAGATGTTTGTGATAGATATATATACTTGTAAAATTGTAATTTTAAAAGAAAGGAGGGGCACAACTTTAAGACACAACTTTACACACTTTAGAAACACTTTTGAGACTTACATATTCTTGGCAACTTCTAAAACTTTGGCAATTTTGAGAACTTTGATAATTCGTGAATAAAGTCAGTGAGTTGAATTGGACTTGGAGTTTTTCATAACACCAAACAAAAATAACCAAAGGATTCATACAGACGGCCAACATTGAGTATTCGACGTCGGCTATGTTTGAAATTTAGGTTCATTTTTATTTTCGTTAAGTTGAAAAGCATGTTACAATTATATTAAAACCATTGAAATTCAAAAGAATAAGAATCAATTTAAATAAGGAAATATTCACAAAAATTTTGGGTTTTTAAGCTGTATATACTTCTTCTATGAATATGCCTTACATTGTTGCAAAACACAGCCAAATGAAAACGCCGCTAATTCAAAATCGAAATTTGAGGTTCTTTGTAAGAAATACTAGCTTTAAAAATTTTATGTGCTGAAGAATTCATGTAATTTTGACATCATGAAAACGCTCAAATCTTTCTGAATACAATGATACCCAGCATGAGTAAATTCGTTGTCATATAACATAATAACACAAATTTGCATCGAATAATGTCAAATAAAATCACGCCATCGGTCAATATGACCGGTACGGTGGAGAAAGGGTTAAGATAATTTCGACACTATCGTGACAAGAATAGACAAAAATGGCCATGTTTGCAGAAGGAATGCGCCACGAAAAAAAATTGTTTTCGAATTAGTATATCATTCTCCAAACAAACACATCAGCATATTTGGAATTATTACAGCGGTAACTTTTGTAAAATTTAAGTAGGAAAAAGGAGTTACTCCATTAATTGTCCGATATTTACCGATCATCGAAAGAATATTCCATGTCAGACGTTTCTTTTCCGATCAAATATTATCCAAAATATACGATTCTACATTATTCAATTTTGTTCCCTGCATTTCAGATCGTGACTATGACTGACAACGGTGCATCCTTCATTCCTCCTCAGACTTTTGTTGAAATGCCAACATTTCATGGTTTTGTAAGAAATGTCCGACTTCACTTTGCGACGCATGTGCAACTACCCACAGAGCGACCAAACAATACAAGTCTCACACTATTGTGGAACGGACTTATACCGTCCTTCGATTATTTGGGCCAGCGAAGATTGCCGAACAATGTGAAGTCCATCCCGAGAAAGACATATCATCATACTGTAACGAATGTGACGTACCTTGCTGTATATCCTGCTTAGTCCAAAACCATCAGCGACATGAAATCTCCACCATAGAAGACAAATACCTGGATGCTGAAAAAGATTGAATGTTTACTACAAGCACCTTGATACCGATGTCAGACCAACTATGGACAAAATGGAGAACCAGGCCAAAGAAGATTTGAAAGAAGACAATTTAACCGTCGAAAAAGTCATAAATGACATAAATGAATTTCGCAAAGATTTCATTCAAAATTTTAATAAGTCATGTGATGATCTCATCACAAAAGTAAATCAAATATCAAAGAAATCCACTGAAGCGTTTGGGGGAATAGAAAAATCAAAGAAAATGATCGAATCATTAAAAAAAGAAATTGAAGAGAAAATTGAAAGGGGAAAATTAGACATCATAAAGTATCAACCTCCAAAACTCGAATCTCTTATCCCAACGATAAAAAGGCGCAAAAAAGTTGATATATCATTTGAACCTTCAATGAAAATGTTAGCGGTTATGAAAGAATTAGTTGGGGAAATTAAGTCCAAAGAAATTGAAAGAGAAGAAATGGACAGATCCACAATGTTGATATCTGTACACGTACAAAAATTGCATTCATTTTATAGTAAAAGAGGAGTCACATCCCTCACCACAGCAGGTAACAACATGGCCTGGGTTATGTATTTCAGTAGTCCTACCATGTACCTGTATAACGATAAGGGTACGGTAGTTAGGACTGTGACAGTGGGAGGTGGTGAGGGCATCGATGACATGGCCATCACACAGTCAGGGGAGATGATAGTTACATGTAAAGACAAGAAAGTGAGATGTGTATCAGTGAATGGTAAGGTATCTACAATGATAGACACGGCACCGTTTGATTGTATCGGTGTTTGTGTGACTGACAAACAAGAGATTGTTGTGTGTATGAGTAACCAGGATGATGAGAACCATGTGGCTGTGTACTCATCTGATGGACGTAGTAAGCTACGTGAGATACGGGGTAGGGACGGTCAGGGGAAACACCTTATTACTCGTCCTTACTATGTGGTACAGAATGGTCAGAATATGTGTGTGGTGAATTATGGTAGGAATGTGGTATGTGTGGATGAGGAAGATAATATGAGATGGGTGTATGACGGTAAGCAGGTTAAGCTGGAGAAGTCATTTGATCCATGGGGTATATGTGTAGATGAGTACAACAACCTGTTGGTTACTGATGTTCAAAATCATTGTGTGCATTACATAGATGGGGAGGGAGGACTGATACAGGTGATGATGACAGTAGAACAAATAAGATTACGCAGTCCCATGGGAATCTGTGTACATGATGTTACTAAACATGTCTGGGTTGGGAATGCCTCAAAGAATGTTGTTATTGTGAAATATTCAAGATAGATTATAGAAGAATTATGATAGAGTATGAGTAGTGAGCGAAAGACATTTAGTGTAATAAAGATAACAATAGTTAGTGTATAGGTAACGCAGACGCTTAGTCGATACAGATGACTATAAAATTGATAAAAATAATTGAATAGATTAATTTATGTACATTGGATTAAATAGAACTTAATGTATCAAATCTACAAATATAACTGCATAAATTATATATTTTATTCCTATTTGATATATCTTGGATCCAAGTGATATTCGATTCCCATATTATTTTTTTTCATTTTATTTATCTCTTTTTGGACATTCATTGAAACATATATCGTCCTACTGAAAAAAAAAACTTTTTAATTATCCATAATAACAAATAAAATAGCATGGAAAAAGAAAAATTCCGATAAATGTTGTGTTTGATTATGAACTTACTTTGTGAAGACTTTGTATCAGAAATCCGAACAAAAGATTGATTACTTACGTAAAGAAAAAAATTTAATAACATGAGCTTTACTGATTTTACTGTTTTGTAACAAAATATTAACTTTGAAGTAAAAGTACATAAGATGTATAGATGTTAAAATACAACATATTCAAATGATATTGTAATGATATAATGCTAGTATGCATTGTTCTTCTCAATTGATTATCTAATCACTTGTAGACTATATATTTGTAAGAACTGCAATATTAAATGTTTTTATCTAACACTCTGTTGTTTTAGAAATATATGATACTTAAACTGATACAACACTGGGTGTGTGGTATCGTACATGACAGATCTCCAACAAGAACATGCTACAGCAACTACAGGAAAAAAGACTTAACAACAAGTTAATAACCTCAATTAATGAAGACTACAATGATTTAAAGAAGATCGTGACGACAAACTCAACAGTACTCACAATATAGTACCAACTTGAGCATTGACGGACTCCTAGCAAGCTAGAGGTGCGACCAGGTACCCGGGAGGAGTAAGCATCCCCTGTTTACGCCCTCTTGATACAAGAAACAGACTTGAACAACCAGTGTAAAACCACAATAAATGATATCTTCATAAGACTACTGATAATCTATCAGCATGGTGCCACTGGAAGTATCATTTGCCTGAATATTAAACGTGTTGAAATTCTAAAGCATCATTCAAAAACAAATAAATTTGCAGCATGGATCAGACATGAACATTTTAGGTACTTAACCCTCGTCAGTGATCCTCAATTTAAGAAATGTAATATGGCCGAAGAGTGTGAAAATTATTTTGTCTAGAAATGTACCGTAAGACATAGCATGATGGCTGGAATATGATGCTACAGGACACACGTTTTAGAAATTTCATGAAATGTTGATAACAGAAATTTTCTAATGTGTTGACGAAAAGATGAACCGAAGTTGATAGAACTTGGCTAAATGTGCTTTAGGGGACTCCTGGTCCACCAGCAGTAACACTCACCAAGTTTTACAAATGTTAAACGTCTTCAAACTCAACAGCATCATTTAAGATAAAACATCTGAAACAAAAGTATAAAGACCTAAATGTGACAGTTGAACAGAAAACATTTCCTCCAGTAGGGGAAAAATAAGAGTTCTCTCCTCCTGTTCAGCACTGTAAGGTTCTTCAGTAATTATCCGGAAACAATTATTCTGAGTACATTGTACCTAATGATGACCTTGACCTGTCACTTGATGACCTCAGGATGAATAACGTTCTGCGTCATAACATGACGGAAAATGGGAGGGGTGTACAATAAAACAAGAAATTTTAAATTGATTTTTTTCTTTATTTGAGATTGCACCTCCAAATATGCATTGATAATGCAGTCTTCTTCAATTGCTGATTAACATACATATAGAAATGGTCTTTAATATCTTTTTCAGAACATTGAGGGAAATTTATTTTTTAAATTAACCCGCATCAAATATGTTCCTGGAGTACTTATTGGATTTTTTGCTTGTTATAAGTAGCTAAACAACTAATAATTACTATATTACAAAAATATCTATATTGCACGAATAATGGATTTCTCCTGTCCCACATGGGAGTACAAACGTTTTGCAAGGGTATTCATTTGCACCTTGTCTCTTGAATTCACACATTTTCAGCATCTTGCACAAGCAAAGTCACATCTCACATAAGACATACAAAATACGAAGTGAAATGTCGACATGCAATTTGACACATTCAAAACGTTATCAACTTTTCATACTGAGCCTACGTTAACTAACACGTTTTCATAGAATTATTTACAAATTATAATGTCAAGAGTTTCTTCCCCTTTCAATAAGAAAGAGTTGTCTCCCTTTTACCGATTTTGTGTGTATTGACACTAACACTATCACAATTTTCAATATCACAAGAGTGTAAGTCTATGGCCCACAGGTTAGGTGTAATTCGCGTTGTGTATTAGATAGTCATTTTGAAAATTATAAACTGAAGTGCGAATAAAGTTCTAAGTTTATTAAAAATGTTACATGTTGACAGTACGAGAGCGGAGTCTAAACCTAACTAAACGTGAAGAGAGGTCAGCAAAACGATACGCCGAGTATATATGTGGACGATTGGAAATTGCTAACACCTGCACAAAATAATAAGTAATTTTTTTTTAATTTTTTATTTAACCATTTTGCATGTAGATTTATAATATACAAAGCATAGTATAACAATCATGACACACATGTATATAGTTTCTAATTGAGAATTATACATTTTGTTTACCATGAAATGTAATAAATGCTAATACATATGATTAAGTGCAACAACAAATCAGTTTTCATTTAGCATTGGGAGACACAAAGTCCATTCTTTTTCAAATTTTGTAAGTGAATTTTTACTTATAGCTACACTTCGCTAAATTTTAATTTGACTTTTAAGTTCTATTATAAATGTATCTAAGTTTAAATTAACGTTCTGCATTTTACATTTATAAATGAAAAACTTCAATAATATGATAATATTATTCAAAGGTTAAAAAAATAATAAGTAATTGGTTTTTGATTAAAAAGACATTTTGGAAATTAGATTCTTTCAAACATAGAACCTTAATGGCTTTTACGGGGAGACTTCCAATTAGCTTTCAATTAACTTGTACGGAAAACAAAGGGTAGCTAGTTCTTGCAGGTGAGCAAATTACTGCAGTGTTCTCAGCATCGTGGGAATGAAATTAAAGAGATTTCAGAATTTACAAACTAGAATTAATTGTCTCAATGTTAAGTTCGAGCTTATAGTCAAGGAATTTACTATAGTAAACTCAAGTTAGCAATTTCCATATACATGTAACAAATTAATATGAATAATTTTAGAATTAGCATCATTATTGTGGGGGAGAGGCCATATGGTTACAAGAGACTTTGGTATGCATAATAATTTAAATGAGGCCTTCTACAATTAGAAAAAAAATGATAACGGTGAAATTCTTTCTTTTTCTTAAAATGATATTTGAAGTAAATCAAATAAATAACATGAATGAAAACAAAATCTCTTGCGCAGAAATATGAAAAAATTGAGAAAAATCATTATTTTGCGGTAAAACTCTATAGGATCTCATTGTAAGATTCCATTATCTTCGAGATTACCCTTACAAAATACTGAAAGGTCAACTTCTATTTTCTTTCCAGTAAAATGAATTTTATAAATTAATACCGCAATTATATGATAAGAATTAAGTCAAAATACCTTGGGTAGAAGTTCATAATTTTCTAACATAGCCTCGTTAAGTTGACCAATAAAGGTCAAAGGTCAAGCAATTTTGAACTTTTTTTCACATTTTTGAAGTCACATCATTGAAATAAAAGATCAAATCAATATAATAGTGTCATTTTTGTGAATATAAAGAGAAAGGGAGGAAATGATAGAATAGTTTGTTCATACATACACACTTTCATTCAGGTGCATATACACAAAAGTTAATTTATAAAATTGTAGAAAATGAGTGAATATGATAATACAAAAATACAGCAAATCAATTTGAAAGAAATATTAACTATTACCTGATGACAATTCAAATATGTTTGTGTATTCTCTCCAAATCTTGCTAAAATGCTGTAGTTTACCTTTACTAATTGATATGCATCTTTCAACATTGTATTTAGATTTCAATATATAGGATCAGTCCATTTAGAGTTGGGTTTTTAACTTTCTTAAAATTCATGTAGAAATACTGTTTTGCATTCAATATAATAAAATTTATTTTTTCAGTTTAATCATATTTTATTTCAAGAAGCAGAGAAGGGATTGGGCAAAAGTTTTCACAACATTATATAATGCCCTCTCCTAAATAATAAAAAATAAAGTTTATGACAGTGTTTCTTCTGTTAAATTCCTCACCAAATGTTATTTTTTCAATATTAAAACCTATTCGTTTGGAAGTTGTATTAAAGATATGTATACTGAGGGAATTCCAAATAGGCATAACATAGGAACATTGTAGGAAGATGTGGATAATGGTCTCAGGTTCAGAATTGCAAAGCGTATATAAATCACAGTTTCTTATCTTTATTTTTTTCAAATATGAATTTGTTGCTAAAATTCTGTGTAATATCCTAAGCTGTAGCCATTGTATTGATGAATCTGAAGTAGTTTTAAAACAAGTGATAAAGGCATCTTTTATTTTTCTATCTGGTAAAAAATGTAGTTCATTTTTCCATTTTACAAAACATGCTGGGGATTCTGTATTAAATCTCAGTAAGTTATAGATACATTTTGAGGGTTTCATTATAGAAAAAAAGAAATCAAGGTAAAATGGTATGGAAGGATTGGTAGTTTTCTCATAACTGGAAGAATCAAATGTTAAAGTTCTTAGATATTTGGAGATGGCACTACAGATACTGTTATACTGCATAATATTAACAGAAATGGAATATTTTCCAGCAATTGATCTTTTGTCAATAATTTACCGTCATCATCCAAGAAATCATCAATATATTTTATACCTTTTTCATACCAGTCCTTGAAAAAAAAACACTTTGCTTATTAATTTTAATGTAAGAATTGTACCATACTGGAACAAGAGTACTACTAATAATGTTTCTAGAATTTTTAGAAGGAATATTAGTAGTCTTTGTCTGTATTACTTTTTGCCATTCACTAAGTACATCTTTCTAGAATTCATTTTTACAATTTTTTAAGAGGTTCAAAATAGAATCATCACCGAAATCAGTTAGTTCTTTGTCAATATTATCTCCAAAATTTGCTTCAAAAATGTGGTACCAAAGCTGACTTCCTTTTAATATTCTACTGATCCAAGAACATTTAAGAGAAGAAATAAATGAATTAATACCTGTCATGTTAAGTCCTCCTTTGGATGTTGATTGTGTAATTATGCTTTTTAAACTTTATTACATTTTGAGCCCCAAAGGAAGGTAAAAAATTCTCTATCTAGTTGTTTAACAATTAGTTTTTTGGCTCGGGAGGGCTAGAAATAGATGATTTAATTTAGGAATTATTAGACTTTTCAAAACTGTAACTTTACCCATAGGAGTTAAAATTCTTCGGTTCCATTGTTTTATTGTAGCTTTTAATTTTGGAATTTGAATATCATAATTAACCTTAGCCATGTCCTCTAAGTCTACAGAAAAAAATATTTCTGATGTGGAACCCCAGTCCAGCTTCCATTTGGAGTGATGGTACACTTGATTTGAGAATTTTTTGGACCCTATCCAAACTATTTTTGTCTTTGACATACCCATCCTGCTACGTCTTTCGGTACACTTTTTCGACATAGTAACTTTCATACTTTTTTGGCATATAACATTGTTTAGATTTAGGATCACTGATGAGGGTTATGTACCCGAAACGTGCATGTCTGGTCCACGTTGCCAATGTATCTGTTTTTAAATGATGCTATTCAATTTGAAGACGTTTACATTAATGTTAAGACCAGATAAAAGAGAGAAAGATTCCAAGGTATCAAGAGCTGCAAATAGGGATTTTTTAGAACCGTCAAGAGTCAAGGAAGTGTCATCAGCATACTGAGAGATTTTATTTTCTTTATCAGCTATTACTATGCCTTTTATATCAATGTTTTGTTTTATCATTAGAGAGAATATTTCTGCACACAGTACAAAATGTAGGGAGCAACTGGATCGCCTTGTCTACAGCCGCGCTGAATAGGAATTTATTCAGAAAGATAGCCACTGTGCAGTACAGAAGCTTAAGCTTAAGTTAAGAATGGTTATCCATTGAATAATATTATCAGCAAAACCAAAATTTTTTAAAACTTTATCAACAAAAGACCATGAAATTGAATCAAACGCTTTCTCGAAATCGATTAGAACAAGGAGACCTGAAATTTCGTGTAGTTCAGTAAAAGACATTAAATCATAGATAAATCTAGTGTTTTCACCAATGTATCGACCAGATAGGAAGCCTGTTTGAGATGTGGAAATTAAGTCATCTAGAGTACTTTTAATTCTTTTGCTTATACATCCTGATATAATTTTATAGAAGACATTTAACAAAGTAATTGGTCGCAATTTTTTTATCTATTGCCTAGGTTTATCTGATTTTGGAATGCAGGTAATTATTTTTAATCTCTGGCTTATTGGAAAAGTCTTTTTCTGAAAAACATCATTTATAGCTTTTATAAGGAAAGTGTTAAGGTCAGACCAAAAGAATTTAAAGAATTCAGCTTTGTATCCATCGCTACCAGGGCTTTTATTGTTTTTCATATTCTTTAGAACTAATAAAATTTCATCACCTGTAATGTCTTTTTCTAAGTTATCTATTATATGATTGTAAAGCTTTTGAACATGGATGTCACTATCTCGAAAAATTAAATTTAAATCAGTGTCATTGAGTTCATGTTCTTTATTTTCATAGTATTACAAAGTTTGGTAGAAAGATTTAACAGCATTTAAAATTTCCTTTTGTTCATAAATACATGTCTGATTGTCCAGCTCTAATTTTTTAATTGTCTTATTGAGGTAATTACGTGACTCGAGGTTACAAAAATACCTTGTAGGTTTTTTCCCCTTCTTCTGCCCATTTCGCTTTTGTTCTTACCTAAAAACCTTGTAGTTTTTCCTTTCTTAAGTTTTCAAATTCATTTTTCTTTTCCTCTAGTATTGCACTCTTTTGATTTACATTAGAATTAAACTCAATATTTTCAATTTCTTCAATAAGAGATTGTTCTTTTTCTTTTCTTTGTTTATTCATAAAGCCTGCATGTGAAATTGTTACTCCCCTTATTTCTAATAAAATTGTTTCCAAGAGCAGACTATCACTAATAGAAAAAGAAGGGTTTTCTGAGGTGGTATCATCCACTAGCTCATGTAAGTTTGAAGACGAGTATGTGATTTTATATTGGATATTTTTTCTTTAACTTTTTAACATAATCTTTATCATGAAGAAGATAATCATTAAATTTCCAAAGACCCCTACCCCGATCAAACGAATTAAATTTCAGTTCCATAACGACAATCGAATGGTCGGATCTATATCCAGATTTTACAGTGAAATTTTCAATTAGGTGATAATACAATCAAGCCACCCTTGTTGAAAGGGGTTTTTCTATGCCAAGTGAAAATTTTCTTGTCTGGATTAAGAATTCTATAGTAGTCTACTAAATTTAGACCATCCGTAATTTCTAAAAGTTTCTCTCTAGCTTTAGGATTATTTACTGTAACATAATTCATGGAATCCAACATTGGATTTAAGGTTATATTAAAGTCGCAACATAAAACAAAATAAGGATTATCAAATTCTAAAAGGACATCTCAAACATCTTCATAAAAACCAGGACAATCAGAATTTGGGCCATAAATATTAACTAATTTTATCCTATTATCATCAATGCTTAAATCTAAGGCTAATAGATTACCTGTACTTTCCTTTTTCTCTGTATGTACTTTCAGTTCAAAATTATTATTAAAGAAAATAGATACACCCCTATTATTAGAGCTAAAAGAATTAAAGATACATTTGTAGCTCCATTGACTTTCAATGTAAGGTTCTAGTTCTTTGACAAAATGAGTATCATGAAAACATATTATTGAGTAATTTTTTGACCTGTAA
Source organism: Pinctada fucata (assembly GCA_028142955.1). Taxonomy (NCBI): domain Eukaryota; kingdom Metazoa; phylum Mollusca; class Bivalvia; order Pterioida; family Pteriidae; genus Pinctada; species Pinctada fucata. The sequence continues at coordinate 15,400,912 of AP027109.1, forward strand.
TAATTTAAAACATCTCTACGTTTTGACGGAGAAGCTAGCAATTTTGAACTTCCATCATGTTCATACTAGAACAAGCTAGAGTTCTAACACAGAGCTTGCAGTAGACCCCTACAGGTCAAATTTGAAGCAACATTAAACTCCCATTTTCAAACATGCTAGAGATCAAACACAGGGCACTGTTATATAATGGCTTGACGGTGATGTTCCAAGATTACCGTAATACGGCATTTACATATCACAGCTCATCCGGTACGCTAGAGCATGTATTGATATTTTGGATTTTCACAATAGAAATTTACAAATTACCAAAACACTTTTAGGTCAAGGTTTCCGCTTTAAGACTTTCTGGAAATTTTACAAAAATAAAAGTCAACTTCTCATAAAATTCGGATCTATACACGCAACAGAGTACATTACTTTGGGTATTACACAACCTGTCTATTATGGTGATATAATAAACAAAATTAGAAGGATCAAAGGTAGGCAGCATAACCATCGAAAATGCGTCAGAATCATCAAACGCCTTTTATACCTTATATATGATCCTAATGTAACAAGACTAACACTAGGCTTGGTACTTGATCAATCTACAGTCTTTTATAATGTTAAACGTCTTAAAATTCAATAGCATCATTTAAAACCTGATAAATTTACAGCATGGACCAGACATGCACGTTTCGGGTACTAAACCCACGTCAGTGATCCTCCGTTTAAACAATGTAATATGGCCAAAAAGTATGAAAATAAGTATGTCCAAAATGTACCAAAAGACGTAGCAGAATGGGTGGGATATGATGCTACAGGACCCACGTTTTAGAAATTCCAAGAAATTTTGTAACTGAAAATTTCAAATCCGTTGAAGAGACAGACGATCAAACAAATGTTAAACGTCTTTAAATTCAATAGCATCATTTAAAACCTGATAAATTTTCAGCATGGACCAGACATGCACGTTTCGGGTACTAAACCCTCGTCAGTGATCATTAGTCTAAACAATGTAATATGAAAAAATTGATCGAACTTGGCTACATGTGCCCTCGGGGACTCTTAGTCCACCAGCAGTGACACTCACCAAGTAGTTCAAATGTTAAACGTCTTTAAATACAAGCGCATCCTTGAAACTTGCACTCTGACTGACTGTGACGACAGGACTCCATGACCGTCCACGTCCAAACCTCTTTAGAGAAGACAGGGCCCCGACCACCTGTCCTCTCTGAATGTCAGTCGGACTCCTCGGGTGATTACATACATGAGCTCGCTACAGCCGGCAGAGCACGGACTCTATTACACATGCCCTCTTTTTATATCAATTTACATATTCATCTGTGTTTCTGGGGCCTCTACTTTCGAGGTCTTGTTTGTGTGAGGTCATCTTACATCTGTGAGGAGGTTGTTTTACAACACAATGAAACGTTCTTCGAGACCTCTGGGTAATTGGAGAAGTGAGAGGGTTGCACGTACGTAATCAAGGATAACTACACCATTTGCTACCTGCGTGACAAATGGCCGTCCAAAGTCGGCACCGGTTGCCCATTGGTCTCGTCGGTTTATGTGTGAAGCAATTCCCCGCGACCCGATGTTTAAAGTGTTTTAATTTCATTGTGTTCTCTAACATGGCTTTGTTGTAGTGTTTTTTTACGTAGGACTCTAATTCACTTTTCTTCCATTATCGCATTATGGCATCTTTAAGGTCACCTCGTATTAAACTAACCCCCTTGAGATTACCCTCTGTCACTACAGTCACTTTACCACCATCGTAAAAAACTTTTTTCCTAAACAAGATTACTCTTATCACCTCTCAAAGTTAGACCCCACAGTCGTATTTTAAGCACTACTCCATCCGCATGCTCTACAATCAACTACAGACACAGAGGGTTCTCAATTATTTCAAAGTGCAATAGTAGAAGATGATCTTTGTGTCACCTCATCAAATGCGACACCACAATAATATCTAGTATAAATGGGCAGAAAGTCAAAATCGAGGTAGACCAATACATCGATTGATCGTCTCAAGATCGTATTTACGTTATTACTTGAAATGCCAGGGGATGTGGCGCACAATATGTAGGTTAGACAGGCCAACCTTTAAAATCTCGATTTAGGTACCATTCTTATAAGATCAGAACCTCACGTTAACAAAAACACAGAATCTTTCTTTATATTAATCACTTTGTTAAATATGATCATTCTATTTCGGATATCAGGATTACCCTAGGCCAGACTTTTCCAAAACGTAAAAAATGAAAGAAGGACCGAAATTAAAAAACGCAGACTACAAGCTGAACTTGCCTGGAACTTGCTGAACTTACACGCTAGTTCATTTTTGCACCCACCTGCCCTTGGAGATACAATAAAACCATACTATCATCAGGTAAGGGGTACCAAACTTAGTCAGAATCCAAATTGTTTTACCTGGTGTACACCTGGTACCTGAGATATTCACCTTTAATTAATAAAATTCCTGCAGGAATTTCTAATTTTTTTAAATTCGCCCAGGAAAAATAATTTCCTGCAGGAATTTAATTTTCCTGCAGGAATATTCTGCAAAAAAATAATTCCTGTGGGAAAATAAAAATTCCTGCAGGAAATTATTTTTCCTGCAGGAATTACAAAAATTCCTGCAGGAAATTAAAAATTCCTCCAGGAAATTAAAAATTCCTCCAGGAAATTGAAATTCCTACAGGATTTTTATTAATTAAAGGTGAATATCTCAGGTACCAGGTGTGCAACAGTTAAAACAGTTTGGATTCTGACTAAGTTTGGTACCCCTTACCTGATGATAGTATTGGTTTTATTGTATCTCCAAGGGCAGGTGGGTGCAAAAATGAACTAGCGTGCAGGTTCATAATTATTTTGCCCACTGTTTAAAAGGAAATACAGGTCGCACAGGAAAAGACAAAAAAGAAAACGATCCAAAATCTACCGCTTTCTCAACGATGTACTTACTATAGCACGCAATGGCGGCAGACATGAGCTGTTTCATGCTCTGTCGTCAATACCAGTTATGCACTTGAAATCAATCTTGGATGAAGCAGAGGTTGCATTCTTTAGAAACACTGACTGATTCAGACTTAATATGATTGTCTCATTCGCACAGTATAAACTGTATCCTATTGTGAAAAATACCTCCCCTAAAAGACGATTCATAAAAATCCCGTTTATTAACAAATGTTTTGATCTCCTAAACATCTCTTATATTTTTCGGGATCATCGCGTATAAAGTACCATTCCTCGATATTTTGAAAATTTAGAGCCACCTCTTATTTGTTATGAGTACAAGAGACCTATTTGAAACTTTATTTTTAACTATAATAAAGTTACATCAGATCCTGACATACTTGAATCGTGTCCTGCTTCCTGAGAATGTGCAACTTCTAAATATCTCTACAAACCAGCTGGCCATGTTGTTACAGGTGACTTTCAATTATCCAAGACAGACAGCTTCGTGGTCTTCTTTAAAAGGGACCTAATTATAGAATCCCATCCAAGATAGATTTTGTCAAATGCCGTGAGGTGCTTACGGAAGCCTTAGATAATTATACGAAAAGATGGTGTAAATCAGAAGGAGTCGAACTGCATGATCTGAATGACTGGAAAAACCTCATTTTTGATATAACAGATATTCGAATAGATAACTTCCATAAAAACCCTCATCTTTGTCAAAATCAACGTACCAAATCAGAAAGATATTTCAAATCCAATCTAAGTAAGAGAAAGGAGGGGATCTCCAACAACACTAGGTTGCAGCACCCACAGCAAAATCCCAAAACACCCATGCAAAAAACACAGAACAGATACCCACAGAAAGAGACGCAAAAGGGACAAGGAACACCAACTCACAACATAGAAACATAAAAGACTACACATAAACCAACGAGACCAATGGGCAACCGGTGCCGACACAAGGAAAATATGTATTTGCACCAGCTGATAAATCCGCCAGCAACACCATTATCATTTGAAAACGTTGCTACATATCAACTTTGGTTTCGGAACTTTCGTCTACTAATACATATATCAAACGCAAGGAAAGTGCATCTAACATATTTTAAGCAAGCATAACAGTGAACTGTCTTCATTCTCTATTTCTAAATTGGATCTCCCAGGACTATATGGCATACCGAAACTACTCAAGTCTCCTTACAAATTTCGATTTATTGCTTATTCTAGTAACTGCTCCACTACAATTTCGTCTAGAAATCTGACGTCAGCACTTACTGCTATTAAAAACACATAACTAGATATTTTTAGTTTGATGTAATATGTAACACTAGATATCCAACAAGACGGCGTTACATTGATCACTGGGGATTCAACATTAGATATCCAACAAGAAAAGTAATAAAAGTAATTCAAGTAATCAAATTGAATCTCTTGATATGTACATTTGATACATAAATGTGAGAGTCAGGGACTTAGTTATCATATACGATCCTTTGGTCAAGGAAACGAATACCCCTCCCAAACACCCCAAAATGAAATGATGTTTCGGTTGACGGACGAATTTTTACTACTCGAAATTAATCCGAATCAGAATCCGAAATGCATCATTTGTGAATATCCATAGCTTAACCTACCTCCTTCCAGAATATAGATTCTGTTACTGACATTTGCGAGTAACAAGACAACATCTCTTTGATGGTTCTGATATTCAAAATAAAAAATATTCTTAACCATAAACCAACCTCTCTTTACATTATTTTGATTAAATTTTGTACAATAAAAACAACACAGTATTATCGTTGAGAATGTTTCAAGAATTTATGTTATCTTACTGTTATTTTATGTACATAAAAGAATGTCCATGTGTTTAATTCACATTAAGGGTTTCTCCATCAAAAGTTCATACTATTACATTCTTACTCAAATCGATTGCAACAAAAAAATCCTTTCATGGACATTATTCAACCTATAATACAAATACGTTGATCAAAGTCGACGTCATATCCTTAGCAAAGCAAGAACATGATACCATGATCAATCCTAATGTTGGAAGACAAAATGATAACAAGATAAATCCCTTTTTTCACAACAATTAGATGATCTTGTCAACTTCTGGTTATTTAACATTTCATGATTATGCTATTGAATAAGAGCTTAAGTTGTTGCAATTAATCCCTTTCCATGCAAAATCAAAATAAATCTGACACTTAATTATGTATTTAAAAGTTTTACTATGTTTTTAATTTCCAAGGTATGTATTAAACACTAAGGCCTCCTCCATTCCTCCTCACACTTTTGTTGAGTGTTGCCTTTGTCAAGGAAACGACAATATATCAATGCTTTGTAAAAACTGCCCAACCTCACTTTGCGATGCATGTATATCTACCCACAGAACAACCGCACAAGTCTGACACCATTGACGAACGGACTTATACTGTCCTTCGATTATTCCGGCCAGCGAATATAGCCGAACAATGTGAAGTCCATCCTGAGAAAGACATCATCGTACTGCAACGAGTGTGACGCTCCTTGCTGTATACCCTGCTTTGCCCAAAACCATCAGGGTCATGGAATCTCCACCATAGAAGACAAATATCTGGATACCAAAAGAAGATTGAATGATTAATCCAGATAGCTTGATACTAAAATAAATTTCAAACCGACGCTTGAAAGATTGGAGGGACAGGTCAACTCAAAGAAAGAATCATTTCTGTAGAAAAAGTCATTAATGACATTAAATGATTTCAATAAAGATTTAATTTCAATAGGTCATGTGATAATCTGACAGCAGAAGTAAAACAAATATAAAAAACAATGAAGTTTTGAAGGATATAGAGAAATCAAAGACATTTATTAATTTATTGAAAAGATATATTAAAGATAACATTGAAAATGGGAAGATAGACATTATGAAATATATGCAACCAAAACTCGAATCTCTTATTCCAACGTATAGCCCCATCCCCAACCCAAAGTATTCCCAACATTTGAACCATTTTGAGGGAATAAAAACTCTGTTGAAAGAATAGTTACAAGAAAGGTTATAGACAGATCCATCATTTTAAAGTATTTGAATTTACAAAAATTACATATTTCATAGTAACATCTTTGACTACAGCAGGTAACAATATGGCTGACTTATATCTAATATGAACCCTACAATGTGCTTTTATAACGATGAAGGTACGGTAGAAAGGTCCACGCTAGTGAAAGGTACCAAGGGTCTAAATGATATGGTCATTAAAAATTCAAGAAAGATGCTAGTAATATGCGACGACAAGAAATTGAGACTATACAGGGATATGGTCATAATCCATATTTGTCATATGTCTGCGAGTGGTCGGATATCGTCACTAATACTCACAGCGCCATTTGTTTGTGAGGGAGTTTGTGTGACTGACAAATAAGAGATTGTTATTTGTATGTGTGGCCAGGGTGATAATAACCATGTGGCAGTGTACTCACCTGATGGACATAGTATCCTACGTGAAATAAGGGGAAGAGATCGTCAAAGGAAACACCTTTTTATTAGTCCTTACTGTGTGGTACAGAATGGTCAGGATCTGTGTGTGGTGAATAAATGTAGGAATATGTTATGTGTGGATGCGTAAGATGATGTTAGATGGGTGTATGAAAGTAAGCAGTCTTTTCTTCTTTGTGCATATGTATAGATAGGTACAACAATCTGTTGGTCACTGACCTTAACAATGACTGTGTTCATTAGGTCGACAGGGCGGGAGGGTAGATACAGGTGATACTGACCGGGGAATAAACCAGAATAATAGGTCACTCGGGGATCTGTGTATATGATGTAAGCGGACATGTCTGGGTTTGGAATGTCCGAAGCGACGTTTTTCTTGCAAAATATTTTGATAAGATTAAGGAATAATAAACACTTGTGAATAATACGATATGTTTAATCTGCAAAATCTGTTCGTAAATGAGGCTATGAATTTGAGGGCGTACATAAAATCATACAGTGTGTAGTAGTGTATGAAACACATGTTTATGTAATTGGAGATAGGTAACAATAGCTAGGGTACATGTATAAATCACGACGACGTTTAGTTGATAAACATAACGCGTAGCAAATAACTTTGAAAATGATAAGAATTTTTTTTTTTGGATAGATATATCTTTGAATTCAAGAAAAATCAATCTACCTGTATTAAGCCCACAAATGTTCTTGCATAAATCAAAAATTCATTCCAAATTGATATACATGTATCTCCAATCCAAATTATCTTCGATACCCGTATTCTTCTCTTTCAACAAATAGCATGTTCAAATGCCTTCTCGACTCATCTTTTGGGTCAGTTTTTCGGTAGTATATTATTCTGATGAAAACCCCTTTTGGCTTTAATGAAAGATGAAGATTGTATTAAACTTAACGTTCGAAAATTATAAGCGCTCCGTTGTAGAGTGGCTTAAGGCGCTGACCCTTGTACCAAAAAGGTGTAAGTCGCTTGTTTGAATTCGCCTCGAGCTCTACTTTTTTTCAAATGGAAGATTGTTTTTATGATTACGTATGAAATAGAAGAAAAAACGCATTCAGTTATTTTTCTTTTCTTGATAGTGAGGTTACTTTTAAAGCCTAATGTTTGTGAAGAATTTGCATAAGAAATCCAAACAAAAAATTGAATACGAAATGTAATGATAAAACAGTCCTTTCAAGATATTATTTCCAATGTAGAAACGTAAGGTTTAATGATTATACATGTATATACTCATTTGTAACAAAATATAGATTTTGTTAAAATGTAGAGACATTTAAATGCATTAAATGCAACATAATGTAATGAAATTATAATTCTAGTATGCATTGTTACTTTCTATTGATTATTTAATTACTTGGCTTCTATATATCTGTAACCACTGCAATATCAAATATTTTTATTTCTCACACTGTTGTTTTAGAAATACCTGATACAAATTTATCTGATATGTCACAGAATTGTGGATGTATGGGATTGCACATGTAGAAAAACATTTCCAATAAGAAAATACAACAGCAAGTACTGGAGACAGAGTTGTAAAACAAATTTAAAACTACAATAAATGAAAATATTCTTTGATAGCTTAAGACTTTTTGCATAAAAAGATCGTGTCACAGCAACTACGGGAAACAGACTTTAACAATAAGTTTAAAAAAAAAAACAAAAAAATAAAATCGTCTTAAATGTCATAAGATTCCTGATAATCTATCAACAAGGTGCTACTGTGGGGTAACATTTGCCTGATTGACGCACAAATGATTTTACGCTGTTGAAGATGCATACCAAATACAGGGAGAATATGAACCATATGTTGTTGAATTTTGAATTAAACTAGATGAAATATTCACAAATTGTAAAAGTCATACATTATCATGTGTCTGAGAAATGAGAGATCTTCCTTTACAAAACTCTTAATTTCTACAATTCAATTGAAACCAGGAGCATGAAGCACACTATACTCTGACTTTTTGAAGATAGAAACCATTCGGAGGACACTAAACTAATCAAAGACCTTAAAGAAAGGAAGATATAAGAAAATAGTACATCACATATAAAGAAGGGACCAGTGTTCACTAGATGTTAACTTCAGATGTGGTTGTCCGGATCACGTGTCTGCAACACCTCAATATATCAAGATAATACGGACGTGTTCCAGTGCTCCTGACACGTGTTTCGGATCGTAAATTCTCATCAGTGATGCTTCAAGCCAAAGTGATTTTCAGACACAGCCAAAAGTAATTTCAGTAACGCTCTCTGGTTTTATTTTATTTATTTTTTTAATTTGTTCATAACATTGCAGAGAGTGCGCAGATCCAAATTTCCTTTAGGGTTGATTCATTAGCATAGTAAGATAAAATAAATGACCAAAATATCATTACATGGATGGTGCTCAGATGTTCACCTCCCTTAATTTCGATGATATTTTTGGATGAAATGAAAAGTTGGCGAAAAAGCAAAACATATAATGTCAAATTGATAAAAGACGAAAATAAAGCTTCTTGCATGCGACAGAGCGGGAAAGAAGTCATTGATACACTTTGATCATTTCTTCAACGCATTCGAAAAGGTTTATATTTTAAAATTCTTGAAATTTCTTAAGCGTGGGTCCTGTAGAATCATATTCAAACCATCCTACTACGTTTTTCGATATATTTTTCGACATGATAACTTTCACACTCTTTGGCCATAATACATTGTTTAGATTAGGTTAAGTACCCGAAACTTGCATGTCTGGTCCATGCTGCAAATTTATATGTTCTTAAATGATGCTATTGAATATGAAGAAGTTTAACACTCTAACAAGACGGCGTTTCATTGATCACTGCACACTAATATGAGGCAAAACAAAGGAGGGGATCTCCAACAACACCAGGTTGTAGCACCCAAAGCAAAACCCTAAAACACAAAGTTATATTGATCACTGTGGAAGCACAGACATAGAAACATTGCATAAGAAATTGTAAAAGCACAACACTTTTTCTTTCAACAAACAGTGGGATACAACGACAATTTTCATAGCAAATCGACCAATATTAACAGGAAAATCAATATTTAAAAAAAAAAAACGCCAAGAAAATTGATGTGATTGCAAAACAAGTTTTACCCGGTAGACGTCTTCGTCAGTTTGTCAAATATGTTATATTAAGGGTCTGAGCACGGACTATATTTCATAAGCCTTCTATTTTTATATCTATTTCTATTGAATTTATCTACAGGAAATTTGGAGCCGCACAAAATATTTTGCACAGATTTAAATTCAAAGGATTAAATCAGAGGGCGATAACGCTACTGCAATGAATTTGGCTGTGTCTGAAAATCACTTTGGCTGGAAGCATCACTAATTGGGATTTACTATCCGAAACACGTGTCTGGTGCATTGAAATTGCTTTCAAAAGTTAAAGGGTTAGGAGATTTCCATATCATAACATGTTCATCTGTGTTTTTCTTGGTCTCCTGCGTCATGCTGTCTTCTAATGTTCATCTTATAGTGGGACGGTTATTTTACACCACAATTGTGCTTTCTTCCAGACCTCTGGGTAATCGGAAAAGTGGAAGGGTTGTGCTCACGTAATCCGGATAATTACACTGTCTGCTTCTGACGTGGCAGATGGCTGTCCTAAGTCGGCACCGATAACTCATTGGTCTCGTTGGTGTATGTATTGTCTTTACTTTACCCTCGTCAGTGATATCGATGTCACGAGGTGAAAATATTGTTAAGACTCCTTACAAATTTCGGTGTATCGCTAATTCTAGCAACTGCTCAACCACAATTTTGTCTAGAAATCTGACTTCAGCACTTACAGCTATAAAAAAAAACACGAACACGAAGAGAACTAGATATCGTGAAACTGTTCTAAACAGGAACGACGTAAATCTATTTTAGTCTATTTAGAATTCAGGGGATGTGACTGACAAAATGAATCTGGAAAGTTCCAAGCCAATACGAATTCTCTAACATGTACACCACTTTTTCTCATGACAAAATTAATGATCGGTTATCTGAACTCATTATATGGTGTTTTGATCGAGAGCGGAAAACGTACATTTGTACACCAGAATCAAAGGGTTTCATTTCCTCAACAGACTGCAAATCATGGACATGTAGTGACCTGTGTAATGCCTTGTCCTTCCTCTTGGCGATATTTGTGTTAGATTTGGTAAGGATCTATACAAGCAGGTTGTAGGAATTCCTTTTCGTACTAACTGTGAGCCTTTTGTTGCAGATTTATTTTTAAGCTCTTACGAAAATAATTTATCCAAAATCTTCAAAAGCCAAAAAAATTTGATGATTTGAAATGTTTCAATTTGTCAATATTGAAATATATGTTCTATAGTACCAATTTTGTTGTACTAGACACGTGTTTTGGATACTTTAATCCTCGTCAGTAGTACTTTATGTCAAACAGTTTGAATAAAACCATCTATAATACAGAGCTTTTATTTCCTTTTGCCAAAATAAGCGGCTCAAAATTTTGTGTAGGGCTTATTCAGAAGGGTATTTAAGTGAAAACTATGCCCAAAAATCGTTGGAGGGTAGGCACAAGGAGCTTAATTCTAAACATGACCGAACAAGTTATGCCGAAACCCAGCTAAGGACAGAGCTATGTAATGAGGGAGATACCCCTTTGTTTTAGAAATGTAAGTCTAATTTGATGACAGGAAATTTAAAATATATTTCAATGCAGTGTGTAATAACTAAAACAATAAAACTAGGTAAGCGATATCCTTGAGGACTTACTGTCCAACAGCAGCGTTACCAGCCTAGTGATTAAACTTTCAATATTGAAATATATGTTCTATAGTACCAATTTTGTTGTACTAGACACGTGTTTCGGATATTTCAATCAATAACACTTCTAGGTATCTGGATGAGATTCTAACTTTTGACAATCCTGTTTTTGAGTTATATAAGAATGAAATTTATCCACAAGAATCAACACTTAACAAGGCAAACGTTTCAAACACAGAAACACCATTTTTGGACCTAAATATCAAAATTGTAAACAGAAAGATTCATACAAGTGTATATGACAAAAGAAATGATTTTGGATTCAGCATAGTAAATTTCCCCTGGCTTGACCGTGATGTTCCAAGACTACCTCCATACAGCCTTTTCATATCACAGCTCATCCGGTACGCGAGAGCATGTACTAATATTTTGGATTTTCATGGTAGAAATTTACAAATTAACAAGAAACTTTTAAGTCAATGCTTCCGTTTTTCATAATTTAGTTAAGGCTTTCTGGAAATTTTACAAAAAATACAGTCAACATCTTTTAAAATTCGGATCTATAAAAGTAATAGAGTACATTACTTTGGGTATTACACAACCCGATTTCATGGTGATATGATAAACAAAATTAGAAGGATCAAAGGTAGACAGCATAACCATAAAAATGCGTCAGAATCATCAAACGCCTTTTACACATAGGGTATCTTAACATGCTCAAGACTTTGCACTCTGCCTGGCTGTGACGACGGGACTCCATGATGGGCCCTGTCCAAATCTCTTTAGAGAAGACAGGACCCCGACCACCTGTCCTCTCTGAATGTCAGTCTGTCTCCTCGAGTAATAGCATACATAAGCTCGCTACAGCTGGCAGAGAACAGACTGTATTACATACCCTTTTTATATCCATTTACATATTCATCTTTGTTGCTTGGACCCCTCCGTCTTACGTTGTTGTTTGTGTGTGGTCATTACACAGTGATGACGTTGTTTACACCATGAGTGTACGTTCTTCTATACCTCTGGGTAATCGGATAGGTTAGAGGGTTGTGCGCACATAATCCATGATAACCACACCATTTGCTACTTGTGTAACAAATGGCCGTCCAAAGTCGGCATCGGTAGCCCATTGGTCTTGTTGTTTTCTGTGCAGTCTTTTGTGTTTGATGTTTGTCCCTTCTTCGTCTCTTCGTGTGCTCGTCATTGTGTTTTCGAAGTGGGTGTTTTGCTGTGTTGCTGTTAGTGCTGCAACAGGGTCTGGTTGGGGATTCCCTCCCTTCTTTTACATACATGTCTTACGTCAGGAATACACTCATCAAATTTGACAACTAGCCATTTAAACATTGTAATGTAAGTCGTTTTCAAAATACGGTCGCACTCGACGGTAAAGGCATTAGGTAAACGCAAAAAGAAACAAGACGAAAACAAGAAAAACCTTCTTCTGTTTTCGCTGTTGGGGATATCCTATCTGTAATTGATCTGTGTTAGAAAAAAATTCAAGTAAGTGTATGTCTAGTGCATGTGATTTTATTATTCTTACTTTGGATTGTATGTTGGACTTTCATTTACTATCAATAAAAACTGTTCTGGAAGATGGACATATTCGCTCGAATATACGTTTGGCTGAAACAGTGCAATAAATGTCATGAACATAATATAAATTAGAGAAAATTGTTTCCAATCGCAGTTTAAATTGTTAGGGTATTTTTATGGGATTAATCGTTACGCATAATGTATTATATAAAAGACATAAAAAAATGGAGATGAATTAAAACCTGAAAGATTCAAAACGTATATCTTTTCCGTTTGAAACTTGTTATCTAATAGCCGTGATAACTGTCGTAAAGATCAACCAGTTTTCAATATACATGTATACATGGTAAAACACAAGATAAAAAAAATATTGCCCGAATAACCTTTTTACAATAATTGACTAATTTTAGAATACATACATTTTCCAAAATGTATTCTGGACTTTTAACATAAAATCTTAATAAATCAATTCTAGTGTCTGGAGGATTTTAAAGCCACACTTGAACCACAGAAATAGTAAATGCGATAAATAATCTAAAGAGTAGTATATGCATAACTAATGTGATTCCTTGAGATGACCCTATTGAAGGAACGTATTCACACCATGTAAGGTGTCCTGACGACGAGTGATTTTTTGTGTTAATTGTCCTGGATTTTTCGTGTTTGGCCTGGATTATTTGTGTTCGTTTCGAGCGAAATGGGCAAAACTTCATATTTTTTAGACAATTAACGGACATGTAGATCATCGTTGGATACTTTTCTTTGCATTAAACATTGTAAATGCATTATAAGACTGAATCAATGCTTAGAGCTGTCTGCTTTTCATTAAATCAAGAGATTTCGACTTTTTTTTATAAAATTCCATGTTCTCGTCGTTTAAACAGACTAGGTTCAAATATTTTAACATGAAAATCTTGTGCCAGTTAAACAGTGCTAACCATATTTTTTCTCGAGCAATAAAACGGCATTACAAGGCAGAAAACCAAAATTTAAAAAAAGTTAGAGGTCCTGGCTTTTTTGTGTTTTGTCCTGGATTTTTTGTGTTTTGTCCAGGATTTTTTGTGTTTGCTGTCCAGGCTTTTGTATATCTCTTCAACAATCTAATAGAGTTTAATGAATTTTTAGGGGATTTTGCCATGGCAGTAGCTCCACTTTTATGTGAAATTTTATTTTGCAACCCTTGTTTGTTACAAAAATCACTGTAGTTCTGATTTCTGCATTCATATGAAATATGTCCTAATTTGACAGGCTTCCCGTATTAATTGATCACGAGTGTATAGTCTACTAAGTCACTAACATGTTTTTTGGATCGTTGCATCAGAATGAAAAAAAAAGTTATTTGTTCATACATGTTAGACTAAAAGATACCAATATGTATCAGGTTAATTGTGGGTCGTGCTCACACATTCCGGAAAACACACAATTTGATGTAAATTATGCAGCAGATGACTGTCCGAAGTTGCCAGGAGCGTAGCCAGAGCAGTGCTGAAACGCAGACAGACCAAGATCAAGGTCACGACCAACTTAAATCTATAGGGTGGACGGAGGACAAATGCTTTGTGCCTTTTTAAAAGAATGAAAAGAGATACTGATATGTATCTGAATGTATAAAAAATAAAAATATTATACCTAATTGATATCTAAGTGCATCAACCCGGAAACTACATCGAGCAAATCATTTTCCCACATTCTTGACACAGTGGCGGATCCAGAAGGTCCATTGTCGGAAAGGGGGGGGGGGTAGGCGGGATTGAAGTTGAGGAGCGAAGGGCCGAGGGGGTAGATGGGGGCACGGAGTGTACGGGGGCCTCCCCGGAAATTTTTGAGAATAATGGACGCAAATGTTGCAATCTGAGACCACTTTTGAACAACTTTCCTTGATCTTCCTTTTGTTTGATATTGAAGGATTAACACGATTTCATACCTGCTACGTCTTTCGGTATACTTTTTCGACATAGTAACTTTCATACTTTTTGGCATATTACATTGTTTAGATTTAGGATCACTGATGAGGGTTAAATACCCGAAACGTGCATGTCTGGTCCACGTTGCCAATTTATCTGTTCTTAAATGATGCTATTCAATTTGAAGACGTTTACATTACAATGTTTACAAGTTTTTATATGTAAATGAAATAAATATTTCAATAATTTTGTTTTATCACAGTAGTTTAGAATTCCCCTTTCTAAGTAAAATGTTGTAAATTTTCCCTCTCTGGGGTACGGGTACCAATCCCCCAAATAGAGAGAATGTCCTATTATATTAATACTCTGGTTTCAAGACTTGTTTTTTTTTTTTTTGGTTGTTTAGGCCCATATGGTTGATTCAAGGCATGAAGTGCCGAGTAGGGGATGATAAGGAGGTCTCCTGTTGTGAAGATTGTAGTCCAGGAGGACCTCCCTCGGATTTTTTTTTTGAAAAAATTGTTTAAAATGGTGTGATATGGAGCACATAAATTTTCCACAGATATCAATTTAATTGAAATCCATTTGTTGGTAATGCCTAGAAGTTTTATTGGCTGTAAAACTTCCTAGACTTGAAAAACATAGTTAAAAAAGTTTTTGGACGCTCTGTGTATGTGTAAGGGGGGAGGGGGGTCGCTCCCCCTACCCCGTTAAATCCGCCATTGTGACATTAGCCATAACGAAAATGTTTTGTTGAAATTCAAAGAAAAATTAAGAAGGCTTGATAGTCGTCCTTTCGATCAAATAATCATGTAAAGACGACGAGGGGGCGAAACTAACCTCTCGCGATGGGGTTTCAACAAATTTACTTTGCATATTTTGAATTTGATCTGTGAGTTTTGTTTTACGTTTAATTACGTTTTCATTTTAATTCTTTTCTTAAAACGTGGATAAATTGGCCCGACTACAAAATTGATTCGATTCAATTCCCAGTTTTGCTTACAGAGAACCCCCACTATAGTCTTACAGTACAATGTTTTGAATAAGTGTTGGTTGCAAATTTAGAGGAGGACAATTAGTGGGGCCGCCCCATCACCGTATTTAATATTTGTTTACATGCTAGACCATGCTAACTTTGCATTATTTTTTCTTTGCTCTGCTTGAATGGATCACTAGCGAATCTAGAGGTGTCGCACGGGTCCCTATTACCTCCCGTGGCGGTCAATTTTTCTTCAAATGTTCTGAATTTGCTATGAAAATTCTAAATAATTACGAATTTATCTGTAAGTACATGTATTTGAAAAAAATTAATTGGCTCGCTGTTGCTCGCCGGTTTTCAAGACTTAAAATATGCATGGACATTGAATTTTATGTTTGAGACTCAAAATACATTTATAGAGGATATAGATAGTAATTGACTAATTGTCTTCATTTTCATTCTAACTCTGAAAAAAGTACGCCAATCGTCTTTCAAGCATAGTAGAAGAAAGTTAAAAGTCATTAATTTAGGAACCCAGTGGGAGGAATTAGAATATAACTTCTTTTTTCGCATGTCAGTTTTCCGTAAAAATTGTCTTTGAAACTGGACTTTGTCCTCCCCCGCCCCTTTCTGAAATCCTATATCCCTCTGATGGGAATGGTAGGAGGGGAAACAAAAACACGAAAAAATAAAGCCTGTGCTTGTGAAACACGAATGCCCCCGGTGGCATCTTTGTTTGTATGAACACTATTTTCTGTTAAGTACATGTATGTGAGGTCACTGGGTTAAAAGGTCAAAGGTCAAGGTCACAAGGTCAAAAATTTTGGTATCAATGGAAAGGTCTTGTCACAAGGAATACGCATGCGAAATATGAAAGCCCTATCACTTACCATTCAAAAGTTATGCCCAATGTTAAAGTTTTTGAAAAGTAGGTCAAAGGACAAGGTCAAGGTCATGAGGTCACAATTTTTGGTATCAATGGAAAGGTCTTGTCACAAGAAATACACATGTGAAATATGAAAGCCCTATCACTCACCATTCAAAAGTTATGCCCAATGTTAAAGTTTTTGAAAAGTAGGTCAAAGGTCAAGGTCAAGAGGTCAAAAATTTTGGTATCAATGGAATGGTCTTGTCACAAGGAATACACATGTGAAATATGAAAGCCCTATCACTTCCCATTCAAAAGTTATGCCCAATGTTAAAGTTTTTTGAAAAGTAGGTCAAAGGTCAAGGTCAAGGTCACAAGGTCAAAAATTTTGGTATCAATGGAAAGGTCTTGTCACAAGGAATACACATGTGAAATATGAAAGCCCTATCACTTACCATTCAAAAGTTATGCCCAATGTTAAAGTTTTTTGAAAAGTAGGTCAAAGGTCAAGGTCAAGGTCACGAGGTCAAACATTTTGGTATCAATGGAAAGGTCTTGTCACAAGGAATACACATGTGAAATATGAAAGCCCGATCACTTACCATTCAAAAGTTATGCCCAATGTTAAAGTTTTTGAAAAGTAGGTCAAAGGTCAAGGTCAAGGTCACGAGGTCAAAAATTTTGGTATCAATGGAAAGGTCTTGTCACAAGGAATACACATGTGAATTATGAAAGCTCTATCACTAACCATTCAAAAGTTATGCCCAATGTTAAAGTTTTTTGAAAAGTAGGTCAAAGGTCAAGGTCAAGGTCATGAGGTCAAAAATTTTGGTATCAATGGAAAGGTCTTGTCACAAGGAATACACATGTGAAATATGAAAGCCCTATCATTTACCATTCAAAAGTTATGCCCAATGTTATAGTTTTTGAAAAGTAGGTCAAAGGTCAAGGTCAAGGTCACGAGGTCAAAAATTTTGGTATCAATGGAAAGGTCTTGTCACAAGGAATACACATGTGAAATATGAAAGCCCTATCACTTCCCATTCAAAAGTTATGTCCAATGTTAAAGTTTTTCGGACAAACAGACAAACAGACAAACAGACAAACAGATAAACAGACAAACAGACGGACAGGCCAAAAACTATATGCCCCCGAATCTTTGATTCCGGGGGCATAAAAAACAAACAAACAAACAAAAAACAAACAAACAAACAAACAAAAACAAAAAAACAAAACAAAACAAAACAAAAAACCAAAAACAGAAACAAACAAACAACAAAAAATCAATAAAAAGGATGTATGGCCATTCGTTCATCATTCTTTACAAAGTGTTCCTACATGTATATAAACGCCCTTGAATATATAGCGTATACATACCACCGTACAAAAAGAAATGGGTGAATGACCCCTACCCCTCTCCTTTTGTGCGTAATGTTTGATAATCTGAAGGAAAGGAGAAAAGAGAGAGGGGGGATAGCAAGGCGCATAGCTAGGCGCACTTAAGTACCAAATGCTCCACATCGTTTTGCAAAGCAGACTAAAAGAAAGTGTACCATGGTTCATTTTAACGTAGAAAACTGCTCTGTAGATGTGTAAAATGCATTAGATTCCGGGGCTTTGCCCCTTGGCCTGGATACCCATAAGGGCTTCTCCCTGGACCCAATTTGGGCCTCAAAGCGATCCCAACACCTCATGACTGAAAGTGCTTCCACTTGAAAATCACTCTGGCTACCCACCTGCCTTTGGAACGATATGAAAAACATACCAACATGTCTGCTCAGAGGCACCATAGAAAAGAAGGGAAAAAATAAAACAAAACAAAACAAAACAAAACAAAAACAAAAAAACAAAAAGGTGTCTGCATACAAAACAAGCTTTCTCTTCGTTTAAACTAAGGCATGGGTCATTT
The DNA here is from genome assembly GCA_028142955.1 of Pinctada fucata. Taxonomy (NCBI): domain Eukaryota; kingdom Metazoa; phylum Mollusca; class Bivalvia; order Pterioida; family Pteriidae; genus Pinctada; species Pinctada fucata. The sequence goes on from AP027109.1 coordinate 15,419,274, forward strand.
TTATAAAAGTTAACAGTTATATGAGCCGATTATATCAAAATATTCGCTTGCTTTTCAAACCTATTGACAATTATTCTAAAATCCAAAACTAGAAAATCCAGGACATCACACAGAAAATCCAGGACTAGGTACACAAAAAAGTCAGGACATACTCAACTCTTTTTAAATCTAGTAATATTCGTATATTTTTAATTGCGGTCCCTAATAGATGACTAAGACATCATAAATACATGAAAACAAACTGAAAATATGTCAAATTGAGCATTTTATGTAGTTTCAATCAATTTTATGACACAAAACATCCAGGACGTACACAAGAAATCCAGGACAAATAACACAAAAAATCATCCCTCGTCAGGACACCTTACATGGTGTGGTATTGCATTGCGGAATTTACACGTTCATGGCGTCAGAAAGCATCATATCTACAGAAACATGCTGCAACGGCTTTTCTAACGTGCAACCTGAACCAGCGGAGACCTAAATGAAACTGTCAATTGTGGTGCATGTATAAATGTGAAAAATTGTGTTTAATTACGGGTATGCAACATCCATTAAGTACATTTTTAACATGAAATGTGCTAACGCACTTTACATGTACGATAAATGCACTTGATGTGTAATGCATACCCTTAATAAGTTGACACTTATTTTCTTATTGAAGGGGAGTTAGGGGATAAAAATCGAGTCATAGGCGGTTGTTTTCGACAGGGAGGAGTCTAGTTCAGTGGAGCCAGGTTTGTTCCATTCTCTATTTTTAGAAGACTTTATCAACAAAATGAAAAACATAAACTATTTTCGAGGAATGACAATAATATCTCTCTTCAAACCGAACTCTTTCATTAGGCATGTACTACTTACTGCTGTTTTTGTTAGAGCATTCCCATTGTTTCTAATTGTTTGTTGCTACTTTTTATGTAAATCTGTTGTTTCGTTACATATTTTGATATTCTTTAGTCTCAGCGATCACTTTGTCCAATTTATATCCGTAATTACATGTAGGTATCACAAGATAATATCATGTTCGGCGTGATTTGAAATAACTATTTTTTTAGATTATAGTGTGCCTCTTTTTAAAATTATTGATTTAATTTATTCAAATAACGCCCTCCGCAAGGAATTTCATTTTGCCAGAGAGATTAATGAATGCTATGTCTTTAAACAATCGTCAGTTGTATTTCTAACGGAATGCATTTTCTGGATTGATTTAATACAAACAGACAATATTTTGGTAAATTTGATTGATTTCATTTCATTGCGCTTATTAAATTATAAAATAAATTAAATAATTAGTTTATTCACATTTGCATCTCATTAAGATGTTTGACCATTTCACGCATATTCCTCCAGAGCACCTGGTTCCTTCTCTAGCTTGCAAGAAGTCCATCGATGCTTAATTCGGTGCTCTATTGTGATTGCTGTTGAGATTGTTGTCAGGATCTTCTTTTATCTCATATTCAACTTTTCCGCTTGTCTACAAGTTTCTTCAATAGAATGCTGGGCCTCCATTCGAAGCATTCAGATTAATATTCTATTTTTTATCTACTAGAGTATATTTTACTAATTATATAACTAATCCTTAGATAAACGCCTTTCATATGCATGTATATGCATGTACAAAGTAATTTTATGTTAGTTCTGACCCATTTTGGCAAAGTACGACGACCTTCCCGCTTCATTTTATTATAACACCGCATTGAGTGGTGTCATCTAAATAAATTCCGGGGGGGTTTTTTGTCATGGGCTCTGTGGATAGTGTTATTCTTCATGACAATAAAGTAAACATGTAGTGCTCTATTGTTCTCAGCTGTGTACATAAATGTATGTCCGTATTTTCTCGTTTTTATTGTTTAGAATCCTTCCCTATATTTGTTCTCTTATGAAATTTTCAAGAATGTGTATGCCTGTTGTTTGTAACTTTTGGATTCTGATGTTTTATTATATTTTTTGTGCATGTGTTTTGGGTCTTGCATTCACTAATTGTAAAAACTGCAAAATTTGTGCATTTTAATCAAGTGTACTGAAATATAAGTTTAGTTGAAAAGGATGGCATAAATATCACTATCAGATAAAGATTGGTATCCACTGTTTTAGAATACTGTTTAAATTGTTAAATTTTTTGTTTTTCTTTTTAGTAGTTGTTACTAAACATTAAGTATGGGAAGAAACTAAAAGGCGCAAATTAACTGAGACCTGAACCTTCCGATAGTCTGGATAATCACGCCTTCTGCTACTTGGTTTATGTGTTGTCTTTTGTGTTGCATGTTTCTATGGCGTGAGTTGGTGTTCCTTGTCCCTTTTGTGTTTTTTCTGTCGGTGTCTGGTCTGTGTTTGTGCAATGGGTGTTTTGGGATTTTGCTGTGGGTGCTGCAACCTAGTGTTGTTGGAGATCCCCTCCTTTCTTTGGTGTTCCTTGTCCCTTTTGTATTTTTTCTGTGGGTGTCTGGTCTGTGTTTGTGCAATGGGTGTTTTGCTGAAGGTGCTGCAACGGAGTGTTGATGGATATCACCTCCTTTTTTTCAGAATATTGTGGTAGACGCATGTTTCTATCTGCTCTGATTGTAACTTGTGAGATTAAAGCTGTTATAATTGTTTTAAATATCAATCTATCCTCATCATATAGAACATTTCGAAATCACATTGTATGCTACCTGGCCCTGGATAGTTGCTATAACTTTAAGTTGAACGAAAACTTATTTAGGGTGAAGTTGTAATACCACGGGCAGGAACACGTTACGTCGCCTTACAGTACCGTTGTCAGAAGTATTTAAAGTTCTGCACTTAAAACCGTCCGTTGACATTATGCAACAGGTGAGGATATGTTGGAAACCATCCGTTGTCATGATAATTATCGACAAAATTTCAGTAAAATCACAAATAAATCATTAGGTAACCGGTGATTTCTTTTAAAAAGCCAACGGGGGGTAGCCATACGCTTCAGTAATACAGTACTTCCATGAAATGAATAAAACTCCTTTTATGTTATGAGGAGATCTAATTGACGATGACCTACTGATAGCAACGAAAACGGAAATTTGAACAGGAAAACTATCCTGTCTCTTAATTATTTGATTTTATATACCAATTTTATGTAGAAAATTATCGACAACATTATACAAACAATATATGTGAATAGCCGTCTTTTAAATTGTATATTTATTGTATACTTTGATAATTTGATAAAGAATGTCCGTTGTTATGACAAGACAAGAAGATATGGTCCGTTGTCATGACTCTTAACGGTATTTGGGCATGAATGGGGAATTGAAGCTTTATTTCGAATCTAAGGCTGAGCAATTAAATTAGCTTAGTTAATTCTTAAATTATTCAGATCTCTTTTTTTGTAAAGCTGTAAAGTAGGAAATCATATAATTTTCAGGTTACGTGAACATAGATCGTATAGAATAGATTTAAAATTGAAAATATGATTAATGAATTTGAAGAGGTGTAGGATGAGTTCATGAATTTATACATTGATCAATCAAACATAATTGTTAAAGGGATTTTGAAGTCATATATAGCATTAAAGACAAAGACATCAAATATCGGTCATTGAAGACATTTTGATAGCCTCAGCCTTTATCATGAAATTTTTCGAACGTTCTTAACATGGGTATGATATAGACCTTACATATATATCTCATGTGATGATGAAAATTGTAGTTGATATGTTATTTACATTTGTGTGTGTCTGTATGTAAGTGTGGTTTTTTTTTACGTCAGCGTCGATATCGGTGTCTCCGTCTGCCTGCGAGTGAATTCTTTTGTCCGCGTTTGTAAGCATGTGTGTCTGTATGTGAGCGAGTGCATCTGTCTGTGTCTTTTGTGTTTGTGTCTGTTTATATGCATGCCTGTCTGTCCGTTTGTTTTTGTGTATGTTTGTGTATACCCTGTGTCTGTCAGTCTGTCGTTTTGCGCATGTCTGTGTATGTCTTTCAGGATGTTCCTTTCAGGATGTTCATGTCTGTGTTTTGATCAGTGTCTGTCCGAGTCTGTTGTGTGAATCTCTTTTTGTTTCTCCCTGTGTCTGTTTTTCTGTGAGTGCTTGACTATGTGTGTCTATCTGCTTGACTTGAGAGGTTTTTTCAAGAAAGAGATATTGGCCTAGTCTGATTTTTCGTCTGTCTTGCATGCTGTGATAATTACTGTGCATTTACTGAAATCAAAGTCAATACATGTTTTGTTTGTGTGTGTGTGTGAGGGTGTGTGTGTGAGGGTGAGTACATCTGTGTATGTCTGTCTACCTGTCTATCCGTCTGCCTATGCATATCTTTCTGTATTAGTGTGTCTGTTGATGAATGTGTTTGTCTGTATATATATGTATTTGTCTGAATATGAATTTGTCTAAAACCCCATTTATGTGTGAGTGTCTAACCCTCCCCCTCCCAGAAACCTCTTACATATTCTACAAAAGAAAAAATAGGAATAGGGTCAAGTGTCCGGGAAGAGTAATTATATCCTGCTCTGTTGAAGTTTTGTGATTTTTTTATTACAGCACACGATCTATCTTCCACCAGTCTGTAAACTTTTCAAAATGTCGCGTTTCCTCTGCAGAACCGATGATGAAAATCAAATTATAAAGTCAACTTTTCAAGAGTGATAGAGACTATTGGTGGGTAAAGAGGAGACATGGGTGCAATATATAAGACCATTGGAGCAATTTTCTTGTATTTTGCAATATTGGAAGCCAATTAAAGGTAAACAAAATACGGACTTAACAGGGGAAATGGTTATATAACATCTCTTTTCTATGGGGAAAATCCATGCAAATATGAGGAAAGTCTAATATATAGCGGAATATCTCCAAAGGGGAAGAAACCTCTTATATAGCAAATTTCCCTACTAGAAAACTACTGCATTACACCGGTTTATGATACACTTATAAAGTAAGATACTGTATACATTCAAATTTTCGCCTCCATTTATATTTTACCCTTTTCAACTATAGCCCAGAAGATGAATTTAAGACGGGACGAATAAAATTTAATGTTAAGGATATCTTAACAAAACGGATGATTCGGCGAATTCAATTCAGTCTCCATTCTAAATTGGTTGAAAATTAAATTGTGCGTATTGATTTATGAATTTTAATGATTAGTACAGGTATCATAGTATCATTCCATCCATTAACATATAAAAGCAGACACCGGACATCTGACAACGGACAGAACTTTCGCAACATGGATTGACAACGGACTAATTTGAGAAAAGTCCCAAAAAAGTGGTCCAAAATTGAATTCGTCATCATGACACTACCAGAGGAGCATTATATAGACTTGATATTTATTATTAGTATATATCTAGAATAAGATAACCTGAATATTCAAAGATTTCAAGAAAAAGGAAGAATAACACATGTGCAGGACGTGGTGATCAAAGGACGCCAACTCGATCTCCTCTTTTCAAACTGTATATCAGTACCAGAAAAGCATATAAATCAATAGCTTAGTGTTATGACTACCCCCCATTGAATTTTCGAGTGTATTACTTCTAAAATTTCAACGTTTATCAGAAAACCATACTTTCCACACATGCTCATTGTCACGACAACGGATGGTTTCCTTCATATCCTTACCTGTGGCATAATGTCAACGGACGGTTTTAAGTGCAGAACTTTAAATACTTCTGACAACGGTACTGTAAGGCGACGTAACGTGTTTCTGCCCGTGAATACGCGAAATATCAAAGTCTGTCGCCTCTATTTCTTTTTTTTTTAACTGATATCAATTAAGAATCGATGTACATATATGATACAATCGATTTTGGAAATTGTAGAATTAAAACAGAAACAAAAGATAAATGTTTGGTCTTTTTTTATTACGCTTAATTATGCTAAATTATGTTTGTTTACACTAGCATCTGAGCATCATTTTTGACCGTTTCAAATATTCATGTTTCCCGCTTTTCTTCCATACATTCCAGTAGAATGCTGAGCCTCCATATGGAGCATTCAGATTAACCCGAAAACAGTTTTTGTACCAAAACCCTGCCTTGTAGTTGGAAGCACAGTTGGTTTTATATAAGTCGTTATCTCTGTCTGGTGTTGAGAAGTCCATTCCATTGTGAAAATATAGTCCATTTTCTCCAGCTTAAAAAGTATTTCAAACATTAATGTTTCGAATGGTGATCGAACATAATCAAAATAAGTTATCAATATCGAACAGGAAAGCCAAAGTGAATTTTTCTGGCGCAATCTACAAAACAGAGTTTTAATTTCCTCTTGCCAAAATAAGCGGCTCCAAATTTTGTGTAGGGTTTATTCAGAAGCGTACTTAAGTGAAACATATGGCCAAAAAACGTTGGAGGGCAGACAGAAGGAGCTTAGTTCTAAATATAACCGTAAAACTATGTCAAAATCCAAGCTAGGGACAGAGCTATGCAATAAGGGAGATATCCCTTAGTTTTAGAGACTTAGGTCTACTTCGATGAGAGGAAATATAGAATATAATTTAATGCATTGTGTAAATACTTCAACTATTCTCGCGGACTTACAGTCCACCAACATTGATACAAGCCTAGTAGTTGAAATTGTCAATGTTGAAATATATGTTCGATAGTGATATCTACATGACTTTTACGGCCTCTTACTATAAGCACAACACATTTTGTCATAATAAAATATCTACCAGAATGTTCAGCCATAAAAGTCCCAGTCTCAATGAAAAACATTTATATGAAAAATACCAATTTTACCCTTACTTTTTTTGTTAAAATTTCTTAATTTCTAAAACATGGGTCCTTTAGCATTATATCCCATCAATGATGCTACGTCTTTCGGTACATTTTTGAAAATAATAATTTTCACATTCTTTGGCTATATTACATTGTTTAGACTGAGGATTGAGTACCCGAAACGTGCATATCAGGTCCATGCTGCAAATTTATCTGTTCTTAAATAATCCCTCGGAATTTGAAGATGTTTAACATAGAACAGTTTAAAGAAAGAAAAAAGTCCACTTAGATTCCATACATAACGCAGCTTAACAGTAAATAAATGTATTCCCCTTTGGAAGAAAATCTTCCGTCTTTTGAGTTTTCGTTTTCTCATGAAAAATTGTTTTACACAGCCAATTGTACCTCATATGAAATTCATGTGAAATTTACATGAACTTTACATAAAAGTTCATGAAATTTATGTGAATCGAGCACGAACATGACATTTACATGAATTTTTTTCACATGAAATTCATGTGAAGTCTTTGAAACAAATTGCATGTAAATACCGTTTTGCTTGAAGGTAAGAAAGAAAATTTCATGTTGTATTCATGTGAAGTAAATTTTTGTGAAATTCATGTGAAATTGTTTTAACATAAATTTTATGTGAAATTTGTATGAATTTCACAAGAACATTCATGTGAAATTTACATGATGCTCATTTCATATGAATTTCATGTGAGGCAAAATTTGCTGTGTAAATCAATATTGAAAGTTTAAGGTTCCTATGTTTGACTTGCCTTGGATAATTTTTAACTCTCATGGGAAATGAAAACTTCCGTGGTGAGAAAGTGCATCAAATTGGAAATTTTTTTCAAGTGAAAATTAATTTGCCTTGGAAATATATATCTCGTTGGAAAGTGGACTTCAAAACAAACATAATATTCCTTTAGAATTTTCGATATTACCTCAAGTATATATATTTTTATAGGGAATTTTTACCTTTATAGGTTAGAATCTTAGGTCATATAAGGATAAAGTAAAGACAGACATTAACTATATTCAATATGGACTATCTTGTGGTACCGTTAGTTTTTATGCATTGCATTTGAGATGGATTGGTTTTGGTTTATTTTTCAAAAATGCTCTTGCAAAAATAAGTAGATTAGTATTTTACACTGAATTGAAGCGACGGGTGTTGCATGCAAGCAGGAGATGCTGTCTCTTCCTGGGCACCTGGTCTCACTCCGTTATCGGGAGTTCGCTTCTTTTCATGTGGTTGATGTTTTTTGTTTGTTTGCTTTGGTTTCTGCTTCTTTACTAATTTTGTATGCCTTCGGTTTATGATTTTCTGAATTATCGATTTTGAACTGTATATAGGGATATGGTCATTATTCATATTTGTCATGGTCACACATCTATTTTAATTACTAGTATTCCGATAAGCAGAAGTATTAGTATTCCAAATTTGAATAGTTGGGAATTAAAAGTCTTCTCATTAAGGTTTGCAATCAAACCAATTCAATTCGACTTACATCGTCATTGAGGAAGTTATATTGTCGTTATGGGGAAATGGTAGCACACTATGACGTCCCCTTGTCCAGAGTCATAAATGATATTCAGACGTAGACCTTTTATGCCATGATATACCAATTTATACGTTTGTCTTCCGTTGTAGGAAATACCGATGTTGACCCTTCAACCGAATTGTTCGCTTTTCCGATTGTGACCGAATTAAAGTGACTTGTGTTGCATGCAAGCATATTCTCACTCTTCCTGAGCAACTGACCTTACTCCTTAGCAGGGAGTTCACTTCTCCTCATATGGTAGATTTTATGCATGTTACTTTGCCTTAGTTCTTGTTTTGTCCTGTCTGCCCCTGATTAGATGATTTTCGATTCACGATTTTGTACTCCTTGATAGGGATATGTTTTTTTCCCATAATTGTCATTTTGTAGCTTTAAGCTACATACAGTTTATCCACTTTTGGCATTAAGTAGATAAACAGCTTCGTTTTTTAGAAAAAGTACAATAAAAAGGAGAGAAGATATTCTATGAAACGTATCTTATTTGGAGCATATCAAATCACACGCCTTAGCGATCATTGACATTTATATTAAACTTATAAAGATGCGAATACGATAACAAAATGAACAGATTTCGTGGAAAAATCGGTATATTTACTGATGAGTAGCTGAGTCCAGACATTTCGCTGCTTATAATATTGATATGAAAAAAATTGACAATGAGAAAATATACTATTTTACCTGTTCCAGAGTATTTCCCTATCCTCAGTTTGTAAGCCTCACTCTCTGGACCCACAGAGAAGTTCTGGTAAACAGCATATCCAGGATCCCCTCCCCTTGTTACCACGTCAGCGCGTAATGTGCAGTTACCCTTCATTGTCAGAATATGTAGATACTCGTTTCCTATAACATGATATATCAAAGATAATAAAACCTAACTTTGCAATCTGAAATTCATGAGAAAAGGATACGATCACCATTACCGTTTATTTGTCATTATAACAGCAATAGCTTTGTTTGATAGTGTACTACATATGTCAAAAATGTCTTCGATGACGTCATTTAAGAAGGCATTGTTTTTTTTTATCCCATTAGCTTGAAATGCAATTGTAACGAGCATTTCATATAACAGGGGATGCTTACTCCTCCCGGGCACCTGATCCCACCTCTGGCTTGCTAGGGGTCCGTCGATGGTCACTTTTGTGCTCTATTGTGAGTGCTGTTGAGATTGTTGTCAGGATCTTCTTTAACTCAATTGTGTCACACTTATGCCCTTTGCCGTGCGGAGCTCGTAAAAAAGTTCCCCGCGAGGGGTTTGACAGTACGTGTTTTGAATGTCTTTCCCTGATATGGTCGCCATGGACACAACCTCAGACAGTGCATAATTTTACATATGGTCATATTCGTGCGTGGACGTCGATGGCGGGTGCGGCTAGCCAACAGGGGATGCTTACTCCTCCCGGGCACCTTATCCCACCTCTGGCTTGCTAGGGGTCCGTCGATGGTCACTTTTGTGCTCTATTGTGAGTGCTGTTGAGATTGTTGTCAGGATCTTCTTTAACTTATATAAACCCCATACCATTATAACTCAAGTACAATTCACTGCATATAACCACAAATCATAATTGTAGTTTTTTTTCTATTTTCTATTTTGTGTTATACATAATGTATGAATAAGTAATAAGTTTCAATTAGATTTTATCGCCAACCAAACTATTGACTAACTATCCCATGTCATGCAAAAGTCAGGTTATTTCGGAAGTGAGTAGAATTTTGATCTATTGGAATAATATAAGATATATGCCTTATAATCCAGTAAATGTTGCCCCTAAAGTAGGATTAGTATTATCTACAAATATATCTTAAAACCTCCCACAAACCCACATTAAATCATTGATAAGAGAAATCCTATTAGAAAGAAAAAATTTCGTATTTTACAAGACTTTATCAAACATTTTTCTAGACAATATGTGCATTATTAAAGAGGTTTGGTTACAAGTGTTGGCTCGACGTGTAGCATGCCGTCATGTCTTTCTGTGAGATTTCTTCAAATGACGTCATGACATGACGTATAGCTACACGTAATGGGCGTGTGAACATCACTCTGCGCGTAAATACAAAATGTGTAACTTCTTTGAGATTTAACACACTAATCATCGATCAAACTTTCAGTTTTCAGTGTTATAAATCACGTTTAGGATTCTAACTATCCTTACGTCAAGGTTTTACGAATGTCGATTTACATTTACATCCCTCGCAGATTAAAAGTATTGAAAAGCTATCTACGCGTACACCTTCCTACATAGCTATACTTAGACACTCTCCGATTCGTACGTATAACTAAACGACGTCTTCGGAATATGACGTCAAGCGGTGACGTGTACATGTAGGTTATACGTTCACGTTGAAAGCACTTGTAACTAAACCTCTCTATAGACATCCTGAAATTGTTTTTCTTCAATGTGTCATTTCAAAAATACATAAATACCCTAGACAAAAGTTCGTTAGAAAATATTCGAATATTCTATTCAAATAAATGATCATGAAGTATCAAATGGATAAATTTTGTATCAATTATTTATTTTGCAACAATTCAACAATTCAATAACTTTATCCATAAACAGTCTTCATCGTGTAAATAAGGAAAGTAATTTGTGAAAGAAAAAAGTTGGAAATAAATTATTCTAACATCGATTATCATGAAAAATGCCCCATATCTGCTTTAGGGAATTTATACAAGAAACAATCACATTTTCTTAGGCAACACAAAAGCCATGATTGATTTGAAAATCATTTAATTTCCATTGTCATTTTCAAGAAACAAAGATTCTGATTGGCTGAGAAATTTTGTTTATACATCGATCAACACAATTTTTTCACGGATGTCTATTTATAGCGCTATTTTTAGAACTAGGGGGAACCCTCAAACACGAATCAACTCGTTGCTGAAAATACAATTTGTTGATGTTTGCTTATCATTTCAAGGGTACTATTTCTTTTCTACTTACTCAAAAATTAACAGTACATCTAGAATTTGCTCAAACTGCCCTATTCCAAAGATATAGAGAGACGATCATTCGCTGTTCGAATCATGGCGGCTGCCAAAACTTGTTTTGTAAGACGTATCACTGCGAAACCCTCCGACTTACGAAATAAAGTGTGGTGATTGATTGTTTTTAGATCAAAGAAAACAGTATCTTTTCCATAATTAAAGGATAAGAAATAAATCTTATATTTTTTCTGTTGATGCAGGTATCGCCCGAAAAATTGGACTGAAAACTTTTGCATCAACGCGCGACAGTTTTCTGTCCAATATTTCGGGTGATACCTGCATCAACAGAAAAAAATATAAGATTCATTTCTTAAAAACATATCAAAAGCAATGGCCGAAATGCTGCACTTTTGCAGCCGCAACGCCAATCCCTATTTTGACGGTTGGAAGCATTGTTTCTAAAAGGGGCGGATAACTCTTGACACAAAAAGTTGCGGAATAAGAATAAATTGGTCTTAAAGACCTTAATTGTTTATCTCAAATTTTAAATATTATTATAAAACAAATAATACTCAGGCATAATTCACTACATATAACTGAAATTCCTCTGAAAGGGATTTTTGATATTTTTCAGCCCTGCTAAAGATCCAACGAAAATTGCGCATACACCGTTGGTTTTAAAAGCTGACACAAATGCTCCCCTTTGCACTTCTGGTCAAAATTCAATGATAATCTTTTCAACAGAATCCCAATTATGATACTTATATAGAATTTTAGTCAGTAAGTACTCTATAAATAGGAATAAAAACGCTATAACGAGGACCAGATTTTAATTAAAATTCATCATAACGGACTCAGAATACACCGAATTCAATTGGCAATGGATGGAATTTCTAACATTTGTTTGATGGTTTGATACCTTGTAGATGATTTTGTGCCAATGTCATGTTTCATTTTGGCAAATCTAATCACTTCGCAGTACCGACTTGGGTACATGTGTACCCGTGTACTCTCTGTTTACAAACGAGTTTCCATACGTTGCCATGGAAGATCGACGCCCGAACAGCATATCGAAGTTTGAAAGATGACACAAACCCCTTACGGCAAAGATCGGCATACTAATTTTGGTTTGGTGACTTCGCTGATATATAAAGTTTACATTCAGATTGTTCCCAATCATTCCCAGCCGGAATTTTAAAATAAAATACGCAATAAAATGCAGGTAAACAGATCGTTGGCGAAAAACTGCCCTTGACAACACCCGATTATTTCAAAATGCCACAAAATTAACCTCATTAAATGTTATGACTTGAAACGATGTCTCTATGGCCATCAAAATCACCTGTGCCATTCTTGTTTACACATGCAGCACAGTCAGTATGACGCGTTTTTGATGGTACAATGTCGTCAAATTCAAAACATTTGTCACGTGACTTCGTTCTAAAAGTTCAAAGACAAGTGCCGGCTGTTTGAATTGACCTGGTAGGCTATCAGCCTAACTTCCAACCAACTGTCAGTTAGGATAAGGAATCCTGAGCCGGAAATTTGACATCAATCTTACACGACAATTAACTGTTTGAGAGACAACATAATCCATTATATTTTTTGGATTGTCAAAGAGTTTGATATCAAGATCAATATTATACAATTATTGACTGGGAGTGAGGGCAATATATGATTTGTCAGACCTGAGAATAAAATAGTGCTCGAGGCCGAAGGCCGAGTGCTATATTTTATCTGAAGGTGCAACAAATCATAACTTGCTCGAATTCCCAGTCAATAATTGTATAATATTGATCTTGTTGTTTTGTTATAATTTGATATAATTGTTTTGTTATACCTTACTTCAATTCTACAGCAAATAACCGCGATTTGTCCGGCATTTTAACGTTCATTTTCTATAAGAGATAGAACGCGGGAAAATTGGTAGAGTTGATATCGTCATGAATAATGTTACGTCATAAACGATATGATGTATCGGTCAATAGTTTTTGAACTATTGCCATAGGGCCAGATATTGATGTAACTATTGACTGCTTTGTCAAATATTCGAATTTATAGGCATTTTTCCCTATGGGGATTTTATATAGAGACACTGATAAGGGTATAGTAATGTGTTTTGTTCATATGTTTAATTCTTATATTGTTTAATCTTTCGAAGACCAAAATGTCATTGCTGTTATCTGTATTCAGTGTTAAATTGATATAATAGCACATGTTATACTGCCTATTCACCAAAAAGTAAAGATGTTTGAATTTCTCAGCAAAAAGTTAATAGTATCTAAATCAAAAGTCAGTGAATAAAAATAAAATAAAATAACCCTTAATCAAAATACAAACATCAATAGTCATACAAATTCTTGAGAAAGACAAAGCAAAATAAAGACTGAAGATTGGAAGGAGATTACCTGCGGCGAAAACATTGGAATTCATTATCACAGAGATTCTTAAAAGTATGAAAGGTAACACTATGTTACATTATGTTACACTATGTTACACTATGTTACATGTAACAAACATTTCCACAGAGTCCAGTATATGATGGACATTTATCACTGCTGATGCTGCACAAATAAATGTATTAATATCAAAGTAGTTCATATACATTCAAAAAAAATTGAAGGATGTCGCACCATAGCCTAGGAATAAGAAAAATTCTAGGATATATTCTTTTTGAAAGGATTTTATTAAGAGGATAAGTTTCCGTTAGAACAACAAACAATAATGATGACTGATTCAGCTTGGTTTGTCCAAATTAAAGTTGTAAGCTCCTTCAGGGGCTAGAAAAAAATGTTATTCGAAGGCCTCACTTCTCTATAGTCTTTAAAAATTGGAAAAAATGGTAAGGACGTTTATCTGCCATCCACAGTATAGGCAAACAACCTTCAAACTTTTTCTGATAACCTAGCGATCTCGAAGACAACGCAATTATAGACCTGAAAATTTATATTGACCGAGGATGAAGTCAGGGTCATTTGGGTTACCGAAAAAGTGGGAGGGCTGTGTGTGCATGAAATCCGAATAATAACAACATTTGATTGTTATTGATACAAGACAGTATAACCAAGGACCGAAATGAACATCAGATGAATATGTAAATTGATTTCAAAAGAACTAGGCCTCACAAAAACAAGAGGCCCAAGGGGGCCACATCGCTCACCTGAGGAGACTGTATGTATGTTTTCAATCAAAGTCAAGACCTGAAGGAAATCGCTTTTAGTGAAGCTTTGAGAAGGACAAGGTGTATAAGTTACTTCCTGTAAAGTTCAGTGACATTCTGTGCAGTAGTTTAAGAGGATAAGTCAAAAATGTGTCATTCAAATAGAGCCTATAGAGGACATCTTGGATTTCCAATGGGCTCGAAAAACACAAACTAAGTAGAGGGCAACTAGTACTTGCGTCCTGTGAAGTTTCAAGAAATTCTGTGAAGCAGTTTTAGAGGAGAAGTTGAAAATGTGTCAGCCAATCAGAGCCTGTGGCGGCCATCTTGAATTTCCGATAGGCTCCAAAAACGCAAACTTGATAGAGGCCGGGTATGAGTACTTGCATCCTGTGAAGTTTCATGAAATTCTGCGCAGCGGTTTCAGAGGAGAAGTCGAAAATTTGTCAGCCAATCAGAGCCTGTGGCGGCCATCTTGGATTTCTGATCAGCTCGAAAAACAAAAACTTGGTAGAGAGCAATCAGTACTTGCTTCCTGTGAAGGTTTGTGAAATTCTATGCAGCCGTTTGAGAGGAGAAGTCGAAAATGTGTCAGTCAATCAGAGTCTGTGGCAGCCATCTTGGATTTCCGATTGGCTCGAAAAACACAAACTTAGTAGAGGGCATTGAGTACTTGCTTCCTGTGAAGTTTCATGATATTCTGTGCAGTGGTTATAGAAGAGAAGTTAAAAATGTGTCAGCCAACCAGAGCCTGTGGCAGCCATCTTGGATTTCCGATTGGCTTGAAAAACACAATTTGGTAGAGGGCATTGAGTAGTTGCTTCCCGTGAAGTTTCATGATATTCTGTGCAGCGGTTTCAGAGGAGAAGTCGAGAATGTGTCAGCCAATTAGAGCCTGTGGCGGCAATCTTGGATTTCCAATCGGCTCCAAAAACACAAACTTGGTAGAAGGCATTGAGTACTTGCTTCCTGTGAAGTTTCATGAAATTCTGTGCAGCAATTTCGGAGGAGAAGTCAAAAATGTGTCAGCCAATCAGAGCCTGTGGCGGCTATCTTGGATTTCCGATCGGCTTGAAAAACACAAACTTGGTAGAGGGCATTGAGTACTTGCTTCCTGTGAAGTTTCATGAAATTCTGTGACGCAGTTTCAGAAGAGAAGTCAAAAATGTGTCAGCCAATCAGAGCCTGTGGCGGCCATCTTGGATTTCCGATCGGCTTGAAAAACACAAATTTGATAGAGGGCATTGAGTACTTGCTTCCTGTGAAATTTCGTGAAATTCTGTTCAGCGGTTGCCGAAAAGATATCGAAAATGTTAAAAGTTTACGTCAGACGGACGGACGATGGACGGAGGACGCGCTATGACAATTGCTCACTTGAGCTTCGCTCAGGTGAGCTAAAAACAACAATACTTGTAGGGGACCATGATTTCTTCTTTCCTACCAAGTTTAACGAAAATCTGTTCAGTGGTTCTGGAGAAGAAGTTGAATATGTATGAAAATCATCCCCCCTTCTTCTTGAGTAATCTAAGTAACCCGAGAGAGATAGTTATACAGAAGCTAAAGCAAAATAACAGACCCCCTCCCCATCCTTTCACTGTGTTATTGATAACATTGATCTGTTCTTACATTAATATTTTGAGCTGCTCTCAATATTGTAATTTCATAGTTGTATATCTAAGTCTTCACAAGATAAATTTGAAAATACTTATTCATCTTTTTAAAATAATTTAGTTTCCTTTTCCATACCTATTTAATAATTCAAAATATATAACATTCAAATGAATCGATAATCCAAAAATTTAAACCTCAAAAACATAAATCTATATTAAAGAAAGACAACTCTTGCATACATGAACATGTACCAACTTATACGAAACTAAAGTTACCAGGGTACCAGAACTTGAACTTACAAGCCTTGGGTCCATGTTCACAGTAAACATATCTATTCATGATTGAAAAAATACTCATAAAAATCTGTTCAGCAGTTCTGGAGAAGAAGTTGAATATGTATGAAAATCGCCCCCCCCCTTTCCTTTTCACATAAGAAAATAATTCATAAAAAATCAAAAAATTAAAATTTCAGTATGAAATACATATCAAAGCATTAAGTAACTTAAATGTGATGAATTTGTAGTAAATGAATGTGTAAAACCATACACATATTGAGTTATTTAAAGAAATAGTGCAAAAATGTGCATTTCCGACAGAGTCCGAAAAGACGTCAAAAACGCGTCAAAAATTTGACTTCCGAGTGGAACCAAAAACAACAACACTTCTTAAGACATCTCTCTAGATCATTCTGATGCTTTCAGTTTGTCGATACGTGCTTTCGTTCTGAAGAAGAAGTTTGTCAAAGGAGGGTACCCCCTGTGACCTACTTTTGCCTCTGGTGGCGCCACCTGTTGATGGATCTGGACGAAAAACAACATCACTTGTAGGGGACCATGAGTACTTCATTCCTACCAAGTTTCATGAAAATCTTTTCAGTGGTTCTGGAGAAGAAGTTGAATATGTATGAAAATCACCCCCCTCCCTTCCTTTTCACATAAGAAAAAAATTAATAAAAAATCAAAAAATCTAAATTTTAGAATAAAATACTTATCAAAGCATTTAGTAACTTAAATATGATAAATATGCAGTAAATGAATGTGTAAAATCATACACTTATTGAGTTATTTAAAGAAATAGTGCAAAAATGTGCATTTCTGACTAAGTCCGAAAAGACGTCAAAAACGCGTCAAAAATTTGACTTCGAAGTGGAACCAAAAATAACAACACTTCTTAAGACATCTCTCTAGATCATCCTGATGCTTTCGGTTTGTCGATACATGCTTCGGTTCTGAAGAAGAAGTTTGTCAAAGGAGGGTACCCCCCGTGACCTACTTTTGGCTGTGGTGGCGCCACCTGTTGACAAATCCTGACGAAAAACAACAACACTTGTAGGGGACCATGAGTACTTCATACCTACCAAGTTTCATCAAAATCCCTTCAGCCGTTCTGGAGAAGAAGTCGAAAATGTGAAAAGTTTACGACGGACGACGGACGCCGGACGACGGACGGACGGACGGACGCCGGACGGTGCGCTATGACAATAGCTCACTTGAGCTTCGCTCAGGTGAGCTAAAAAGGGGAAAAAGTTTTTGTTGGGGTCCCGCCGGGGTTTGAAGCCACTCCCCATGGGTCCATTGGGCATGGAAAACATACATTATACCTATGTACAATCTTAAAAAATATTCCTTAAAAATCCAGAAGTGGATATCTTGACAAAATTCTTTCACTTGTAGGGCACCATGCATGAGTACCTCATACCTACAAACTGTCATGACAATCTGAAGAGTGGTTATAGAAAAGAAGCAGAAAATGTATGAAAATCACCCCCCCCCCCCCCTTCCTTTTTACATAAGAAAAAAATTCATAAAAAATCAAAAAAATAAAATTTAAGCATAAAATACATATCAAAGCATTAAGTAAGTTAAATATGATAAATATGTAGTAAATGAGTGTGTAAAATCATACACTTATTGAGTTATTTAAAGAAATAGTGCAAAAATGTGCATTTCTGACTAAGTCCGAAAAGACGTCAAAAACGCGTCAAAAATTTGACTTCGAAGTGGAACCAAAAATAACAACACTTCTTAAGACATCTCTCTAGATCATCCTGATGCTTTCGGTTTGTCGATACATGCTTCGGTTCTGAAGAAGAAGTTTGTCAAAGGAGGGTACCCCCCGTGACCTACTTTTGGCTGTGGTGGCGCCACCTGTTGACAAATCCTGACGAAAAACAACAACACTTGTAGGGAACCATGAGTACTTCATACCTACCAAGTTTCATCAAAATCCCTTCAGCCGTTCTGGAGAAGAAGTCGAAAATGTGAAAAGTTTACGACGGACGACGGACGCCGGACGACGGACGGACGGACGGACGCCGGACGGTGCGCTATGACAATAGCTCACTTGAGCTTCGCTCAGGTGAGCTAAAAATGAAGAAAAAAATTTGAGGAGTGCTCGTGCCGGGACTTGAACCCACAAGCCTTGGGTCCATGTTCACAGTAAACATATCTATTCATGATTGAAAAAATACTCATAAAAATCTGTTCAGCAGTTCTGGAGAAGAAGTTGAATATGTATGAAAATCACCCCCCCTTTCCTTTTCACATAAGAAAATAATTCATAAAAAATCAAAAAATTAAAATTTCAGTATGAAATACATATCAAAGCATTAAGTAACTAAAATGTGATGAATTTGTAGTAAATGAATGTGTAAAACCATACACATATTGAGTTATTTAAAGAAATAGTGCAAAAATGTGCATTTCCGACAGAGTCCGAAAAGACGTCAAAAACGCGTCAAAAATTTGACTTCCGAGTGGAACCAAAAACAACAACACTTCTTAAGACATCTCTCTAGATCATTCTGATGCTTTCAGTTTGTCGATACGTGCTTTCGTTCTGAAGAAGAAGTTTGTCAAAGGAGGGTACCCCCTGTGACCTACTTTTGCCTCTGGTGGCGCCACCTGTTGATGGATCTGGACGAAAAACAACATCACTTGTAGGGGACCATGAGTACTTCATTCCTACCAAGTTTCATGAAAATCTTTTCAGTGGTTCTGGAGAAGAAGTTGAATATGTATGAAAATCACCCCCCTCCCTTCCTTTTCACATAAGAAAAAAATTAATAAAAAATCAAAAAATCTAAATTTTAGAATAAAATACGTATCAAAGCATTTAGTAACTTAAATATGATAAATATGCAGTAAATGAATGTGTAAAATCATACACTTATTGAGTTATTTAAAGAAATAGTGCAAAAATGTGCATTTCTGACTAAGTCCGAAAAGACGTCAAAAACGCGTCAAAAATTTGACTTCGAAGTGGAACCAAAAATAACAACACTTCTTAAGACATCTCTCTAGATCATCCTGATGCTTTCGGTTTGTCGATACATGCTTCGGTTCTGAAGAAGAAGTTTGTCAAAGGAGGGTACCCCCCGTGACCTACTTTTGGCTGTGGTGGCGCCACCTGTTGACAAATCCTGACGAAAAACAACAACACTTGTAGGGGACCATGAGTACTTCATACCTACCAAGTTTCATCAAAATCCCTTCAGCCGTTCTGGAGAAGAAGTCGAAAATGTGAAAAGTTTACGACGGACGACGGACGCCGGACGACGGACGGACGGACGGACGCCGGACGGTGCGCTATGACAATAGCTCACTTGAGCTTCGCTCAGGTGAGCTAAAAAGGGGAAAAAGTTTTTGTTGGGGTCCCGCCGGGGTTTGAAGCCACTCCCCATGGGTCCATTGGGCATGGAAAACATACATTATACCTATGTACAATCTTAAAAAATATTCCTTAAAAATCCAGAAGTGGATATCTTGACAAAATTCTTTCACTTGTAGGGCACCATGCATGAGTACCTCATACCTACAAACTGTCATGACAATCTGAAGAGTGGTTATAGAAAAGAAGCAGAAAATGTATGAAAATCACCCCCCCCCCCTTCCTTTTTACATAAGAAAAAAATTCATAAAAAATCAAAAAAATAAAATTTAAGCATAAAATACATATCAAAGCATTAAGTAAGTTAAATATGATAAATATGTAGTAAATGAGTGTGTAAAATCATACACTTATTGAGTTATTTAAAGAAATAGTGCAAAAATGTGCATTTCTGACTAAGTCCGAAAAGACGTCAAAAACGCGTCAAAAATTTGACTTCGAAGTGGAACCAAAAATAACAACACTTCTTAAGACATCTCTCTAGATCATCCTGATGCTTTCGGTTTGTCGATACATGCTTCGGTTCTGAAGAAGAAGTTTGTCAAAGGAGGGTACCCCCCGTGACCTACTTTTGGCTGTGGTGGCGCCACCTGTTGACAAATCCTGACGAAAAACAACAACACTTGTAGGGGACCATGAGTACTTCATACCTACCAAGTTTCATCAAAATCCCTTCAGCCGTTCTGGAGAAGAAGTCGAAAATGTGAAAAGTTTACGACGGACGACGGACGCCGGACGACGGACGGACGGACGGACGCCGGACGGTGCGCTATGACAATAGCTCACTTGAGCTTCGCTCAGGTGAGCTAAAAAGGGGAAAAAGTTTTTGTTGGGGTCCCGCCGGGGTTTGAAGCCACTCCCCATGGGTCCATTGGGCATGGAAAACATACATTATACCTATGTACAATCTTAAAAAATATTCCTTAAAAATCCAGAAGTGGATATCTTGACAAAATTCTTTCACTTGTAGGGCACCATGCATGAGTACCTCATACCTACAAACTGTCATGACAATCTGAAGAGTGGTTATAGAAAAGAAGCAGAAAATGTATGAAAATCACCCCCCCCCCCCTTCCTTTTTACATAAGAAAAAAATTCATAAAAAATCAAAAAAATAAAATTTAAGCATAAAATACATATCAAAGCATTAAGTAAGTTAAATATGATAAATATGCAGTAAATGAGTGTGTAAAATCATACACTTATTGAGTTATTTAAAGAAATAGTGCAAAAATGTGCATTTCTGACTAAGTCCGAAAAGACGTCAAAAACGCGTCAAAAATTTGACTTCGAAGTGGAACCAAAAATAACAACACTTCTTAAGACATCTCTCTAGATCATCCTGATGCTTTCGGTTTGTCGATACATGCTTCGGTTCTGAAGAAGAAGTTTGTCAAAGGAGGGTACCCCCCGTGACCTACTTTTGGCTGTGGTGGCGCCACCTGTTGACAAATCCTGACGAAAAACAACAACACTTGTAGGGGACCATGAGTACTTCATACCTACCAAGTTTCATCAAAATCCCTTCAGCCGTTCTGGAGAAGAAGTCGAAAATGTGAAAAGTTTACGACGGACGACGGACGCCGGACGACGGACGGACGGACGGACGCCGGACGGTGCGCTATGACAATAGCTCACTTGAGCTTCGCTCAGGTGAGCTGAAAATGAAGAAAAAAATTTGAGGAGTGCTCGTGCCGGGACTTGAACCCACAAGCCTTGGGTCCATGTTCACAGTAAACATATCTATTCATGATTGAAAAAATACTCATAAAAATCTGTTCAGCAGTTCTGGAGAAGAAGTTGAATATGTATGAAAATCACCCCCCCTTTCCTTTTCACATAAGAAAATAATTCATAAAAAATCAAAAAATTAAAATTTCAGTATGAAATACATATCAAAGCATTAAGTAACTTAAATGTGATGAATTTGTAGTAAATGAATGTGTAAAACCATACACATATTGAGTTATTTAAAGAAATAGTGCAAAAATGTGCATTTCCGACAGAGTCCGAAAAGACGTCAAAAACGCGTCAAAAATTTGACTTCCGAGTGGAACCAAAAACAACAACACTTCTTAAGACATCTCTCTAGATCATTCTGATGCTTTCAGTTTGTCGATACGTGCTTTCGTTCTGAAGAAGAAGTTTGTCAAAGGAGGGTACCCCCTGTGACCTACTTTTGCCTCTGGTGGCGCCACCTGTTGATGGATCTGGACGAAAAACAACATCACTTGTAGGGGACCATGAGTACTTCATTCCTACCAAGTTTCATGAAAATCTTTTCAGTGGTTCTGGAGAAGAAGTTGAATATGTATGAAAATCACCCCCCTCCCTTCCTTTTCACATAAGAAAAAAATTAATAAAAAATCAAAAAATCTAAATTTTAGAATAAAATACTTATCAAAGCATTTAGTAACTTAAATATGATAAATATGCAGTAAATGAATGTGTAAAATCATACACTTATTGAGTTATTTAAAGAAATAGTGCAAAAATGTGCATTTCTGACTAAGTCCGAAAAGACGTCAAAAACGCGTCAAAAATTTGACTTCGAAGTGGAACCAAAAATAACAACACTTCTTAAGACATCTCTCTAGATCATCCTGATGCTTTCGGTTTGTCGATACATGCTTCGGTTCTGAAGAAGAAGTTTGTCAAAGGAGGGTACCCCCCGTGACCTACTTTTGGCTGTGGTGGCGCCACCTGTTGACAAATCCTGACGAAAAACAACAACACTTGTAGGGGACCATGAGTACTTCATACCTACCAAGTTTCATCAAAATCCCTTCAGCCGTTCTGGAGAAGAAGTCGAAAATGTGAAAAGTTTACGACGGACGACGGACGCCGGACGACGGACGGACGGACGGACGCCGGACGGTGCGCTATGACAATAGCTCACTTGAGCTTCGCTCAGGTGAGCTAAAAAGGGGAAAAAGTTTTTGTTGGGGTCCCGCCGGGGTTTGAAGCCACTCCCCATGGGTCCATTGGGCATGGAAAACATACATTATACCTATGTACAATCTTAAAAAATATTCCTTAAAAATCCAGAAGTGGATATCTTGACAAAATTCTTTCACTTGTAGGGCACCATGCATGAGTACCTCATACCTACAAACTGTCATGACAATCTGAAGAGTGGTTATAGAAAAGAAGCAGAAAATGTATGAAAATCACCCCCCCCCCCTTCCTTTTTACATAAGAAAAAAATTCATAAAAAATCAAAAAAATAAAATTTAAGCATAAAATACATATCAAAGCATTAAGTAAGTTAAATATGATAAATATGTAGTAACTGAGTGTGTAAAATCATACACTTATTGAGTTATTTAAAGAAATAGTGCAAAAATGTGCATTTCTGACTAAGTCCGAAAAGACGTCAAAAACGCGTCAAAAATTTGACTTCGAAGTGGAACCAAAAATAACAACACTTCTTAAGACATCTCTCTAGATCATCCTGATGCTTTCGGTTTGTCGATACATGCTTCGGTTCTGAAGAAGAAGTTTGTCAAAGGAGGGTACCCCCCGTGACCTACTTTTGGCTGTGGTGGCGCCACCTGTTGACAAATCCTGACGAAAAACAACAACACTTGTAGGGGACCATGAGTACTTCATACCTACCAAGTTTCATCAAAATCCCTTCAGCCGTTCTGGAGAAGAAGTCGAAAATGTGAAAAGTTTACGACGGACGACGGACGCCGGACGACGGACGGACGCCGGACGGTGCGCTATGACAATAGCTCACTTGAGCTTCGCTCAGGTGAGCTAAAAATGAAGAAAAAAATTTGAGGAGTGCTCGTGCCGGGACTTGAACCCACAAGCCTTGGGTCCATGTTCACAGTAAACATATCTATTCATGATTGAAAAAATACTCATAAAAATCTGTTCAGCAGTTCTGGAGAAGAAGTTGAATATGTATGAAAATCACCCCCCCTTTCCTTTTCACATAAGAAAATAATTCATAAAAAATCAAAAAATTAAAATTTCAGTATGAAATACATATCAAAGCATTAAGTAACTTAAATGTGATGAATTTGTAGTAAATGAATGTGTAAAACCATACACATATTGAGTTATTTAAAGAAATAGTGCAAAAATGTGCATTTCCGACAGAGTCCGAAAAGACGTCAAAAACGCGTCAAAAATTTGACTTCCGAGTGGAACCAAAAACAACAACACTTCTTAAGACATCTCTCTAGATCATTCTGATGCTTTCAGTTTGTCGATACGTGCTTTCGTTCTGAAGAAGAAGTTTGTCAAAGGAGGGTACCCCCTGTGACCTACTTTTGCCTCTGGTGGCGCCACCTGTTGATGGATCTGGACGAAAAACAACATCACTTGTAGGGGACCATGAGTACTTCATTCCTACCAAGTTTCATGAAAATCTTTTCAGTGGTTCTGGAGAAGAAGTTGAATATGTATGAAAATCACCCCCCTCCCTTCCTTTTCACATAAGAAAAAAATTCATAAAAAATCAAAAAATCTAAATTTTAGAATAAAATACTTATCAAAGCATTTAGTAACTTAAATATGATAAATATGCAGTAAATGAATGTGTAAAATCATACACTTATTGAGTTATTTAAAGAAATAGTGCAAAAATGTGCATTTCTGACTAAGTCCGAAAAGACGTCAAAAACGCGTCAAAAATTTGACTTCGAAGTGGAACCAAAAATAACAACACTTCTTAAGACATCTCTCTAGATCATCCTGATGCTTTCGGTTTGTCGATACATGCTTCGGTTCTGAAGAAGAAGTTTGTCAAAGGAGGGTACCCCCCGTGACCTACTTTTGGCTGTGGTGGCGCCACCTGTTGACAAATCCTGACGAAAAACAACAACACTTGTAGGGGACCATGAGTACTTCATACCTACCAAGTTTCATCAAAATCCCTTCAGCCGTTCTGGAGAAGAAGTCGAAAATGTGAAAAGTTTACGACGGACGACGGACGCCGGACGACGGACGGACGGACGGACGCCGGACGGTGCGCTATGACAATAGCTCACTTGAGCTTCGCTCAGGTGAGCTAAAAATGAAGAAAAAAATTTGAGGAGTGCTCGTGCCGGGACTTGAACCCACAAGCCTTGGGTCCATGTTCACAGTAAACATATCTATTCATGATTGAAAAAATACTCATAAAAATCTGTTCAGCAGTTCTGGAGAAGAAGTTGAATATGTATGAAAATCACCCCCCCTTTCCTTTTCACATAAGAAAATAATTCATAAAAAATCAAAAAATTAAAATTTCAGTATGAAATACATATCAAAGCATTAAGTAACTTAAATGTGATGAATTTGTAGTAAATGAATGTGTAAAACCATACACATATTGAGTTATTTAAAGAAATAGTGCAAAAATGTGCATTTCCGACAGAGTCCGAAAAGACGTCAAAAACGCGTCAAAAATTTGACTTCCGAGTGGAACCAAAAACAACAACACTTCTTAAGACATCTCTCTAGATCATTCTGATGCTTTCAGTTTGTCGATACGTGCTTTCGTTCTGAAGAAGAAGTTTGTCAAAGGAGGGTACCCCCTGTGACCTACTTTTGCCTCTGGTGGCGCCACCTGTTGATGGATCTGGACGAAAAACAACATCACTTGTAGGGGACCATGAGTACTTCATTCCTACCAAGTTTCATGAAAATCTTTTCAGTGGTTCTGGAGAAGAAGTTGAATATGTATGAAAATCACCCCCCTCCCTTCCTTTTCACATAAGAAAAAAATTAATAAAAAATCAAAAAATCTAAATTTTAGAATAAAATACTTATCAAAGCATTTAGTAACTTAAATATGATAAATATGCAGTAAATGAATGTGTAAAATCATACACTTATTGAGTTATTTAAAGAAATAGTGCAAAAATGTGCATTTCTGACTAAGTCCGAAAAGACGTCAAAAACGCGTCAAAAATTTGACTTCGAAGTGGAACCAAAAATAACAACACTTCTTAAGACATCTCTCTAGATCATCCTGATGCTTTCGGTTTGTCGATACATGCTTCGGTTCTGAAGAAGAAGTTTGTCAAAGGAGGGTACCCCCCGTGACCTACTTTTGGCTGTGGTGGCGCCACCTGTTGACAAATCCTGACGAAAAACAACAACACTTGTAGGGGACCATGAGTACTTCATACCTACCAAGTTTCATCAAAATCCCTTCAGCCGTTCTGGAGAAGAAGTCGAAAATGTGAAAAGTTTACGACGGACGACGGACGCCGGACGACGGACGGACGGACGGACGCCGGACGGTGCGCTATGACAATAGCTCACTTGAGCTTCGCTCAGGTGAGCTAAAAATGAAGAAAAAAATTTGAGGAGTGCTCGTGCCGGGACTTGAACCCACAAGCCTTGGGTCCATGTTCACAGTAAACATATCTATTCATGATTGAAAAAATACTCATAAAAATCTGTTCAGCAGTTCTGGAGAAGAAGTTGAATATGTATGAAAATCACCCCCCCTTTCCTTTTCACATAAGAAAATAATTCATAAAAAATCAAAAAATTAAAATTTCAGTATGAAATACATATCAAAGCATTAAGTAACTTAAATGTGATGAATTTGTAGTAAATGAATGTGTAAAACCATACACATATTGAGTTATTTAAAGAAATAGTGCAAAAATGTGCATTTCCGACAGAGTCCGAAAAGACGTCAAAAACGCGTCAAAAATTTGACTTCCGAGTGGAACCAAAAACAACAACACTTCTTAAGACATCTCTCTAGATCATTCTGATGCTTTCAGTTTGTCGATACGTGCTTTCGTTCTGAAGAAGAAGTTTGTCAAAGGAGGGTACCCCCTGTGACCTACTTTTGCCTCTGGTGGCGCCACCTGTTGATGGATCTGGACGAAAAACAACATCACTTGTAGGGGACCATGAGTACTTCATTCCTACCAAGTTTCATGAAAATCTTTTCAGTGGTTCTGGAGAAGAAGTTGAATATGTATGAAAATCACCCCCCTCCCTTCCTTTTCACATAAGAAAAAAATTAATAAAAAATCAAAAAATCTAAATTTTAGAATAAAATACTTATCAAAGCATTTAGTAACTTAAATATGATAAATATGCAGTAAATGAATGTGTAAAATCATACACTTATTGAGTTATTTAAAGAAATAGTGCAAAAATGTGCATTTCTGACTAAGTCCGAAAAGACGTCAAAAACGCGTCAAAAATTTGACTTCGAAGTGGAACCAAAAATAACAACACTTCTTAAGACATCTCTCTAGATCATCCTGATGCTTTCGGTTTGTCGATACATGCTTCGGTTCTGAAGAAGAAGTTTGTCAAAGGAGGGTACCCCCGTGACCTACTTTTGGCTGTGGTGGCGCCACCTGTTGACAAATCCTGACGAAAAACAACAACACTTGTAGGGGACCATGAGTACTTCATACCTACCAAGTTTCATCAAAATCCCTTCAGCCGTTCTGGAGAAGAAGTCGAAAATGTGAAAAGTTTACGACGGACGACGGACGCCGGACGACGGACGGACGGACGGACGCCGGACGGTGCGCTATGACAATAGCTCACTTGAGCTTCGCTCAGGTGAGCTAAAAAGGGGAAAATGTTTTTGTTGGGGTCCCGCCGGGGTTTGAAGCCACTCCCCATGGGTCCATTGGGCATGGAAAACATACATTATACCTATGTACAATCTTAAAAAATATTCCTTAAAAATCCAGAAGTGGATATCTTGACAAAATTCTTTCACTTGTAGGGCACCATGCATGAGTACCTCATACCTACAAACTGTCATGACAATCTGAAGAGTGGTTATAGAAAAGAAGCAGAAAATGTATGAAAATCACCCCCCCCCCTTCCTTTTTACATAAGAAAAAAATTCATAAAAAATCAAAAAAATAAAATTTAAGCATAAAATACATATCAAAGCATTAAGTAAGTTAAATATGATAAATATGTAGTAAATGAGTGTTTAAAATCATACACTTATTGAGTTATTTAAAGAAATAGTGCAAAAATGTGCATTTCTGACTAAGTCCGAAAAGACGTCAAAAACGCGTCAAAAATTTGACTTCGAAGTGGAACCAAAAATAACAACACTTCTTAAGACATCTCTCTAGATCATCCTGATGCTTTCGGTTTGTCGATACATGCTTCGGTTCTGAAGAAGAAGTTTGTCAAAGGAGGGTACCCCCCGTGACCTACTTTTGGCTGTGGTGGCGCCACCTGTTGACAAATCCTGACGAAAAACAACAACACTTGTAGGGGACCATGAGTACTTCATACCTACCAAGTTTCATCAAAATCCCTTCAGCCGTTCTGGAGAAGAAGTCGAAAATGTGAAAAGTTTACGACGGACGACGGACGCCGGACGACGGACGGACGGACGGACGCCGGACGGTGCGCTATGACAATAGCTCACTTGAGCTTCGCTCAGGTGAGCTAAAAACAGCTGGTACTCTACCGGTTGGACATTGTCAAATCTATTAAGTCCAAATACATAAAGAGAACAAGGAAAATTTAACTTCTTATATGAAATACTGCGCATTATTTTGTATGAACCATGTCAGGATATTGAACTCACAATAAAGATTAAGAGATTTCTTGAAGAAAATATACCATACCAAGCCAATACTCCTTGTTATGCAAAGCGACACCAAATCCTTCCTTGTAATCTTTCCAGTTTCTGTTGAAGTCAAGTTCACCATTAAACCTCTGCTGGAAAACCTATAATACATAAAAAAAGTTAGGTCATATAAGAAACTAAAGGGGAGAAAATCCTTCAGAAAATTTATAGATATGTACTGCTCAGCCTTTTTAATAGCCATTCTCTGTAAGCATTTGCACTTTTGTGAAGGACGCACGGCACGGCATGTCTCAGATTTTGATGAAATTTATATATAAGGTTGGGTCTGACCCAAAAGTAAAAAAATGATGAAAATTTCCTTAATGTCATATCCGGTTGCCATGGAAACGGACTTTGAATTTTGAAAAAATGCATTTTTGGCGTTTTTGAATTCGCATACATCATTTATGCAGCATAATCTTAAACAAATACTAATGAATTATCAGTAACCTATCATTGCTTTTTCAAGTTAAGTAAAAATAATGTTGGGTTCATGGTCTTATCTATATGTTTCCATGGCAACAACATAGGTACCCTATCAAAGTAGTGTTTTTGGCATTTTTTTACAAAATTCAATGACAAATTACTTAAATTTTTCAGTTGTTAATGCAAATAATACATAAGAAATCCCCATGGAACAAAGTTTGTGTACGTTGCTATGGCAACATCAATTCAAATCGCAAAAATGAAAGCAATTTTAGACAATATTTGGAGACCTTTTTTTTCCTAGATCATTGAATTTTAATTCCAAGTAAAGATAATTAATGAATGTTTTCAAGTAGACCTTTCAAAACATGAAAGAATTTTTATTTTAAGAATGCAGGAAAAAGCCCGTTGCTATGGGAACGATTGTGTAAAATTGTACATAAGTCCAATTTAAGTCCTTGGATACGGGCATCCAAATTTCAGTAATATGAAAGTTTTTAAATCTAGAATAAAGTTTAGACTTTCCTTTATAATATATGTAAAAACTGTTGTGTAAGCCTGTTTCAGTTTTTCGGGAGAAGGCTTCGAAAAACAGCAAAAAATGCATATATTTTTATTGTATGGCTGAATTTCCATAGCAACCATTAATTATCTGAAAGTTTTTTGTTGTATTTTGAAAGAGGCTTACTCGATCTTTATTAACAATAAATCTGAACTTTCTGGGAATAATAATGACTGTTTTATAAAGATATTGAAAAATAGTTGCCAAGGTTACATATGTTCCCCATAGCTTTTTCACAGTTTTTAAAATAGCTCTTTGTGTTGGATATATTTCAACATGTTTCATCTGTTCATCATGATGCAAAAATTTAAAATATAACTTTGAAGTTGCAAAATAAGTAATATTATAGACCATAGTTATCGTTGCCAAGGTAACTTATGTGCATAGCAACAAGTTGGTTTATCTTGAATTTGCTCATTCTATAAAATAAATTCCATTTAATTGTCATATACCAATCAAGAGAGAAGGAAAATGGGAAAATACAAACAGCATTTTGAAATCAATATATTAAAATTAGCTAATTATGTTGTCATGGTAACCAGCCTCATTGACAAAATCAGACACTACAATTGAGCTTATCTAAAATTTTAGGTCCTAATCTTGAGGATGCCAAGAAATTCTTCCAGAAATGTCGTATATAAACCAAATTATAGAGCTTTAAAGCAGCTCAATTTTGCCAATTTCTCAACTTTAAAGGCCGTTGCCATGGCAACCAGATGACCTAGAAATAAAATTTTGGTCTTATTTACCTTTTTTCGTTGATCCCTTCTTATGTGTTAAATTTCATAAAAATCGGAGACCATGCGTGCCGAAATTGTTTAAATGGTTACAGAGAATTGCTATTAAAAATCAAACAAATGTTCGATTTTGACACACTCATGATTAAAGGGGTATGGGCAAACGTTTACCGGCCATGTTTGATTTAACGTGAGTAATTCTTGACAATCTGCCGATCTGCAGACTTAAGGGGTCAAGAACAGTATCCAAAAGAACCCCATCGGAAAGCTCTAGATCAATTATGACGTCACAATAGAAACGGCGATATTGGCGCGTTTTTCGCAAGAACGTCAGGATTAGGTAACGAAGAAATTAGGGGGAGGGGGTAACAAAATCACTATAACTTAAAAAGTGACGGTCAAATTTCAATAGGAATTTATCGGTGGTTCACTTGACATATGAAGAAGATAATATCAAGATTTTACGGAAAATAAATGATAGGGTTTCAGATAAACGGACTTTGTGATTAAAAATTAGCAACTCAAAGACGTTTTGAAAATAGACATGAATTTATCTCCTTTCGACAATTTCTTTTAAAAGTCTTAGTGATCATGTATAATTCTATACATATCCCATTGCCCACATCATATCTTAATGAAAAATACAGAACTTGTTAATATTCTGCCTCTACAGAAGATTTGTAATTGTTTTTCATTACCTAAAGTGTATTAATTTTAACGTCACATTTACGGCCCATTTTGGGCTTTCTATGGGTATATATGTACGTTCGTAGCTTCAAAAGTAACGGTAAAAATTTGATGCAACTTTGCATGTAGAAATAGTATGTTTCAATTATTAACATTTGTAATTCTTAGGAAAATTAAATTATAGGATCAAATTTAAGTCTGGCTGTCCTGGACCTCCTTAAGACGCCAATTTTCAATGTTTTGAATGTTGTATATTGGATACCCGTAACAAAACAAAAATTATACGCACCACAATTGTCATTTTCATTTTTGTATTCTGAAATCGTGTTTTAACATGTAAAAACAATCGTTAAAACTAGGTTCAACCTGGTTCAGTTTGCAAATTAGAACAAGCGTCGCGGAATATTCTTGTTGTACTAAAGCATTGTGACGTCAGAAACTTTGACGTTAACATTTCATGGGAAATGCAACACATACCACTTTTATATTTTCATCTCACATTGGATTTGCATAGATTAATCGGTAATTACATTTTCTTTTTAAATATTCTAAATCTGATTGATTTCTCCATACGACTTATACAGAAGGTTACCCTTGCATGGAACTACTCTTAGCCAAATGTACATGTATGTATTATTCCTGTTTGGTATTAGTCCCGTTGTAGATATGACCCCTCCCTTTCTCTATCTATCATTATGTTAAATGTCAACAGGAACTGCCAGGTTGATTCAGACTTCGTGTCACTCTTCTTCTTTCTTTTGAAGTATTTGCTGCTTCTGTTTGATGTACATGTTTATATAACTTAATATGGTATTGTTCAAGCAAAAGTTATTGTTATTATTTCAAGTAAAGGGGGTGCTCTCCAGCATGACCACCCTAAATTCACCCAGCGAAACAAACACACAAAAAAGTGACAAGTAAATGACATCAGACAAAACTTCAAACCACAAAAACACACGACAACAATCACTAGATTGTCATACAAAACAATCGAAACAGAAGTACAGAAACATCAAACTTAATGTTAATGACAACACATTAAAAGGAAGGACAGCTCCGACTTCATTCTTGAAATTTGTGAAGCAAAGAGTGCATACCACATAATTATCTTTATGTAGATGTCAAAAGACGCTTACTCCTCCAGGGCACCTCGTTCTGCCTCCATTCAAAGTTTCACGGTTGGCTTGTGAAATAGAGATTTACTCATGCCATATTCCGCTGGATCTTTTGACTGCTTTCCGAAACACATGTCTGGTCCATTAAAATTACTTTCAAACTTTGTGTAATTAAAACGACATCATACAGCCAGACTCGTCCAAAATATTACTAGGACCCTACACTCTTGACCATCTTCATTTTAATTCATAACTATATTCTGATTCATAAAGTTTATATATAAGCAAGATTGAAGAGTGTTTCGGCGGTTTTAATATCAGAAATAAAACTTCAAAGACTAAGGCCCGCCTCGTCAGGGATCCACCTTAGTTATTATTATCTGGCCGTGGTAGATGCTGTAATGCTTGCTGTATGAAATTAACGGCTTCTTTGCATGAAAAATCGTCAGTCATATCAATCCTGTATTTCAAAATCCTTTTCTTGATGCCCTTGACGTAAGGGTTATATTAAGTATCTTTGACTAAAGGTGTTTGGTATACAGATATGTGGTTGAGTTTTTGAAGCGTCCATTCACTCTGAGATGAAAATGTTTTCCTAATTCTAGAATGTATTTCACTATCAGAGTAGCCTTTCAGATATATAACTTCCTATTAATTGTTTGTAAATTAGTTCTTTGTTGGTGTTACGTAAGTGTCCTTTATAAAATTATGTTGATTGTTTTCCAACGATGAGCAGTAAAAAGTTATCACAGTTACTGCCGATTTACAAATTTGTGTATAATTGGACGTCCAGGTGGCAATTGTCTAAGACTGCATAGGTTATTTGAGACCGCCATATATAATTAGGAGTTTCACTCTTCAATCTTATGTATCCTAGGGAGCAAGTATGAAATCAACTATTGTAACTTAGCTGTAATGTATCGTCATCGAAATTTCACTTTTGGTAAATGTATGTTACTTTGTCCTGTATTTTATCATTCAATGTTGATACACCAGGTATGAAGATTTCTAATGATTTTGTAGTTTTACGTTGTTTTCTCCTGAATCCGGCATGTTATTTTTATTATTTCCGTTGAAACTGCGTGTCTTAGTGGCACACTGCAAGGGTATCATCAAGCATATAAGACAAATATCCCGTCGTTGCAGTTTTATAAAAGAAAACTGGGTACAACGCTCATAAAAGAGCTGAGAAAAGTCCGTCATATAAATCGCTAGGCGAGATATAGAGGACAAATTTTTATATACGAAAATGTCCAAGAACCGGTACAACGCTCATTAGAGAGCTGAGAATATCCCGTCATATAAATCGCTAGGCGAGATATAGAGGGCAAATTTTCATACATACGAAAATTTCCAAGAATTGGTACAACGCTCATGTCAAAAGCTGAGAATATCCCGTCATATAAATCGCTAGGCGAAGTATAGAGGGCAAATAATTTCAGCAACTGTTAGTCCATTAATCCAAAAGTCAAATGAATGGTAGGGCGTTTGGTGTTTACACGTTCTGGATAGGCACGCCTTAGAACATCGAAAGATATCTTCTTGTCCAATGAAATTGCGGCAATAGCAGTGATGTGAGTACGGTACGTTGACATGATTTAGGATTTCAAAGTAACATATTTACATGTGGATCGTATGATTATCAAAGCAATGATATACTTTAAGTTGATGTACAAATCAATGATATCCTATTCCATAGTTAAGTCCAAGCGTTTTCTCATCATTGTGCTCTTTTTGTTGGCGAATCCTATATACTTTATGGTTTCAGATCTGGTTCTATTACATGTAGCATCGGAGTATATTCTCTTGATCTTTTAAATGTAATCAATGTTTTGATCTGACTCGTATCACAGATTTATACCACATCATGGATTACTATGTACAAATTAATTGTCCTTAAAGAAACAAACCACTTCAAAATGGAAGAAAAGAATTTCAACTACACACTAATCAAGAAAGGACTTTGGAGATTGGAAACCTAGACTTATCAATCACTTTACCAATGGCTAAGAAGCGTGAAAGCTTGATCCATGGACAAAATTCTGAATGATACCCGTCGTTGGATTTTAAGTCAAACCTAAATATTTCCTTAATATTGATGACCAAGTGGATGCCAAGAAATTCAAAACCTACTGGACAGAACTGAACAATTAACCTTCAACGCAGGTGTGTCAGAAAAACATTGATTACATTTAAAAGATCAAGAGAACATACTCCGATGCTACATGTAATAGGACCAGATCTGAAACCATAAAGTATATAGGATTCGCCAACAAAAAGAGCACAATGATGAGAAAACGCTTGGACTTAACTATGGAATAGGATATCATTGATTTGTACATCAACTTAAAGTATATCATTGCTTTGATAATCATACGATCCACATGTAAATATGTTACTTTGAAATCCTAAATCATGTCAACGTACCGTACTCACATCACTGCTATTGCCGCAATTTCATTGGACAAGAAGATATCTTTCGATGTTCTAAGGCGTGCCTATCCAGAACGTGTAAACACCAAACGCCCTACCATTCATTTGACTTTTGGATTAATGGACTAACAGTTGCTGAAATTATTTGCCCTCTATACTTCGCCTAGCGATTTATATGACGGGATATTCTCAGCTTTTGACATGAGCGTTGTACCAATTCTTGGAAATTTTCGTATGTATGAAAATTTGCCCTCTATATCTCGCCTAGCGATTTATATGACGGGATATTCTCAGCTCTCTAATGAGCGTTGTACCGGTTCTTGGACATTTTCGTATATAAAAATTTGTCCTCTATATCTCGCCTAGCGATTTATATGACGGACTTTTCTCAGCTCTTTTATGAGCGTTGTACCCAGTTTTCTTTTATAAAACTGCAACGACGGGATATTTGTCTTATATGCTTGATGATACCCTTGCAGTGTGCCACTAAGACACGCAGTTTCAACGGAAATAATAAAAATAACATGCCGGATTCAGGAGAAAACAACGTAAAACTACAAAATCATTAGAAATCTTCATACCTGGTGTATCAACATTGAATGATAAAATACAGGACAAAGTAACATACATTTACCAAAAGTGAAATTTCGATGACGATACATTACAGCTAAGTTACAATAGTTGATTTCATACTTGCTCCCTAGGATACATAAGATTGAAGAGTGAAACTCCTAATTATATATGGTGGTCTCAAATAACCTATGCAGTCTTAGACAATTGCCACCTGGACGTCCAATTATACACAAATTTGTAAATCGGCACTAACTGTGATAACTTTTTACTGCTCATCGTTGGAAAACAATCAACATAATTTTATAAAGGACATGCGCGATTCTATGTTACAGACACTTACGTAGCACCAACAAAGAACTAATTTACAAACAATTAATAGGAAGTTATATATCTGAAAGGCTACTCTGATAGTGAAATACATTCTAGAATTCGGAAAACATTTTCATCTCAGAGTGAATGGACGCTTCAAAAACTCAACCACATATCTGTATACCAAACACCTTTAGTCAAGGATACTTAATATAACCCTTACGTCAAGGGCATCAAGAAAAGGATTTTGAAATACAGGATTGATATGACTGACGATTTTTCATGCAAAGAAGCCGTTAATTTCATACAGCAAGCATTACAGCATCTACCACGGCCAGATAATAATAACTAAGGTGGATCCCTG
Organism: Pinctada fucata; assembly: GCA_028142955.1. Taxonomy (NCBI): domain Eukaryota; kingdom Metazoa; phylum Mollusca; class Bivalvia; order Pterioida; family Pteriidae; genus Pinctada; species Pinctada fucata. The sequence goes on from AP027109.1 coordinate 15,454,670, forward strand.
ACGAGGCGGGCCTTAGTCTTTGAAGTTTTATTTCTGATATTAAAACCGCCGAAACACTCTTCAATCTTGCTTACATATAAACTTTATGAATCAGAATATAGTTATGAATTAAAATGAAGATGGTCAAGAGTGTAGGGTCCTAGTAATTTTTGGGACGAGTCTGGCTGTATGATGTCTTTTTAATTACACATACCACTTTTATATTTTCATCTCACATTGGATTTGCATATATTAATCGGTAAATACATTTTCTTTTTAAATATTCTAAATCTGATTGATTTCTCCATACGACTTATAGAGAATGTTACCCTTGCATGGAACTACTATTAGACCAATGAACATGTATGTATTATTCCTGTTTGATATTAGTCCCGTTGTAGATATGACACCTCCCTTTCTCTATCTATCATTATGTTAAATTTCAACAGGAACTGCCAGGTTGATTCAAACTTCGTTTCTCTCTTCTTCTTTCTTTTGAAGTATTTGCTGCTTCTGTTTGATGTACATGTTTATATAACTTAATATGGTATTGTTCAAGCAAAAGCTATTGTCATTATTTCAAGTAAAGGAGGTGCTCTCCAGCATGACCACCCTACACTCACCCAGCGAAAAAAACACACAAGAAAGTGACAAGTAAATGACATCAGACAAAACTTCAAACCACAAAAGCACACGACAACAATCACTAGATTGTCATACAAAACAATCGAAACAGACGTACAGAAACATCAAACATTAAAGACAACACATAAAAGGAAGGACAGCTCCGACTTCTTTCTTGAAATGCTGAATGTGAAGCAGAGAGTGCATACCAAATATCTTTATGTAGAGATATTTGTAATCATACAATATAAAGTCTTATTCAATTTCTATCATTGTACTTATTTCGACCATTGACGTCGTAGTATTACGGTCAAGTGATGTTCTTTTTTGAAGTGGAAGTAGGTCACTTAATTTTTGAAGTGTCAAACATTACAAAAGCACGGCACAAGTAGAATCTCAGTATGATTGATATGCAGTCAGAAAACACTAACTCCTCCTGGGCACCTGGTTCTGCCTCCATTGAAGGGTTCGATGGTTTATTGTTAAGGATCGGCACCCTTATAGAGTACTTCCGGTTAAAATGTATGCACATTTTCATTATTTCCCGACAAATGCCGATGATTTCATAATCGGGAATCTTTGGATGCCAGAGAAGATCATTGTATGAGAAGTGTAATTCCTAATTTTAGCATTCTTATTGAAGAAATCAAAAAATCTTATTTTTGGTATTTATCATTGAAAATGCTTTTGGGGTTGAATACATTTATAGATAGGACCTGTAACGTTAATAGCCGTAATCTGCCCAATTTTCACTTCCGATACCAGCTCAACCAGTATTTTTTAAGATTTGTCCTGTACGTGAAATTATTTTATTTTAAGTATCTTTAATCAAATATATTCGTTCTAATGACATGATTATGAGAAATAACCTATATTTTTACGTAGAAGTGAGGGTGGGGGTCTTTTTGATGATATAAATAATACGAGTGAAATGTCGAAAATTTTCTAACAATCGGTCGCTTTTGTTGATCGAAATGTCAAAATAAACTACGATGAGAAGATTCAATAAGACATATCGTGCTTAAACATTATCTTCTTCGAAAATTATATTCCGGATTTATCAGACCGTAAACACGTGGCCAGAGATATATAATCGAACACTCACTCTGACTTATAGTGTACAATTAACAACGCCAACGTTATAAAAACAGTTTGAATAAGCTTTTTTCCGTATATACAATCATATTTCTTTAACATTTACCATAAGCAATTTTCTAAATACTTTCTGAATGCTATCGAGGAAGTTTTGAGCATTTTTCCAACATTGACTGGTACTTCAGTCGTCAACGCTAATTAACTTTTATTGCGAGGGGTTGTTGAATTATCAATGCCCAAAATTAGAATAAAGGAGTATGTTAGTGAAAAGGTAAACAACAACGAATATTTTTTGTTGAAAATTGATTGATTCGGAACTATTAATAAAGAAGTTAATTATTTGCCGAAAGCGAATCAAATGCCAATTACTGATTCTCGGTTAATTCAAAATATTTCCTTAACCCCTACCCGCCCAGTAGCATTTTCCTATATTGAGTATTGTTCCCCCCTTTGGAACACAACTCCGCTTTTACAGAAAATTTGTATCATGAAAATACATCGTAGGTAGAAGCGGCGTTGTGTTCGAAGAGGGGGAACAATATTTTAGGAAAACTTTTCCGATTTTCATTGATTTCTATACAAAATAAGCACATTTATACTCAAATTTCTCTCTATTCGAGAAATTTTATGAAAAATTTTCTTCAGATTTTGAAGGGGTTTTACCTTTTAAAGTATTTCACAAACTTGATTAAAGAAATAAAGTACTTTGAAATTTCATTATTTTTGGGCATATTTTACGCCTTATCGTTACAGGTCCTTTACTCATGCCATATTCAGCTGGATCTACTATCCGAAACACGTGTCGGGTGTATTAAAATTACTTTAGAACTTCATTGAAGAAGGTAAAGGTGTTAAAGATGTTAAACGTCTCGAAATTCAATAGCATCATTAAACAACAGATATACGTATTTGCAGTATGGACATGACATGCTTGTTTCGGGTATTTCACACTCGTCAGTGATCCTCAATCTAAATAGTGTAATATACCAAAAAGTGTAGAAGTTTCTATGACCAAAAATGTACCGAAAGACGTAGCAGAATTGGTGGAATATGATGTTTCAGGATAATGAGTTTAAGAAGATTGTGACGGTAATCTCAACAGAGCACAAAATTGAGTATCGACGGACCCCTAGCAAGCTAAAGGTGGGTCCAGGTGCCCGGGAGGAATAAGTAATGTTTGAATCCTGTTTTCTGGATTTGACTTGTAAACAGTACTTAGGCTTTGTGGCGGAAAATTTCCCTATAGATATATATCTATGATATAAGTCTTACCGTCCAACCTCCGCCGTCTGTATTCATGTCACAGTAAACAGATATTCCAGTTCGACCATCAGGATATATGGTATATGTCTTGTTAGAATCCTGCTTTCTAGGTATAACTTGTGAACATGACCTAGGCTTTGTGTTGGGAAATTTTCCTACAATAAACATAAATAAACATCAAAGAAGTACCTAACAGTTATTCAGTCTCAAAGTCGAGAAGGCAAGGCCAAATCGTGAGAATTCCATTCGGAACGGTTGCGAACCCCGGAAAGAACAACATTCCGAAGTGAGACCAGGTGCCCGGGGAGAGTCAGCGTCTCCTGATTGCATACATAACCCGTCGCAACAGCTCCATGGAAACCTGCCAAATTCGGTGATTTTCTCCATGTTCATTTTTCAATTTGAAAAAGGTTGTTATTTTTACATCTCTAATGTATAACATCACATCGAAACTTGTGTTTTGACTTGATTAATGTGCTCTTTGCAGAATTCTATAAGTCAACGTAGCAATTATACTCACCTTTTCCTGTTAATGTGGTTTGAAGAGGAACCTTGTATTTCTGTAGAACTGACAAAAGCATTGTTCCGTCTACATCTGCTTTCCATCCCTGTGATTTCCATTGAGCTTTTTGCACAAAGTCTCCTATTTTCTCTTAAAGAAGTATATCAAATTTGAAGACGTTTAACAATATCAAAGATAAGTTTTATATACATGTATAGACTGCCTAGGTCACTGACGAGGGTTAAGTACCCGAAACGTGCATGTCTGGTCCATGCTGAAATTCCATCTGTTCTAAAATGATGTTATTGAATTTGAAGACCTTTAACATATTAAACTAATTTATTATACAAAGCACAAGAAAATCATGTGTATGAACTAATTAATTATATATATATATTACACAAAGTAACTTTTATGATATCAATATTTATACTTTATAACTGAAATTCAAATTTGAACCTACAATGAATATCTAGCTAACTGTAGGAAGATGCAAATATTTGGTCCAGTAGAAAAAAAAATAAATGGATAAAGATTAAGCCAAAATAAAAAGGACCATACGTGTGATTTAAGACATGATTTTCTTTTAAATCAGGAATTCAATGGGAACATCTCTGGATTTTTTAAGTATTTGCTGTGACTACACTTGTAGAAAATTGAAGTTTTCCATGTCGTGTCGTATCCTTCTTGAACAACATATTTGGAGGTAAAATGCGCATCATTGGTACTTGAAGTCATAGTGATGATCAAAAACACAATGACAGATCAGTTTACGACAGTACAAATAACCATCAAAGAAGTAGAAACAAGGCAAAATCGTAAGAATTCCCATCGAAACGGTTGCGTACCCCGGAATGAACAACATTTCCAAGTGAGACCAGGTTCCCGGGGAGAGTCACGGTCTCCTGATTGTATGCAATACATAGACGAAGTAAGACGTAGCAAGACGTAGTAATTGCTTTATAGTGAAAGTTTGTTTGGAATAAACGGAGTATGCAAAATAGTTCCATTTTCAAAAGTAATCGCGATAGAATCATATCTGTTCGTAATTGTGTCACACTTATGTCCTTTGCCGTGTGGAGCTCGTAAAAAAGTTCCCCGCAAGGGGTTTGACAGTAAGTGTTTTGAATATATTTCCCTGACATCGTCGCCATAGCACTTTATATATAGACATAACGTCAGACAGTGCATGGATTTTATATAATGTTTTCATTTTCGTATTTAAACATCGACGGCAGGTGCAGCTAGCCAACAAGGAATTCTTACCATCACATGATGCTTACTCCTCCTGGGCACCTGGTCCAACCTCTAGCTTGCTTAAGAAACTTTACGATTCGACGGATTCATCTTTTAACCGGAAGTGACATTTTTGCAGGTGGTTGTGATACATGAAGATTGATATTGGTCGAACCAGGGTAGAATAAAAAATTCTAGAACATAGTGGTCACAAAGGTGTTGTCTTAAAGAAAATACAGAAAAAGCAACCATAAAGATATCGTTGTCAAACTTTATTTCTCTGATAAAACCGATAGTTGTAAAAACACAACCCCAAAATATCTTATTCATGGCCTTAATGTTTGTGTGATAAACACAAATTAGTTCTACCGGAACGGAGGCGTCGTATTTCACTTCCGGTTTTATGAACACGCTTTTTGACAATATATTTTTTCAAAGACATTTACTCCCAATTCTTAAGAGATAATTAACATTATCTCAGTATTTTTTATACATATTCAGTTTTGAATTCCATCAGATTAACAATTTATTTCGTTGCAACCATACTGAACAGCGAACTCTACAAGATAAATCAATTCCTTAAACTTAAGGGGGTCCAGAATAGTATCCGAAAGAATCCCATCGGAAAGCTCTGGATCAATTATGACGTCTCAATAGAAACGGCGACATTGGCGCGTTTTTCGCAAGAACGTCAGGATTAGGTAACGTAGGGATAAGGGGGAGGGGGTAACAAAATCACTATAACTTAAAAACTGACGGTCAAATTTCAAAAGGAATTTATCGGTGGTTCACTTGACATATGACGAAGATAACATCAAGTTTTTACGGAAAATAAATGATAGGGTTTCAGATAAACAGACTTTATGATTAAAAATTAGCAACTCAAAGACGTTTTGAAAATAGGTCTACATAAATTTATCTCCTTTCGACAATTTCTTCGAAAAGTCTTAGTGATCATGTTTAATTCTATGTATATCCGATTGCCCACATCATGTCTAAATGAAAAATACAGATCATGTGAATATTCTGCCTCTACAGAAGATTTGTTTTTCATTACCTACGTGTATTAATTTTAACGTCACATTTACGGCCCAGTTTGGGGCTTTAATGGGTATATATGTATGTTCGTAGCTTCAAAATTAACGGTAAAAAATTGATGGAACTTTGCATGTAGAAAAAGTATGTTTCAATTATTAACATTTATAATTTTTAGGAAAATTAAATGATAGGATCAAATTTAAGTCTGACTGTCCTGCACCTCCTTAATGTCTAACTTGGATTGTTTAAAATCATACCCGTCCCCATTTCTATCCCGATTTGAAATAAGTTGCATATTACATGTACAATTATGTTAAAAAAAGTAATATTGTCTTCGTCAAAGGTCAGATCTATATCATGATACGTAATGTTTTAATATGTTTTATCGAACCAACATTTTGCATTAAAAATAATTTCACTGTTGCTTGAATTTTGTCTGTGTGTGTTTATATAACAAAGTTCTAAGTCAGTGCTCCCAAGAATCATAAGACACAAGATATTTCGGTTTTTTTTTCCAAATTTTCTAGAAATTTATTGTTTATCATAATTAACTAATCGATCAAAAGTTAATCAATGAGATCGTTTGCAGTTAATGGTGACTTTAATCATCAAGTTGAAATAACTCCTTAATTGACCCTTTTTCAACATTTCCTGATTTGATATCTACATAGAATAAAACATTTGTTTACATTTTCAAAGAACATAAAAAGTTATAAACCAATAAAACATAGATTGTAAAAATGTTTGACACATTTTCGATCTCTTCGAATCAAAAAGGAAGAAAAATAAAATGCCTTGGAAAGTTAGAAAAAAAAACATCACTAATTTCTATCTATAAACAATCCCAGATTCTTGATAGCTAATAACTCTGCAAACAGCATTTTTATTTAGCTCTGAGTAAGATGACGAGAGTGACACTTCCATAATCTATACTTATGGTTCCAGAAGAGTATTCGGAATTTACTTTTTTTCATTTCGAGTTAAATTCCGTATAAGTAAATAAATTATACAATCTTTACGTTAGCATCGAAATTTGGTAAGATGCCACTTAGAATTCAAAAACTAACTAATATTTAATGAAAAATCTAATAAAAGTCTATTTATTCTGGTGTTTTTATTTTCGTCTCTGGTTGTCTATCCATTTAGTAAAAGGTTGAACTAAATGTACATAGCGACCATTCTAGATAATAAACAAGTTTCAACATAATATAAATGCTGACTTACTTTTGATATGACTTCGATCGGTATGTCCTGAACACTGATTTATCATGATCAATGCTACGCAGGATACGAGAAATAAACACCCCATGTTATCAACGTGCGCGACGCTTTTGTAAAAGATTTATTATATTTCGTGTCCCTTTATATAGTCTCTGACAAACATAACATTGAAACAATATATTCCTAATTTTAAAATTGCGTGATGCACACTTGTAACATATGCTTAATCCAAATACTACATGAATATTGATTTAAATATTATCGTTCATTTGTGATTCTCATTTTTACTTTTGTTTATCGTATTTTCTGTTGCTTCCAATACGGTTACAATCGATTTTCATGAATAAGAAAATATTTAAATTACACCCATTTTTTTTAATTTGCCTGATTCGTAGGTAGGATATTCATAATTAGGAACAGCTTAGCCTATGATTTTGAAAACAAATTGGGTTAAACGGGAAATAGAAATAGTAGGCCTTTCAACGACCGCTAGGTTTCGACTAAGAGTAACGACAACTCGTACCCTAATTGTCAGAAATCGGGACATTTCGAGCTTCTTCATAAACATAATGGGCAAAAATCACTTCGAATCATGAAATTCCTCATTTATTGATCTCTTTTTGGTTGTTGGACAAAGTTGGTATGATTAAGCACAATACTTTGATTTGTTTCATGTACAAAACAATAAATGGACAAAGAAAGATAGCACAAATTTGCACATTCGATTTTTAGACCGAAAAAAAATTTCCTTGTGGTGAAACATTTGAAGGGAGGTAACTCCTTAATAATATCTGTAAAACTTGGGGGCCTTTAAACTAAGAAACGAAATGAAAAGAAAAGAAATGAAACGAAAAATAAAATTATAAATTTTACCGTTAAATCATACGTTTACGATCAAATAGTGGTGATATTTCTTGTATTCTCCTCCCGTGTGCCGCGGGAACCAGTGCGTATCATAGTATCTACATTTCAGCTCAGTTAAGCCCCCTTCACACTTTCATTGATCGGCCCACGGATAGCTACGGATAGAGAAAAAATTACATTCGTAGCTATCCTTAGCTATCCGCTGCAATCCGTAGCTCGATCCGGCACTAGTCGTGGCAAGTCGTAGCTATCCTTGGCAATCAGTAGCTATCCGGGCTGAGACAGAATTTTTTTTAACATATCTAAAATTTTATACGACTCCGCTACGGATAGATTTGTCGTAGCGGAGTCGTAGGGGAGTCTTAGCAACCCGTAGTGGAGTCGTAGCCATTAGTAAGGGAGTCGTAACAACCCGTAGCGCATCCGTAGCAATCTGGGACCATTTTTGTGATAAAAATAGTCATACGACTCCTATGGATTGCTACAACTCTCCTACGAATTGCTACGACTCCCCTACGAATTGCTACGGATTGTGTCTGATATGAAACTTATCTGTATTGTGTGCGTTTTTGTCAATATATGAGTTAATACTTCAACTATTCACTTTTTCCAGATTTTTATTTCAAAATCATAGGTATGACAAAAAGAATTGACTGAGCCTTTATAATGAATCATGGATTACAAACGGTTGGTGATCAGATGCGATTGTATCGATTATTAATCGGTTACGCAGAATTGTATCATTTACACTCTGTCTGAAAAGTGATTTTTTACGACAATAATTACATGTACTGCAGCACCTCAAATGAGCTTGTATTGATACATTTAAAGGCTTAATGTTGAAATACACTTTTTCTGGAAAAAAAGAATCATGTTTTACTTATTTATATATATTTATTTTCTTAAGGCATATGGGGCTCGGTACCTTTCATTTTCTTAAAAAAAAAACAAAACAAAACAAAGTAAAACAAAAAGCAAAACAAAACAACATAAAAATTCTAACAAGACTTGATATTGTTTCCCTATATGTACTATAGAACTCGCCTGGTGTAAAATCTCCAACAAACTTTAAGTTTCCACCAGAAGATTCGCTTCGCGGCTCGGTGATAATTTCATTGGTTCATGCGACTCGGGGAATTACTGGACAACAGACCACAGCTAGCTAGTTGTTATTTCTTAAAAAAGAAGAAATGAATTCTTTTTATTTCTTAAAAAAAAATGAAAAAATGAAAGATTTTGTTTTTACTTCTTTTCATACTAAACTGAAAAGACTGGATTTGCTATATCTGGGAGTCGGGTTAGTTCTTTGGTTATTTTCACCTGTTTGAATATTTTTCAGAGACTTCCGCGTTTTAGGTGTAACTACAGGAAATAAAAAAAACCTTCTCTGTATGATTAATCATTTAGCTCGATTTCGGTGACATTTAGCTCGATTTCGGTGACTGTAAATGCTTCAAAGCTTTTAAATTTGGTCTTTTTGGCTTAGGACATCTTTGGCACGCATAAAAACGAAAGAAAAAAAAGGGGTCATGCACACCTTTTTCTGCAAAATTCATATTTTACATGACCCCTCCTTCTGAATTGAAAATTTGCTAATTTTTATATATTTTCAAACCGATCTATTGATTACCTAAAAGGCAAAATCATGTTCAAAACTCAATTTCTCCCGACAGCAGGGAATCATACATTGAATATTTTTTAAATTTTCAATAGTTTTGACCAATGAGGTGACACCTTTAATCTGTCAAAAGGGAAGGGATTCCCTGCTACAATGATTTCCTGTAGTTGCACCTTTAACAGTTCTTGCTATACCGACACCGTTAAATGTCAACTGAACTTTAAAAGACTGACAGACGCACATGTAATTTCATTTGACAGAATAGGAGAAATATCTGGAAGGGGAGGGGATAGAAATATGTAAACAAACAAAACAGAACAAAACAAAAAACAAACAAACAAACAAAAACAAAAACATATCTAGCTGTCTTGTAATACACACATCTCCAACTTGTTTTCATAAAACGCACAGAAATTTGGTTTTTAATGTGAATGTTTATTTCTAAACGAAATAACATCGAAGTCAGTGGCGGATCCAGCTTTTTAGTTAGGGGGACGTAAAGAATTGGCGAGGGGTGAGGGGACCGCCTAGGTCCCCAGCGGGTCCAGGGCAGAGCCGTGGTAGGGGGAACAGGGGGGGGGGGGGGGCAAAGCCCCCCGGCAGCCCTTGAATTTCTGCATTTTAGGACCCATTTTCGTGACTGTTATTGATTAAAGAATGAAAATTGGTGCATTTAACAATTACATTTACTAACAGGTATTAATATTCACTGATATTTACTATTTTTTGATTGAAAATAATCGATTTACCCATGATTGGACAATTTTAGGGGGAGGGGCGTACGCCCCCTACGCCCCCCCCCCCCCCCTTGAATCCGCCACTGGAAGTATATGTGCACTAGTAACGGCTTTCTTGATAATAGATTAATTCTACAAATAATCTAGCTGTAATAAATAAATTAAGGATGTATGAGCACAAATGCGAAACAAAACAAAAGAAATATACATGTAAATGAATAATCTTCCTGCATTCCTATTAGAGAAATTGTTGTAGATGGCGCCACTGAATGATTTTTTTGTCTACCATGAGACAATTCAGAGTTGTTTTTTTTTCATTGATTGATTTTTCTTAGTGCTGTATAATCGTACAAATTTCATAATCACAATTCTTATCTATTTTTTAAAATTCAATTGGATTTTGATATTTGATATTTTCACAAAAAAGTTACCAAAATGAATTATATAACTTCAATAAGTAAGATACTTCTATGCATGGCAAAACAGTCTAGAAAATATTTCTACTACAAAATGAAAAAAAAATTAGTTCAAGCAAAGAGAGGGTGAATTGGCAAAACTAAACTATCACTGAGCTTGTCCTTACCTTCTGTTCGGTCGGCATAACTTTTTTCTCCGTTAATGTTTAATGTTACGTTTGGGGGGGGGGGGGGGGTTCCATCCAACCTAAGTGTCTTGTTTAAGTGATTTTATGGAAACAAAGCAAAAACTAAATGCAATTTTCAAGCGCATGAACATCAATGACCTACATGTATTACATGTATTTAAATTCTACGAAGCGTTTGGTCGGTGTAACTTTTTTTCCGTTACGCATCTAGAGATGAGGTCAGGGAACTTCGTTTGCCGTATCAAAGTATCTTGAGGAGAATCCGGATCCTATTCATGGTATTCCTGGGCTTACAACGAAACTAACAGAAAATGTACCGGACCTTTCAAATTATTTACAGTACGCATGTAGGTTGAACTCATGGATACTATACCCGAACGTACAATGTCATGTAATATAATCCGGTTACTTTTCCTCCTTTACAACGTTTTGAATTTCCAATTACAAAAATCTGTATAAATAATTTCGTTGCAAAAGAAAAAAATTTGTTTCGTTTCGTTTCGTTACTTTTCATTTCTTTCCTTGTGCGTTTTATAATTTAAAGAAACCCGTTAAACTCGGTGAATCTAGAGGTGTCCCGGGAACAAAGTGTTTGTCAAATAGTACAGTTTGAATTGTTTCCCTTCTTAAGCAGATTTTATTTAGAATTTGGTATTTAGAGTTCATTAATTTTCGAAAGTTCGCATGTCTTTATCAATTCAAAGTTCTTAAATGCTCTTCAGACACAGATTCAAATGTCGTGAATCACTTTTAAAGGAATATTCTTGGATTTGAAAATTTAGCTGAAAGGCCTAGAAATAGTATCAATTGTTTAACCCCATTGAAGGATTCCCATATAGCCCTTGCTAAAAGGGGTCTTGTTTTCAACCATTTAAATATAATCTAATTTACCAATTAAATTTGCATAATTTTATGATTTAACTATGAACAAACTTAACACAGATGAATCCAAATGTATATCAGTATAAATCCGTATCACAATTCTAACATTATCATCATATATTACAGTAACTTTTCTCAACTTGTCAGATGCGAAAGAAAATGTTTTTGTTAAGGGGTTTGTATAATGGTTTTAGCAACTTGACATGAAATTGGTATTTAGGAAATTTAAACTCTTTAGAATAAATTTAAGGGTATCTTGATCATTGCGAAAAAAAAAGATATCATCACTCTACACTATTTCTTTTATGTAACAAATCGCTGGTAGTTGAATTGTGATTTACCTTTTTTTTTCTTCTATTTTTGGAATAAACGGGATGTGTATTGTGTATACATGTATTCAATAGATTTAGATGAATGGTATATACTCTCACAAACATATCGATGCCTTATTTATTGTTATTAGCCTTATACGTTTGAAGATATGGAACTTTTCTTTTCCCTACCGCCTTTCTTTTATTTTTTCTTAAATTGTGAAAATATGCAGTGAATGAAATATTTCTGTACCGGTTGTGGTAGTTTGAAGGCGGTTGTGTTAGGTATTCTCTTATGGTTTATTTGATATTAGGGAGAGCCGAGGCTCGAAAAAGTTTTTCTTTTTCTTTTTTTAGTGTATACCTCTTAACTAATAGGAATAAAAATGGCACGTCTCATCATTATTTTCAAATTTGCAAGACAGCTACGGAGTACTTATTTCTATACCCATATTTTGTTCATTTTAATTAAATTCATAGGCCCTTCTAAACATTGTGATGGGTCATATCTGGGTATAGGTCTTCAACTGCAGGAGATATGGCACTTAGAGAATCCCTAAATCCTTAAAATTTGTATTTCAAAAATTGTGCTCAGTATTAAAGAGGCTTTTTTTCTCACTGATTACCAGGTTTCAAAATGTATATCCTCACCTTTTTAACACTATGGCTTGTACTTCAATAATTGGACGAGTAACATCGGCTAAATTCTCGTAGTCACATCGGAATCAATCTTATCTGCCCATTTTTTAAACACCACATACATTTTATTAGAATTTAAGATGGGTCCCTACTCGAACCTTTATAGGTTTTTCCTTATATGCAGCAGTCTGCGTATAACGTTTTACAAGGACTGGTGGCAGACGAGCCCGCGCATTGAAAAACGCAAACAAAAGGTCTTAAATGCAAAAAGAAATAAAATATGGGGCAAAGCAGTAAAGTCCACATCAATCATATAGTTTATATTCTTATTCGAGAATGTAATGCAATTATAAGGGGTACTCTTATGTTTGCAGCCATATGTTGATCAATTATAGAATTGTCTACCAGTATGTGATTTTTTCACCATCTATATACATTATCTAATGAAATGATGCAATATGAAGAAATCTCATCCGTTGTTTTTTTTAACAAAAAGTGGGATATACTATATATCATTTATCGATAATATGATAAAAATTATAAGAGGGTACCCTTATTTTTTTAGCCATATCTTGATATAAAACTATGTACCTGTATGTCACTTTTTCTTCATCTAGATACATAATCTGATAAAATAATATAAACGAAAAAATTCATCTTTTGTATGCAAAAAGTTATATTAAGTATATGATATTGGTCCAAAATGTGATGAAAGTATATGGGGTACCCTTATGTTTGGAGAAATATCAAACTTAGATATATGTTAGAATCAAATCAAAGGGTTTCTTTTCCGCTACAGAATACAAATCATACAAATCATGGACATGTAGCGACCTGTGTAGTGCCTTGTCCTTCCTCTTGGACAACATTTATGTAAGATTTGGTGAGAATTTCTACAAGCAGGTTGTAGGGATTCCTATGGGTACAAATTGTGCGCCTCTTGTTGCAGATTTATTTTTATACACATATGAAAAAGAATTTATTCAAAATCTTCAAAAGCAAAAAAACATGATGATGTGAAATGCTTCATTGGTACTTCTAGGCACCTGGATGATATGCTTACTATCGATAATCCTGTTTTTGAAAAGTATAAAGATGTTATTTATCCACAAGAATTGACTCTAAACAAGGCAAACTTTACAGACACAGAAACACCATTTTTGGACCTAAATATCAAAATTGTCAATGGAGAAATTCATACAAGTGTATATGACAAACGAGATGATTTTGGATTCAACATAGTAAATTTCCCCTGGCTTGACGGTGATGTCCCTAGATTACCGTCATACGGTATCTACATTTCACAGCTCATCCGGTATGCTAGAGCATGTACTGATGTTTTTGATTTTCATAATAGAAATCTACAAATTACAAAGAAACTTTTAGGTCAAGGATTTCGCTTTCACAAACTAGTAAAGACTTTCTGGAAGTTTTACAAAAATTATGATCAACTTCTTTTGAAATTCGGACCCATACAAGCAACGGAGTATATTACTTTAGGTATTTCACAACCTGCATTTTATGGTGACATAATTAACAAAATAAGAAGGATCAAAGGTAGACAGCATATGTATCGAAAATGCGTCAGAGTCATCAAACGCCTTTTATACCGTGGATATGATCCTAATGTCACCAGACGGACACTAAGCTTCGTACTTGACCAATATACAGTCTTGTACGAGCGCATTCTTAAGACTTGCACTCTGACTGACTGTGACGACGGGACTCCATGACGGGCCCTGTCCAAACCTCCTTAGAGAAGACAGGGCCCCGACCACCTCTCCTCTCTGAATGTCTTTCGGACTCCTCGGGTGATAACATATATGAGCTCGCTACAGCCGGCAGAGCACGGACTGTATTACGCACGTCCTCTTTTTATATCCATTTACATATTCATCTGTGTTGCTTGGACCCCTGTGTTTTACGGTCTTGTTTGTGTGTGGTCATCTAACAGTGAGGAGGTTGTTTTACACCATAATTGTGCGTTCTTCGAGACCTCTGGGAAATCGGAATAGCGGGAGGGTTGTGTGCACGTAATCCAGGATAACCACACCGTCTGCTATTTACGTGGCAGATGACCGTCCTAAGTCGGCACCGGTTGCCCATTGGTCTCGTTGGTTTATGTGTAGTCTTTTATGTTTCATGTTTCTATGTTGTGAGTTGGTGTTCCTTGTCCCTTTTGCGTCTCTTTCTGTGGGTATCTGTTCTGTGTTTTTTGCATGGGTGTTTTGGGATTTTGCTGTGGGTGCTGCAACCTAGTGTTGTTGGAGATCCCCTCCTTTCTTTTAGAATATCATTTTATGTGTTAATATTTCTTCTATAGACTTTTTATCATAAAATAAAAAAAGATAAAAATATTCTTATCATAAATGAAGTTGGAGGGTTCAACAGCATAATTATACAGTCAAACCTGCCTTAAAGTGACCCTCTTTTTAGCGACTTCCTGCTTTATGTGACCTTTTTTATTCCTCCCGCGCAATTTTCCTATCAAATAAACCTGTTTATAGCGACAACCTGTCTAACGCGACAACGACTGTGATTTTTCTGTCCCGTACCCAATTCCAGACCTGTATATTGCGACTTTTAGTGTTGTAGAGGACCCAAACCACATAATAATTTACATTAAATCTCTTCATCAGTGTCTTCAATGATTAAATCTTCTGTGATAAAATCAAATGTGATTTAATATGTTCAATATGATTCATCAATAAATACATGAATTGATATATGCAGTGATTCATTTTATGGTATTGCTCTTATACATGTACTACGAACATTTTGTTGGTTAAAGTCAGATCAGCTTGAACCTGTATTCAGTGACCACCTGTCTCATATGACCTATTTTCTGTCGGCCCTTGCAAAGTCACATAAGACAGGTTTGACTGTACTGGATATTTGATATTCTTCAATCTTAATGAACAAGGATACCTTTTCTTAATGTACCCTTTGTTTGATGAAAATATAATTATCTATGTCTGTGTTTAATTTATCATTTGGACCATTGTGTTTAGGAAAACCCCCTTAAGGGAGTCCAGAACAGCATCCGAAAGAACTCGATCGGGAAACTCTAGATTAATTATGACGTCATAATAGAAACTGGTGACATTGGCGCGTTTTTCGCAAGAACTTCAGCGTTAGGTAATGTAAAAATAAGGGGGAGGGGTAACAAAATCACTATAACTTAAAAACTGACGGTCAAATTTCAATAGGAACTTTTCGGTGTTTCACTTGATATATGAAGAATGACAAATATGGATAATGACCATATCCCTGTATACAGCACACAATCGATAATACAGAAAATCAGAAACCGAAGGCATACAAAATCAGGATAAAACAGGAACCAAAGCAAAGAAATAAGAACCTCCACCATATGAAAAGAAGCGAACTCCCGATATGGGAGTATCAAGATAATATCAAGTTTTTTACGGAAAATAAATGATAGTGTTTTAGATAAACATACTTTATTATTAAAAATTAACAACTCAAAGATGTTATGAAAATAGACATAAATTTATCTCCTTTCGACAATTTCTTTGAAAAGTCTCAGTGATTATTTATAATTCTATACCTATCCGATTGCCCACATCATATCTAAATGAAAAATACAGAACTTATTAATATCCTACAAAGATTTGTACCTGTTTTTCATTACCTAAAGTGTGTTAATTTTAACATAACATTTACGGTCCATTCTAGGACTTACAATAGGTATACATGTACGTTCGTAGCTTCAAAACTAACATTAACAAATTGATGAAAATTTGCATGTAGAAAAAGTATGTTTCAATTATTAACATTTATAATCTTAGGAAAATTAATTGATATGATCAGTATTTAGTGAGGCTGTCCTGGACCTCCCTAAATACAAATTTTATATGTTAAATCTATCCACCTTAACACATAACATACATAAGTAGCTGTCGGTTTACCCATGGTCCTAGTGAGGTTCGAACCAGCAACCTTACGGTCACTGGCCCGACACACTTACCTCTAGAACTTATCTACCATTTTTGAATGTATATTTTTCAGATATATCTCATTTCCATTCGTTGAAAGCTAAACGGCCTTGTTTTTCCTTGAGCAACAAGTGACTTGAAAAAGGTTATTTTTTAAAGAGAAAATCGTAACATTTAATAAGATTAATCAAGTTCTGTTAGATTCTTGAATACATCAGTACGAAAATCTTGATGCTGCAATTGGGATATATCAATCCTTTGAAATACTCCAATCAGTAATTGTCAATAAGTCATTATGATCCATTCATTGTCGATTTTTTTTTTCTGAAATACTGTAAATATCAACATCAAATCTCTCTGTATTTCATGGAAGGAATGCTGATTCCAATTGAAATTTACAGTCAGATAAAGAAGTGAATTGGCCTTATGGTTGGAAATGTCAAGATTAAATATTTCTATTATACTTTATAGAATTTTACGTCTTAAAATTCACAGCATCATTTAAGAACAGATGAATTTGCAGCTTGCAATTTGGCTTCATATTCCTTAGTTACGTGCGGATAATTCAAAACGTTACCCATTAAATCAATATTCAATTCCATGTGTTTCAAGGACCAGTAAGGGCCTTTTATACATATATAGAACTTCGTTGATGCTGAGTAATCCAGGGTAACCTTTCTGTTTGAGACATATGGTAAATAAATATAAAAGACAAATTAGACACACGTAAAATCCCCAAAGTATGGATTGGATCTCCAAACAGACCTGGTTACAGTAATAACAGCAAAAGACCGAATCATCCTATGCGAAAAGACAGAGTGGGCAATCACAGAAAAAGACGAAACGGAGACATATGACATAGAAACGTTAGCTTAACAAAAGACTACAGCTAAACCAACAAGACAAAGACTACGCTGAGATCGAATCGAACTAAATATGTACATGTACAGCTAGATTTAAAAACTGCAAAAAAAGATATTATGCTAGAAATTCTCGAAAATACTGTACCGGAAACACGAAATATCTTATGAAGGTGACAAATTGGCTTTAATAAAGAATAAAGAATGAAAATGCTCGAAATCGAGAAGTCATTGAAATATCCCCTCTCCCCAAATTGAAACTTCTTTATATCATGACCATGATATGCTTTAGTAGTCTGCCTAATTCAGAATTAACTTTGAGTTAAAAGAAAGGAGGGGAAAAGGAACACCAACTCAAACCATAAAAACATGAAACACAAAAGACCTCATGTACACATAAACCAACGAGACAAATTAACACTCCTTAATCAGAGTACCTCCAACAAATGCCACATGGATGTGACATGTCTTATCCCCTGTAGTAACCTAAACCATTAAGACCATTTGTCCATAATGGCTGTTATCGCACAAATAATCACAGTAGGACGTAATGTCATATGTAATCAGTTGATCTTGTAGACGAAAAAGGGGCGTAAATTGATGTGATCCTGTGCAGATTAAGTTATTTTTTATGAAGCTTGAAATGTAAGTATTTCATGTTTCTTGAAATTTTTTTATCTGCATTCTTTTCATTTGGACCAACATCCTGGTTACATGACAAAATTAGTATTGTGTAAAGGATACTAAAGGACCTGTAACGATAAGGCGTAAAATCTGCCCAAAAATAATGAAATTTTAAAGTACTTCATTTCTTTAATCAAGTTGACGAAATACTTTAAAAGATAAAACCCCTTCAAAATCTGAAGAATTTTTTTTCATAAAATTGCTCTTATAGAGAGTTATTTGAGTATAAATGTGCTTATTTTGTATAGAAATCAATGAAAATCGGAAAAGTTTCCATAAAATATCGTTCCCCCCTTTGGAACACAACACCACTTATACCTAAGATGTATTTTCATAATACAAATTTTCTGTGAAAGCGGAGTTGTGTTCCAAAGGGGGGAACAATAGTCAATTTACGAAAATGCGATTGGGCGGGTAGGGGTGAAGGAAAGATTTGAAATTAACAGAGAATTAGTAATTGACATTTGATTCGCTTTCGACATATAATTAACTTTTTTATTAATAGTTTCGAATTAATTAATTTTCAATAACAAATATTCGTTGTTGTTTACTTTTTCACTAACAAACTCCTTTATTTAAATTTTGGGCTTTGATTATTCAACAATCCCTCGCAATAAAAGTTAACTATTAGGGATGACGACTGAAGTACCAAAAAATCTTAGAAAAATGCTCAAAACTTCCTCGGTAACATTCACAAAGTATGTATTTATGGTAAATATAAAAGAGATATGGTTTTTATATGGTGAAAAAAGTTTATTCAAACTATTTTTATAACGACAGCGTTGTTAATTGTACAATATAAGTGAGAGTGAGTGTTCGATTATATATCTCTGGCAACGTGTTTACGGTCTGATAAATTCGGAATATAATATTTGGAGAAAATCATGTTTTAGCACGATATTTCTTATTGAATCTTCTCATTGTAGTTCATTTTAACATTTTGATCAACAAAAGCGACTGATTGCTAGAAAATTTTCGACATTTCACTCGCATTATTTATATCATAAAAAAGACCATCCACCCTCACTTCTACGTAAAAATATAGGTTGTTTCTCATAATTATGTCTATAAAACTACTATACTTGATTAAAGATACTTGAAATAAAATAATTTCATGTACAGGACACATATTAAATAATACTAGTTGAGCTGGTATCGCAAGTAAAATTTGGGCAGATTACGGCTCTTAACGTTACAGGTCCTTTGAAAATATAGAACGAGGCTACAGACAGTAAATATCATATCTAAAAGTACGTGGTCAAATTGTTTTACAATCAAACGCAAATCTTATACAAAAACGGATAACTCATATCTGCTCACAATGTTTGAGTGAAGTGATTTTACCTGCCACTTTCTTGCCCTAAAATAACGGAGGGAATCTCTAATAACCCTAGGTTGCAGTATCCACAGCAAAACTCCAAAAACACCTAATGTAAAAAACACAGAGTAGGCAACGCACAGATAGAGACGCAAAAGGGACAAGGAACACAAACTCACACCATTAAAGCATCAAACACAAAATACCACACATAAACCAACGAGCACAATAGGTAACCGATGGCGACTTAGGGCGGCCATCTGCCACGCAAGCCAGGGTGTAGTTATGTCATTTGACCTTATCTTTTTAAAAATAAACGAATGGGAAAAGTAGTGACAATGTAAATTTTGGAGGCGAGGAAACATTTATCGACATCGTATGTATTTGTATAGTTCCTTTTTTTGTTCGGACCAACTTCAAAATATTTGAATTTTCGATGTTATAATGCTATCTTGTGTCAAATTCTGAAAAAAAAGTAGGATAGCAAATGCGGAGATATATAAAAAAGGCAAAAAAACTTTAAATATTTTCATGCCACAATGTATTGATATCAATTTCTGAAAATTGTAATGTGAGCATTATTATGACAGATGAGCTATTACAATCATTAAAAAGTATCAGCTAATGTACATAACTTGCGTTGTGACACACTTGCATTTCATTACATGTACTTTTCATGCTCTATCTTATCAAATGGTCATGTTCAATTTATCATATTGCTTATGTACACACATATACTAGGTATGTTACACATAGACTCTACAAGAAAAAGGGGCGTTACCGATAGTTGTCTCCATGAGTTATCATATTGACCCATCACTTCAATTGAAAGAGGTATGTTTGATTTATACATGTTGGTATGTAACACATAGACTATACAAGGAAAAAGGGGCGTTACCGACAGATGTCTCCCTGAATTATCATATTGACCCATCACTTCAATTATAAGAGGTATGTTTAAGGAGGCCGAGTTCGGTTTCATATCTCAAAAACTATAATAGAAAAATTGATTATTTTTACACGAATCATCACTTTCTTAATTATTCACATTTTGACAGATTTCTAAAAAAAAAATCGACCGATTGGTATAGATGTAGGGGTCGTCTCAAAATAACGCCTATTTTACTATGGGGTATATGGGAATTAATCGTTTTTCCTATAAAATGCCAATTTTCAAGAATACTATAATAGAGATTTGATTGAAATTGCAATATACATATATACTTTATGAATGATTAACACAATATATCGACAAGAAAAAAAATTGACCGATTGTGATGCAATTAGGGGGGACATTTCAAAGTATGAAAATCTATCAAAACTGTAAAATTTTGATAGAAAATGTTGAAAGTGGCAAAAAAAATGATGATTTTTCCTCAAAATGCTGTACCGGTATTCCATATGTGTAAACCCTCATTTCTAGCTTAAAAACTATGAAACACAAAAGCAAAGAAGAAAAATATGTGAGCAAGGATGGGGGTAATCTCAAAATTAATAAATCAAATGTGAGCCTGATAAGGGTCCTCATGAGTCATCATAACCCAAAAACCACAATAGAAAAATAAATCCCTTTATTACTTTATATGACGTTCTAAATCAAATGGTAATCATTTTGAGAGATTTTCATTCGTCTAGATTAATTGCAAGAGTCGTTTCAACATAATGCGTAATTTACGATTGTTGCAAGAACTTTGAAGTCACGCACCGAAAATAACGTTCGTCCATACCGCAATGTGTAAAACAGCAGTTACGCTGCAGGACAGGGATGCTGTATTTAATGTTTGATTTTTTTCTTTAAGTTGAATAAATTAGAATATCAATATATATGTACAATGTTTTAATTAAAGAATGTATATTTGGATTTCAGTGTAAAATAAAACGGGAAAAGATTAACAGAGAGACGTCAAAAGCAGCTAGAACGCAACGATACATGAAGAAGTGATAAATCATTCTTTTCGTATATTTCATATCTCCCTTATAGATGACGATGACACATATTTTTTTATATTATCACTTGATGTTGACAGAGGGAGAGAGAAAGAGTTCTTTTTTTTTTCCTTATTTTTTCGTTTATTTTTTCTAAATGTTTCGTTTCGTTTTTATTTATTTCGTTTCGTTTTTGTTTCGTTTCGCACTTTACAGGGACCCAAATATCAGTCGTTATGAATTTATTAAAAAAAATTGTACATAAACGAATAACATGATTGTTCTTTTTATCAACATCATGGAAAGAGAGTTAAACAATTGCAATGAATATTTGTTACTGGTTTATTAACTTTAAATATCATACATTTTAGATCGTCTTTTGGTATTCATTTACTTAAGAAACTCATTTTGCGACCGGAGAGTTCCCTCATCGAAATATGCATGTTTGTATATATCCTTTATCTGTATCATTTCTCATTACTTCTGAATTTCATGTTTTTATGCATACATTTACTACGAATGCAAACATTGAACATTGTAGAACGGGCACATGAACCCCCCCCCCCCCCCTCGAAAAAAATTACAGAGGTTTTTTTTTTAGTGAAACATAAACATTCTGGTGCAAGCATGATCCATTTAGAATTTTGAGGTTTTTTTTCTTATAAACACAAAGTTCTACGATAGTTTATCATCGAGATAAAATGAAAATAACCTAGTTTAAAAATGATGTATTGAAATAATGAACCCTTGTCAAGCATTATTCGCACTTTTCATTTTATTACAATCGCTGGTGTCAGTTTTGCACCTCCCCCAATTTATCTTATTTTATTCATCATTATTATTTTTGTGCGAGTGCGTGTGAAAAAAGCTCACATCTAGCTCCATGAATCAATTAAGAGATACGGAAACAAGAAAAAGAGAGAGAAAAAAATAAACATAGCGTTTTCAATTTTGACGTTACAGGTCAAGAAATGAACGTCATTCATCTCGCTCGTTCTCGATAATGCGTGCAATTACCTTTAGAATGGTTACATCTTTGAACAAAGTAGAGCTGATACTAAAATTCACTCGCTCAAAGTTTTCAAACAGAGAAACTTTATTCGATAACATTTCCGTGCAAAGTACAAAGGTTTACAAAATTGTAGAAAAATTCTTATAATCAAAGATAATTCGAGATACTTAACTTGAAATTTCTAATCCATTATATCGCTAAAATCTGCATGAAATATCCTGTTAAATCGTCAAAAAAAGTTTCCTGTTTAATTTTGTTCCCAAGCAACAAGCGGTTGAATTTCCGATGGTGAGGTTATAAATATGAAAGGTTTACGGCGATATCCCGGAGGTCTCATTTATTTGATCTTTTTATATATATTAAGTAAACGATAAATCTTATTCATTACTATAGGATAGCAGATGATAATTTTCTGGTTCCATCGATACCAAACTTGTCGAAATCCGTCAAGAAAAAAGCGAATTAGATCGCCGTGCGCGTAACAATGCGCAATACACTATAACTCGTACCGAACTCGGCATCGTTAATTTATACAATTACATAGAAATATTTATAATTATGAGGTTATTCAAGACATTTGTTTTCTTTATTCTTGTAATAACCAGCTTCAAATTTACATGATAAAAGTTCCTAATGAAAAAATGGATTTATTTGTTGTATTTCATTACCTTTCAATATTAATTTTTTCAAATGATCACATTAAAATTGTGACATTGTCTCTGTATGTAGGTTGTTACTTGTGCACTGCTGAAAAGATCATATAGAAAAAGGGGGCGTTGTTCAAAGGAGTCTTCCGGAACTATCAAAAGAAGTTTTGTTTTAATATTAACTCTTTTTTATTTTCTTTATAGTTGTAATAGAGGTTTAGCCGTTAAGACGAATCGCATCAAAATGAGTATACGCTTACGTATCCGTGTTTAAAAATCAAACGAAAATAGAGCGAAATGTCCGGATATTAAATTATAAAGAATGCTGAGAAATTCCAATTTTTAAAAAGAACTATACATAATTGTAACTATATGTAAGGTTGATTATTATTATCAAAGACCTCAAAGTCTGTTCAAGTTTTTAAACTTGAACAGACTTTGAGTTTTTTTAAACTTGAACAGACTTGAGACTTTTAAACTTTTAAATACGTGTGTCATTGTGTTAAATGTCGAAGTGCTCAATATGAACGCAAAACCCCGACAGTTCAGGTTACAAACTAGACTAGTCTATCTTTCTCTCTCTCTCACCAGACCCGACAGTTCAGGTTACAAACTAGACTAGTCTATCTTTCTCTCTCTCACCAGACCCGACAGTTCAGGTTACAAACTAGACTAGTCTATCTTTCTCTCTCTCACCAGACCCGACAGCTCAGGTTACAAACTATACTAGTCTCTCTTTCTCTCTCTCATCAGACCCGACAGTTCAGGTTACAAACTAGACTAGTCTCTCTTTCTCTCTCTCATCAGACCCGACAGTTCAGGTTACAAACTAGACTAGTCTATCTTTCTCTCTCTCACCAGACCCGACTGTTCAGGTTACAAACTAGACTAGTCTCTCTTTCTCTCTCTCACCAGACCCGACAGTTTAGGTTACAAACTACACTAGTCTATCTTTCTCTCTTTCACCAGACCCGACAGTTCAGGTTACAAACTATACTAGTCTATCTTTCTCTCTCTCACCAGACCCGACAGTTCACGTTACAAACTAGACTAGTCTATCTTTCTCTCTCTCACCAGACCCGACAGTTCAGGTTACAAACTAGTCTCTCTTTCTCTCTCTCACCAGACATATTTTTTTCCGAATTTTTCGGATGAGAAGCAGTGTACCTGCAAAAGAATAAAAAAAAGAAGTGAGGGCTCTGGGGACTGCCTAGACCTCCGGCGGTCGCAAGGTAGAACCATGATAGGCGTTTCAGGGGGGGGGTTACTCTTTAATTTGAAAGCCCATCGAGAAAACTGCTATTTGAATATCAAACTATGAAACGGTAACATGATCTTTGTTTCTTAATTTGGTTTGAAAAAGCAATGGTCGGGTATATAATTTTCTTTTTTAAATATTTAAGTTACTTACTTCTTACCATGAGGGGAGGGAGGAGTTTATTCGTTTAGTTGACGGCGCATCTCCCAATAAATATTTTTATAACTTTTAAATGAACTCTGTTTCATTAAAGGGTCTGATGTTGTAATAACAACATGAAATAAGAAGCCTATCTATCATTAATTAGATTTTTATTGTCACTCTAAAACTTTAAAGTCGGCATGTTTCTCTTTCGCCAGTCAAGTTATAAAACTGTACAGATTTGAATGACCGCAATTATGACAAAATAAACGCAACATCCGTTTCTTTCACATTATTGTAGTTATATTGAGAACGATGCGTATAGGGCCACTGGATACGACGCGGCAAAATACTCGTGCAAAGTGTGCATGACATATATATAGATATGATGGTTAGACGACATGTTTACAGAGCGTAACCACCTGTGCGATTGTTCGATAACAGAAGATTACTGAAGCGCATCACCGTATTATCTAATGAAACGTAGTCTTTGGTCGACGGATTTCAATTTAAAAAAGAATGGATTCTCTCTGTATACACAAGAACGAGCCTCAAAATTTATCTATTATTTGACAATAAATCTATCAATTTTTATATAAACATTTTTAGAGGGGCTTGATATTGAATTTACCTTTCATATAATTTTGCTCTAAATATTGATGAAAAAATGTCAACAGTCTGACAGATCTATAACGTAATACTGAATTCCTATAAACATGCATTTCTGATGTACTGAATTTTAATTTCCTTATATTCAGTAAAAACATTTGATTTAGAAGAGGCAGGAAAACGGAGGGAGAGGGGTCAGGCAGCAGGGTTGCCAATGAGCAGTCTTGAAAAGTCAGGGAAATTGCCTTTTTCTAAGGTCAGGGAATTGTCAGGCAATTTTAGAATTTGGTAAGTGAAAAATGAAAATCCTTAAAGGTCAGGGAAAAATTATTTCAGAGTTGGAAAATATTATAAAGCTTCAAATTTTATGGCTATGGCAGTATTAAATTAATTAAGATAATAAGAAATGAATTTTAGATGACAAAGGAATACTTTCATGTTGATTTATTAACACACAAAACAATCAGGAAAAAAGAGAAATGGCAGCTAGATAAGACGACGGTCAGAGGGGGGGGGGCGTTTAAGGCACGGTCCATTTGATATTCAGAGGGGGGGGCGCTTGGTTTTTTCTGGAAAAACATTTGGCTCAGAATATTGCTGAAAAAAATATTAATTTGCCTATGGTGTGACAGGGACATTAACTTTGTTCTTATGATTCCATTTATATTATCTGAATATGAAGTTTACCACAAAATTCAGCTTTATATTCCCGAAACTTTTCCGACTCGCTTTGCTCGCCGAGGTTTTCAAACTTTCTTAGAAAAAATAAGAAAAACTTTCGACTCGCTTCGCTCGCCATAGTTTTCTTTCTAAGTATTATTGCTTTGTTTTTTTAAGTTACTAATTGAGATATCAATACTTTTATACATTCTCATAGATGTGTTTAAAATGACTACTTTCTAGGCTTAAATAAATAAGTATTATACATGTAAGTTGTGGAGAAAGCACTACTTTACACTTCTAAGTTTAAACAAATTGTCTTGAAGGACGTCCAGATCCCCTTGGATGTACCTAATTTGAGTATATGAATTCTTTTATCAGTTACTCTGTGGGAAATAGAAGTGAATAATTTAAAATTGTAATGTATACAGTTTTTTGTACTTCTACGTATAACAGATAAAATACAGACATTCTTGTACACAAAGATATCACTAGAAAGAAATTCTTGCTCTAGCTTTGCAAGAAAAAAAAAACCTTGTCTCCACAAAAACTTCAAGCCCCCTTATGGTCGTTCGGTACAGGCGTCATATGGCAGTTACGTTTTCCGTAAAACGAGTACATGTTAATATGATTTATACATATTCTAAAAGCTAACTTTAAGTACATTATGTTGTGTTAGTTAAACCCATTTATGAAGTTGGTTTCCTGAGTAATAACGTCACAAAGAAGGTGTAGAACGCTATCTATATGGCATATTTTTGCGCCGTTCGTATGCGCTAAACTGCATAATAACAACGTCAAATTATACAAAATATAAAACGGATGTTGAAAAAATGCCCTGAATTGGATTTCTGAGTGATAAATCTCGTTAATCGTGAGTTTATAATAACATTTTCCAGTAATGTGTAAAATAAACGTTGAAATTCATATTTAAACGGCTTTTTTCGACTCATGATTTTTTATTTTCATATACTTTTAACAAATATTCAAAATCTAGTCGACATTTCTCCTTATAAAAATTAACATCCTATGTACTAGATGTACTCTTTATGTTGATATAATAAAATCATCCAAAACATCCCCTAGTTTTTCCGCTATTCTCGCTTATATTTGCGTCGATGCTTCTATAAACGTTAACGTAAATGGGACTTTTAGCTTGCCGTTGTAAAAATAAAAATACACTACGCACTTGTACATTTGACAAGATAATTTTCTTGAAATCATGTCACCCAAAGAAAATAATACATTGATTAGGAAATTGTATTAATTCTATGCATAAATCCACAAAATATTGTCAATAACATGGATATTTTGCATGTTTTTGCATGTTATTCTCCTTTATTTCGTAACATTCAGGTTAGAATAAATTACCTTTTTTTTCTCCTTTATAGTTATTATTAAAAAAAACCAGTCGAGACAAATTTATTATATTCCAGTATATTTTTCTTGAAATCGTTTAGAAAATACTGATATCAAAAAATTAATCAAAACATGGACCCAATTTTTTGTTACAGGCGATAGAAATTTGGTTTTTGACACTTTTTTCGGTCAATTTTGGTGAACGTCATACGGCGACGTAATACATATTGTAACGACGCCTTGAAAATTTTCACGCCATCATCGTGGATTTCTTGATTTATTTAAATTCCATTCCTCGTGCAATTCTCTTTCTAAGGATTTCTAAATTTTGAAGCGATGTGCTTCATAAGTGTGCTGCAATGTGACCCATTAAAATGTGAACATGAAAAAATCTATGAATATTGAAGTTTAAAAAAAATCTGAATAAAATCCCAAACAACTGAGACGATTAGGGCTGACGATTTTATTTATTTTTTGGGGGGGGATCACTCCCACCCCTCCAACGGCCAGTTAAGAGAAGGGATGGTGTGCTTGCTTCTATCCACGATTCTTAAAGAATTTAATGCTGGCGGTTAATATGGAAGTTGCCCACCCGCTCTCAAAATATTTTTATCCGGGTTCTTCGGTTTCCGTCATACTTTATTTTAAATGGCTTTGTAACTTTTTCGTTATAGTGTAACAAATAATTTGAAGTTCATTTTAATAATCCTACTTTTTTTTCCTTCGCTGCATTTAATCTTTTCAAGGGTAGAATAAACCGGTTCGGAATATTAATGTTCTTCCAAATATTACTTTTATATCACATTCTTGTTTTTGTTTTTAGTTTTTTTTTTTTTTTTTTTTTTTTTTTTTTTTTTTTTTTTTTTTTTTTTTTTTTGGTTGTTCTTGCAAAAACTACTTTCTTATTTTGATGTGAAATTTTAGGGGAGTAAAGTGACATGTTTTATACAAATATGTTATATATACAATGTAATTGTACACTTTTCTGTCAGAGCGTCGATTATAATTTTTTAGGTTACGGAAAAAGTCAATAAAAAGGTAAGTATCTCAAACTTGTATGTTTAACTTATCTGTGTTGAATTTCACATGTAAACAAAAAGAAGATCGAGGGGTTTAAAATATGCAAGAACGGCAAAGACTTTTCCTAAAGACTGATAGGCAGCAAGATAATCAGACGGATTGGGACTGACGAGCAGACAACGTGCGTCCAGAATTGCAGAGATAAAAGGTGTTCGAACATTCGTGTACTTTTCTTTTCTTTTCTTTTCGTAAAGTCCTTTCCTACAAATAAATATTTTTCCTGTTTTCATAGCATTCTGCGTACATTTTTTTTGCAAGCTTTATTCTTA
This sequence comes from Pinctada fucata, assembly GCA_028142955.1. Taxonomy (NCBI): domain Eukaryota; kingdom Metazoa; phylum Mollusca; class Bivalvia; order Pterioida; family Pteriidae; genus Pinctada; species Pinctada fucata. The sequence continues at coordinate 15,483,065 of AP027109.1, forward strand.
TTTACTATTGTTTGCTTTTATCAAAGGGACCCAAGTCAGATTCTAAGTCCATTTGTTAGGTCTCTCTAATGTGTTATTTTTAGATAGCGTAAACTCACTCCGCTTTTACACAGAGATGCGGCCGTCTGTCCGAGCAGTTTTTTTTTCAATTTTTGTATTCTTTAATCTGCAAGAAATAGCCTGTCGTCTGTCATTATCTAATAATTCAACCTTTTTTTTATTTTTTCGTAATGAGCCTTGAAAAAAATGAGAATGACGTTGTCATACTAGTAATACATTGTTTTCTCGGCGAACGTAAAGCTAACGTTGCGAACGGTTAGAGCTAATTTTTTTAACTCACTCGATTTCAGAAACAAATTGAGCTACTGTTGATAAAGAAACATCTTTAGACTAAGGAGAGCTTACTCTCTAACTCATTCGCTCATATATTTTCCTCCGACTTTTCTCGATAACATTTACCGTTAAATTTAGATGTATCATAAATTTTCGATTTGATTTGCGCTTTTCCTGACACGAAACTACAGATAAAGTGTTGTAACTTGAAAATAATATCATTATAAACATAAAGAAATTTACATTTTCATTGTAAAAGCAAAGTACTAGTGCTTATTGAACTTTTTGTGGGATGACCAATGAAATGCATGTTAGTAACGCCGCTTAGTAGACAATTTACGCATCGCGCAAAAATAAGCCGTTCTACAAATCTGACGGTTTTTAAAAATCTATTTGCCCATAATCAAACGCAATTTTTGGTATAAACATTTAGAAAAGATCTTTCTGATTCCGTAGATACCAATTTCATTTCAATTTCTTTCAGAAATAAGAGAATTACGCGACGTTGAGTTTTGGAAACCTCCAAGGGATATATATGCTGGCTCGAGTTACGTTCCGTAGGTGTACCGAACTACTTTATATCAAACGGACCGTGCCTAAATGTTTTGCGGTTTCTGTCAGTGAAAACCAAATAAACTAAACCCCCCCCCCCCCCTCCACACACACAAAAAAAAATAAGAATGAATAAAATAAATAAATAAATTAATTAAATAATCAATTAATTAATTGTTTGATTAATTCATTCATTAATTAGTAGATAAATAAATCAGGCAGAACAACAAAAAACAAGCAAACCGGTTTTAAAATTATCAAACACTTCCGGCTGGTAAAAGTCAAGTTTAATTGGGATACCAACACCCTTGATTCGGGAGTATTTATTTCTTTAATCAATTTATGATTAGTTTTTAGATGGAGTTGGTTTAGATTATAGTTTCAATCTACTTCTAAGCCGGTCAGTATTACCTAAATATTCAAGGTCAGAATATTTTTTTTTCAATTTAGATCCTAATGGTTTCCTTTTGTCACATATTCTCATTCTGATTTCTTATATTTGATGTGAATCTTTATTATGGTCAGTAACGCGAGAATTTATTATGAGCTAAAGAAGATCCTGACGACAATCTCAACAGCACTCACAATAGAGCAGAAAATTAAACATCGACGGACCCCTAGCGAGCTAGAGGTGGGACCAGTTGCCCGGTCTTAACACAGCTTTTAATCTTTAATAATTTTTCTTCTTTTTCAATAATGCAAATCAATTACTACTAAATTTCAATACAGTAGAATTTTGAGGGACAACCGATTTATAAGCATCTTAGGTATTTTCTATACAAAGATTGATCATTTCAGTTACCAGTGGTGTGGCAAGCTAGGCGTACGTGTGTACGCAAAAGCGTCCACGTCGTTTTGCAACAAAAAGGGGAATTCCTCCCCTGGCAGCGGCTAAAAAGTAAGAACACTTATGAAATAGTTTTAAAAGCAAACTATTATTCAAAAGTAGCTAAGACGCTGCAGAAACAATCGGTTTGAATGCGCTTTTCAGGGTTTATCACTGGAATTTTCACAGAACGATCGCTGATGGTACATATGATACCTAAAATTCAAAATTCCAAAAGTTTTGAAATTTTAATTATTATTATTAATTATTAATTATTTTAATTTTAATTTTAGATTTTTTATCTTTTAACTAAAAACATGAAATATCAAGCTTTTGAGTTTTTGGATGTTTAGATCTTTCACTAACACAGAGGAGGCGGTCGAATGAAAAAAAAATATTTGAATGTGGATGTACATTTGTACAATCATGTGTTTGTATGATATGTTTATAGCATTGTTGGATTACACCGAACTATATGGTTTATATATTATATTCCATTTAAGTTCAGCTCAAATGCCTTCAATTTGTGTCATATCCTTCTTTTTTTAAATTCTATCGGGGGAACCCTCAAACTCCCTTCAATGGGAGGGGGAAATTTCCATAATTTCCTCCACCTGGTCTTTCTGGTCTCGCAAGTCATCTTCCATAAAGAAGTGTTCGTGCCCCCGGACAGTAACAACCTTTCTTTAGACGTGCACCCAAAATACATCCTGACTGACATAAAATGCTATTAGAATATGAAATATTTCTCTTAATTCGAGGAAAAATCATTCAAACTACCAAAATCAATCGAGCATACTGAGAAAGAGAAAAATGCTAATCTTGAATGTATTATGGGTGGCGCTATGAAAAACAATTTTAAGTTGCATGAATCTGGCTGATAATAAAAAATTCACCCAAAAGTCCTCTTGATGGTCAAAATATTCTAATTACATTCATCTTTTTAGGGACACATCGAACACTCCCACATTTATCATATCGAGCACTCCCATATGTAACACAGTAACACGTCTGAACAGGCTTCACGCTCTGTGGTCATATAAATTAACTTTATAAAGAGTTCTATTATTTATCTCTTACATAGAAAAATATATTTTGGAGTGCAGTGTGGTTTGTTACATATCATATGTGGGGTTAATATCAACATCTTCACTATTTATTGTCCGGATATTTCGCTCCATTTTCGTTTGATATTTACACACAGATACGTAAGTGTATACTCATTTTGATGCGATACGTCTTTAACGGCTAAACCTCTAATGAAGAAGAGCTTCAAATAAACGAAATAAGATTTCGCTTTTAAGAAAAGGAGAGCTTACTCTCTAACACATTTGCTCATATATTTTCCTCCGACTTTTCTCGATAACATTTACCGTTAAATTTAGATGTATCATAAATTTTCGATTTGATTTGCGCTTTTCCTGACACGAAACTACAGATAAAGTGTTGTAACTTGAAAATAATATCATTATAAACATAAAGAAATTTACACTTTCATTGTAAAAGCAAAGTACTAGTGCTTATTGAACTTTTTGTGGGATGACCAATGAAATGCATGTTAGTAACGCCGCTTAGTAGACAATTTACGCATCGCGCAAAAATAAGCCGTTCTACAAATCTGACGGTTTTTAAAAATCTATTTGCCCATAATCAAACGCAATTTTTGGTATAAACATTTAGAAAAGATCTTTCTGATTCCGTAGATACCAATTTCATTTCAATTTCTTTCAGAAATAAGAGAATTACGCGACGTTGAGTTTTGGAAACCTCCAAGGGATATATATGCTGGCTCGAGTTACGTTCCGTAGGTGTACCGAACTACTTTATATCAAACGGACCGTGCCTAAATGTTTTGCGGTTTCTCTCAGTGAAAACCAAATAAACTAACCCCCCCCTCCACACACACACAAAAAATAAGAATGAATAAAATAAATTAATTAACTAATTAAATAATCAATTAATTAATTGGTTGATTAATTCATTCATTAATTAGTAGATAAATAAATCAGGCAGAACAACAAAAAACAAGCAAACCGGTTTTAAAATCATCAAACACTTCCGGCTGGTAAAAGTAAAGGTTAATTGGGATACCAACACCCTTGATTCGGGAGTATTTATTTCTTTAATCAATTTATGATTAGTTTTTAGATGGAGTTGGTTTAGATTATAGTTTCAATCTACTTCTAAGCCGGTCAGTATTACCTAAATATTCAAGGTCAGAATATTTTTTTTCAATTTAGATCCTAATGGTTTCCTTTTGTCACATATTCTCATTCTGATTTCTTATATTTGATGTGAATCTTTATTATGGTCAGTAACGCGAGAATTTATTATGAGTTAAAGAAGATCCTGACGACAATCTCAACAGCACTCACAATAGAGCAGAAAATTAAACATCGACGGACCCCTAGCGAGCTAGAGGTGGGACCAGTTGCCCGGTCTTAACACAGCTTTTAATCTTTAATAATTTTCCTTCTTTTTCAATAATGCAAATCAATTACTACTAAATTTCAATACAGTAGAATTTTGAGGGACAACCGATTTATAAGCATCTTAAGAATTTTCTATACATAGATTGGTCATTTCAGTTACCAGGGGTGTGGCAAGCTAGGCGTACGTGTGTACGCAAAAGCGTCCACGTCGTTTTGCAATAAAAAGGGGAATTCCTCCCCTGGCAGCGGCTAAAAAGTAAGAACACTTATGAAATAGTTTTAAAAGCAAACTATTATTCAAAAGTAGCTAAGACGCTGCAGAAACAATCGGTTTGAATGCGCTTTTCAGGGTTTATCACTGGAATTTTCACAGAACGATCGCTGATGGTACATATGATACCTAAAATTCAAAATTCCAAAAGTTTTGAAATTTTAATTATTATTATTAATTATTAATTATTTTAATTTTAATTTTAGATTTTTTATCTTTTAACTAAAAACATGAAATATCAAGCTTTTGAGTTTTTGGATGTTTAGATCTTTCACTAACACAGAGGAGGCGGTCGAATGAAAAAAAAATATTTGAATGTGGATGTACATTTGTACAATCATGTGTTTGTATGATATGTTTATAGCATTGTTGGATTACACCGAACTATATGGTTTATATATTATATTCCATTTAAGTTCAGCTCAAATGCCTTCAATTTGTGTCATATCCTTCTTTTTTTAAATTCTATCGGGGGAACCCTCAAACTCCCTTCAATGGGAGGGGGAAATTTCCATAATTTCCTCCACCTGGTCTTTCTGGTCTCGCAAGTCATCTTCCATAAAGAAGTGTTCGTGCCCCCGGACAGTAACAACCTTTCTTTAGACGTGCACCCAAAATACATCCTGACTGACATAAAATGCTATTAGAATATGAAATATTTCTCTTAATTCGAGGAAAAATCATTCAAACTACCAAAATCAATCGAGCATACTGAGAAAGAGAAAAATGCTAATCTTGAATGTATTATGGGTGGCGCTATGAAAAACAATTTTAAGTTGCATGAATCTGGCTGATAATAAAAAATTCACCCAAAAGTCCTCTTGATGGTCAAAATATTCTAATTACATTCATCTTTTAGGGACACATCGAACACTCCCACATTTATCATATCGAGCACTCCCATATGTAACACAGTAACACGTCTGAACAGGCTTCACGCTCTGTGGTCATATAAATTAACTTTATAAAGAGTTCTATTATTTATCTCTTACATAGAAAAATATATTTTGGAGTGCAGTGTGGTTTGTTACATATCATATGTGGGGTTAATATCAACATCTTCACTATTTATTGTCCGGATATTTCGCTCCATTTTCGTTTGATATTTACACACAGATACGTAAGTGTATACTCATTTTGATGCGATACGTCTTTAACGGCTAAACCTCTAATGAAGAAGAGCTTCAAATATACGAAATAAGATTTCGCTTTTAAGAAAAGGAGAGCTTACTCTCTAACACATTTGCTCATATATTTTCCTCCGACTTTTCTCGATAACATTTACCGTTAAATTTAGATGTATCATAAATTTTCGATTTGATTTGCGCTTTTCCTGACACGAAACTACAGATAAAGTGTTGTAACTTGAAAATAATATCATTATAAACATAAAGAAATTTACACTTTCATTGTAAAAGCAAAGTACTAGTGCTTATTGAACTTTTTGTGGGATGACCAATGAAATGCATGTTAGTAACGCCGCTTAGTAGACAATTTACGCATCGCGCAAAAATAAGCCGTTCTACAAATCTGACGGTTTTTAAAAATCTATTTGCCCATAATCAAACGCAATTTTTGGTATAAACATTTAGAAAAGATCTTTCTGATTCCGTAGATACCAATTTCATTTCAATTTCTTTCAGAAATAAGAGAATTACGCGACGTTGAGTTTTGGAAACCTCCAAGGGATATATATGCTGGCTCGAGTTACGTTCCGTAGGTGTACCGAACTACTTTATATCAAACGGACCGTGCCTAAATGTTTTGCGGTTTCTCTCAGTGAAAACCAAATAAACTAACCCCCCCCCCCCTCCACACACACACACAAAAAATAAGAATGAATAAAATAAATTAATTAACTAATTAAATAATCAATTAATTAATTGGTTGATTAATTCATTCATTAATTAGTAGATAAATAAATCAGGCAGAACAACAAAAAACAAGCAAACCGGTTTTAAAATCATCAAACACTTCCGGCTGGTAAAAGTAAAGGTTAATTGGGATACCAACACCCTTGATTCGGGAGTATTTATTTCTTTAATCAATTTATGATTAGTTTTTAGATGGAGTTGGTTTAGATTATAGTTTCAATCTACTTCTAAGCCGGTCAGTATTACCTAAATATTCAAGGTCAGAATATTTTTTTTCAATTTAGATCCTAATGGTTTCCTTTTGTCACATATTCTCATTCTGATTTCTTATATTTGATGTGAATCTTTATTATGGTCAGTAACGCGAGAATTTATTATGAGTTAAAGAAGATCCTGACGACAATCTCAACAGCACTCACAATAGAGCAGAAAATTAAACATCGACGGACCCCTAGCGAGCTAGAGGTGGGACCAGTTGCCCGGTCTTAACACAGCTTTTAATCTTTAATAATTTTCCTTCTTTTTCAATAATGCAAATCAATTACTACTAAATTTCAATACAGTAGAATTTTGAGGGACAACCGATTTATAAGCATCTTAAGAATTTTCTATACATAGATTGGTCATTTCAGTTACCAGGGGTGTGGCAAGCTAGGCGTACGTGTGTACGCAAAAGCGTCCACGTCGTTTTGCAATAAAAAGGGGAATTCCTCCCCTGGCAGCGGCTAAAAAGTAAGAACACTTATGAAATAGTTTTAAAAGCAAACTATTATTCAAAAATAGCTAAGACGCTGCAGAAACAATCGGTTTGAATGCGCTTTTCAGGGTTTATCACTGGAATTTTCACAGAACGATCGCTGATGGTACATATGATACCTAAAATTCAAAATTCCAAAAGTTTTGAAATTTTAATTATTATTATTAATTATTAATAATTTTAATTTTAATTTTAGATTTTTTATCTTTTAACTAAAAACATGAAATATCAAACTTTTGAGTTTTTGGATGTTTAGATTTTTCACTAACACAGAGGAAGCGGTCGAATGAAAAAAAATATTTGAATGTGGATGTACATTTGTACAATCATGTGTTTGTATGATATGTTTATAGCATTGTTGGATTACACCGAACTATATGGTTTATATATTATATTCCATTTAAGTTCAGCTCAAATGCCTTCAATTTGTGTCATATCCTTCTTTTTTTAAATTCTATCGGGGGAACCCTCAAACTCCCTTCAATGGGAGGGGGAAATTTCCATAATTTCCTCCACCTGGTCTTTCTGGTCTCGCAAGTCATCTTCCATAAAGAAGTGTTCGTGCCCCCGGACAGTAACAACCTTTCTTTAGACGTGCACCCAAAATACATCCTGACTTACATAAAATGCTATTAGAATATGAAATATTTCTCTTAATTCGAGGAAAAATCATTCAAAATACCAAAATCAATCGAGCATACTGAGAAAGAGAAAAATGCTAATCTTGAATGTATTATGGGTGGCGCTATGAAAAACAATTTTAAGTTGCATGAATCTGGCTGATAATAAAAAAAATTCACCCAAAAGTCCTCTTGATGGTCAAAATATTCTAATTACATTCATCTTTAGGGACACATCGAACACTCCCACATTTATCATATCGAGCACTCCCATATGTAACACAGTAACACGTCTGAACAGGCTTCACGCTCTGTGGTCATATAGATTATCTTTATAAAGAGTTCTATTAATTATCTCTTACATAGAAAAATATATTTTGGAGTGCGGTGTGGTTTGTTACATATCATATGTGGGGTTAATATCAACATCTTCACTATTTATTGTCCGGATATTTCGCTCCATTTTCGTTTGATATTTACACACAGATACGTAAGTGTATACTCATTTTGATGCGATACGTCTTTAACGGCTAAACCTCTAATGAAGAAGAGCTTCAAATATACGAAATAAGATTTCGCTTTTAAGAAAGAAACATTCCAGAATCTAAATGCAAATATCATACCAAAGCAGCATAATTTTAGTTCAATAAAATGAGTCTTTTTCTTCCAATCTTGTTACTTTATCTATTCCTAAATGATTTGTTGTCCACACTCCCTAAACAGAGTGTCACCAACAAATGCCACTTATGTGTGAAATATGTGTCATCCCTGTAGTAATTAGTCGATATCAAGATATCGACTAATTCTAGATTTGTACAGGTTTGTCAACTTTCGATACGATTCATCGGATTCAACATTGCAATAGGGGCAATTGTCCGATAGAAAGAAACATTCTTGTGACTAGTGAAAAACACGTGACCAGAGCTATCTACTTCACAAAAGTAGGACATGTTGTCATGACAACGCTTTTGCATCGCAATTCTGAATTGAAATATTGCACATTAACTTAATATCTACAATGATATTTTTTCTTGAACAATTTTTACTTTTAGACCAATTATTGTGTGATACAGTAAACCCTATGCCTTCAAAATCCCTAATGACATTTCTGGATCCTTGGATCCATTGCATCAAAGAAACGTTGTGATACTTAGAATGCGAGGCTGCCAGTGGGCTAATTACTAGTAAAAAGTTTCTCACCATCCAGCCGACTAAGCTGTTTCGTTGAGGATACTCCATTTTGTTTGTATATTTTCTTTCCAAAGACAAATTGATAAATGCAACAAAGAAATTAATGAGCGATATTAAAAATGATAAGACTGTGCGTATAGTCACATAATTTAATAGGATTTTCTTTAGAAGTTTCCCCTTATTTTCCCCAAATTCTTTAATTATATACTGAAAGGCTTTTGATTGGTCAATTTAATTTGCGTTATTATGGAATTTTCTACCGCAAAGGTCAAGCAATTTATGAATGACTGTGACTTGAGTTGTCTAGTGCAAATGCACTATTTTCTAACTTTTCAGAATTATCAACACATAAGTTCCTATTGTGTAATCAGTTTTTTTGTGTGAATTTCATGCATATCCTTACTAATACTACTCTTTACTCTTTATTCTAAGAGTCAAAATTGTAAACCTATTTTGAACCAAGAAAATTTTTTTCGCTTTTAAATAAATGTTGATATCGACCAAGCTTTTTTGGAAAGCTAATACTTGTCTAAACGTTGCATGTACTATCACGAGAACATGCCATTTGTCCCTATTGGCTGTTATCTCACCAGCAGTCACATGATCAGGTGAAGTCACATGTTATCAGATGATCTTATACACGAAAAGGGGATGTAAACTAATGTGATCCTGTAAAGATTTAGTTCTTTTTAATGAAGCTTGATAAGTAAGTAGTTCATGATTCTTGGATATATTGCTTTTTTTTGTATGTCTTACATTTATTTTTGACTTACGTATTGATTATATGAAAAGAAATCAATACTGTGTGAACAAATACTTATAAACATCAAAGAAGTATCCATCTGCTATTTAGTCTCGAAGTCGAGAAGGAAAAGTAAAATCAAAAGATTTTTCATTAGAACGGTTTCTAATATCGGAACGCATAACATACAGAAGTGAGACCAGGTGCCCAGGGAAACTTTAAAAAAGAAAATAAATAGACCGAGACGACTGACAATAAATACCATACCATATTTAAAAAGTAAGAGACTAAAATTGTTTTACATCACTGCCAATTTCATGCCAAATCCAAACATAATAAGCTATATCATTGGCGGATAAATTCTTGTAAACACTACTTAAGGGGGTCCAAAACTGTATCCAAAAGAACCCTATCAGAAAGCTCGGGATCAATTATGACGTCATAATAGAAACCGCAACATTGGCGCGTTTTTCGCAAGAACGTCAGCATTAAATAACGTATAAATAAGGGGGTGTAGCAAAATCACTATAACTTAAAAACTGACGATCAAATTTCAGTAAGAATTTATCCGAGTTTCACTAAACATATGAAGAAGATAACATATTTTTTTACGGAAAATGAATGATAGAGTGTCAGGTAAAGGGACTTTTTTATCAAAAATTAAAAACTCAAAGTTGTTCTGAAACTAGACATAAATTTATCTCCTTTCGACAATTTCTTTTAAAAGTGTAGTGATAATTAGAATTTTATATTCCTATACATATCCGATTGCCGAATTCATATCTAAATGAAAAACACAGAACTTTTTAATATTCTGCATCTGCAGCGGAATTGTAACGTAACTATTTTTCATTACCTAAAGTGCGTTATTTTTAACGTCTTATTTATGGTCCATTTTAGTGGCTTCCATTGGGTATATATGAACGTTCGTAGCTTCAAAACTAACAGTAAAAAATTATGAAACTTTGCTTGCAGAAAAAGTATGTGTCAATTATGAACATAATTTAAAGGAAAATCAAATGATATGAACTTTATTTAAGTCTGGATGTCTTGGACCTCCTTAAACAGACTAACTCCAATAACGCTACCTGTGTGAACCCTGTAGTAGCATATACCCAGAGTGTAGGAACGTTCCTGTTCATGACCAGTAACCTGTACTAATGAGTTAAAGAAGATCCTGACGATAATCTCAATAGCACTCAAAATAGAGCACAAAACTGAGCATCGACGGACACCTAGCAAGCTAGAGATTGGACCAGATGTCCAGGAGGAGTAAGCATCCCCTTTTGGCTAGCCGCACCCGCTGTCGATGAGCGCATATTTGATTGCATAAACATATCTATGCATAACAATAAGCATATTTGATTGGTTCCATACACATACGATAGATACCTTTAAATTTGATTTTAAAAATTTCCAAACTCCTATATTTATACTGTCCAGTGTTATAATTATGTTGTTTACTATACCCTATAATGAAGTGGAGGGAGATTTACAGGTGTGTAAAGTGCCAATAAAATATGATAAGTACTGAACTCTTACAGTGGCTGCATAAAAGCGCACAGTTCGTGTTTACTTATTTTTCATTATCTAAACTTTATTTCTATAAATATACAATTAAGTTTGTGTTCATGGAGTACTAGGTTATGTAAGCTTTCTTTAAATATGGAACTTGTCACAGTGGACACACATAGGGACTCACAAATCACAATGAAACGATAGACTTTCACTGTATTCTATTGATTGTATTCTTTCAGTTGCGATTTCACGGCAATCTAATTCATTTAAATCACGAAGTACTACCTGTCTATGAAGTATCAGTCTTAAGGAAATGTTCTATACTGAATCTGTAGCAGTATATCTTCTAGTGCTTACACGATTGATCTCTCGCTTCGGCAATCGCAAAAAAAAAATCTTATTTCGTACAAAAGCGTTCCTACACTGTGATACCGTACAGATAATATTGCACGTATGAGACATACCGGAACCAAAGCAAACAAACAAATAACTCCACCGTATGAAAAGAAGCGAACTTCCAATATGGAAATGAGACCAGGTGCCAACTAAGAGTCAGCATCTCCTCCTTTATCCAACATCTATCGCATGATGATATGTCTTGCTTCGTCTGTATTGATGAATTAATAAAAGCTACATTGTATATCATTGGTGGCTAATTTCTTCTCGACACTCCCTAAACAGACACCAACAAATGCTACCTGTGTGTGAAATGTGTGTCATCCCTCTAGTAATATAAACGTTACATATACTATCACGAGAACATGTCATTTCTCCCTATTGGCTGTTATCTCACCATCAATCACATGATCAGGTGAAGTCACTTGTTATCAGTTGTTCTTATACACGAAAAGGGGGCGTAAACTAACGTGATCATGTACAAATTAAGTCCATTTTAATGAAGCTTGATAAGTAAGTAGTTTAAATTTCTTGGATATATTGCTTTTTGTTGGTATATCTCACATTTATTTCTAACCGACGTATTAATTATATGAAAACATAAATCAATACTGTGTGAACAAATACTTATAAACAACAAAGAGAAGCATCTATCAGCTTTTTAGTGTCGAAGTTGACAAGGAAAACAAAAATCAATAGAATTTCCTCGGAAAGCATAACATACAGAAGTGAGACCAGGTGCCCAGGAAGACTTAAAAAAAGAAAATAAAGCCTGTGTTTGTGAAACACGAATGCACCCGGTGGCATCTTTGTTAGTATAAACACTATTTGCTGCTAAGTAAATGTATGTGAAATGTCAAGGTCAGGGTTAAAAGATCAAAGGTCAAGGTCACAGGTCATAAATTTTGGTATCAATGGAAAGGTCTTGTCACAAGGAACACACATGTGAAATATGAAAGCCCTATCACTTCCCATTTAAAAAATATGTCCAATGTTAAAGTTTTTCGGACAAACAGACAGACAGACAAACAGACTAACAGACAAACAGACGGACAGGCCAAAATCTATATGCCCCCAAATCTTTGATTCCGGGGGCATAAATAAATATAGACCGAGTCGACTGATAATGAATGACGAATATAGACAATGACCATATCCCTGTATACATCACAAATTCGATAATTCAGAAAATCAGAAAACCGAAGGCACACAAAAGCATAAAGTTTTAAGGATTATTACAGGATAAATCAGGAACTAAAGCAAAAGATACCATACCATATTTAAAAAGTAAGAAACTAATATTGTTTTACATTACAGCCAATTTCATACCAAATCCAAACATAATAAGCAATATCACTGGCGGATTATTTCTTGTAAACACTCCTTATGGAGATCCAGAACATTATCCGAAAGAATCCCATCGGAAAGCTCTAGATAAATTATGAAGTCATAATAGAAACGGCGACATTGACGCGTTTTTCGCAAGAACGTAACGTAAAATTAAGGGGGAGGTGGTAGCAAAATCACTATAAAATAAAAACTGACGGTCAAATATCAATAGGAACTTATCGGTGTTTCACTTGGCATATGAAGAAGATAAAATCAAATGTTTACAGAAATTAAATAATAGAATTTCAGGTTAACGGACTTTATTATAAAAAATAACTTAAATGAGTTAAAGAAGATCCTGACGACAATCCCAACAGCACTCACAACAGAGCACTATGTTGAGCATCGACGGACCCCTAGCAAGCTGGAGGTGGGATCAGGTGTCCGGGAGGAGTAAGCATCCCCTGTTGGCTAGCCGCACCCGCCGTCGATGTTAATGCACGATGAAGAACACAGTATATAAAATGCATGCACTGTCTGACCTTATGTCTAAATAGAAAGTGCTATGGCGACCATGTCAGGGAAATATATTCAAAACACTTACTGTCAAACCCCTCGCGGGGAACTTTTTTACGAGCTCCACACGGCAAATGGCATAAGTGTGACACAAATGAGTTAAAGAAGATCCTGACGACAATCCCAACAGCACTCACAACAGAGCACTATGTTGAGCATCGACGGACCTCTAGCAAGCTAGAAATGGGATCAGGTGCCCGGGAGGAGTAAGCATCCCCTGTTGGCCGCACCCGCCGTCGATGTTAATGCACGATGTTCTGAAAATAGGCTTAAATTTATCTCCTTTCGACACTTTCTTTTAAAAGTTTTAGTGATCATTTATAATTCTACATTCATATCCTATTGCCCACATCATATCTAAAAGAAAAGTACAGAACCTTTTAATATTTTCCTCTACAGAAGAATTGTAACTGTTTTAAAGTGTATTAATTTAAACGTCCTATTTACGGCCTATTTGGGTTGCTTCCAATGGGTATATATGTACAGATAATATTATGAGACATACTGCTTCTCCCTACATTTGCTGTTATCTGACAAATCCTCACATGATGACGTGATGTGTCACATGATATCAGTTATCTTATACACGAAAAGGGGGCGTAAACTGATGTGATCCTGTACAGATTTAGCTCTTTTTAATGAACCTTGAAATTAAATATATATAATATGATATTATCTTATGTGTATATGTTTCATTTGAACCGACATACTGATTAAATGACAAAAGTAATATTGTGTAAGATGTACTAACTTTTGAAGAAAAAAAAAATAAAGACCGAGGATACATACCGTAAATATCATACCTTATTCAAAATGTAAGTTGTCAAAATTGTTTTACATCACAGTGTACTAATTTACACAGATATTCTATGCAAGAATGATGAATTAAGGTTAGGGTTGCGACTACAGGGAGATAACTCTATTTTCAGCTCACAAAATGTTTGAAACCGACATAAACGAAGCATGGTATAAGCTCACTTTGTAACATCATTTTAGAAAAAAATAATACTCCTTGAAACTTTCATTGTTGAATGGATATTTTGGGGAAAATGCATATTTTTCAATGAAAAATCACAGAAAATAGGAAAAAAAATTGTAATTTTCGCACGAGTTCTGCAACCAAAGATTCAAACATCAGATTATTTACCATCCATTATACTCTTTGAAAGTGAGAAAATTAGAAATTCAAACTACGAGTTAAACTCTGTGGTTTTTTTTTTGGGGTCAAAATGTTGATTTTTTGCATGAATTATTGTGCAATTTATAGAAACAGTCATTTTGCTCAAAAATAATTCGGGTACATATTGATTTGACTGCTTTGGGATAAAGCAATATCATAGATATACATGTAGAAATAAAATTTTGTAGCCGGCGACCTTCTAGCTATTAATTAAAATAACGAGTTTTTGCCATGGCAACAAGCAATATAGTTTTTATAAGAACTACTCTCCTTAGAACTGATTATTTTATCATAATTTCTCAAAATAGCCTTTAATTCATCCACAAGCTATAAGAATCTTGAAAAATAAGGACATATATGAATATTTGAAATTTCATGCATTTCAGAGGTATGTAAAGTTATGATGTTGTATTCTCTAAAATAACAAAAATGTGAAATTAGGCCAAAAATGGACGTTTATAGCCAAAAATCGAGACCAGCAAATTATGAGTTTTTAGTCAGAATAGTTCGAGGTGATGTTCCTCTACATATGAATCTATCCATCTTTCTTATACCCCATTTCCATTAAAAGTCGCCACCCTGACGTCGACCTTAATTTCTGCTAACATTATTTGAGGGAAAAAAGACTATTTTGAAGTGCTAATTTGTTGCCTCTTAATGACATTTTACCTTATCTTTAAATAAACAAATTATAAAAAGTCATCATATTAATATGGAGGCGAGGTGATACATAACGGCATCGTATGTATTTGTGTAGTTGATTTCTTGTCACTCAGCTTTAGGACTAACTTCGGCAAAATTTGAATTTTCGTTTTTATAAATCTTTCTTGTGTTGGAAAAACAGTAAACTTGCATTTCTGGTCCATACTTCCAATTTATCTGTTCTTAAGTGATACTATTGAATTTGAAGACGTTTAATACATTACAATGTCAGAGAGATATAACAATAAGAAACAACTTTATTTTTTTTTTCATGTTACAATGTATTAAATTGAACTTCAGAAAATGACAATGTCAGCATTATTCAAAAAGATGAGCTTAGCCTATTACAATAATTACAAAGTATCAGCTATTAATGTACATGTGCACCCTTTGGACTACCTTGATTACTTGCTTTGTGACACACTTGCATTTCATTTACATGTACTTTTCATTCTCTATCTTATCAAATGGCCATGTTCAGTTTATCACATTGCTTTTTTACACACAGATACTAGGTATGTTACACATAGACTATACAAGAAAAAAGGGGCGTTACCGACAGATGTCTCCCTGAGTTATAATATTGATCCATCACTTCAGTTGTAAGAGGTATGTTTAATTTATACATGTACATAGAAATATTCATAATTATGAGGTTATTTGTTTCTTTTCTTTATTGTTGTAATAAACAACTTCAAATTTACATGATAAAAGTTTTCTTAAAAATGGATTTATTAGTTGTATATATTTCATTACCTTTCAATATTGATCTTATCAAATTATCACATGTAAATAGTCACATTGTTTGTGTATGTAGGTTGTTACTTGTGTACTGCCCAAAAGATTATATAGAAAAAGGGGGTGTTGTTCAAAGGATTCTTCCAGAATTATCATATTAATCTTTCACTGCAATCGTAAGTAGTCGTTTGAATAATAGCCCTATATCTTTTAATTTTCTTTATTGTTGTATTAAAGAACTTCAAATATACGAAATAAGATTTCGTTTTTAAGAATGAAATATTCCAGAATTTACATACAAACATCATACTAAAGCAGCTTCATATTATTTCAATAAAATGAGCCTTTTTCTTGCAATAATCGTTACTTTATGTATTCCTAAATGCTTTATTAATATGACTTTTACTTGTCACCTGTATAAATATGAAACATTGATTAAACTTACCGAGCTAGATATACATAACTTCCGATGGGATTCTCACGTTTTGGCTTTGTCTTCTTGATTTTGGGACTTCTGTTAGGTTCTTCTTTGATGTTTATCGGAAGTTCAAGTACTAATACTTGTCGAAATAATTCAATTATACCATACGGTCGTATGACAGCTTTCAATATGCATCCATACAAATCATGTCTACAGTTAATTAATAAAATGTCAGAATTCGTAATTGGATTTATTTAAGGATTGTTTTAGCTGAAAAACAACTCTTATATTTACATTTTACGTGTTAATTAAGTTGTTTCTGTCCCTTTTCATTCCGTTTCTTTATATTTGAAATGTCACCGCGGAGGGTGAACGTCACTTGACGTAACAGCAAACGAACGTTCGGCGTTTTTTGCTAGCATCGAAGTAGTACCTTCTGTACGGAAACATTGTAGAAAAATAAGAAATTGAATTTTGTTTATGGTTGTATTTTGAACATTTCTATCAAAACTGAAAAAATGAATCGTACAAAATAGCGATTTTTGTCCCACATGATAAAGACCAAGCGGATGGTTAGTCTGGAGAAATGACAAATGTCACGGATGCTGGAAGGAAAACATTTGAAAACTGACTGGAACACACTGTTAATTTGTTTATAAACCTATGAAATAAATCGGTACCATTATTCAACTTCTGTAAAATTACTCTGTTTCTTCTGGAAGTATTTAGAATATTGCTTAATTCGAGTACAGCCAAGCAAAACGATACAAATACACGAAATTTTCATGACCTACCTCAACATGGCACAACATTCGCTGATAGTATACGAAAAATTTCTGATCTGTACTGTATAATTCCATAAGAATCAAAAATAAATTCACTGTTGATAAATGACACAAGTGGAGCAAATCCTCATCCTAAATATTGAATATTTGATCCACTAATGTCTGAATATCGCTCATCCAAACATGGCATCCCGTAGACGACAGTGCCGGTCGTCCTTGAATTTCGACTTACTTCGTCACACTTCTTGGAAGTGTACATGTGGGTGACCTAGACTTTAACCCATTTAATCACTGGGGAAGACGGCATCGATTCATAATGGAATTTTGAATCTGTGTTGAAGCAGTAAATAGAATGGGCATTTTATGGGAAATTAATCCGCATTTGTTCAAATGTCACGTGATAGGCTCTTGCGATTATCGAAAAATGCAGTGCAGTTGGTTTGGTACCTTCATATAAGGGAAACACAGTAGGAATGTAAATATTTATCGATATGTCATGATTTCCTGTTTGATAAAACAGCTAATGAATACGTTGCACATCAAATTGTGTCTTACAAAAAATCTGGGTGTCTAATTAATAAATGATAGATTTGAAGTGTTAAATCTGATATTATAGGATACCTGTATATCAGATATAAATGCTTAAAACATGCTCATTTACAAAAAAATTTCAATGTTATCTTAATGAATTTCAGTCTTATCTTGTCGCTCGATTTTGATCATAAACATGAGTGAAAAAGGCGCCTCCTCAATTCCTCCTCAGACGTTTGTTGAATGTGGCCTTTGTCAAGGACACGCCGACATTTCATGGTTTTGCAAGAACTGTCCAACCTCACTTTGCGATGCATGTGCAACTACCCACAGAACGACCAAACAATACAAGTCTCACACCATTGTCGAAAGGACTTATACCGTCCTTAGATTATTTGGACCAGCAAAGATAGCCGAACAATGTGAAGTCCATCCCGAGAAAGACATATCTTCATACTGCAACAAGTGTGACGTTCCTTGCTGTATATCCTGCTTAGTTCAAAACCATCAGCGACATGAAATCTCCACCATAGAAGACAAATACCTAGATGCTGAAAAAAGATTGAATGTTTACTACAAGCAGCTTGATACGGATGTCAGACCAACGGTGGACAAAATGGAGGACCAAGCCAAAGCAGATGTGAAAGAAGACACTTTGACAGCGGAAAAAGTCATAAATGACATAAATGAATATCGCAAAGATTTCATTCAAAATTTCAATAGGTCATGTGATGATCTCATCACTGAAGTAAATCAGATATCAGAGAAAACCACTGAAGCGTTTGGTGAAATAGAAAAATCAAAGAAAATGATTGAATCATTAAAAAAAGAAATTGAAGAGAAAATTGAAAGGGGGAAATTAGACATCATAAAGTATCAACCTCCCAAACTCGAATCTCTTATCCCAACGATAAAAGGGCACAAACAAGTTGATATATCATTTGAACCTTCAATGAAAATGTTAGAGGTTATGAAAGAATCAGTTGGGAAAATTAAGTTCAAAGAAATTGAAAGAGAAGAAATGGACAGATCGAAAATGTTGAGATCTGTACATGTACAAAAATTGCATTCATTTGATAGTAAAATAGGAGTCACATCCCTGACCACAGCAGGTAACAACATGGCCTGGGTTATGGGTAATGTTAGTCCTACCATGTACCTGTATAACGATAAGGGTACGGTAGTTAGGTCTGTGAAAGTGAAAGGTAGTGAGGGCATCAATGACATGGCCATCACACAGTCAGGGGAGATGATAGTTACATGTAGAGACAAGGTGAGGCGTGTATCAGTGAATGGTAATGTATCTACAATGATAGACGCGGCGCCGTTTGGTTGTTATGGTGTCTGTGTGACTGACAAACAAGAGATTAATGTAGTGTGTATGGATGACCAGGGGGATAAGAACCATGTGGCTGTGTACTCATCTGATGCACGTAGTAAGCTACTTGAGATACGGGGTAGGGACGGTCAGGGGAATCACCTTATTACTAATCCTTACTGTGTGGTACAGAATGGTCAGAATATGTGTGTGGTGAATTATAGTACGAATGTGGTATGTGTGGATGAGAGGGATAATGTGAGATTGGTGTATTACGGTAAGCAGGCTAAGCTGGAGAGGTCATTTGATCCATTGGGTATATGTGTAGATAAGTATAACAACCTGTTGGTTACTGATTTTATAAATCACTGTGTACATTATATAGATAGGGAGGGTGGGCTGATACAGGTGATACTAACACAGGAACAAACAGGATTAAAGTATCACTGGGGGATCTGTGTAGATGATGATACAGGACATGTCTGGGTTGGGAATCCCGGAAACAAAGTTGTTATTGCGAAATATTTAAAATAAATAAGTGAAGATTTACGACAGTATGAGTAGTGAGAGAAAGACATTTAATGTAATAAAGATAACAACAATTAGTGTATAGATAACGTAGACGCTTAGTCGATACAAATGACTGAAAAAAGTATAAAAAAAATTGAATAGATTATTTTATGTACATATAGATTAATATATCGTCCTACTGAAAAAAAAACAACTTTTTTTGATTATCTATGATAACAAATAAAATAGCTTTGAAAGAGAAAAATTCCGATAAATGTTTTGTTTGATTATGAACTTACTTCATAAAGACATTGTATCAGATATCTGAACAAAAGATTGATTACTTACGTAAAGATAAAAAAGTCCTTACAAGATATAACTTCAAATGTAATAACATGAGGTTTACTGATTATACTTATTTGTAACAGAATATTAATTTTAAAAAAGAGTGAATAAGATGTATAGATGTTGAAATACAACATATTGTAATGAAATAATTCTAGTGTGACCTGTTATTTTGCATTAATCATTTAATTACTTGTAGACTATATTTTTGAAAGGACTGCAATATTAAATGTTTTTGTCTAACACTGATGTTTTAGAAATATATGATACTTTAACTGATACATCACTGGATATGTGGTATCGTACATTTAGAAAGATCTCCAACAAGAACGTACTACAGCCACTACAGAAAACCAGAAGTATCTGATGAGACTGAAGCTCTACCTGCTGTTTCGTTAAGTTCACTCAACTAAAGTGACACCCATTTCAAGATCCTGGGAACAGGGGATCACACAAAATGTGCACTTCTACAACACAGACGATTAAGTGAATAAACTCTGAATTGGTGTTCACAAGATAACATTATAAGACTTATATATGAGAAAATGGCCACACCCATTTTCAAATACCCTGGGGTCAGGGGCTCAAACAAAATATCAGGTACACAACTAGACCACAGACTCATGGTAATGCAAAAAGAATTATCTCTCTATTAAGTACACTTCATGAGAATAGGTGGTCACAAGAATACATAGACTTATATAGGAGAAATGACCACACCCTTTTCCAAGACCCTTGGGGTCAGAGTTTCAAACAAAATATCAGAAACATAAAAAGACCAGAGAGTGATTATACTGCAAAAAGAATTAACTTTCTATCGATTATACTTTTTGAGAATTGGTGTTCACAAGATAGCATAGACTTATATAGGAGAAAATGACCACACCCATTTTCCTACATGTAGACCCTGGGGGTCAGGGGCTCAAACAACATATCAAGTGCACAACTATACAAGTACCAGACACTGATTATAATGCAAAAGGAATTATCTCTCTCTATGATTAATACTTTTCGAGAACTGGTGTTCACAAGATTACATACAATTGTATAGGAGAAAATGACCACACCCATTTCCGAAAACCCTGGGAGTCAGAGGCTCATACAAAAGATCAGGTTCACAACAAGACCACCGAGAGATTATATTGCGAAAAGAATTAACTCTCTGTCACTTTCTGAGAGCTAGTGTTCACAAGACTACATGGAGTTGAATTGGACAAAATCACCACACCCATTTTTCAAGACCCTGGGGGTTAGAGGCTCAAATAAAATAGCAGGTGCACAACAAGACCAGAGATGGATTGTATTGCAAAAAGAATTAACTCTCTATGAATTATACTTTCTGAGAATATGTGTTCACAAGATTACATAGAGTTATATAGGAAAAAATGACCACACCCATTTTTGAAGACCCTGGGGGTCAGAGGCTCAAACAAAAACAAATTAGATGGGTCAAACTAAATGCAAAAAGAATTAGGTTTCTATCATTTATGGTTTCAGAGGAGTTGCGATCACAAAAAAAATTGTTAACAGACAGACAGACAAACGGACGCCAGATAACATGGTATCGCATAAGCTCGACTGGTCTTTGACCAGTAGAGCTAAAAAGACTTAAACAAGTTTATAACCTCAATAAATGAAAACTACAATGAGATAAAGAAGATCGTGACGACAATTTGAACAGCACTCACAATAGAGTACCAAATTGAGCATCGACGGACTCCTAGCAAGCTAAAGGTGGGACTAGGTGCCCAGGAGGAGTAAGCATCCCTTATTTACCAGAGTGTGAAAATTATTTTGTCTAAAAATGTACCGAAAGACATAGCAGGATGGGTGGAATATGATGCTACATGACACACGTTTTAGAAAGTTCATGAATTTTTGATAACAGAAATTTTCGAATGCGTTGAAGAAACGATCAACCGAAGTTGATAGAACTTGGCTAAATGTGCCCTCAGGGACCTCTGGTCCACTAGCAGTGACACTCACCAAGTGGTACAAATGTCAAATGTCTTCAAACTCAACAGCATAATTTAAGATAAAACATTTGAAACAAAATTATGAAGACCTTAATGTGACAGTTGAACAGAAAAACCAACTCCCATTATCCGGAAACCATCATTCCGAGTATATTTTACCTAATGATGACCTTGACCTGTCACTTCATGACCTCAGGATGAATATGCTGCTTTCCCTCGAGATATAAACATAGGTAATCACAGATTACGAAGCTCACCTCGTGACAGCAAAATTCAATTCAAACATATTTCTTAGTACATGTATATTGGCTTTTAAAGGCAAAATCACTCAAGCAGAAAGAGTAGGTCAAGGTCATTTTATGAAAGTTTGATCAAAGATACATCCAATATGCAAGTTTGGTACATGTAGCAGTTATACTTTGCTCAATATTGGCTTTATAGAGCAAAATCACTAAAGCGGAAAAAGTAGGTCAAGGTCATTTTATGAAAGTTTGATCAAAGATACTTCCAATATGCAAGTTTGGTACATGTATCACTCGTACTTTGCTCAATATTGGCTTTTAAAGGCAAAATCACTCAAGCGGAAAAAGTAGGTCGAGGTCATTTTATGAAAGTTTGATCATACATCCAATATGCAAGTTTGGTACATGTAGCAGTTATACTTTGCTCAATATTGGCTTTATAGAGCAAAATCACTCAAGCGGAAAAAGTAGGTCAAGGTCATTTTATGAAAGATTGATCAAAGATACATCCAATATGCAAGTTTGGTACATGTATCACTCATACTTTGCTCAATATTGGCTTTTAAAGGCAAAATCACTCAAGCCGAAAAAGTAGGTCGAGGTCATTTTATGAAAGTTTGATCAAAGATACATCTAATATGCAAGTTTGGAATATCTAGCACTTATACTTTGCTCAATATTGGCTTTTAAAGGCAAAATCACTCAAGTGGAAAAAGTAGGTCAAGGTCATTTTATGAAAGTTTGATCAAAGATACATCCAATATGCAAGTTTGGTACATCTAGCACTTATACTTTGCTCAATATTGGCTTTTAAAAGCGAAATTACTCAAGTGGAAAAAGTAGGTCAGATGCTGCATCTGATGCATAGGTCCATCTCGGCATCCAAAGATGAATCACTTGTGCAAGTTTGGTTACTGTAGCATCAGTACTTTGTCAGATACTGAGCTACCCCAAACTTCTTAACCAAGTCACTCAAGCGGAAAATGTAGGTCAGATGCTGCATCCGATGCATGGGTTCACCTCAGCATCCAAAGATGAATCACTTGTGCAAGTTTGGTTACTGTAGCATCAGTACTTTGTCAGATACTGAGCTACCCCAAACTTCTTAACCAAGTCACTCAAGCGGAAAATGTAGGTCAGATGCTGCATACGATGCATGGGTTCACCTCAGCATCCAAAGATGAATCACTTGTGCAAGTTTGGTTACTGTAGCATTAGTACTTTGTCAGAAACTGAGCTACCCCAAACTTCTTAACCAAGTCACTCAAGCGGAAAATGTAGGTCAGATGCTGCATACGATGCATGGGTTCACCTCAGCATCCAAAGATGAATCACTTGTGTCAGTTTGGTTACTGTAGCATTAGTACTTTGTCAGATACTGAGCTACCCCAAACTTCTTAACCAAGTCACTCAAGCGGAAAATGTAGGTCAGATGCTGCATCTGATGCATGGGTTCACCTCAGCATCCAAAGATGAATCACTTGTGCCAGTTTGGTTACTGTAGCATTAGTACTTTGTCAGATACTGAGCTACCCCAAACTTCTTAACCAAGTCACTCAAGAGGAAAATGTAGGTCAGATGCTGCATACGATGCATGGGTTCACCTCAGCATCCAAAGATGAATCACTTGTTCCAGTTTGGTTACTGTAGCATTAGTACTTTGTCAGATACTGAGCTACCCCAAACTTCTTAACCGGACGCGGACGCGGACGCGGGGGGTTATAGCATAAGCTCACTCAACTTCGTCGAGGTGAGCTAAAAAACTTGATGTGGATAGGTGACAATTGGTTCTTTATCTATCACATGGTAACCATTATCATAAGTGTACATTTCGTACGTGACCTTTGACCTATTGACCGCAAAATCAAAAAGCTCCTTCCCTTCTTTTAATAATTAGGTATATGTTCAAATTTGATTTCATTAGGTGAACAAGGTGATCTTGAAAAAATTACTTTAAGTGCATTTTTCCAAATTTGATTTAGACTGGTGAATTTGGTAAGTTATTATCTGTAAACCATAATTTTTTAATTTTTATCCTTGCAGTGACCTTGACCTTTGACGTAATGACCCAAAAATCAATCAATTCCATCCCCTCTTGACAAGTAAGGATATTTCCAAATTTGGTTTGGATAGGTGAAAGGGTTCTTGAGTTATCATCTGAAAACTGAAAGTTTGATGGAATTACAAACAAAGCGAATTCATAATGTCCTGTGTCATAACATGACGGAAAATGGGGGGGGGGTTACAATAAAACAAGGAATTTTTAATTGATTTTTTTTTTATTTATTTGAGATTGCACCTCCAAATATTCATTGACAATGCAGTCTTCTTCAATTGCTGATTAACATACATATCGAAATGGTCTTTAATATCTCTTTCAGAACATTGAATATTTACTTTTTTTTTAAATTAACCCGCATCAAATATGTTCCTGGAGTATTTATTGGATTTTTTGCTTGTTATAAGTAGCTAAACAACTAATAATTACTATATTACAAAAATATCTATATTGCACAAATAATGGATTTCTCCTGTCCCACATGGGGAAACAAACATTTTTAAATATTCATTTGCACCTTGTCTCTTGGATTCACATTTTCAGTATCTTTCACAAGCAAAGTCACATCTCACATGAGAAATGCAAAATACGAAGCAAGATGTCGATTTTCAACGCACATGCAATTTGACACATTCAAAACTATATCGACTTTTCATACTGAGACTAAGTTAATTTATAAGTTTACACAGAATTATTTACAAATAATAATGTCAAGAGTTTCTTCCCCTTTCTATTAGAAAGGGTTGTCTCCCGTTTACCAATTATGTGTGTATTGACACTCACACTATCACAAATTACAATATCACAAGAGACTATGGTAAGCACAACCATTTTAAGTTGACCAATAAAGGTCAAAGTTCAGGCAATTTTATTGAACTTCCATATAATAACATGCTAGAGTTCAAACACAGATCTTTCAGTTGACCCCTAAAGGTCAAAGTTCAAGCAACTTTAAACTCTCATACTCAAACATGCTAGAGTTCAAACACAAAGCACTATTATACAACATTTAACAATTTTACATATTACAATCTCACAAACGTAATTAACAGATGGAGCCTAGCACTAAATAAATGCCTTGTAAAATGATCAAAACCTAATTTTGACAGAAAGTGAAAAATTAAACTTCAAAGCATGCGATAGTTTTGACACTTTCTATGGATCGAAATACAATCAACAAGAGCTTGTTTTGAATTCTGCAAGTTCGGAAGAAATCAGCGTAGATTTGAGAGGTCCCAGCATGCCATTGTGATTTGCCTGCGACACGTTGCGTAGCTGGTTTAGTGCGGACATTAGTTTAGCATTGGCAGTGTCTAATGTTTGTATCCTTCGTTCCTGGGCTTCGATGACTTTCTGTTTCTGATAAACGATGTTTTGCATCTCTTCTTGATCATGACGGAGCTCATCCTCTACATTCATCAACCTAAAAATATATATGTCAATATCAGAAATAAAACACATTTGTCAATATTCAGTTTTATATCATTATAGAAAAGTAAAATCTCGAAACATACCTGAACACCATAAAGGATGTAAAACAACTTTAATAAGAAGTTAACGTACGCATATTTCTCAGAAGTAAAAAAAAATGTGACTTAAAATTAGAATGGTGACTGTACTGTCACACAAAGATGATCTGTTTATTGAAAGCGGAGATTTATTCTCAGTTTTTGAAAGATCACTTCACTATTCTCAGGGGTTCATTTTCTTTATATCTATGAATCTTTTTTTAATTAGCTTTATTTTACTTTCAATGTCTGTGAGTGCTGTTTAGAAAGACTGTAAATCAGTTAATATCATACATGAAGATGAACTGAATAAAGTGGATTTAAAAAGTGATATATATATCAATGTTTTTTGTCATTATGTCAGAATAAGACAGATGTAAAGAAAAAAAGTTAATACTGTGTTACATTCAATAGAAAAACTGTTTCAATGTAACAATTCACTGTAAAACAGCTTTTTGATTCACTGAAGAACTTCACGTTAAAGATGTAAGAGAAACACACCTTTAAATGAATAGAAAATTTACATAAACTTCAACTGACTCAATTTTATTGGTATAATAATAGTTTCTTTTTATTTCTATTCTATAAATCCATGTTTTTAAACCAAGGTTTAAAATACGCATATTTCTTTTTTTTTTCTTCCGACTCAAAACTTCTTACTTCAAATTTTAAACCTTTTAAAAGCGGAAAAAATAAACCTCAATGCTAGTAGCAAGACAAATAAACAAAACATCAATCATGCCAGTTCAATAATTAAAGCAAGCAACGAGCAGTTGAGTTCAGTATGCCATTGATTAAACTCAAAACAGTATGAAATATATATGTGAAGAGGTAAAATAAACAACCAGGCATTCAAAGGATCTTGATCAAGCAACAAAACTGGTTTGATTTTGCATTCCACAAAGCACAAATCAAGAAGTTAAAATGAAAAATCAAGAGATGGACTTTCATGCTGTTAAATAAGGCAAAGTCAAAAATCATCAAAATTAGTTACCACAACTAACTAGGGGCCGACACCATTTAAATCTGACAAAGTATCGTCAAGCTCAGGCGACTGGGGTACCATGGTAACCAATGAGCCGCCGGCTTGTGGCACTACGACAACCAACCTTTGAATTATATTTTTCATCTGGTCGTCTTTTTCCGCCTGCTGACGTCGCATTCGTTCCTCGCTTTCTTCAAGTCGGTTGTGCCAGTCCTCCATCAGCATTTGGGTGCCGCTCTCATGCTCGTTCAGTTTTTTCTCGGCATTTTGTAGTCGTTCTTGAGCTTCCTGTAGTTGCTTTTTCAGCACTTCAACTTCTTGCTCGTACTGTCATTGATAGAAATTAATTTTTAACTTTACTTTGTTGCAAGGAAACACAGACGCATTAATGAAAAGATTCTGTATGCCTTCCGAATGGAAGCATGAAGATAATTTCATGCATAGAATATTTCCTAAATTTCAAAACGTACTTACTATGCACAGTCTATTAAAATTTTCAAATACAAAATCCCATTGATTTTTTCTGAAATCATAAGCTAAAAGTACTGAGTCTTTTTGGAACATAAGAGTTATTTCCCATTTGAAATGGTACTGTATATGACATAACTCCACTATTCATTTTATAAATTGGTAGCGTCATTTCCCAAAAGTGATGACATCAAAATAAGTCTATATCAGATACTGTCTCAAACAGGATGCAACTCTAGTCTTTGAAACTTCAGAATAAAAGTCAGCATTCTTTTTCAAACAAATATCCATGTATATTATGATATCCTTTATAAGAAAGGCCAAACTTTTAAAATCAAGATTTTAATCAAATAATACATATAACACTGACCTCCTGCTTGGTTTTCTCTTGCTCCATAATTTTCCTTTGTACAGATCGGATTCCCATATGAACGGCATTCTGTTGCGACAAACGTCGATGGGGACTGTCCTCGGGGGTCACCTGATCATGACTTGCCGAATGAGACATACCTACATTAGCGTTAACATACACAGCATGATCACCTTTAGCTATCAATGAATCGGTAGCAGTCCTTCGTAAACCTTCGTACGGTGAATTATTGCGTAGGTATAAGAAATCCATACTTCCAGTATGACTGAGTTCCATGGGTCGCGTAGAGCCACTGCTGTTATAAAATGTCTGATTACTTGACTGGGTGCTGAAGTTACTATTATGAAAATCCTCGAACACTTCCGAGGGACATGAGCTGTGAAGGTCAAATTTTCCCGAATCACTGCCGTTATTGCTTTTCGAATGAGATGACGTAAAGCGTAAATGATCCTGGTCTAACGATTCACTACTACTTGAACTGGATAACTTTGGTGCTAAATTGCATAGGTAATCAGGAGACTGTGGTGAAAGATCCGTTTTCATGGGACTTTGAATTCGAAGTGTATCGTCCTCACTGCTTGCCGAACCAGAAGTAAGGTTTGCAGATTTTTGTGGAGTGACGCTAGAGTCCTGACTAGATAATTTTAAGCTCATTTTATGTCTGTACATTGGATTTGAAAATGATAATGGCTGAAGACTAGATTGTGTGGATGGGGATTTGTTATGGTCACGTGAGAGTTCCAATCTATTAGACGTGGACTCGACAGGGGAGCTTGACTGACTGTACCCATACGACTGATAGCCAGAAGACGCTACGGTAGAAATCTGGCTGATCGATATTTGGCTGCCATTTATATTTTGTTCCAGTTCCATTGAGGAATTTTGTGGGTCGTCATCAATGAAAGAAATCAGATCTATATAATCGCCATGATTACCCTCTGCTGCGTTCACAATTTCAGACCATGATTGGTTCACACTCTGTTCATTATCCATAGTGTTTGAACTCGCGGACACATTCGAGACCTCTGAATCACAGCGAGATGTTAACACATGACTTGAGACAAGTTCCTCCGAATTCATCGTACCTGACAAACTTCGAACACTTTCTGAATCGAAACTTCCTTGCTTGGCATTACGTGCCCCTAACACAGGTATATCCTCCTCTCCACAATGTCTTAACATGTCACGGAGAATTTCCGTGGGGGACGTTCCAGCGGGAGTCACAACATTGTCATATATCTGGGACTTCCTCTTAGATGGTAATGTCTTGCCGACTTCAGGATCCTCTATAGCAGTTGTGATTTCTTGAAGAATATCAGGCAATTTTCCGAGCTTTTGTAATGTGTCCTGAAAATCAATTCAAAAGTAAGTATACTTTTACTAACAAACACTGAGAGTTAAATTTTTATTTTTAATCTACCAGCCAATTTTTACTTTTAATCTACCAGCCAAATTTCTACTCTCGAAATCATTCTTCTAAAATTCTACCGAATTCTTGAGGATATTCTCAGATTCTTACGTATACATTACTGGACTTTTCAAGTGTATAATTTATTTTTTCAAGTTCAGCTTCACTTAAGCATTTCATAAAAGCATTTATACATGCAGAATTGTATGAGTTCCTCGGATATCACAACAATAATATGAAATTTCTCGAGTTATCATTTTGAAAATTTCTTTTCACCATATTTTCTTTTCCCCTATTTCATCAGACCAACAATCAAGAAATAATGTAATACATGTATATACATATGCTATTCTAATCTCTAGTTTACATTATATAAACCCTCTCAAAATTGCTCAGGTATAAATCTTTCGAACATACAAATTTGCGTCAATCACAACTCTAAACGACTTTCACCAAATTCAAATGATCGACCATTAAGGTGGGGGATGTATGTACCTGATTTGCTTTCTCCAGGTTTTCAATAAGTAAGGTATGAAGAAGAGATAGTTCCTTGCCCAGATCTATGTACCCGTCGTACTCCAAGAACTGGTTGGAACCTTCCGTACTCTGTACAAATTATAAATAGAAATCAATAATAGAGGTTTGAATTATCAATCATGACCAAGTTATATCTGTTAAAATTTTCATACAAAGAATGTGTTTTTTTACAAATAAAAATCGATTTGATACATACATCATTTATGCAGAATTTTTTTTTTAAGAAATTGAGTCTAGGACACATATCATAAATGAGCAAATTTTCTTCAAATCCACAGTAAGCAAGTAAGCACATGTGAACTTACGGAGATCTGGTCTAGAAACGCCCGTAAACTTCCGTTATGACGCTCAATAAAATCATTCATGAATATCATGAAATCTTCTTTTCCACCGAATCTGAAAATTGATTGAAAAGAATGTAAAATATGCATCTACTGACAATTCATTTACATAGTTACTTCTCATTGTTTGGGTTCCATGATACATTAAAACTCTGGAAAAATTTTACTATGTCAAATATTTTATTTGATTTCTAAAGATAAGATAACTCTGGATTCTGAAAAGATTATTTTACTATGTCAAATATTTCATTCGATTTCTAAAGATAAGATAACTCTGGATTCTGAAAAGATTATTTTACTATGTCAAATATTTTATTCGATTTCTCAAGATAAGATAACTCTGGATTCTGAAAAGATTATTTTACTATGTCAAATATTTTATTCGATTTCTCAAGATAAGATAACTCTGGATTCTGAAAAGATTATTTTACTATGTCAAATATTTTATTCGATTTCTAAAGATAAGATAACTCTGGATTCTGAAAAGACTATGTTCAAAATAGAATGGTGGCTCCGCTGAAAGCATCACTGATGAGAATTTAATATTCATAACACATGTCTGGTGCATGTAAATCGGTTTGGAATTTTCTTCAAGAATGTAGAGAGTTGGAACCCTTCGACATTACTAAAATTGTTGAATCATTTGAAACACATTTCCTATTCAAATATCCTTTTATGTATTAATTAGGAGGATTATAATCAATGGCCTGTCAAACATTGTCAGGTGTGATGTCAGGCATTTGATGATTCCCTATCATTCAAACTCTACTGAAACTGTAATTGTGTGATGGATATCACCTCTGTAAAACGCTGCTTAAAATTTATTCAAAGGGGTAAATTCACTAACTATCAAAATCGGCCCTAAATTTTTGCGAAAAATAAATTTATGAAAAATTATGATTCAGCATCTCTTATATCTATCTCAAATACCTGCCGAAATAGAAAGTAAATATTTTTCATTGTCAAAACGTCACATGCGTTAGGTATGACGTCACATTGTGACGTCATTTGTTCTGCATGACAGAAAATGAAGGAAAAACGCCATATTTTCTGCATAAATCTTTAAAATAAGTAGAGGCGCCAACCTTCACCCAACATAAATTTTATGTAGATCGAAAGATAAATTGCAAATTTAACTTTTTATATGAAAATTATTTTGGGTGAGGGCTGGCGCCCTACTTATTTTCATAAATTTTGACCAGAAATAAGCCCATTTCTTTCGATTTTTCAGCATTTTACACCTTAATGCCTATTTTGAAGCCATATCTATTGACGTATTGCACGTAAATTAAAATATTTATTTGGTATCTCAAACAACCATACATTTAACTTCCCTGATACGAAATACAATCGAAATCTAAAATATTCTGAAATCAGGGCCGATTTTCCATGTTACCAAACCTGCCCCTTTTAAATATTTCCATTTGAAATCGGACATACTTGGCAGAGTTGGCAAGAGTCTGTATAGTTTTGGCAATGAGAGTGAGATTCCGAGCAGCTTTCTCTGGCGGAAATTCTGTAATAAAGAATATCTTGTAAAAATGAGGAAAACTTAATCTTTTGTTTAAAATTGGTCATTACTTGATCCAAGTTTTGAAAGAACAAATGTGAAATCTCTGTTGGTGAATGAACTTAGATCTGTTTCAATACACAAAATACATTATCATCATAAATGTTTTACGTAACTTGTAACTTTTATTTTATTACCATTACATATGTCCATACATATGCTACAGCGCTAATTCTGATAAAATATGAAACAACCCACTACAAGAAGTATACATGTACATATACAGTTACGATCGGTCCAAACATTTTAGGATATTCATAATCATCATAAAACATTAAAAGAAAAACATGTTGTTTTTTTTCTAGATTAAGATCATTTATACTTACCTTGTATAAGATTAAACAAGCTTGGAGACAAAATAGCTGGGCACAGAAACCTAAGGAAAATGGAGCCTCGTATCAAATTATCGGCAATTTGGCTTTTAGACTGCTCCTCACACTGTGCACGGAAACTTGAGAAAATCTCTCGCAACTCACTGTAATATTGAAAAGATTTACAAAATTAGGTAAACTCTTATTAATACATGTATGTACGTTTGCATAAAAAAATGTCTACATAAATATGTGTGTTTGCATAAAAACATGTCTACATAAATATGTGTGTTTGCATTCAAAAACATGTCAACATAAATATGTGTGTTTGCATAAACATACATGAATGCACCAGAAAGTTGGTATGTGACATAATAGATTTTATTAATGTATCATTCTTTAAAGAAAAGGTTACACTGTATATTTTTCTTTGAATCTATCTTAAGAAATGCACTCATACTATTGATGTCATTTTCAATTTCTACTAAGGGAAATCAAAGATGTCGACAAATCTTTGAATACTTATGCCGCTTCAACATTCTTGGAATCATTCACAAAATATACAATGACTTGTAAAAATGAATTACATGCAATTTTTCTGAGGAAAAACAACTAATGAGTTCATACCTGGGGAAATAACAATGAGAGTTGATGATTTTGGCCCACACCATATCGCAGTACATATCTAGTAGTTTCTGGTGATTGTGCAGAGAGCTTGGATTGGCAAGTAGCTTCGTAGGGTCAACTTCACAGTCGTCCTCCGAATTTATCATGCTACGGACAAAGTCCGACAATGTGTCACTTAAGTACTAAAAATAGAGAGGAATTGATTATTAAACCGATCATATAATTTAATTAAATTGCCACAGTATTTTTAAAATTACCTAGCTTATTTTGCAATCGACATCATTTTAGAACTGTCGATTTTCAAGTTCAAAACTGGCGAAGTAATATTTGAACAGGCCTATTATAGTAATGCTCGACATTTGTGACTTAATAATAGGCAACAATGTCTATACAGCTATAGATAAAATTTCGCTCCGTACATTTTGTATACCTGTTATACAGAAACTACAGAATTAATTACATTACATCAGATGGAGTGCTCTTACTTTTTCTCCCACAAGCTTCATGTATGCTTCCATGGCTTTTGTGGCTATACTGTTCCCTCGGAAAGTTAACGTCTCATTGTCTGAAATAAAGATTTTTTAAAATATTAATATTTCCTCCTTCAAATTGAAAGAAATTGTTCATTATTAAATTGTTATCTATGATGATTTGTTAAATTTCTATCCATTGTGATTTTTATTTAATTTACTAGCATCAGTTTTACCTAGCATCAGTTTTACCTATAAAATGCTCGATGGTTATCTTTATTTAAGAGATCAGTCTCTTTTTTTTTAATTTTTGAAATATCCTTAGAGATCATATTTTGCTGGGTATTTCAAAGCTGAAATAGACCCTTTCACATTATCTGCAGAACTGAATTTGAAACTCAGTTCCAGGGAACAGACAATAAACATTTGACTGCTATCGTTTTTTAGCAACAGAGCCTTAAATTCAGTAATGCTGAAAACATAAGAGGGAATGTATAAAGTTTATATATAAATTTTGACTGACCTTGACGTGTGACCTCTGATATGACGACATCAGTAAGGAAAAGTTTGGCCTTGTCAAGCTTCTGAAGGATATGGATCATCGTCGTGGCAATGTCTTCTTTGTCCCTGACCCCTACTATATTCTCCATGACCTCTGACAAGGTCACATACTCTGTCGTAAGGTACTGGAAAATAATAAGTCAGAGAATTAGATTACAAAATCCGACATTTTCACAATTAAATAATGTGCTCTATATTGAGATGCATATGTTAATAGCCTTCGAGTTTAAGAAATAATTTCAATTTTTTTTTTTTTTTGACAGTACAACTTTTTCAGACGTTACAATCAGCAGACATCTTCTATAATTGAAGAAATTACATTTATAATGTTTAATTTTATCTTTTCAACATACTTCAGATAATTTGTTGTAGTATTCTAATGGAAGAATCTGTATGGGGTGGTAGCGGAGCTTCAGTCGGATCAGCGGTAATTCGCTCTTGTTTTCTTTCCCCGTTTTGCCAACAGTTCCTGAGCTTGTAGTGAACCATTTCTCTATGTATTGTCGACCAGTGATTTCTGATACAGGGATGTTCACATAACCTGGAAAACAAACTTTCTATCAAATTTTCTATTCATTCATGCAACCGGATGCAAATAATTCTAAACCTTTAGACTTTATCAAAGTAAGACCAACTCAAATAAATTTTTGCTTTTTTGTTTATTCATTGAACAAAATCAGAGAATTCTTCTTCTGTTACAGGTGGGAAAATATCATAGTAATTTGAGATTATTCTGGTATTCATAATAGTTCAATTTCAAATTCCTTTTTTTCTCTTCCTGATATTTACTTTTCTTTTTTTCTAAAAACAATTTTCAAAATGCTCATCCAAGTAAAAACCTTTTAATGAAGAGATACCTTTTTTTCTAGAAATGTACTAGAATCGACTCTTACAACATTCTAAACTTCATTTCCTTTTTTCTATCCTTTTAACTTTTCGTCTCAACAGATACATATACCGGTACTTTCCAATATTAATGCATCACCGACATCACAAAAATACCCTATACACCCTTTACAGTACTACGGTAATTTGTCCCTTTTTTCACACCTACCAATTTTAGCGTTTTTATCCTTTTTCTTCTTTTTGTCAGCCTCTCTGTACAAATTGACTGTGACCATACGCACCTCGGGTAAATTGCTGTGATAAACATAGATAATGATCGTAATTATGTTGAAACAAAATACTTAAGATACCTATGAAACTATTTTTCCCAGGCTTTCGCTACAAAATCTTAAAAATTTGAGTGGAAATAATCTGGGTTTTCAGATTTTTTTTTTCAACTTATACCACTGATACAAATTTGAGTTAAGTAATATATTAAACACATCAATGACTAAAACTTACTTGAATTCAAAGTGTTCGCCCCAGAATAACATGTCGGCCTTACATTTGCCGGACGTCCTCGCATACAAAGTGTGATCCAGACAAATCTCGCAGTAATATCTGAAAATGTTACGAAACAATTAAGAGAGAAAATCACTCACCATCGAGCATTCCCTATGAAAATCATGGAAAGTGCAAAAATTTACATTTCAAATTTTCTTATTTCATCGAAAGAAAATGTAGGATTCTTAAACAAAACGGTGCATGATATTGATATTTAGTCAATTTTTCATAGTTTTTATGGCATTTAAAGTTGTTACCATGGATACCGCATTTTTGTATATATCAAAATGTCTAAAACAGCAAAATGTACACTATATTTTCTTTAGTTTAAATGAAAGAAGTCATAATTTCTTAAATGTGATATCATAGTTTGAGGTTTGGTCTTTAAGAGTGATTATAGAAAAATCCTCTGCATGTATTGAATATGTTGCTATGGTAACCGGAAGTTGACCTAGTTTTCATAAAATTCCTCAACTAAATTTCATCATTTTTTAGGGTCAGCTAGTTCAAATCTGCAACAAGGTACAAACGAAAATAAACTTATTCAGTATAGTACTAAAGTTTATTGAGTTATTTGAAAAATAAAATTGGGAAGCCTCTTAACGGTTGCTATGGAAACATAGCTTAAACTTTCTTAATTTTGTAAAAAAAGGAAACGACAAAAATGATATCTTACTCTTTTTCTTCTGTATTGACTGGATTCATTTGTCATTTAGCCGTAAAATCAATTTATAAAAGTTGCATTGGTGTTGAATGAAATAATTGAATCCTTTTAAACATTTATTTGTTTCCATAGCAACCATTTACTCCATAGCAACTCCTCAAAAAAGAGTTAAACAGAGATTTAGAGATCAAAAATTTAGATTGTGTTTTAGTTTTATGCCTTTTAGAGTGAAACAGTGACATGCAACCTACGCATTGCATAGCAACCATTCATGACATCCATAGCAACCATGAATATCCCATAGCAACCGTTGATGTTTCTTTAATTATATGCGATGTAACCATATTTCTAACATTCTTAACTCTCTATTAGCCAAATTGTACCATAAACGTTTTAAAAGACTTCAAGAAAGATGCAAATTAACCCCCTACCCTCCTGATCAGTATTTTATATGTCCTTAGCAACGGATTAGAGTGTAAAACAAAAGGCTATAATGACTCTATTTATAAACCAAAAGCTGCTATGTCTGGGAATAAAGATCAAGAATAACTGATATAACTTACGAAAATCGATAACCTTTTTAAGATAGTTAAATTGCTGCAGAAAATAAACATAGAAAACACTATTGAAGTTTAAGATTTTCAAGGTCAAAGGTCAAGGTCACAGATCGGAAATAATCAAAATCATAGTATACAGCTTAAGATTGCACTTTTCATTGGATCTGTATTCAACTTCATACAATTATGACTAATGGCAAGAGTAAATTCCCTATTGATTTTCAAGGTTTTAGGTCAAAGGTCAAGGTCACAGGTTGTAAATATCTAATATGGATTCCCTGTAAAAACCTAAAACAGCTTGCAACAGCATGTCATGGATTTTGATTAAAATTTCTGTAATTATCAAACTTGATCTAAAAACAATGAAAACAAACTTAGTCTATATTATTGTATTTGAACCATGGTTACCATCGCAATGGGGTATCTATTTGACACCACAAGATATATAGAAATAAGACATATTGTGGCATTCTGTTGTCATGGAAACCATATCAAAAATAAGGTCTATTTTAGGGAAAACCATAATTGGCACATGTTATGGGTATTCGATGTCATTTTGACAAAATTGATGTCCATTACTGAAAAATTCAAGAAATAAAATTTAGGGTGAAATTAATCATTTTGTCATGAATACTAATCAAAAACCGTTGCTATAGCAACCCTGAATCAATATTTCGTAGTACCGAATATTTAAAAACATTGTTTTTCCCCATTTTTGAGTCCTATGATCATGAAATAGGATACCTGTATACAAATTTTGTCTATCATTATCACTTGACATTCTATTCATTTCAAGGTCATCTGTCCAAAGCTCAAGGTCATTTCTAACTTTAGACTCAAATTTACACACACACACACAAAAAATTCAGGATTTCAAATTATTTTGAATTGATTTCTCTAAATTGTTTCATTAGATACTTTGATTTTGAATATTGACAGTTGAACAATCTATCAAAAGAAGTAGAATTCATCACAGTTTTGTAAAATCATATTTCACTTCTATGTATGACATACTTTCAATAAGAGCATGAAATTTAGATTTTCGAGATTTTTCTCATAAAATATGTGACATTTATTTGGGTCTTCAATGGTATTCGATAATTTTGATACTCATCCCAACAAATCATCAGTTATCATACTTTGACCCCTTATTGATTGTTCCATACCGTTTAATGTCAATCATGTCTCTTTTTTTTTAGTGAAAAATCACATCATTTGGCCTGAAATTAGCAAATATGTTTCAATGACCTTGAAAATTGATCAAATGACCTTGACATTTTCTCTAGGTCGTGTTAGCATCAAATTATCTTTAATACATCTACATACCAAGTTTTGTAACGATAGCAGGGATACATCTTTGGCAATTAGCTTTTTACTTATGACATGTATTCGTTCCAAATATTTCAACGGCAAAAAAACAGAAAAATCTCATTTCTAAATAAATTTCCTTCGATTCCCATGTAGTCCTAGGATAGTACTATTCAGGAAATAGGCAACTGTAATTCTAATCTTGTGCAACTGCATTATTACAAAATAAAGTGAAATGCAGGTAAAATCAGGTCTAAATTGGCCTAAAATGGCACATTTTGAAGGGCTAAAATGGCACATTTTGAATAAGCAATTTTCGTGAAATTGAAGTTTATATGGAGTACATTAAGAAGAAGCATTAACTAATCAAATTATATTAAGTTTAAGAGGGTTTGAATACTCTGTTCAGAAAATTGCATATACATTCAACATTCGTTTCCTTGGTAAAGGGATGCATAAAATTGCCTTATTTAAAGGTTCTTTTATACAAAACCTTGGTTAGCATGGCAACGGAACGTCAGAGAAAAAATGGAAGGTCATTTCGTTCTGAGGACATCATATACACCTTGTACACAAAAAATATCCAAAATCTGAGACATGTAGTGGCCAAACTTGTCAGATTTTTTTAAAGGTTTTTTTTTAAAGAGAATCCATATTAAAATCCTTGTATACAGCCCAAAGGTTGCAGTTTTGATTGGATCTTCACCAAACTTCATACAATAATTGCTTAGGACATAGAAAGAACCCAATTGGTTTTCAGGGTCAAAGGTCAAGGTCACAGACTGCTAATGTTTAAAATCTTTGTATACTGCGTAGAGGGTACATTTTTGAATGGGTCTTCACCAGACTCCATACACTTATTGCTTTTGACGTGTGTAAGATTACTATTGATTTCAAGGTCAAGGTCACTGATTGGAAATGTTTAAAATATTTGTATACATTCTTGATGTCACAATATCGATCGGAGCTTCTGACGAGCCAGTAAGGCTAGTCCTGGAGTTCACTGAAGCATATCGTGAAGAGGAGGAGGATATGCTTCAGTGATCCCCGGACCATCTTATATCTGACACTATTTCTATAAAAGATATCGATCGGTCCCTCACCTTTAGGTGAGGGAGGCCTATATTCCCATTAACATGTGAGGGGCTTGTGGCACAGAACTGTCATTTCCTATTAATCATCAAGGTAGATGAACTATTACCATACTATGATATCTCTTTATTCCATTCACCATACAATAGTACACATAATTTTACAAAAAGGAAACACTTTACATTTGAAAATTCCATCTGACGGTGCTTAGCAGAAAAACGAAAAATGGTTGCTAAGGTAAAAAAGTAGTTGCAATGGAGAATTTTGTAATCTGCCAATTATTGTAAGTCTTTCCATATATAAGTATGGAATAAAAATCCATGTTTGGTAATATGAAATAAATCTGTATTATGCATTTATGGAGCTGAAAGGTATGGTTACTAAGGTGTATATCTCGTTGCTAGGTAAAATGGGCAATTTCTGTGACATTTTAGATAAAAGATAAGCTCCATCTTAAAAAATCGCACATTTAACTAGATAAAGCCCCGTTATAAATAGTTAATTTCAATTATTTGAAATGGTTGCTATGGAATACATTTGGTTGCTATGGAGGATTTTTCACATCTTATATATATAATTTCTCATGTTACTGCATATCACTGTAAGTCTTTCCATAAATGAGTATACAATAGATATCCATACGAGGGAATATAAATAAACCGGTATCATGCATCTACTGAACTGAGAGGTATGGTAACTACGGTGTACAAAGGTGTACATATCGTTGCTAGGTAAAATGGGCAATTTCAATGACCTTTTTGATAATAGATACATTATTAGGAACATAAGAAAATATCCTTTTATGAGCCAAATAAAAAATTGCATACATGTATATAGATAGAAGCCAGTAATAAAATGATAAATTTAATCAATGAAAATGGTTGCTATGGAATGAAATTGGTTGCTATGGAGGATTTATCACATCTTATGTATAGAATTTCTCATGTTTTGTAATTTGCTTATCATTGTAAGACTTTCAATACATTAGTATGGAATAAATATCCATACTTGGTAATATAAGATAAACCGGTATTATGCATCTACGGAGCTGAAAGGTATGGTAACTAAGGTGTATATCTCGTTGCTAGGTAAAATGGGCAATTTCTGTGAAATT
The DNA here is from genome assembly GCA_028142955.1 of Pinctada fucata. Taxonomy (NCBI): domain Eukaryota; kingdom Metazoa; phylum Mollusca; class Bivalvia; order Pterioida; family Pteriidae; genus Pinctada; species Pinctada fucata. Next base: position 15,522,569 of record AP027109.1, read on the forward strand.
TTGGAATAAGATGAAATATTTGCAACAGAAGAAAATATCCTAATATGAGCCAAACAAAAAATCATATACATAACAAGTCAAAAACTTGTCTTAAATAATCAAATCTAATTATTGAAAATGGTTGCTATGGAATAAAATCGGTTGCTATGGAGGATTTTTCCCATATTACATATAAATATGTCTCCCTTAGTCTATTTATACAAATTAAGATGGAAAATTCATTTGTAAATATGAAAATTTATTTTAAATTATTTGATATCGAAAATAATAAATTTTGAATTTTACTGAAAAAAGGGACTTTTTTAAACAATTTTTTCCGTTTTTCCTCAAAAAGGCTTCCCGATTTTTTTCATGATTATAATAAAGCTATGGTTGGTTAATCATACGCAATCTGTATTATATGTCCTGACTGTTGCAGATTTGAAATATTGAATTACGTTTTAGAGATATAATTTCAATTTTTCAAAATTTAGAAAATAGGCCTACTTCAGGTTACCATAGCAACAGAGTCACTTCAATTTAATGCATGTTATTCAATTTTTCTTTTACACTATACATGAGACATTTGTTTGATACTTAATTGAATTTAATTGAGCAGTGGGAAACATGAAAAAAATACGTTGGAAATCTTACAAATTTATAGAATTTTTTTGTCTCACAGGCAGGTTTCCATGGTAACAACTAAAACACAGGCAAATATTCTTTTAAAAAGTTAAAAAACCTTTTTATTGCTATAAATGGTCAAGGAGCATCAAAATGATTACAAAAAAGGTGAAAAAAGGAAAATCAAAATTTTGAAGTTTCCATGCAATGCTCGATGGTCAGTGATTTTCTCTCTTAAGTTTGATGAACAAAGGTGAAAGACATACATATATACATTTTGTATATGATATAATATTATATTCAAAGTTCTGTATTATTCTATAAAATGACGTACTAGTTTTTTCTGATACCATGAAAACATAGAACGTTAATGAACTTTTGTGTTTTCATTAATGCTTTTTTTCAAGTTTTAGTATTACAATGTTTTGTTGTGGAAACACTTTGTTACAAATGAGCACATAAGGAAATCATGAAGAACACTTTGACCAATTTCAAACAACTAAGGAAACTTTGAAACACTTTAAAAACACTTTAAAAACACTTTGAGAAACACCAATTGAACAAATATGAACAAAAAGGAAAACTTTGAAATATTTTGAAATGTGACACTTTGAAAATCACCTTGAACAAGAACATGAAGGATAAAACTGCAAAAGACAGTACCGCCTGATTGCAAAGCAGTAAAATTCATTTAAGCCAAAATGTAGGTCAAAGGCACTAGGTGAAATGTTACAACATAAATGGGAAATGTTTGTCAATGACAAACTACAAGTTAATAAATTAGTACCTGTATACAGTTATGTAACTACATGTACTGTATACATAGTTTCTGAGATTTTGCTTTATCACGAAATGTTGATAACAAACAGAAATAAGGTAAATCTATATAATAGACAAAATTACTTTGCAATCTGGCCAAAAATTTCAAAACACTTTGAAGAACTCTTTGAACAAACATGAATAGAGAAAGTTTGAACATTTTAAAACACTTCGAAATAAACTTTTGTAAAATTTTGTAAAACATTGAAATTGTACCTTACTCCAAACAAATGGTCATTAGTTAACTCATTAAATATGCAAAGTTGGTTTTCCATTTTCCTAAAAGAAATTGTCAGACGTACAAATACATCGCTTGCATATTACAACCATACTTTTGAACTTTATTTCTCAAACAGAACGTTTTGTCCATATACATACTATATACTTAGTCTAGTATTCACTGAAATCGCCTACTGGTATTTGAATATCTCCGTGTGCATTACATGTCAATTGAAAATTACATTTAAACTAACATATCAATACCTTCTAAGGAATTTCTTGTAAAATATGTCAGTTTTGACAGATGTCAACAGGTCAAATTGACATTGTTGGTCTATAGGACATACTCAAATATCAAAAGTTCACCCATTGTTTCATTCAATATCTCAAGATATACAAAAACTTAAGTTTCCGAACTTTTCACGTACGCTTCCGGTCATATTTGGGAAAGTGTACATGTCCAAGCATTTTGCTTGAAAACTGTGAAATGTGCAGACCTTTTCAAGACCTATTTATTTATATTTGTTTTCTTCTACTAGGTTCGCTCATTAGCGAAAAAGAAAATTCAACAAGTAGTTAAAAACGTACTTTTATTCCTGAAACCACAGAAGAATTTCTAAGCCTTCAGACTAACTATATCATGTATATTTCCCTACCAGCATCTTTTGTCTATGGAACTGTTGTTAAGCGAGGGATAATTAAGTCTAGTTCCATTATTCTTGGTGGTGAAAGATTTAAATTCAATTTACATCAGTGCGGTAATTTAAGGGGGGGAATCTTGCGTTTTTAAGGTTTCAGACAGCTTCTGACCCGTGGCAAACACATTACTAAGTTTGATTTTCATCCAATAAACAAATCGAATCATTCGGCCATGTGGCCAGACGAATTCTGTTAACGTGTAAGAAGCAGCTGTCTGTATGGTTTCCATTAAAGTACTGAAATATTGCTTCCATGATTTACAACATGCTCTTGGTTTATTTATGTAGATGGATTTCATTTTATTTTTGGAAGACTAGGCGGGAAAAGGAGGACGCGGAACAAAGGAAACCATCACGGGTCTTCATAGTTCGTACATTGACCAGGAAGTAAGAGGAAGCAGACCTGAGCGAAGTTTGGTTACCACAGGAAATTCCATTATCACTATTATCATATTCACGCGCATGGATTCACATTTTACCCCATGATTACACATATAATCGAATTAGTTTTTCAGTATCACGATCAACAAGTGTTCAGTCTTCGACCTAGATTGAATGGTCCAAATATGTATTCACGATGCGTGTAAAGTGTTACATAAATTCCAGACACAGAAAATGTTAAACACGTCCGTAACTTAATAATAATGGCCTGTAAAATGTTACACACATTCTAGACACAAATATTAATGTTAAAACACGTTCATTCCCTCATAAAACTCAAACTCTTTACCTCTTTTTGCTGGGTACGTTTTTGGCCTCTTTGATCCATAGTTTGAGGGAGTTGTCCATACGCCTAATCTTCTCTCTATTTGGATGAGTATTTTTCCTTAGACTGAAAAACAATTGAATTATAAATAAATCTATTTGCAAAATGAAGTTTGCTTTACGTATGTTTGGTACTTGGTACTTGAGGAGGAGGAGGGAGAGGAGACATGTGTACAACTGGTGGACAGTGAGGAGGAGTCAGTTGATTTTTCATCGCCTCCCGATTTTGTTACAAGATTCGTGCCTCTTCGCGGGCCAATGGCATTAATACGCCGTGCTTCTCAAGCTTGAGGAGCGCGGCGTATCAATATCATTGGCTCGCGAAAATGAGATTCGTGAGGAGCCATGAGAAAATCAGGAGGCGATGAAAAACGATTGGAAGGGGATTTCAACTGAACTGACTCGTTATTGAAGAGGTTTGGTTTTTAAAATCAGATTGATACCAGCCTGAGCTTTTGATAGATGTGGTCCTACCTCCTTTATTATTTTTCTTCTTTTTTTCAATCATTGAACATTTGGCTATATCATGGAAATTTATGACTGTAACATTTTCTACTAGATCTATATTTCTCAAAGGCGGAAAGATCGTCCGGGTATGCATATGCGCTACTAAAAAAAATTTTAGAGGCACATAAGAATAACTGCCTGGAGACCTTTCGGCCTGTGATATTTCTGAATCGTAAGCAGTTTGATCTCTATATAACAAATAGTATAGTCACAGTAAACATTTCTATTTGCGCCATTTCTTAATCAGGAGTAAATTCAATGTAGGGCATCTGCACCCGAAACCCTATCCTTTGTTTTATTTCTCATTCATAATCATTGCTTACTTTGAAGGAAAACAACAACACTTCCGATTTCTATTTTCAATAAATCCCCAAGTCAACATCTTTTGTTTAAACAGTGATAACCAGATATGCTACTACGTGAAACTGTGAAAGGTATCAAGTTCGTTTTAACTGATATTCTCACAATTTCATCGCAAACCATCCTTCGATATCTGAAAGTGTGGAGTGTGAATTACTCGCGCCAGATGAATTCTGTTTACGAACGTGTTCACCTTTCAGTAAATATTTGTACTTTAGTTTTTCTGTTGGGATCACGCGGTGCGATCAAATCCTCGACGCATCATGTATCACTCTTGAACCACTTTTACTACTTTAGTACATTATGCTGATTTCTTATGAAGGTGACCGTGGGCTTTATTTCCCCTTTTAAGATGACAAGTTTCTATTCGCATTAGCGGATCCGTAGAAAATCGAGGGGTCTACCTTCAACATCCCCCTTTTCCCAAATCCTACCTTTTTTTTCCTTTTCCTTTTTTTTTTTTTTTTTTTATTTTTTTGTCAAAAATTTTTTTTCTGAATTTTGCTATCAGGTTACATCGTTGACTGTGACTGCTCCTCTTTGGCCTAGCTAGTACCCCCTCCCCCTTTTTGTGCGCGTTTTTTGTATCTGGATTCACCAATGATTCGCCTACAGTCTCGGATCTAACTAAATACAAAGGATGAGAAAATATATGACACAGATAACAATCTCTGTTTTGAATAGGACATCAGTCAATTTGACACCCCATACTATTGTGTATTCCCATTTCCTCAGACTCTGTATAATAGTCGTGAGATGGGGGCACTTAACGTTTGTCAACGCCTCCCACCTATCCACCTTAACTACTAAGCTTAGAGGTTATCCATCGCGACCAATAAGGATGCAAAAGAGGGACATGGGATCAAATGATCACCCAAACCTTTTCACATGACCAAAATGTTCTTCCGGCCAATTTTGCTTCATTCAAAATTGAAATTAACGGTTATAACCCCACATGTGTGAAAAGACCAACGCCCATTTCCCTTTTCCTTGGGACAAATTTCTGGGTTTTCTATTCAAGAAAGCAATCAGTCTCTTATTTTTATGAAATTTTCAAAGGTTTAGGGCTTAAGAGAATGGGACGAAATATGCAAGATGGGATTACCTTTAGGGGCAATAGAAAACTAATATAAGGTAAACTGTTTCGTTCAAATTCTCTACAGACGATATGCTAGCAAATATTTGGACATCTTTTTTTTATTTTTCGGTTCTCATTTTCGAAAAGCATCGAGCCTACAGTGACCATGGGAAGGAGGAGGGGCGTAACCGAGGGAGGACGAAAAGGGGGATAACCAAGACCTAGGCTACGGTACAATTATAATGTCGCAATGATGAAATTCTGTAGTAGTACAATAATTCAATCAGGAACTCTATATAGTGCCATCAATTTTATATAGCCTTTTATTAGAGACGTTTCCGCCTGAGGAATCGCACATCTAATTGAATATTTCTATATACCCCCACCCACACATTGACACTGTATACAGACAATACAAAGTATGGGATTTTCCCCTTTCAATCATTTGTCTTTCTCACTTTGTGGTTACTTAAGGCTATAACTGATTAAAATGTATGTCGAACCTATTTGAACTTCCCCTGATTTACATGAAACTTGGGCGAAAAGTCAAGAATTATTTATCTAGGACAGAGGGATGAATGTATAACTGTTGCAATGGTTTCTGATATGTATACATGTATTTGTAAAAATATTTCTTGGCGTTTTCCTTCCTTCCTCCTAATAAGTGATAGAAATCAATAGAGATGAACGGTTCGAATACACAATACGAATGATAAAGGATGCATTATTTTGCTTTACAAACTACAACCTTTAAAACAGTAAGTGATGGACAATTGAAATCACTTAAGTATAAAACTTTAAATATTCAAAAATCTTTTGAACCAAAGATGAAATATAAAGTTTTTAACACCTTAATTCTGTGAAGGAATTAAGAAATTGTGCAACTTTGGAAAAATCATACATTGTTAAATCAATCCTTCTTACCCTTTAACCATCCCCCCCCACCCCCTCCACCCCACCCCCCCCCCCCCCCCGTCTTTATTCTAACCATAAAAAGTGAAATAATTGATATAAATTCTTACCTTCCTATCCATCTTTGTTGTTCCTCTGTGGTCCGACAGGAGATGTATTTACTCCCGTGGGAAGTGGACACTTGGAAACAATGCTCCTTCCCCAGGATGCTGGCATGGAGGGGCTTGATGTCCACACCCTCCCCCGTCAGGTCCACGGAGCTCATAGTGGAGGGGGGAGAAGTCAGGAGGCTCTCATGTGACCGTGAGGAGCGGATCCGGGAGTTAATAATGTTCCTGAAAGGGTAGACAAGCACATCAAATACAACGTCTACACGGTCCCTCCACCGGGAGGAGTCCCCCGGGGCGCTTAATAAACGCTGGAATATAGCCATAGTAGGTCAGTCCCTGGGGGCAGGGGACTGTGGTCTTATGCTAATGTAACACTATGAAACCCTTTCACTAAATATTTGCATGTATAATCCACAGTGCTCACTAAAATCTAGCCTAAATACGGCATGTCTCGGACATAAGCAACTTGAAACGGCATGCAGTTTCTACATTTAGCTTGTGATTTCATTAAAGTATAATTAGGTCTGGTATCATTTTACATCAAAATTTGGCACAAAAGTCGGCAAAACCTTCCATAAATAGTCACGTCAAACGGGAGCGAGCATGAGGGAGCCGTTCAGTTTCCAGGTACAACTATAACGCAGCCGCGAACTCCCGATTTTTATGAGCGGTTTTTGGTGTCGCTTTCCCCCTATAACCCTATATACATCGACTTCTTAGTCTTAGGTACACATGCACAACATAACTCCATATTTCATACAGTCGAGTACTACAAGCATGTATTCATTATACCGCATCACGATGGGTGTACGAGATGTAGGTATCCATATCAATGTGTACACGTTAATGTCGGTTTCACTGTCACTCAACCTCCCCATTAAAAGTCATACTCAATTTTCGCGAGCTTTCTCCTTGCACTCTCGACCATCAAAATCCTCGCAGACTCTGACTCTGTCTGTATTCGATATAATGTCATTTAATCATTACTTCCTCGTGTGGTTTGAATTTCGAATGGGAAAAAATCCTCAGGAAATCGAGTTAATAACAAAACAGAACGAGTGTCATCACACGTACGGCACAACGACACTACATCGAGAAGTTACGATATTGATGTAGCACCACAAAGCATAGTCAAATACATAGTATTATTTCTCACGTTTCTTTTGTAAATCACGAGTCGTCTTTGCTTTAATAATCCATATACACGTCTGACAAGCGGACCCTTCGTCCATCATTCATTCCTTACAAACGTTAGACATAAAACACATGTTCAGAGTTCTCCCCCCTTAGTCACGACAGAACGAGCCCCTTGATTCGTCAGACGATATTGATTGTATTGTATTGTTACGCTTTGACTGAAATGGCATCAATCCAACTTCAGACTTTTGTTTCTAATATGATTTACTCCCTCGGGCACTCACTCTGAGCCCCTCCCACACTTCTGAAATCCCGCAATTTCCTGTTTTTTAAAACGAGTCATTTTTCTCTTCTCGTATTTCGGCCAAAATCCAATACACATATATAAGACATTCAAATTATCTATTTTTCACTCATTTCCTCTTTTCCACGTTCAACTTCATACGCGCATACATGTAATTTATACACAAGCTACAATAAATTTTTAACGGCAGACGACAAAATTGCCGCCTTTTCCACAGGTAGGAGACAATGTAATGAAATATTAAAACAAAATTGTGAGTCAGAGGTCGTCTACGGTACATGATCACTGGTCCAGGTGACACAACCCTATCTAATCAATCTTTACTAAAAAGGTGGTCGGGAAAGAAGATATCAATCTTGGGACGAAATCGTATTCTAACATTTAGGAGTGATGTGACACTCATAACTAAAGACACTTCTTGGGTGGGGGAGGGGATACATATTACATAGACACCCCCACCCCCTCTCCCACTTTTTTCTTTCCTGTATCACAGAACAAGAGCGGATCAAGAAGGGCTGATGGTCATGATCCCTGCTAAACTATTTGAAAAATAAAAATCCTTATTTTCCAGTTTTTACGAATATGGACAGCATCCCCCCTCCCCCTTGGTTAGGAAAAAACTCTAGAACCTGCAATGTGATGTTGATTAGGAACTATAGTACACGTAAAAGCCATCTCGCTGAAGAAGAACGAGTGGATTTGGGGGAGTTGCTTTTGGATCGCTTCCTATCAGATTTTGTCTACCTTCACACGTCCCAAGGGAGGCAATTCACAGCGATGACCTGATATGTGGCTACCTGATGTCGATGGCCGGGAGCAGTACGTAATATTTACGACGGAAAGTCACGACACACTTAGCTAGTAAAGTTTGCTACAATAACACAGCTGTGTACATTGATTGCAGAAACGTAGTATTTATGGTGCAAAAAGTGTAAAAATAGAGCAGGAAACTATTTATCCCCTACATCGAAATTCCCCTCACCATAGAGGGGTTGGTTTTTTTTTTTTTCTCTTTTTGGTCGTCAAGATTGAAGATTTTGCAAGGTCAGTTTATCTATATTTAGCAATTCCTACCAAATCGACAGCGAAAAGTTTTTTCCGACCCTGAGAAATCAACCTTATTAATCCAGAATTTCTTGAGATCCAATGCAACATACATCCGAGACTATTATGTTTCCCAAAATTGCTACCCCCCCCCCCCCCCCCCCCTTTCCCTACACGTACCTACTTATTCACACAGAACCTCTCTTGGGGTCTGTTTACGAGTCTAGACTTTGAGAAATGTTTCCTAGGTAACGTACAGAAAATAGAAATAAACACGGAATTCTTCAACAAAGGAGGTAATATATATAAAGCAACAAATCAAACTGAATTCAGCATCGGTGATTTCTATATGGATAAAGGAAGAAAAATAACATTGTAAATCGCCCTCATTGGCCTGTTCTGAAAAGATGGTCGTATAAAAAGAAGGTCAGGCAACTTCACACCAATATGATCAATTAACACATACCTTTCACCCACGGCTAGAGCATCAAATTCTCCCTTAATTGGGCACTACACGTCTATAACGTGACAAAACTGACTTGGCTGTTATAGTAATGGGTTGTTAATTGGGTCGACACAGGAAATCATAAAGTACACGAAAAATTAGAAAAATCTCCCTTTTTTCAATCCGTAAGCACGTTCAGTTGATAGTAAATGTACCTTAATTAATCACGACCAAAGAAAACTGGTCATGTCAAACACATGGTAACCTATCTTTGAAGATCAAAAATGTCGGCACTTCAAAGAGAGAGTTCAAAGTCACCATGTCTAGAATATCCATCGAGCAAAGTACTTCTTTATTAAAATCACGCAGTACTAAACAATTTCAAATTTCATTCAGATGTCCGGACAAAGGCTATCATCTGTCCCTAGCGCATGGGCGGAGGACCGACAGGTGCTTCCTGTATGTGAAAAAATTCAATTCCCAGATTCAGATGCAGACGACCATTAATTTGCCGCTAGGTGGTGCTCACATACAAACCTTAGCAGTTTCATCCGGGCAGGATGTTGTTATTTCCTTAAATATCTCATGCTATGTATGTAAATGGAACACACTTCATTTGAGGACTCAATGGAATATTTCCGGCATTTTGAGCCCTGGACTTGAATGATTAAAGTTGAGTTATTTCATAAATCCGAAAAATTAAAACAATTCTTTGACGAGATTATGTGATTAATTGCATTCATACCTTCGTTAACGTCGTGCCGATGGTACACTTTCGGTCGCCTTTAAGGTAGTTGATCGCAGACCACACTGGTGGCGCTCTTCCAACAGAGATTAAGATTATATTATTTTTCATTACGCATATGGCCTCTAAACTGCTTAGCTCAAACAAAAAGCCGACTAAACCAATTATAAAAGGTCAAAAAAGTTACTCTGTTCCACGGGGACTATTAAGTCGTAAGCACAATATTGACAGGTACTTGTTCGCACGGTTTTTGTACTTTGTGAATTAGATCTCCTATTGTGATCGAATTGACCACCTACGGTTAGAGCCATTCTCAGACTTGTACAGAATCATTGGCACCATGAGCTCAAACACATCGAAAGTATATATATATATTAAACATACCGATATAAACTCTCCACTGATAAACTGATAAACAAAGTAGCTTGCCGATATAAAGCAAGTTTGCCGATATGAAGTTTCACATGACCAATTTTCTTTAGTTGCAATTAATTCGGTTCTACATTTAGCTTGTGCGCCCAAAAACTAAGTCAAACTCGCCTTCTGTTTTTCAGTTGTTGAAATAAAAATAAATTTATAGTATTTTTCAGTATACAACACGGTCGCAAAAATCGTAATGTATTTTGTCCGTTACATCATTTTGAGATGAAGCTAGATCATTACATCATTTTGAGAGCAAGCTAAATCAGATCGGTGAAAGAAATTTGACGTAGTCATCTTCAGAAAGATTGGTACGGCAAAATACAACTCTAAAACTATTTTTTTTTTTACTTTCAAGATTTTAGATGTCAAAAGAACCACAATTCTCTAGTTTTACCTTTTCTGACTTTTCCGGTCAGTGAATATCTCCAGTAAGCTCCGTCGCCTCATTTTCATAATGAGAATAAAAATTAAAATTCCAAAATTCTAAAATTCACATCAACTTCCCTCAGCAAAACATGTCCTTCCTCCCCCAAAACACAGATCACCCATGTAAAGGAGGGCAGTTAGTGATGTAATGACATAAGATTACGCTCGCCGTCAATAATTCACAGTTATGGCCCTTTGACACCTTGCAAGCCACCTTAAGTAATATGTTTACATACTACGACACTGTTGCAAATAACATAATCAACTGGTCTATGCAGTGGTCAGAATCTCATTACGTTGATGTCTATTGTACAATGAAGAGACCCCAGGGGTGTGTCGAGCGGCGCCCCGGGGGGTAGGGCTTAGCTATCAAAGTTAATTACCGTTAAAACTGAAGGGACAGGTTGTTAAATCTGCAAAGAACAATGTCAATGATAGGAAATAGAAGGTGATACAAGCAAGGGTTTATCATAACAAAATCTTGCATTCTCTGCATATCACAAATCTTTGATCTTCAAACATAAACAAAATGTTGAAGGGAGATGCATGGTAAAATAGCTACATGACAATCGATCATGCAAAAGTCGTGAAAGAAGTGGGGTTTTTTTTCTCTTCTCAAAACCAATATTAAAAAAATATGTACAATGTATATTATACCATTCAAGAAAGGGAAAAAAAAGCTCTTTTCGTGTCAAAAGAGAACTTTACTTATCTATTAGCGATACTATTATGGCAAGATAAACCCCCTAACAAAAGCTAAGACGGTCCGGTATCATGACATAAACCCCTTATCACGTAACGCTTTTAAGGATATTTACCCCAAGAAGGGTATAAAAATGTGACCTAATTTTACAACTTGTCTTAAGGTTTCATTTTCAATACACCTTCACAGTATACTTTGACACAAAGAGAATGGAACTATAATGACTAATGAAGATCACGAAAGAGTCCTACTTTACTAAATATATGTATATATTATACTGTAACACTGACTTAAGGCGGGTCTTCGGTGACTTTAAATTTTCATTATTTTTCAGAAATATAATTCGAATTAAAGAATGTGTTTACAGACAGAATACAATGTCATTTGCATACATGATACATGTACATTTCAGCTGTTTGTGAATAATCAATTGAACTATATCAAGGCAAATGTTTCAGTTACATTTCAAAAATATACTAAACCCTTTTTTCCATATGAATTATGTGAATATATCATACTTGAACAATGAAACTGATAAGATTTTTTCTTCAATTTCACATGTATAAATAATGTAATTTCGGTTATCTATCCATCCTTCTGAACTTAAGGTAGAGTATCCCTCAAGTTAGAATTGCTGGAGTTTTTTTTTTCCTGGATACCTTATTTTTTCTCTTTAGAATATTGTACAGATTATCAAACTAAAATGGTTTTGGGAAAAGAAACTTTTATAGTTACATTTTATCACCTCTAAAGAGTTTTTTTTTTTCTTGCTTTTCCCATAGTGTCCAATGTTAAAGTTCAAACGGCTAAGTTCTCCGTATAACCATGAAACCGCAAATTATATTTTGTTTGTATATCAGGTTTACATAAGCTTTGAATATATGGATATGAAAATATTGTAAAATTGTTATTTAGGAAATATGAGCATCTGCGACCTTAGGGATGCTCTACCTTAAAACTTACATGAAGAGCAAAACGTACAGAGGTAAATTCATACATGCAAGTTGAACCTTACGGGCAAACTACCTTAAACACGGTTATGACTCAACTTTTACAAGTAAATACTAGCACATATTAAAAAGATCAAAGATTGATATTGAAAAGAGACTAAGCAGACCGGATCTATAATTATACGTATTTTACGTATTGTAGGTTATTTTTTCTAATTAGATTAAATGATCCGAAAATTGATATCACGACTTCATTTTGAAATAACATGTACACGCACTTATAATAACTTTGATAAGAGAAAATTGAAAAGGATATATACAAATGTAGACTTGCTCAAGCCCTTATAAATTGAATTCTCTTTACATAACTCTATTGATATGAGGACTTGAGCAAGTCTAATATATACAAATGGTATTCATGCACAGTCTCATCTTGTTGAGTACGTTATACACTTGTTTTCTGTTTTAGTTTATAAAAGTGACGTTGGACTCGCTCGTTCACTATGATTTCCGGTAATGGTATGCCTTAATTTCCGAAAAGTGCCGAATTTACACGATCTTATTAATAAGAAAGAATTATCATAAATAATAGTGACTGAAAACTGAAAATAGCAAACAAGTTATACTAGGAAAGATACAAGCATACACAATATTTGATTTAAAAATCATAATGAAATATGAAAGAAAATGAAATAAACAAACATATCATAATACAGCACACGTACCACGTGGGTAGATTGTTGGATGTAACGACACTACAGGCACACAACAGGCTACAAAAAGCAGTATTATCTATAGATTGCTTGGTCTTATGCTTACTATTTTTAAGATATTTTCTTGTTACAGGATGAAAACTTCGAACCAGACTTGTGCAAGTCCCTCTACATTGTACCGGACTCTGAGCAAGGACTTATTGAAAATAACAGTCATAATAACTCAAGCAAAAATGAGAGACGAGAAAAAATTATTTATTAAACTAAATACTAGCAGCACTACTGCATGTTTTACTTCTTGTACCCATACAAGTAGATGGACTTGTGCAAGTCTAGTTCATATCGTTAGTCTCTACAGTGCATTTGGTTTGATCTTTGTGTATATTTATATATGGTTAATCTACATGCATACCAATGTCAGTCATTTTATATTACCTATATTTATTACTAGTTTGCTACAGCATTTGCTCAGCAGATCCAAATGTGTCCAACATGCAAATTGTTTGTTTCCAGGGCAACTAAATCTCAATCCAACGGAAAAGTTCGATTTTACATGAGATTCTACACGTACTATCCAGAATCACCTCGAGTGCAAGTGCTCATTGCAAATTTATCGGATTTTCTTCGTTAATCTCCGTTAAAGGTGTATAGTGCCTGTGACGCCTTACGTATGACGTAAATTTGACCTCTGACATACGTTTGACGTAAGTTTGAAATAACATGTACTTAAACGTGACAGAAAGTGGATCGGACATGCGCAATACAAAGATACGCAGACTTCCGACCCATTAAAGCTACAAAAAGAGCCAAGTTTATCCGAGCGGAGAAACGAGAAAATCCGATGAAATTTATTATCGGGCCGGCGGGGTAACCATGGTAACCAAACAGAGGTGCAGCAACTATGGTAAAAAGCAAAAAAGCAAACTGTGCAACAGAAGAGGAGGTTACAAGCTACTCACAAACTAGACTGTTGTTGTAACGGGGATTCTGATTGGCCGGAGTTGGTTTCCCTATTTCGTTTGCGATTCAACCGCCCCAAACTCATTGTGCGTCGTAAAGAATTCACAATAGTGCTGCTGCGATAAAAAGATGAAAATATTCTACATAAACTGGTAAAAAAAATGTTGGCAAAATGTGAAAGGTAAAAAACGTAAACGTAAAATAGAAATAAAAACACATCCACCGCAAAAATCAAATGAAAAGCAACACATCTAGTGTGTCAAAAACCCTGATGTATTGTAATGGATTAGTCTCCTTCAATTAGCATATTCGTAAACAATTGTTAGCGATTTTATGCCTTCTGTAAAAATATCTGTAGCTTATAGAATGTAAAGCTTTTTTATCCTGTGTCTAATACATTTCGTATGGGCTTCAAAAATTCTGGAACAATGACCTTTCTGCACTTACCTCTCATCCTTGTCCTTTCGGAGCGACCTACTGATAAATTTCCTATACATTTTTCAATTTTTAGAAAAAAAATCGACTTTATCCTCTGATATCCAAATTAAAAATGCATCACAGAATCAATCAAATTTCCTCATATGAATTTATGTTCATGTATAAGTATGATGGAGTGCCTAGGTCACCATTCGTGTCCTTAAAATACTTGTCACCTTCTAGTTCTACTGTACAACTGAGCGCTTTATAGCGCATCCGACAGGAAACTCAAAAGGGAAATAACTCTTCATGACAAAAGGTCCCCATTGTTTGGACCTATTACTTAAATATGTGTAATTTACTCAGGTCATTACATATAATCATCACCCAATACACATTTCGTATCATTTGCCAATTGACAGAAAACGATACAGAATGAGCGTAGCTTCCTAATTTCCAGTAACTTAAGGCCTGTGTTGCTTGCCTGAGAAACTGTTAGTTAGTACATATCCTTGCAGAATCGTAGATTTTGATAATCGGTAACTGCTGATGATCGAAAAACTTACCGATAATTCGTACTAATCGTATAAGCATGTAACTTACCGATAATTCGTACTAATCGTGAAAGCATTTAACTTATCGATAATTCGTACTAATCGTGTAAGCATGTAACTTACCGATAATTCGTACTGATCGTGAAAGCATGTAACTTACCGATAATTCGCACTAATCGTGTAAGCATGTAACTTTCCGATAATTCGCACTAATCGTGAAAGCGTGAAACTTACCGATAATTCGTACTAATCGTGTAAGCACGTAACTCACCGACAATTCGTCTGGTCGTATAAGCATGTAACTTACCGATAATTCGCACTAATCGTGTAAGCATGTAACTTTCCGATAATTCGCACTAATCGTGAAACTTACCGATAATTCGTACTAATCGTGTAAGCACGTAACTCACCGACAATTCGTCTGGTCGTATAAGCATGTAACTTACCGATAATTCGTTCTAATCGTGTAAGCAAGTAACTTACCGATAATTCGTTCAGATCGAATAGGCATGTAACTCACCAATAATTCGTACTGATAGTATATATTCAATCGAACAGTGTTACAGCGAACCGTGGTGAATGGTTATACAATGTGGTTACAACGTGGTACTGTACTGATATATATACATATATAGTGAATATACACCATAAATAATCCTAATATAAAAAATGTATGATAGATATAATAAAGGACATAACAGAACACAGAACAGAACACAGAACAGAACGGAACGGAATGGAACAGAATAGAATAGAATAGAACGACAGAACAGAACAAAATAGAACAGAATAGAATAGAATAGAATAGAATAGAATAGAATAGAATAGAATTGAATTCAATAGAATTTTAATTTTGTTCCAAATTACGGGAGGTTTTTTTTTTTTTCTTAACCGTCAATTTGTGTTCTTGGACAAGCTGAACTTTACCCGACCACGATCCTTTGCATATAACGCGAAACTCGAAGTTGTGATTCTTGTGAACACTTTGACGTATCATCCGTCTAGAGTTTTATTAAATTTAAGAATCACAATTCATTCATCATGGATTCCTATACTCCGATATGGTCCCTCTTATTGCGGATCGATCGATCATGCTCCATTATTTTTTACATTAATATTGAATCAAACGGCATTATGAGAAAAGAATGAATACATTGACAGAATTGAGAATTCTGCAATGTCACCGAGACATACATGTATATATACATCAGTATGACTTCAATGTCCATTATCTAATCAGATGAGAATACCACCTCCCCTCCCCCCTTTCATTCACCGCAAATTAGCAAAATAAAGAGACTTACCAATTGAAAATTTCCATTATTCTCTCGAAACCCTATAAACCTTTAAAAGTCTACATACATCTACTCAAAATTACTGTCGTTTCATATGTAACATAATAATTCTGTGAAGGACAACATTATGATAAATACTGTGTAAACGAAACCCATGTAACATGCAATTTGACCGAGGGTGATATCATTTCGTATAAACACAATGCAACTTACCTAATTTCTCATTTTCCCCTTTGCCACAGTAGCATAAAATCGCTGGACCATTACCGATAAGTCAAAGTATTTCACATTATAAAACCGCAACATCAAACCTGCTCGTAAATGTTTACACCTTTAATCTAACCACAGTCGTGATTAATTTCCTAGGGACCGTCTAAAAAGGAAACTATATTTAAAGTCCAGTGTCGCCTATCGGAGAGAGAGCATTTTCTTTCATGGGTCTAAAACAGCTGTACCGTATTGTTCAAAAAGTGTCCTCGAATGTTAAGAATTGCCTGCGTACACTTAAGATATAAATATCACTCTATGTACTTCCCCCAAAAAATATAGAGCAGACACGAAGTTCCGAAATACTTTTTCCCCCCAAGGTCATCGATAAAGCACTAAATATAGATCGTTCATTAAATATTTACCAATCGCAATCCCCTGATGCTATATTCTTCGAATCTTTCTCTGATGTACTTTCTTGCATCCATAAATGACATAAATCAACTAACTATAAAGTCTACGAACGAACGAACGAACTAAGGCTCAGAGACGAAAAATACGAAAATCCGAGTTATATGACAAAACAATTTCATCCATAAAGGGTAAGAAGATGACATAGTCGTGTACTTACAAGCCCCTTGTGTAGTGTTTAGCTAAAAACACATCAAACGAGGTGGTAGGTTAAGTTATAATACCTAATAGACTACTTATTTCCCTTTGGTTCCGCTGGTGCAAAACAAGCTGAAATCCTCAACGATCGTGTGGAACAAACTAGTCCGTGTAAACTATTTATGCTGGCTTGTCAGTTCAAAAGGAGTTCATCGGGTCCAGAATTTATATCATAAATCATTGTATTCGTTGTTTATTAACTCGATAAGGCCAGCTTTCCACTGCATACATCGTTAAAATGCATTAATTATGACTTGAAGTCGATACGCATGTTGCGTTCTTCTATGAGGCCCTTCGGGGTTATGTACCCTGATCTGAAAGACAGAAACCTATCCAGGTGTGGGACACACTTTTCTGATTTTGGTTTCAATGGACGTAATAAACGAAAATGTACGAAAATTCAAGGAAGAGTTCAATTGCAAACCCCATGCATATTAATTCAGCATTAGGGTTGTCAAGCTAGCGCGGATCTAGCGGGGAATCGTGCCATTTCGTGTGTCCAGATCCCCCCCTTTTTTTTTTAAGATTGCCATATAATACTGATTTTCTTACGCTGGAAAATCCTCCCCAAAGGTATAATTCTAGATTTCCAAACGATTTCCGATATGTCAAAATTAGATTCGAACAAAAAATATTTCATTTAGATGTCCAGCAAACGATCACATTGCCGTACTAAAATTCACATATCCTTCGTGCGAATAGAAATTGGTCACGTGATCCATTATTCGTCAAAGACGACGAAGACTATTTGGGCTGGACAGTCAAGAATGTCGATACAGAAGATTATTTTCAATATTCAAATTCAACAACGGCGCCTTGTCGTCTAATAAAAGTGTCCCTATCCTCGCGAGGGATATTGAGAAGGGCCACATCTGGTCAAGTCATCGTTGTATCGACTTTATAATTTCCATTTCTTCACACTTTTTGTCTGGCCTGTCAGCTATTTGTTCTTTGCTGGCCTATTGATCCGGCGTTGTTCGATACGAGTACGTGTCAACCGGCAACACAATGAATAACTTCCACTCCATCAAACCGGGTAAATTCCGATGTATCAATGTCGGGGCTTGGCAAGTGGAATCAATACACAAATAGACTACAGATCTCTCTCTCTCTCTCTCTATCTCTCCTACAAACATTTATTCCATAAAATAACATTATTTTCGATACCGAAAAGCATAGCCTATCATTCACCAAAGCAAACTCCTATTGATAACATATGCTACAACATTCCCTTGTATTTGAGTTCAAAAGTATTTACTATCAGGAAGAATCCTGTGTCAGTGTCACTTTGTTCCAGACAGGGATGTCGTAGAAGTATGTTTCCGTATTCTACGCTATCAAATTCGATGTGTTCTTTTATTTTAAATGACAGAACTCAGCTGAATCCTCGGATACTTGAGTCCCATCACTGAATAACTGAAGCACGAACAAGTCCCTTGGTCAAAGAAATTGTTGTCGGTCGTTTCTGCCGCTATAGGTCCCTGTGCTCTCTTTTCAATAATGAAAGAACGATGGGGATTTCCAAGAAGGTTCGGTTGAGGCACCCACAGCAAAACACAAAATTAAGAAAATCTCTTTTTTTATAATTTGATGAGGGAGGGTGGTTGAGCGTCAAGTTTGCTTCCTTTACTATTCCATCTTAATTCTTTATTCATCCAATACTCAAGAAAGAGGTGCATCAATCAGTGATAACCAAAGAACCATGCAAGGATGAAGGGTGTTGATTTTGGGGCAAACAGGTCAAAGTTCAAGGACAACGTGACTTTACCATGTTTTTTATGGAAAAGGGAAGGGAAAATTTCTTTTCTTAATTTGATGAGGGAGGGTGGTTGAGCTTCAAGTTTGCCTCCTTTACTTTGCAATCTTTATTCATCAAACACTCTTGAAAGAAACATGCGCATCGATCAGTGAAAACCAAAGAACCATGCAACGATGAAGGGTGTTGATTTTGGGGCGAATAGGTCAAAGTTCAAGGTCAACGTTACTTTACCATTTTTTCACGGAAAAGGGAAGGTGTTTTTACACGTAGTTCTATTTCAACATGGCATCAGCAGCATTTGGCTATAATTGAATTGGGACTTTTGATATATTATCTTATCATTTTCGATTTCAATTTTGGCATGACATTTTGCTGATAATGTGCTACATTACTATCTTGGCATTCCGGTAATATCGTTTAATTTGCTCTTCCCCTGTGCTTTCATTTCTGAGTGGGCGTGCTGAGAAAAAAAAGATGATATGAAACTTTGGGAATCAAACTGCATGCATTGTAATTTGTATCGACTAACAGTCGTGCCAGACTAATAACACGGGATCAAATTCCCCTCTATCAGAATTTCTAACATTATACGATTACAGGAAGGAACACTTGAATAAATTTCGATACAAGGAGAGAGCGCTTGTTCATATTCATCATAACGTTGGCATCAATATAATAAAGCTGAAAACACTAAAACAATTATTATAACGTCAAGTATGCTATTCTTCCAAGTCTGGGTCTCACATTCTTTTTAACAGTTAAGTATAGGGATTACGAAGTACATAACTTCCCTCTCCTTTTGTTTCTTCACATAAATCTTGAGAGAACAAGGTTGGGGGGGTGGGGTGGGGGGCGCCTTCATCTCGATCATCAGTGTTAAAGCTGTAAAATGCAGATGACATAAGACCCTCATTTCTCTTTTCTCCTTTCAATATTTCCCTTTAGGCTTTACTCCATATTTCCTATTTCATGTACGTTTACCTTCAAAACCGAGTCTTGACTAATCTCCTCCCGCAACCCCCCCCCCCCCCCCCCCCGCCGGGATCAGACCGTCACGCGTGAAGCGTTAGGCGGGTATATTGAAACCCAAAAGAAATCCATGCCATCCCCAGTTCTGACCCCGCCCACCCCATTTACAACGTAACCCCCCCCCCCCCCCCCCCCGAGTCCTTTCAGATACAAGATGATACAAATTCTTTTCAGTCTCATTATCAAAATATACTTCATAAATTCTCCAGTTAGATTCCATCTAAATCGGTTCTTTCTTCTGTTTTCCAAAAAGCATTGATTTATCAAAATATAAGTGATTTTTGGTATGAAATGACCAAATACCTACTAAAATACCACTATCTACACACATTCCCTGGGTGTTTGGTCACAGTTGCATTCCCCAGCTTGTTTACATGTACTTACCTGTGGGTTAACGCTGGTCACTGCTTGATTTTTCATCGTGGTCAAGATTGTGTGAAAATTCCTGAATTTTACTCCAAGATCATTTATTTTCTCCACACCGTTTTATCCCTGTTGCTCGTTCAAGGAATATCGAATCGGTATCTCCCTTGACAATATACTGGATTTGCCCAAATGTAAACATAATGAAGGCGGTTGGATTAGTCGATCATCTATCAATAAGGGGTTGAAAGGTTGTGCTCGCAGCATAAAGAAAATGTCTATTTGCCCAGGGAGCATATCAAAGTTTTCAAATGAAAATTAAAAACATCTGTTCCCTTTAACCAATGATAAAACAAATTTCAAATCGATCTTATCTATTTAGTAGAACCGCAGTAATCGATCTTTGATCGCAGTGGGACATAGTTGAATGAAAAGAATTTAGAAAGTGAATAGATGAATGGTTATATAGTTTCAAATAGAAACGAGATGCATTTTGCAATATCAAACATTATAAAGCACGACGCGGATCCAGTAGGAGGAAGGGGTACCTCTACCTTAGCTGTTTGTATTGTATGACTGTTCGTCTGTCCATCTACTGTGTCCGGACCCTGTATGAATTTGAATATGACCTTTCATTTTTAAAAAAATTAATCTTTATTTATTTTACAACGTTTAACAAACAAGTTACACAACTTATATTAATGTCTCACCTTGGCTCAGATGTTGGCGTGAGGGGGTCCAAGGAGCAGGAGGAAACCGGAGTACCCGGAGAAAAACCTCCTACTGAGGCCTGGGTGGGGAACCACCTACCCTCCCACATCAGACCCTTCGCCGAATCTGGGATTCGAACCCGGAACCTTAGAGGTGAGAAGCGAGCGCGCTACCACTGCGCTAACCCGGCCGTTCATTCAAGGTCATATCTTCAAGGTCAAGGTAAAAAAAATGGTTCTAAAATCTTTCAGAGAAATTGAGAATTGAACTTTG
Organism: Pinctada fucata; assembly: GCA_028142955.1. Lineage (NCBI taxonomy): Eukaryota > Metazoa > Mollusca > Bivalvia > Pterioida > Pteriidae > Pinctada > Pinctada fucata. The sequence continues at coordinate 15,543,767 of AP027109.1, forward strand.
TCCCAATTTTTCACTCGGAGATGAAACAAATTTAAGTTTACATTTGTTCATTTTTTTTTCAATTCATAAAGTTGCTTTGACAATGGAATATTTCTGAAATAAACTCTACAATTTTATTTTGGGGAAACACCAGGGACTCAAATGAAATAGCTCTCACAATAGAACACCGAATTGAACATCGAAGGACCCCTAGTGAGCTAGACTGAGGTGGGACCAGGTGCCCGGGAGGTGTAAGTATCCCCTGTTGGGCTAGCTGACCATTCCTCTGGATCCACATTATGTGTGATTATTATGGCATAATTCATAATGAAGAGGACAAAAAATGGGCATTTCATATTTAGAATCAAAATATATTTGCTGTGCAAAATAGGACAACTAACATGTAAAATTGCCGAGATCAACAAAACTTTAAATCAATTCTTTTCATCCCGATTTTTTTTCTTTTTATCTTAACTACTTGTTCATGTTTTATTATCATACATGTATCCGTTTTTTCTTTTCTATTTCAGGAAGAAGGGTTTTCGAATGGTTGATTGTCAAGGCAGACAACTTGCAGAAACAATTCTTTAAAAAAGATCAGAGAAAAGCATACGCATATAGTGCTAATCGACCTTGACCTTTACTTTATGACCTTGTATTGAGGATCTTAATTTTCTAATACCATGTCATTTAAATTGTATTTAGAGGACTAAAATTTAGTGAAAAAATTATTTAAAAAATCACGGTAAAATCATGTTAATTTGACCTTCAACCTAAGAGATGATTTGGAGAGTACCTAGACATCCGCATAGGTACAAATCCAGTTAGATTAAACATCATCTATGACGTCATTTCGAAAAAAAAGTTGTGTATTCAATTCAAGAAAACATTGAATTGGGTCGGATGTATGTTGTATACAAAATGAATCAAGATTGGATTACGAGCCCGCTAAAACAAGGATACGTTCTGAACCTTCCACACGATAGCAATCGTGACAGACAAAACATCAAACTTCGAACTCAGAAATCTCATAAAAAATCTTTGACTAGCTAAACATACATGTACATGCATCAAGCTGAAAAGATAAGTATAGATTTACTAAACATAGGAACCGCATATCCACAACATCAACATCAAGTTTGTAAGATTTTGAACAGATTCTGTATATGAAGTTAAAATCTAAAAAAAAAAAAAGCAAATTTCAGCATCACAGTCATTGGTCTGTATCAAATCCCGAAAGCAAACTGACAAACACATAGATTAGATATGCCAAAAAGATACATTTTGATTCGATGGATTTCCGTACCTTCAACTCAACATTGTCTGATTTGTAGTTTAGGAGAGCATTGCCCTATTAGTTCCATTTCTAAGCATGAAATAGTATATATAAAGTTATAAACCCTACTGTATATTGTACTTACCTCAAAATATGAAAATTTTACGTCAACTTCGAGCCAGCTCTTATGAAATTTAGGTAGCAAACTTCCTCGCTCGAGCCAAATACTCAATCAGTTTAAAAACCCATATTGTTCAAAGTATAGTTATCTTTTCCTTCTCCAAAATAGCTAGGCCATAAAGGCAATTATGAAGATATTTTTTGTTAATTTAGACAAAAACACCAATAGTCCATATTATAAAAGCTTTAAAAACCCCTGAACGAAGTAATAATCTGTTTGAAACAAGATATGGTGACGCATCTATATATGTATACGCTACATGGATGACACAGGCTAGTTTCCTTTGTTGATATTTTACGAGTATGCCGTGCACAATGCAGCTACTATTGTACGTCTTCCTTTTAACACTTGACTTGAAGTTGGATTACATCAGATCAATACGTAAACAGAACAAAACATGACGATCTTATCAAAGTTCTTCTGTCTAGCTGCAGATGAGATCTTTGCATTTTATCAGTCCGTCTGTCCATCCACTATGATCAGTCCGTAAATGCAATATACAGCAACAATGGCATTGCAATTAAACAATATCAGCATATTTCCTCATGACTACTAGTGTGTGTCAGTCTGTTCTTCAGTCAGTTCATGTCTGAGCTTGCACAGTTTGTCTGTCCGTCCATAAGGCCGTATCAGCACAGTGGGGTATTATATCACTTTTAAAGTTAATTCAATTAAGTTTTATATCATTTATGACATCGAACACTGATTCAATTAAGTCTGTCTGCTTGTCCGTCTGTTTATAGTCACCGTCCGTCCGTCTGTCGTTGAAAATGGTAAATTGAATTTGATACAAGTCGTTCTTTTCCAAATGAATATTGTAGGCAAATATACATGTAGCCTTCAATAGACTTTAGAAGCATTCTCATCTGTAAGCCCTTTGTTGGTGCATCCACTTATATCCTGTCACCATGGAATACATTGCGTGCAGTGCAAGTTTACGTCACTATAGCTATGAAGCACTTGAAGAATAATTATTTCTGATTATGAAATCTTTGTACGACAATGCGACATCAGGTATGCTTTCAAGTTACAGGGACAGAACCCATAAACGGTACTAAGACAAGGATCATTCTATATTATAAATTTTCACAGTAATGCCCCCCCCCCTCGCCCTTATTGATGGATTTTCTTGATTCGCCCCTGACATGTAATTCAGGTACCGTGTTAACTTACCCCTCACTGTCCACGTTAGTGGTGGACCTCTTCCTCTGGTCAAGCTTGGTTACGCTCTTGGTTCTTTTAAGGTTGGATTTGAAGCCTTTCTTCATAAAGAAATTCTGTAAGTAATGATTAAGTACGTATATGAATTACCTGCATGAGAGATGAGTAAACATTTGATTTTCAAATTATCGGGGGGAGGAGAAGGAGGCGAGAGGACTTTTACTAATCGTATTGGGGGGGGGGGGGGTCCTCGCGCAGGAACATTTTTATTTGTAAAGGTCCCCCCCCCCCATCTCCTAACCAACCATACTGGATAAGATGAAGCGCTGCTCTTAGAATTCTAACGAAGATTATATGTCGAAAATGTCAATAATTCTTCATCTAAAATTCTTACTTTAAAAAATATATACATTTTTGTGGAATCCCCGGTTCTTAAACTTACATAAATTCAAATGAATTTTAACCATGCAAATTCTAATCAATACATTAAAGATTCTCACAGCTATCTTCGATGACGTGGATCCCGTGTCCATGAGGTCATCCTGACCCTGTTCGTCCAGTAAGGCGGTGACCAAAGGGGCACTGCCACGCCTCTCCTGTAATTTCTCATACGAGGAATCTACAAGGAAAAGAATTAGAGTTATCTCTCTTGACTTTCAAGTCTGTCAGATTTTTTATCGACTTAGGTTGTATTCATACATATATAAGTTGGGATTTTTTTTTAAGATCATGGTGGAAATTGCAGTAGTTGACTAATGAAATTTTCGTCTCATTCTCTTCTCAATGTTTGTTGTTCATCAGAAATCTGATCGAAAAAAATATTTATTTTGACAAATTTTTATATGTATATCTGCTGTACTGAAAAAAGGAAGATATAAATACCGCTTTATATATATATATATATATATACTGAAAAAAAGTTTTTGTATAGAAACAGGAAGTATGCATCTGGCAAAAGATCAAAGTCTATCGATATCATAATAGTACTTACTGTCAAGTTTTTGAGAGAGAGAGAGAGAGAGAGAGAGAGAGAGAGAGAGAGAGCTATTTTTGTTGAGAATCCCTCAGTAGAGAAGAAAATGGTAATATTGATCACATTGATAAATCTTATTATCTGCCTTTTGTTAAAGTTCATTCTTTATGTTTCCTAAGTGGCCAAGTTGATGATCTTAAATAATAATTACTCGAGCAGAAACGACGTGTCAACTATTATTTGCCGCCGTTTGGCCTGTCCGCTTCTCCCGAGCGGAATTCCTATTTCCATATAACGCTACTGTTGCATTTCCCTAATGAGTCATCCCAGTATTGGAAAGAGATAAATGTAGCCTCTCCATAAAAACAATGCAATTAGTCCAATACAGCCAAGATCTAGCCTTGTCGGAAAAGCTAATCCGAAAATCCAGTGCCATTTTCTCCGTCATGATTCCTTTCTTTATATAGAAATACGAAGAAAGCTCAGAAAATCTTAGAAGCTAGTCACGTACAGAAAACATACACAAACATCATTCAATTGTCTCTCTATTGCTTTTCTGTCCATTGATGGTGTTTATACAGGCAATAAATTTGCATTAAGAGCTAGCTCTTAAAAATGCGCACGGTCTTGTAACATATATTTGAAATGTTTTTAATCGTCCTTTTTCTATGTTTCTTTTTATCTGTTATTATAACTGATTTTGAAATTCTTTTATAGTCACGTAGAGGTAGATGAAACTTCTGTTTATACTAAGATAGCAAATGTAGTCTATTTAACATTTTCTTCAACTTTGGTTAATTACATGTATAAGAAGGACGGAGAAAGGTATAATTTTATTGAAATTATCAAATGAAGCCAAATTTAGTACCTACGACATATCAGATTACCCAAATACAAAGTACAAAAGCTAGTGGCGGATTCAAGGGGGGGGGGGTGTATGGAGCGTAACACCCCCCCCCCCCCCCCCCCCCCCCCCTAGAATTTGCAGGTCATAGGTAAAACGATCAATTTAAATCCAAAAAAATGAATATTAGTAAATATCAACTACCACTTAGTTCATAATGCATCAATTTTCATTCTTTAATCAATTACAGTCACGAAAACGGGTCCTAAAAGACTGAAATGCAAGTCTTAGAGCTTCAGGGGGGGGGGGTCTGGTTCCCCTACCTGGGCTCCGCCCTGGACCCGCTGGGGACCGCCAATTTTACGCCCCCAACTCAAAAGCTTGATCCGCCACTGAAAGGTGACCTCTAGAGATAATTTTCTATGCCCAACACAATTCTGTTGCAAAGAATGTATCTTTGACAATATGAAATTTTACGAAATACAAAATATGAAGTAGATTAGTACGGATCCAACATAAGTTAATACCGTAATTCATTCTCTAGAAAGGCTCGATACCATATCATTATCTAAAAAGCCTTAATCTTAATTTTGCAGGACAAAAACAGGATACAAAAAGTGACGCCCGAAAGGAGTAAGCATTATCTGCCTTTATAGAAACAATCAAGAACGCATGCGCGAGATCAGTTAAGAGCAAAAGGGTTCTGCATACGGACATTATAATTCATTTTAACAGTATCATGTGAGGAATTTATAGACAACTTTATGCTCGCGTTCCGATGTTCCAAATCGTTTCTTTTCTTCTTTTTTTTTTTCATGAGTAAAGTCAATCGGTACATTGATTCTCGGTGGAGCTTGAACAAATCTAATTATATTCACTGGTATGAACAGAAATGGAAATATATTTATATAAATATGAATATTCTGGAGACATCTGCATTTGATACACGTACCAGCAGTGGTATATTTCAATTTATAGGACTTTCTGTTAACTTACTCAAGAGAGCGGTCTCACCAGCACAAGACATACTGATGTCCACATCCGTCATAATGGTTTCCTCTTCCGCAACGCTCTCTAAAGATTCATTTTTGTCAAAAGGTTCATATTTCCAGGAGAATATCTTGTACCTCCCCCTCCTCCTCCTCCGAGCCTCCTTTCTAGAGGAGGTCCCACCCTCCTGTCCACAACAACAACACAGGAAGGACATAATATCGTCTGCCAGTTCTATCAAACTTTTTTATTGACAGTCAATAGTCTTTTTTGCTATCATTATATGTCGGAAAAGAATCTAAAGACCGGAGTAGAATATTTCACCAGTCATTTTCATTCAGTGAAACATTAGCATATTTCTTGTACAGATGATGGCTATCCTTTTCACTTTCCTCTTATCTTCTTATTTTCCACTTATCCACTTATTTTTCCCCTCAACCATCCTCTTTGATATTGTTATTTTCTTCCTTAATCTTCTTGTTTATCCACTTACATGTATTTATACTCTCCGTCTCTCACTTCACTTCTTCCTTCTAGCATTCTCAAGTTTTCTTTTCCGCTATCTTCTTATACCCACTTATTCTAATACCATCCGTCTCTAAGTTATCTTAACTTATTCATATATATTGTACTTCCCCACTTTCCTCTTCCTTCCTAGCCGAATATATCTTCTCTTCGATCTTCTTCTTACTGGTATCTTTTCCGCCGTCTTCTCATCCGCTTATTCTAACCTCGCCACAATTCCTTGGTCTTATAGTTATTCATGCTTCTTCCTTTGACATCTTTACTGCTCCTTCGGTCAAATATCAATTATTGTTTCAATTCTTCAGATCAATTACACACAAAGAAAAGTTGTAGCTAGAATCGTTATCTCTTCCTTACCAAGAGATTCGAGTTCAAAGTGGAGCAGACGACATGCATTCCAACAGACAGACAGACTTCCAAAGCTAGAATCCAGAACCTCTCCTTAAACTATAGGTGTGAATGTACAAGCGGAAATGCATTCTTCGTACACGTTTATTTGGCAAGTAAATAGGTAATCCTGGGTTTGTGAAATAAATACGTTCTACAGGATGTGTCGTGCGTTAACTATAATCTGCATTACAATGGATTAAGTCCCAAAGAATTATACAGCCTGCACTTCTCTTTTGAAAAACGGGAGGGTCTTAAAAACATCTTTGCCGTCGGCGTCGGCTATTTTTGTCCAATTCAAAATCACCCGATCCGTATTCAAATCCCGTCATCGTCTATAAACAACGCTTGAAACATGTTTGTTTATTCTTTATTTAATTCTTTTTTGATAATTCATCTCAGGTGATGCGTCCTAATGCACATAGGTAGAGTATTAACAATTTCCATGACACTCAAGTTTGAGAAAATTATACACTTCAAATTTCAGATCGTGTATTATTAAAGCAAAAAAGAACTATACGGAGAAAACTTTGCGGCAGGAAATTGTTATGTAATTCAAATTCCGTCAGACGTGAAATTATCTTAATATCCAAATCTGCACTAAACTTTTAAGTTTTTTCTCTGTTCCATCGTGTTTACTCGGTAAGCAAAATTTCACATTCCGTGTTCGTGCGGCGATAAAATCCTTAATACAAACGTTCAAAAGACTATCTTTTTCTAAAACGTTCAAAAGACTTTTTTATGAACTATTCCTTCTTCTTCTTCCAAAAGCTTCCTCGTAAAAATGTTACTGACAAGTGCTAATTGAAAATCTTAATTCGGTAAAAGAAAACAAAGGGAAAATGAGAAGATTCCGAGCGGTTCCCCGGGCTCTTAATCTATTTCATTCGCTTATTCCCTTCCCTAACTCCGGAAAACCGGACTGATATCTTATTAAGGCAATTCCATACTATTGATTGATATACAAACGACATTCCTTTGTCAATTTTTCTGCCTAATTACTCCATCAGATACAGCTAAAAGATTGGGAGAACGAAAAGCCAAGAGGAGATAACTATGTCTACACCTGTTGTTTGTGAGTCCAGGCACCTGTAATTGTATTATCTGCAAAACCTTGCTTCTAATTAGTATATCACGCGCATGATGACAGAAATAACATAATAAACATCCTAAAACATCTTCTTCTCTAATTTAATATTCGCACAAGCTTCGGTTCTCATAAAACTCGTAGAAACCAGCAAACAGAAGCAGCTCAGGCGCTGATACAGGAGAACGAAGGGGGTTAAGGCCCTCTTTCCCCCTCTCCCTCCTCTTCCAACCACAACAGGGTCGTCGCTATGGGGTTTCGTTTCGTTTCGTTTCGTTTCGTTTTTGTTTCGTTTCGCACTTTACAGGGACCCGTCGCTATGGACGATATCCCCAATGCAAAATAGTATCTTCATACAAATTTAGGCCCTAAAAATTTCTAATTATTAGTAGTCTTTGTTTGATATATATTCAACCATCTATCCTCAGAGAATCTTGTCTGAAAACAATGCTTGATATTTCATTTCAGACGTCAAATTTCAAATTTTGCTCAGAATGTCGCAAGGTTTTTTTTTCCAAAGGAAGGCACAGCCCCTTCCCAAAATACCCTGCACAACTACCAACACATCCTGAACTTCTTTCAATTCTAAAGTTGCTACAGTACCCATTGCTAACAGTAATTTCGAAGAAAGTGGAATTCGACAACCCCCCCCCCCTCCTTTTTTCCTTGTCTCCTGGATCCGCGCCGGCAATTGATCACGAAAGAAGCTTCATTGTTATTCATTCTTTAAAGCAGTAAGAGCTTTCTTAGAAATAGCTCTTTACGTGAGTCATATAGGTCTTTATAATGTATAAATACGTTATTTCGCCAGACAAAAAAAAAACATAAATCACGAATTTTCCTCAACATTAAACGAAAAAGTGGATGATAATTTTCAGTGGTAAATTTCTATTGATAAACTAAATTTTACATTCAAATAGGCCTACTGTTAGAACGGAAATGTATATAAATGTCCGGAACAAAAATGTATACGAATGCCCGGAACGAAAATGTATACAAATGTCCGGAACGAAAATGTATACGAGTGTCCGAAATAAAAATGTATAAGAGTGTCCGAAACAAAAATGTATAAGAGTGTCCGAAATAAAAATGTATACGAATGTCCGGAACAAACATGTATACGAATGTCAGGAACAAACATGTATACGAATGTCCGGAACAAAAATGTATAAGAATGTCGAAACAAAAATGTATTCGAATATCCGAAAGTAGTAAATGGGCATTTAAGTCAAGGTCAATAGAAGGAAAATGTATAAAAGGTCAAGGCCATATTGTTGCATCTACATGTATTGTTAAACTTCTGTGCAAAAAAAAAATGATTTCTTAAGGAATCAAGCTTCAAGGTCGAGGTCAAAATTAAGTCACAATATTACATATCTCAGTATGCATGCCTATATGTATGCAAAACTTTGTATCAAAATTTACCATTACGTGAAATGATGGTCCAGACTTTTGAAAAGTAAGGTCATGTTGAAGACAGAAAGTAAAATTAATATAATGTACCAAATACAGGCAATGGTCATTATCAACCTGTATGTGAAATTCAAAAACCACATACCATAAATAAAAACACACTGTGAAACACTCAAGTACACAAATTTTCGGCCCCTTGGCCTTAGACGACGATCTATGCAATGAACCCCAGAGAAGCAAGGATGAATTTTTCTTAGAATTGTTATAGATCGTCGTTGTTTACACTTGATAAAGGCCAAGGGGCCGAAAATTTGTGTACTTGAGTGTTTGTGTTTTTATTTGTATCATCCCTTCCCTCTGGAAGAAATATTTCAAACCACATACAATAAGCTTCGTGATAAGTTTTCATAGATAGAGTTATATATCTTAAAATCAATCTTTGTACTTTCTTTATAATTTTTTTTCTACGGAAACAATTTTATTCGTCGCACTTTGAGCGAGTATCATACACGGGAGATAACTCTATCAAAATATCGAAAGAAGCTGAAAGCAACAGAAACCGCTAGAACAAGAAATACACACTTTATTTGCCGATCTATATGAAATTAAAGAAAGATATGCTGGTTCGATATGCGAGTCCAACTTTGCACGTAACACGAAATGTATTGTACTTATTAAATAGAGCTACGTATTTTGGCATGAACGAATTTTATTTGATGATAATCGAGAAGAAGAACAATATACTATTGTAAGCAGATTGAAAAGGGGGGAAGGGAGGGGATAGCTTTAAAAAGTTTCAGTTAAACCAGGACTGATCTTCGATGGTCCACAATGTATGTACATGAAATAAGGCAGTGTTTTTTATGCTAGGAGATGGGTAAACAACTTTTCTTTGTTTATGATATTTCCAACATGTTATGGTTTTCAACCATTCGTTGGATTTGAGTAAAGGACAATACGTGTAAACCAATATATTTTTGTATAGATGAAAGGAACATACGTTTGAAAGCACTAAATAGTGCATGTCAATAAAAATAAGACTGTAAAATGAGAAAAAAAAACATTCAGTTACAGTAAAGTGAAGGTTTTTTTTTAAGAAATACCTCGAGTAATGCGCATGGTACTTGTCACAACTAAAAAGCGTATCGTTTACTTTCGATTGATATTACTTTCAGAGAGAGAGAGAGAGAGAGAGAGAGAGAGAGAGAGAGAGAGAGAGAGAGAGAGAGAGAGAGAGAATTCAACAAATAGAGAGAAAAAGATAAATACTCTGGATTCATAAAGAACATGAAACCACTCACCCCAGATTCTGCGTAAAAACTTCAAAATCATCATCTTGGATCGCTTTCTTTTTTATATTTCGTGTCTATCAAAATTGTTTCTAATGTGTAAATCAATTTCACTTTGTCTTCCGCATAACTTTCACACAGTTTGATTTCTAACCGAGCTTCCTTAATTCCTGGAGGACAAGGGTAAATGAAATATGCACTTTACATGTACAAATATGCTAACATGACATAACTATCTAGCTTCATACATATTCAAGCTCGGATGAAGATAGCCAATATACGAAACAATAGCCGTGCCTCCGAACTAATCAACCAAACCTAGCGACATTTTCGTATCTTCCGAATTCGTCCTCCGCTGGGTATTACGATATTTCAGTCCATTGTAAAACTTCCTACACATACAGAGATAGGAGTTTTTCTGGTGATATATGGAAATCATGAAAATGATGCATGTGAGAATAGAGAAAAATTCTGCTTCAATTCCGTATTCCTTCTCTTTTTCTCCATAAAAAGACCATATAAAAGTTTTCTTCAATTCCGCATTTTTCTTCTATTCCTCGTTCTTTTTTCTCCATAAAAGAAGAAGTCTATACGTACATGTATATAAAATCCTTTTTTGCGAGAATTCTTCGTTTAAATGTTAAAAAAAAACGACGTCGAAAAAATTTAAAACATCATGATTGCTGAGTCACACGAAACTATCAATATGACGTGACCGCAACCTATAACACTGTACCTGGATGCAATAATAGCCAGGTATACTTTGGTACCTTAACGGTATCCAAAATCAAGGGGTGGGTTAAAAATCTTTAATGACTTCTTTCAATTTTTTATTTTTGCATGAGGCTCAACACAGCGATTTTCCTTCCCATTTGAAAAATAAAGCACCAGATTTCAGAAGAATCTTTAGAATATATGAAATAAGAATTTTCGAATGGAACGGTATATGTACTATGTACAAAAAGATGAGCAGACGAAATAAATGTACTACAAAAGAGAACATTTTGGAGACGACCCCTGGAGTTATTTCCCCTGAGGGTACAGATGTGATGGTTATCTCCCATGGACGCATGTTGTACAGGGCTGGGGGTGATAGAGGAGGGGGTGGTTTAGATTAAGACCGAGCAAACCGTGTGATCTGATAATCTATACAGAACACTGATTGATTTAGTACATCGTCTGATCATCGGAAAAACGTAAATAACGGAAACATAGACGGAATGTGACGTCATAGATTTTCTTGTGATATGCGTCTATATGAATCATAACGCAAATTTTCAAGTTTGACTGATTGACGTTCTGTCTGTCTGTCCGTATGTACGCACGTCTGTCTGTACGTCTGTGAGTCTTTACGTCTGTACGTCTCTCTGTCATCCGTCCGTCCCACAGGCCGAAAGATCGCCTGGCAATTATTCGTATGCGCCTCTTAAAATTTTTAGTAGCGCATACGAATACCCGGACGATCTTTCCGCCTACGGTCCGTCCGTGTCCATAACACTTGAACAGAACTCAGTGTAATGAGTCAGTGTGCACCTCTGTGTTGTTCATTGCTGCTTTAATTCTTTCTGTTCAAATATACGCTTTTACAAATTTTCTGTACAAAATGTGCTACATGTACATAATGAATCAATAATGATAATCATGGAAGCTAATTCGCCACGTAATGTGATGCATGGGGGAATAGATACAAAACGTAAACCGTATCTGACAGCTTCAGATAATTCAATTATTTGCCGATAAACAAGGGAACCTATCTCGGATAATAATCTCCGGTACAAAAATAAAAAGATTACAGCATCTGGGGAACTCGTAATTAGAAGGGCAATGGAATGTCAGAGTGGAAACAATGAGGTGTAAATGAAAGAGGGGGAAGAGAAAAGCATTTCAGAATCCAAGATCTCAGACAATCGGGACCAGGACCTCAAAAATGACGCACATAAGGGTTGATGGGTGGTAGGGCAAAATGGCCTCTACCCCCCCCCCCCCCCACCCACCCACACAATCAGAAACAGAGGCACTTTGGTTTAGATTTGCTTGTATTGTATTGGTAGGAGGATTTAAAACTATAGACATTTTAATTGCCCTATAATAGATATAGGCACTTTTTCCATATATAAAGGGCAGCTATTTGTAGATAACTAGATAAATTTCTATAAGCAGTCTATATCGTGAAATGTCTGGCTATATAAGTATATATTATATTACTCTATATCGATGCTTAATCTAATCTAAAAACCAATTTCTCTCCGTTTAACTTTTGATTTTATCGATGCTTGACATTATACATTAGTACCGCCACCTGCAAAAAATCTCACACTCAAATTCATTCTAACAAGAGATAAATGTCATTTGAAAAAAAAAATCTGAAAATTGAAAAAAAAAATCTTTTCAACAGCCGGAAACCATTCATGGTCATCGTCGTTTTCGTTCAAAGAAAAACAAATTAATTAAACAGGTGTACAACCTTTATACAATGGTTTGGGTATGCATCCATTCAATGCAATGTTTTGACTTTCAAAATTCGAAGGAAATGACAAAAAATCACGCAAGAATTCCTTGTTCATAGGGAAACTTTCACCTTTACCATTGAATTCACGAGGGTATCAGATACATTTGTACACGATAAGATTGAAATATTACATCAAAATTGCCATTTTTTCTTCCTTCCTTTTCTTATCTTTTTTTCCCCTTTTTATCTTTTTTTTTCCTTTTTGTATGTTTTTCTCTTTCATTCTTCACAATTCTATCACCAGTGAGTTCTAGCACAGCAAAAACGGATATAAGTTAAAGGCCAATAGAATTTAGAAAAAAAAAATGTTTCCGCTAAACCAATCCTTACAAGTTTGAGATGGGAATTTTTTCTAACTACACTGCACAAGGGGTAGAAATTTCACTACTACTATTGTATTTTTTCATTTCTTACTCCGATTTTCACCAAAATTCATTCAGATAAATAAACAAAATGTAAAGACGACCGATCTCAATCGAATTTCAATCATATTTACATGTAGTCTCTCTTTTCTTTTATTTGAACTTCTCTATCTTCTTTTTGATGTCAGTTATTAGCGAAAACACAAAACAAAATTCTCTTGGCCTTTTTTTTCTGTAAATTTAAAGCAAATACTTCCTTCTTGTGTAATAAGCAAATACACTCTGCTCCGAGGACGATTTTGTATATATAATTTAATTTTTCCACTTTTTTATAATTTGAATAAAGAAGAAAATGATTAATATTAAGTATAAGAAATCAAAGCGTAAAAAGATAACTTTTTAACTGCAGATTTAAGAGATATGAATCTTCAACATGCATCGTCAGAGCTAGTGGTCAGTGAAATATTAGAGTATTAATAAATAATTGTAGAATACATGTTTAATTGGTCTAGAGACTTCTCATATATTGTCCCTGATAGAATACGTACGGAAAAATTTACGGAACAACGTGTTGCGACGCCGATTGTGGTCTCGATGATCAAAACCTCTTGTAAGATCTACAAACAAGGCTCAATTATAAATATTCTGAGAGATTATTTGTAATATTAAATGCATATTTACTATCTACACTACGTGTATATTCGATGTAAGCTTTAAAAAAATTTCCGTTGATTTCAAAACGTTCATAAACGTTAAATTCTAATTTAGAAAACAGAAATCATTAGAATTCAATGTTACTTCACTTGAACAGTCAATTGATAATCTACAGATAAATTAATAGATAAATAGATTTATAAAACATGAGAAGACGTGAAAAGAAAGGGGAGTAACTCTAAAATCTTTTTTTGCAAAACGGAACGGGCCAAAGACTACACAAATTTGGAAAGAAATTCCACTATTAATTAAATACCTTTATGAAATGTACTCCTTTCTTGGTATATATTCATCATCGTTCAATTCTAACAAGTTTTAAACAATACACAACCAGAATTGTCTTCGATAAAATCCAGAACATAAATCATTATATATTTATAGTATTGGCAATAATTCACTAATTAATGCATTTCGAATAACACTATGTTCAAAAATTGCACTGTTTCAAAAAATTTATATTCCTCACGAATGAATGAAACTTTCAAACTACATGAATATGGAATCCCGCTACGGCAGAGCCACTTATGTTTTGACACCGGTCAAATGACGGACACCGGTCGCTCCCACGGGGCTTTTCCACACCCGTTAACACGCGGAAATACCAAGTACTGGTAAAAACAGGTATGTTACCCTATATTATAAGTCACACTGTACGCCAGCGACCCGCCACAGGTGCTTGTGTCATAAAATAACTTTCCTGTGACACCGGACTCCGTTCGTTCAGTCCCATGGTCCCGTTCCACTCGCAACCCTCTAATTAACGATTTTACCTTTTGTAGAACTATTCTATTGCTTTACACTTTCACTCTTTAAATTTGCAGGCAACTTTGTTCGTTTTCAAAAGAAATTCTCGCTGTTTAATCAATAAGTAAAATTTAGAAAAAGTTTTAAAGTTTCCATAAAGCCCTCCCATTTTCACACGTGTATTGTTATATGATCGTTTATTACAACTAAATATGGTTAATTTGAGATATACCACACCCTAGGTATATTATTTGCATTGGCTATTAATTAAAATCTACCGCGATTTTAACGAGTTTTGATATGAACATTCCCTCTGTGCATTATAACACTGATTTGCGATTTTCTTTACACGAGGTCCAAGTGGGAAAATCCCTCTCAGACAATGCAGACCAACTGCATATTTTGATTGGACATTCATTACATTGTTTCGGTCAATCAAGTATAAAGTAATCGGATGAAGCAAGTAAGCTAAATAATCCATAAAAAATCTAGGAACAATTATAAAACCATTTCTACTACATGCAACGAAAAATATATTAAGTATCTGTACCACTTTATAAAACAACTGAAAAGAATGTTAAAAATCATTATCGACACTTTTCAGCGAGTTTTATAAACTGGAAAGGGACCGATGTGACAACATAGAACAAAAATCTTAACGTGAATCTTTAAAATAAACAAAACGATCATCAGAATTAGATACCAGGAATAAAATACGAAATAACAAAATTTCGGTGGAGATTTGTTAGTGGTGTTGTTACTGGCGGTGGTAAAGGTGGATTTATGGCGTTGGTTGTGGTCGATGCTGGTGGTGGATACTGTTGGTGGTGACGATACTATTGTTGTTGTTTCTTGGTTGTGACAGTGTTGTTGGTGGTGATAGCGGTGGTGCTATTGTTATTGGCGGTGGTGTCGATGATGGCAGTATACCACTGTAGTAGTTGTTTGTAGTTTTGGATGTAGATGATGTTGGTTGTGTTGTGTGTGTGTGATGGTGGTATGGAGAGTGATGGTATTGCTGTTGATGGTGTTGTTGGCGTTAGTGTTTGTTGCATCGTTGTTCGTGGTGTTGGTTGTGGTTTTGGTAGATTGTTTTTTTTTTTTTTTTGGTGGTGGTGGTGGTTGTGGTGGTGGTAGTTGTTGTTGTAAGTGGTCCTCGTTACCATCGTCATGATGGTCATTTGCTGTTAGTAGTGGTATTGTTGTTAAGATGGCATTGTTGGTGGTGGTGCTTGAGGTATCATTGGTTGTGGTGGTGCTTTTTGTGGTATTGTTGGTTGTGGTTGTTGTTGTTGGTGGTGATTGTTGGTTGTTGTTTGTTTGTTGGTTGTTGTTGGTGGTGATGGAAGTCGTTGTGGTGGTGGTGGTTGAGGTATCATTGGTTGTGGTGGTGCTTTTTGCGGTGTTGTTGGTTGTGGTGATTGTTGGTTGTTGTTTGTTTGTCGGTTGTTGTTGATGGTGGTGGTGGAAGTCGTGGTCGTGGTATTGTTGGTTGCGGTGGTGATAGTGGTGTTTGTGATGACGTTGTTCTATTGCTGTTGTTAGACTAAGTGATGATGCTAATCATGAAACAATTTGTTCCCACAAACTGTTCCTGTTGCGGCTGTTGGTTATTGTTGATAGATATTATCCCTGTTTTCTTCATATTTATCATCCGAAATCCTTCGTGACTGACTAGTACTATCCTCCTATAAGTGAGTAAGAGATATCAAATAACCTGTAAGGTCTTTATATTATCTGTGTAAATATTTACATCCCTTCACAAGTGCTGACTGTATAAATAAAACTACCGAAAAATGTTTGACAGGAAGTTACCCTAAAGCGGAAATAGTAAAAATGGGCATGACCACAGTGCTACTTTTCTAAAGCCGGATTATAACTCTAAAGTACAATGTCATATAAGAGGGGGACTCTTTTTTACAACAAACTTTAAAGAAATATGGGACGAGAGACGCTTCAAAACATTCAAGTATTACTTACCATTGACCTTTCATACTCTCTCGTTGAAATTAATTAGTTGAGAGAGTAGAGTTTGGAAAAAGAGGGGTAAAGTACCTAATATCAGTAATTGTGAGTGTCATAAGAACAGGGCCAAAATGGTCAATCAGATCTGATTTTATATTATCACACTGTTCTGCCCAAAATGAAATTGTAGAGAAATTAGAATATCCAAGCGTATCAAATGACGACGGGAGAGACGGACGGACGGAAGGTCAGACAAGCACAAGGACGGGGTTGAGTAAAAGCAAGTTTGTTATCATAACAATTCAGTATTCAAGAGTAAAACTTGAGATCCTGAGTCGCTTAAAATGCTTTACACACAATAAAGAGAATCAAATTTATCGATAAAAAGATTGAATTGCTGACTATATACTACATGTATATATGAAGTTACATAGAGTAATTTGAGAGAAAACTCTTCGAGATTATTCCGAACTTGAGCTAGACCTTTGAGCTTGTTCACTCACAGAACAATTTGACCTACTCAAAGCGCGGATCTGTAGGTGTGTTAGAGGACCAGGACACCCTCTCCCTCCCATTGAAATTTGCAAAAAAAAAATTGCAGATTTTTCCAGTTTTTACATTTAGTATTTTTCAAACCATAGACAGGACCCCCTCCCCTTGAATATTTTTTAGATCCGCCTTAGTACTCCTCCGCTTACCTGGTAAACTTTCATTACATCGGTTGTCAAGGAGGCGTGACCTACTGAATCTGTCTGGAGTATTGGTAACTGAAATGTACAAAATACATATGTGAAAATTCATACACATCAAGCGCGGATCTAGGGGTGGGGTTAGGGGGATCCCAAATGAAATTTGCCTTAACTGTACTTTCCCGTTTTTACGTACATTTTTTATCAAAATCAATGCTGGACCCCTTGATGCTTTCCCTCTCCCCTGAAAAAATCCTAGATCCGACCATGCACAAATTCATAGCTTCTAATCTTGAACTTATTTACATTTTATTGAGAACAGTAATCAGCTGATGTATGTATTGTACTAAACAAACGAGATGCACATTTTTCAAGAGCTGAAATAAACATCAATGCTTTTTACGTCTTTATGATCATTTTATCTACAGTGATAAATGTTTTACCATGATACTCAAAAATATGCAAGATACAAGAAAGAGATGCTCTTAAGATCAATACAAGAGAGAGAGAGAGAGAGAGAGAGAGAGAGAGAGAGAGAGAGAGATGCATGTATTCAGTAGTTGATAACATTTTTATGATTTTTATCACTAATGAGCCGAATTTTTCTGCTCTACCTGCTTCGGTCCCATTTTTACGGGATTAACGCGTAAAGCTCTTTCAAACTCCAACTTAAAAGTGTTTAGTCAAACATAACAGTGAGATAAAAAGTCACGAACTCTAAAACCTACTCTGGGAAAGAAATTCACTTCTAGATGTAAATGTTATAAACATTTAAATAAGAAACTTCTCATCTTTTTGTGAAATCTAAATATTTTCACATGGGACTTTCGTGTTTGTCTACAACTTACAACGCATCTATTTGTTAGCTTTTAACCGCTAATGTTTTATTTGCCTAATTAGCATAAAAATCAAGTTGAGATGTCATCTTTGTTACAATAAAACTATTATACTCATTAATTAGGTCGATGTCTGAAAAAATAATGAAATTTGACATTTTTTCGTATAGAAATTATTAGTAACAAAATATTGTATTGTTAATGTACATAATTGTATACTGATGAAGACAAAAAGGAGGAAGAAAAAGATGATGATGATGATGATGAAGAAGAAGAAGAAGAAGAAGATATATTGATGCAAATTGCAAATAATTTATGATTTTCGAGGGAAAAGGATGTCGTTATTCATGTCATCCTTCACACTGATCAAGGTGGAACCCCCCCCCCCCCCCACCATCACCATCAACCCCCCCCCCCCCCCCAATTTTCTCAAAAGTCAGCGCCCCACTTCTACCCATCCAAAGTCACTTCTACTCACCGAGATCGTAGGCTTGTGTGATAGTGTATTTCTTAGACTTGCTGAAGAACATTCTGATGCAGATCTTCCTCAAATCCTCAACTCAATTCCTCAAGGCAGTCCTCAATTTATCATTGGTAATTCCTCAACTCAGTTTATAATTGCTAATTCCTCAACTCAATTTCTTATTGTTGATTCCTCAATTCAAAACGAATTTAAATGTAGAAACACGGTCAGTTTAAGTTAAAGACTAGCCAAAGCATCTGAAAAAGTTGCCATTTTCTTCTGACACTATTACTTTTTTCCCATTCTTTTATTGTCGGATGTTCACCTTTTTAAAACGATTTGCAGAGTCTTCCAAATGTAAACATATAAACAGCATCGCAGCAATTAACATCTGGAATAGCGTAAATCACCTGTAACACACAAAAAACCGTGGGGGTAAAACCTCACTTTTTTTATTCCTAAGGCCAGATCAGCTTTAGATGAGGCCCTTGTACTATTCTAAGCATGGACGGAACATCTTAATACATTCCTCCTCTTGAAATACTTAGAAATACTTTTTTTTTTTTATTTACAAGAATCGTTCGATATCAAGAGCATGTAGCAAACTAAGTTTCTACTAAGATCACATCAGGGGGATAGTAACTTGGCAAGCACGATCGGTGTTCCATTTCTCGCTAACCCCGCGTTCTTGACTTTATTCATTATTTTAAAGCCATTTTTAAGAGCTTAAGTTCCTGGCTTCTGGGATAATGTGATTAAATACTTGACAATAATTAAGGAATTTTTATAGGAAAGAAACTAAGAGTCCCCTTCGGCGTTGCCGGTAGGGGACTAAAAAATGCAAAACAAGAACATGTCGTTTGGTATCTTCCCGTTACCAACAGATACTGCTTGTCGTCTGCCAATACCAGACGACTTTTCAAAGTATTGTTAGTATCGTGGGAATCTATTTCCTAGTATGATAAGGATAACAACACGGTAGGAAGTTCTTAAAAACACAAATTATCGAAAATGAAACAAATCAAAAATTCTTCCGTTCCATCTCAAAATGGCAAAACTTTGTATATATGTTACGTTCCCAGATCAACAAAACGACAAATGCTAGTCCACTTCAACAATGTGACAAATAATATAAGACTAACAGCAGAGCCTAAAATTTACGTTCAGAATTTAGGATAAAAAGGAGTTTGACAGGCACTCTTACGCCAAAATTTGTCAACACTTTTTCGGTATAAAAAATCGTATACAGCTTAATCTTTGAAGAAGAAACAAGATTACACAATCCAAAGCTCCAAAAACGCACGAGACTAGCAACTGCAACGGATCAATCTACCAAGCTGTTGCTCAAAGACCTCAATACAGAACTTAGTTATAGACAATATGTGGGTCAAGGTTATGGTAATATCTGCGGTTACCATGGAAACCATTCAAATACTTTGTGCTAAGATGATACGTACATTTGCCTTCTGTTACCATGGAAACAAATATTGTTATGATCCATTCAAAAATCTGGAGGTGCAAAATGACACGAATATGTAAGTCAGAATAAGAGATTTGCCTCGTTTCCATGGGAACAAATATAGTTTTGGGGTCAAGATGAGACGAAAAGCTACTGAGGTTAATATCAAGTTTCCGACAATGTCCATGGTTCAGTCTGAAGGGGAACCATTTCAACCAACTATTCTGGTGTACTGTATGTAACGTTGCATAGAATCTGAAGGTCAAATTCAGTCAAGGTCAAGTAGAATGGGAAATAATATAGCTTACCTACATACATTTTACAAACCTCTAACACAACAAGGAAATTACATGAACCTGGCCATGTAACTCCAGGTCACATTGTTATTTCCCACTAAAAACGACATAGTTTCAAGTCCAAAATATATTGTGAATTTTCACTTCACTAAATAATAACACTCCGTCCTCCATATGCTAACAAATGTAACAAATCCATATTATCATGATCAAATAAACACATTTACATGCATGTAGATCTAGAATATATAATATCCAGGGCAGCGAATCACCAGTTAATTGCCTTATAACTTGACAAACGATTTGAACTTCATGGGCAATTTCCTCTTTTAAGCCAATTACAACTGATATGTGAGCCAGATAAAGTCCCGAAAGATTCGACAATGCTACAAATCCACAGCTATTGTTTTCCGAATTTTTGCCAATTCGTTACCGTATTTTCTTCGCAGCGTACTCGTCTTGGAAGCAGTTCATTCAAAAATATCCAGAGACGCGCTGAATGTATTTCATGATGTAGGTTTCAAGTATATATGTTTACGTTTTGCTTATACGATGTATACAGGTAATATAATGAACGAAAATGCAAATTTCTCAAAATTTAGTCAAGCGCTGAAATGATGGGTTTACAGGATACATGTGATGTATGTATCTTAATTATAGTTACGTAACAGACAATATGGTTTTGTAAACTAATTAAAAGATGTTACAGTAACGTTGATAGGAAAAGGAACAACCTACTTATGAAACGGAACTTGACGGCGAAAAACGCATCCCCCTTTTACAAAATTGCAGATATTATAAGTTTTAATGCATATACAAATTTTGATACACATCAGTAAATCAACATTGAAATTGCGGAATAAGCTTCTTTTTCAAAACTTCAAAACCAGGTAGGCGATGTACAAATGACTCACACTGTTTTAAACTCGCATACCCACCACCAAGTTTGATAAAAATCCCTTCAATCACACCTGAGTGGTAAAAATCAAATATCCATGACGACAAAAATCGACTTTCAAACAGACGACGGACTTCACATTAAAAAAGAATTCTCAGCACTTTGTTACTAAAGTTCCTTTCATCCTCATTAAAAGCTTACATGCACCAAAAACACACGTACGGAATATCGGATGTGCACAGCGTATTAAAAAGCGTAATATGACACTAAAAGTTATCCTTCGGTCTGATACACACGATTTTAAATCCTTTAAACTCGATACCCCTTTTTTGTCATTTTGGCGGGATTTCTAACTCATCAACTAAGTCTGACCCTAGATTTAATCGTCTTTTCGTGTAGTATTATCATTGTCATAAATTAAAAGCCCCACACTATGTGGAAAGATTAGGTAATGGGGGAAAAGCACTTTACGTACGTACGCATAATTGAATCTTTCACCACAGTGCCTATCTTTTCCAAACTATAGAAATAAAACTGCGAGGTGAGGCGCTTCTCGCTCGATCTGTTTCGAAATCAAAGCTCGAAAATGTAAACACATGGAAAAAAAATACACTTGGAGGCTCAAAATATGTAAAGGCCATATTTACTTAGCCCTACAAAGAGGGTCATAAACATTGTCCTTCTCTAGTAAATGCCAACTGATCGTAAAAGTTTCATTAAGATCCGATACGTGGGTCATATTACTGTATCATGACCGCTACTTTATTTGGACAAACACGAGGGGAAAATAAACAACATTATAAGATTATACGTACCTATCTTCTAAATATATTATAATTATAGACTTAAGTACATGTAAGTGACATTCCTGTGAATTCATATCGTCACCTCCTCATTTTGCTGATAATTTCCGCACTGTTAAAGTCAAAATGACAAGTCTTGAAAGAGAAGATAGATAGTGTGTACAAATTGGCCGATTTTCCTTCGTACATGTAGACAGACAAACTGACAGACTGCAAACATACGTTATATGTGAGTCAATACGATATTGGGAGTTGTAGAAAAAAAAAGATACATCCAGTTCCAGCTTGATCCCATCCATACCCTCCCGGAAGCAATCAACTCATCCCTGGCCGCACCTATTTCTTTCATAATGTGCATGGCTTAATTTATTAAAAATGACCAAATACGATTGAGACATCGACCACAAAATCAACAGCATGTTGATCACAAAAGTTTCTCCGGCGAATTAAAGATCGTCCTACTATGATTGTACCACCCGTGGTCCGGGAAGAAGTGTGTGTGTGGAGGGGGGGGGCTGGATTGATGTAACAAATCTGGCATTTAATGGAGAAAGAAATCATATTCTGTGGGTTTTCTTTGAACACGGCATCCTTTGATGTACCTCTGCTTTTCTTTTTCACAATGTAAAGCGTGCACCCTCCTTTCCTTTAAAAAGGTACCTTCAAGAGATCATTCGGCTTTCAATTGCTATCAGACGTTTCCGCAACGTTTTGGAACTTCGATCGAATACTTGTACTAAAAACTAGAAAAGCCGACACGAAAATGTAATTAAACATCTTTTTTTTAAAGTTGAAAGGAGAAAGCAGCAGAACTTTAATGGTTCCTGAGAGTTTTCTTCAGAGACACGGATGTTTTAAACAAGCTGGAAATGTAAATCAATTTCTGGCAAGACTCACCTTCTCAATGCACATAGAATTTGTGATAAAAGCAAACATATTGCTAATTGCATGAACAAATGCGCATTACGTAACGCTGGAATGATGTAAACAATGGTGCTAGGCATAGCTCAATCGCCGTGGAATTTTTATCTATCGATTGCTGTTAAAGTATACATATAGTGCCAAGTTTTTTGCTCTTAAAAGTTTCTGGATAACCAATGCTGAGAATGACCCCCCCCCCCCCCCCCCGGAAGGGTTAAGACTCTGATGCTGAAGATTGTCACACGTCATCTTATTACGTCATCTAGATGCACGGACTAGTGTCACAGTTACATATTACGTCATATGCGCGCAGAACCTTTAATTTTGACCTCCAATTTTGTTCTAACCTGCAATTAATGTTGAATAACTTTAAAAATCCCTTTCGAGTATCTTGAAATTAGTTGAAGTTTTTACAAGAAGGCAGCTCGTTGACACATTTTAAGTTTTGAGTTCAGTGCCCAGTTTCACAAGAATTTTTTCAAAAATTTCAGGACTTTTCGTCACTTTCATCACTGAATAAAATCTGAAAATGTTTTTCGTGATTTTTAGTTTGTAAGTTTGTTCGTAAGTATTTTTGTGAAACAGGCTGCTATTCGCAGACGCGTACCAACAACATTGTTTTATTTATGCACATCTTTGTCTGGAAACACATTCCCACCCTACTTTCACAATTTCCTTAAGTAGATGCACGTTGAGGGTGAGAGAAAGGGGGGGGTTACCAGATTTTTATTGTTTATTGGTTCTCTTGTATTTGGGTATCAGGATGCTCTTGAGATAATGATACTTTGAACTTCCTATTGGTTTCTGCCTTAAATGTCAACGAGGAGATGTGATTCGTCAAAATCAGGATATTTGTTCTGATATTTGAAAGTTGAATTACGGAAAACAATAATTTCCTTAAATTCTCTCTCTCTCTCTCTCTCTCTCTCTCTCTCTCTCTCTCTCTCTCTCTCTCTCTCTCTCAAAAAAAAAAAAAAAAAAAAAAAAAAAGTTTTGAACAATTTTTTTCAACTATTTTAAAATGTTCAGTTGTTCGGTCGTTTTGGCACGAAATGCCATGTAGACTTTCCTAAACATTGTGCACAACTTTGGACTAGAAAATATTCTATTACAAGTAAGATTCTCAAAATGATCAAGATTATTCTCGGTTTAGACAAAAAGAAAGGGGGGGGGGAATATACCCTTGATCATTCGCCTTTCTGATGAGTCGCAGGGAGTAACTTGTATAGAGAAGATGCAGAATATCTAGAATATAATAAGACCTGCAACCTGTCTGTTATAATTTGAGGGTGAAATCTTCTTCTAAAATCAGCAAATTGCCATTGACTCATGATTCTAGGAAGAATTCACCAATCCAAACACAAAATACCGCGTGATGTAATACTAGGATGATACTGATGATGAATTATGAAGTAGAGTTTTTGTGATAAGGCAAAAAAGAAATCGAAAAAATAAAGAATTGACGAAAAGTATCGAACAATTTTATACATGTAATACATGTAATGCTATGTAAGTAGTGTGTAGACTGGAAACACTGGTACTTGTTAGTACATATGAAATAAATCACATCAGAAAAGTATCACGTTCTTTGAAATTCAAGAGGAAAAAATCTCTGAAATAAAGATTAATATTTCAAGAAAGAAGGAAGAATTTTTTTTATACAGAATACATGTAGGACAGTTTCAGATATATGAGAAACCATGCATATAGTCTTTCTGATATATAGGAATATAGCGGATATTGGCGTTCCCAACCTGGTTCTGGCATAATGCTGACGCACGAGTGACGCCTCTGTCCAGTGTAGGCACCAAGTGACGCCGGGAACGCCATCAACAAGCCTGGCGACAGCGCCGGCGTCAAGGAGCCCCTTGGGCTGGCGTGCCTGGAGTAGGCAGGCGATGAGTTGGGCGTTGATCCCGCTGGGCTATCGGCGAAGACTGGACTGGGCGACCAAAGCGGGTTTGGCGACCATAATGGTTCGTAGAGGTGGAGTTCCTCGGCACTCTTACACTGGCGCACTGTGTATATTTTATATGATATTCTGGTTACAAGTTTGGTTGACTAGCTAAGGCTACAAGCAAAATACTAATATGGCTGTACTACACGATGGATGCAGGAAACTGTCAGTACTGGGAATCACACCTATTTCAACATTTTATCTTCAATTCAGACCTCATTTTTCTTTAGACTGGGACCGAGAGATAAATTGCACATATCGTAACCCGCTCCTCTTAGCTCTAACCTTATCTAGTTTTCTATTTCTCAAATTCAGAAAATGGATTTGGGCGAAAGTTTCACAACATTACATGTATGAGGGGGGTGAATAGGGTGAACGGGAGGGGAAGGAAGGGGCGGGAGGAGGGGGAGAAAGGGGAGGAAGGGGGCGGGAGGAGGGAGGAAAGGGGGCGGGAGAGGGGAGGTGAGGGAAGGGTGAAAAGGAGGGGAAGGAGGAGCGGTGGGAGGGGGAGATATTTGGGCGGGAGGGGATGGGTGGGGGAGAGAGGTAAACCCCCCCCCCCTGTCCGCCCCCTGTCCGCCCCCATGTATGTGGTCGACTGGAGGGATGAAAATTAACTTATGTCGATTGAAACACTCCTCCTCGTTTATCTTTTCTTCAAAATTCAACATGAAACTCTGTAATAATCCAATTTGCTTTCAAATCCAGTTTGGTTTGCTGCCTGACTAACTTTTTTTTTTATTTTACTAGATACAAATCAAACATGGAGCTAACGAAGGGCTAACTAACCCCAACCCCATTAATTTTCATCCTAAGTCCAAGGAAATGATGTCCTGCATCCACCAATTTTAACACAAATCCACACAACACACTCATTTGCAAGCAAACCCACTACAAGTACTCTCAACATTAAATAAAAACTTACTTGACGATGGCTTGTTATGATTGATGGCGTTTTCTTTGATGATATCTAAAGTTTCGTATCCCCATCTTTTGTCAAACTCCGCTTTACCACCGTCCAATCTCACCCTCTTCAGCGAGGAAGATTCCACCTGGTTCAGATTGAAAAAAATAGCTGTACAGTTCAATATATTTCTTAAGTTTCAATACGATAAAATTGTTCTAAGCATTTTCTCTTTTTTCATTTTATGCATTTATATTCTCTTATTTTCATACTCATTTATTTATGTTTATTCATATCATATATACAGTATATATATAGATTTCTTTAGTTATTTATTCATTTATTTTATTTATTTATTTTATTTATTTATTATTTTTTTTTTTTTGATATAAGATTTCAAAGCTATTAGAGTTATTGTTCTTTACCATAAAACGTTCAGAACGGTAAACAAATTAGAGTTATCCCTCTTTTATCAAATCCCCCTACCTGTTCCTCGCTGCTGTAGCATGTGAACGTCCTATGGTCTTCCCTAAGCACACAGAAATAAGGTCCCCACGGGGGCTCAGGAATCATCCGCCCCTCCCCAAACACTTTACCCTCAACGGCACCATCGGTGTCTGTAAGAGAGATTTACATTTTATATGACAATGAAAGATTTTTTACACTACCCACCATAAATTATCCATGCAGTACATATATAAACCTCAGAAATTTCATGAAAAGCTCATCGCATTATTTTCTCTCTCTCTCTGAGCTTTTAAATGCATGAAAAATTTCAATATACTATTTGCATCATTTATCTTTATACATGTGTACAAAAATGGAAAATTTTGAAGAATATTTTTAGAATTTTTTTCATGTGAAAAATTGACATTTTTGGAGAAAAATTGCAAAAATTAATATAACAAAGATTTAGCCGAAAAATTTACTTGTATTGATAGCAGAATGGTTAATCTATAGATTTTCAAAAGAATGGACCAAAATCTTCACTTTTTCAATACAAGAGAAATGTATTAGGTGGGTACTTATTAATAAAGCTGGGTATTGTACATCTATTTTCGTTAGTAAAACATATACGTATTTTTGTTGATGTTTGACGAAACTGTTGATATTTAACGATGTAAATTTCTGGTAATGTTCTCTTTTTCTACAATTCGATTGCATGATTTACTTTTCATTACGGTAAAAAAAATATCACAGAAACATATAGATATTACTGAACCAATGTAATACTTAAAATGGCATTGAAAGGAAAGTTCTATAGAAAACAACACTTTATTATTTTATGGACATTATGATAAGAAGGTGACAAAACACATTTCTGCGTAGAATTTGGAGAATTATTTTCCTGTTGGGAAGATACTGTCATCGATAAGATGGTAATTTCAGGCAGGGGATTAAGTTATACATCAAGGAGGGAATTCTTGACTGAAAAGTCACGGATACAAGTACCTAGAACTTAGATCGTGTATTGAATCTAAATTGATAATCTCAAGATAACCGCATCTCGGAAGCTTACTTATACAGCATTTCCTTACGAGCCACATATCTGCTATCTGTTTTGGACAACAACGTTAGTACATCCGGTCGAGTTGACGACTTCCCCGCGCGACTTCCTGTGTTGAGCGTCCTTAAGGATATCGTATATAAGACACTCGTATCATTGGAAATTGACAAACAAAATTAGGAAGCGATCAACCCACTTTGTAAACTGGTACAATTAAGGGGCATATGGTACGAACACACTTGTGATTGCAATTTTAACAAGTAGATATTGAACTTAGTATATAGACATGTATATACATAAGGGGTTTCCAGAAATAGGATCGATAAGAGTTCATGGTTACACTAACTAGAACCTTTGATAGTACGAAAGTACTGCACTCTAGACTAAAAGGTTAAAATAAAAGACTAAGTCCGACGAAATGGAGGAGAGGGGGGGGGGGGGGGGTTGGACCAAGAACGAAAAGGTCGAGATTGAGATTTACAGCCATGGGTCGATGATGGTGAAAAGTACCTCTGCTGAAATTGTAAAAAAAAAAAAAAGGATATCATACTACTGGTAGATAAAATAAAATGTATAATATACTACAAAACATTGGTATCCCTGAGATTACTGAGACTGTTGTCCAAGAATTGGAACGGTAGGTTATGGAAAGGAATACGTTCTTCTGTATGTAGTGTGAGTGTATGATCTTACAAAGAAATCGATATATCGAAAATTGTTATGAGATTTTTACTCAAGGACTCAAATTTTATGCCCCTGGATATTTCCTGGTTTGAAAATATAAACGACTCTTTTTTTTCCATAAGACAGCTGCATGTATCAAGAACATGAAAAACCGTCCTCTTTCAAGGATTACTTTTGACAAATCTAATTTCATTCTTTTTCGGATTGAAAAAAATAGTGTATTATCAAAGCAGATATTACGCAATAATCCATGTCAAATTATAAAATACCAAGCAGGCGCGGAGACAGATTTGGAAGCGGGGCAAAAGCACAATCCAATTTTCTCAGGATTGTCCCTTTTCCCTGTCCACTTCTTGTGGACTGGGACCGAGTTATATTTGATGAAATCTTCACTGAAAGAATGAAACCAAAAGTAAGGAAAACCTCATCGTCGGAAACCCACGGCATCTTCTCCGTTCTACTTCGTAAGATATAATCGTAGGACAATGGGCTGTGGATTTCCGACGATGGGAAAACCTGTGGTTGAAAAAGAACGCCCCCCCCTTTTTTTTTTCTTCTGTCTTTATTTCACTTACACCGTAAATCTACCTGGATCTGCGCCTGAGAAGAAGTATATGACCCTTTGACATTAAAATCATTTTTCAGATCCGAGTCTATTTAACTACCCAAACTAACTGTCTTCTCATGAGATAACATGCCAAATACATCGAAGATTTTTACCATGTTGCATTGAAGTGTCGCGACAAACAGTGTTAAACTGATAACGTAAAAACTGGTCGGGATATGACATAAAAATCAATTTCTGTCTGTTAAAGAAACGCTTTAACTAGAACAAAAGGTCAGAATTACAGATTAACCGAAACTGTGAAATCATTACATGGCAGAGAGAAAGAGGGATTGGGGGAGGTTAAGAAATGAAAGTTAATGTTCTGGAGGAGCATGAATTTGTAAGACTTGACAGAGTGTTTGAGGTGGGTCCCTACTCGTGAATTTAACAGATGAATTTTGTATTTTAAGGTTATTTTCTATACATAATAGTCAAAATGACATAATGAACACAGACATAGATAGGTAATTTTGTTTTCATTAAAGATACAGTACATTAAAGAAAGGTACCCTAACACTTAAAAAATGAGAGATATCAAAAATCCATCATATGCTTTTTAACCCTCCAAATTCAGTGATGATACGAA
Organism: Pinctada fucata; assembly: GCA_028142955.1. Classification (NCBI taxonomy): domain Eukaryota; kingdom Metazoa; phylum Mollusca; class Bivalvia; order Pterioida; family Pteriidae; genus Pinctada; species Pinctada fucata. The sequence goes on from AP027109.1 coordinate 15,572,776, forward strand.
TGTGTTTATTTGTTTTGTTTTATTTTATGATAACAAGTCATATAGAAGAAATACAACACATAAAATGATATTGTAACATAAATCTAAGTATGATATATCTCCAAACATTAGGGTACCCCCTTATAATTTCATAACATTTTTGACCAAGAATATGTACTAAATCCAACTTTTTGCATAAAAAAACAGATGATTTTTTTTCATTTTGTAATATTTCATAAAATTATGTATGTAGATGAAGAAAAAATCACAAACAGGTACAAAGTTTTTGAAATGATCAAGGTATCGCTCCAAACATAAGGGCACCCTCTTATAATGTTATCATATTTTCGACAAATAATATATAGTATATCACATTTTTGTGCAAAAAACAACAGATGGAATTTCTTCAAATTAGATCATTTTATACGATAATGTATATAGATAGTAAAAAAATCGCATACAGGTATATACAATTTTATAAATGATCAAGATATGGCTACAAACATAAGGGTACCCCCTTATAATTTCATCACATTTTCAACTAAGAAATTATACTATATGATTGGTGTGGACGTTGCTTTTGCTTCTTTTGGCATGTAAGATCTTCTGTCTGTGTTTTTCAATGCGCTGGCTCGTCACTCACCAGCCATTGTAAAACGTTATACGCAGACTGCTGCATAGGAAAAACCTATAACGGTTCGAGTAGGGAGCCACCTTAAAAAGGTTTAGTATAAAAGTTAATATCTATAACAAGAATAGAAGTCCTATACGCTCTATAGCTCGTATTATCCATATATTTTACACTTCTTACTTTTTTTCTTAGCCCCCCCCCCCCCCCCTCCCCCATTCCCCTTAATACGACGGTTGCAGATGGGATGTTGAAAATACGTCATTCAATCAGTGCCCTTGGCGTCCATATTTGCTGACCGACTTCATTCTTCGCTCATGAAGTCTCTTGCCTTTCGAAATGACTAAACAATAGTTAAACTTATACCCCAACCCCCAGAACACTGCCATCACCAGCCCGCAGCGCAACCCTTCCCCCCCCCCCCCCCCATATCTCAATTACTCAAACCACTGCATCGGAAGACATTTTGGAATCGATAATCGGGAAATAATCGGAAAGGGTTTAAATCTAAATTTAAATCGAAAACAATGTTTTATGAAAAATGCAACAAAAAGACAAATTGTCTTTATTCCTTTGTTTGATACTGAGCAAAATTCTCAAAAAAAGCAAAATTTTAAACCTGCAAATTGTGTCTTTACAGGCCATACAACATATAAATGTAACTGAAAATAAGGGGAAGTAATACCCAAGCATGAGCATCTTTCTTTCACCGACAATCGATAATTGGAATCGGCGATTTTTTGGTGATCGATAATCGATTGTCGGCGAAAATTGGTTCATCACCACATACCACGCCATCTCCCTCTACAAAGGGGATCCAAACTTTTTATCCCCTCGTTACTATCATAAGAAATTTGCGTTACTATCGTCTTGGCTAAAAAATTCGCTGCCTATTTTCTGCTCTAAATAGAAAGATAATAGATTTATGAAGGTTTTCCTATAATAATACTTTGTATATGCACTAGAATAAGTGAAAATAAAAGGGAAAAATCGTTTCTGCCTGTTTTTGTGTCCACCATTTTCGGATGACAGTAACTAAAGTTACTATCATCGGTTTAACGCCAGTGAACTAAGTTGTGCGTTGCGTCCGTGTGAAAGTGTTTGTTAGGGTTTGAGAGTGTGTGTCCTGATACTTGTGAACAGCATAAAAGACAAAGCAATCATCATAGAAACATCAAACCTTCCACAAATGTTCCCCATAGAGAGAGGATGAACCCTTTCGATTTTCAAGGTCAAGGGTCAAAAGTCAATGTCACTGTGGACTAAGGCTTAAAATCCTTGTGAAAAGCATAGAAGACAAAGCAATCATCATAGAAACATCAAATCTTCCACAAATGTCCCCCATGGGAAGGGGATGAACCCTATTGATCTTCAAGGTCAAGGGTCAAAGGTCAAGGCCACTGTGAACTTTGGTTAAAAATCCTTGTGAACAACATAGAAGACAAAGCAACCATCATAGAAACACCAAACCTTCCATAAATGTTCCCTATGGGGAGAGGATGAACCCTGTTGATTTTCAAGGTCAAGGGTCAATGTCACTGTGGACAATGGACATGAGATTAAAATCCTTGTGAACAGCGTAGAAGACAAAGCAATCATAGGAACACCCAACCTTCCATAAATGTCCCCCACGGGGAGAGGATGAACCCTGTTGATTTTCAAGGTCAAGGGTCAAAAGTCAATGTCACTGTGGACAATGGACACGAGATTAAAATCCTTGTGAACAACATAGAAGAAAGAAAATCATAGGCACATCCAACCTTCCACAAATGTCCCCATGAGGAGAGGATGAAGCCTATTGATGTTCAAGGTCAGGGGTCAAAAGGCAAGGTCACTGTGGACTTGATTCAAAATTATTTCGCTGATGAAATAGAACATGCAATTGCGAGGGATGCTACGCTTGCGTTGCCTTTATTTCTTTTTAGTGTATGAGGCAAAGCATCCTCGGTACCCCAGGCTATTTGCGCTTTGGCTTCAGCCAAAGCGCAAATAGCCTGGGGTACCGAGGATGGAGGCAAAGTGACACAAAAAAGAGCATCTCAGCTCCGCAGCTGTTGTTATAAAACATTTCTGTATTCTTCTTCTATTTCAGTTAGTTAACAAGTTAACAAATTCGCGAACTAGTTATCTAAATCCTTATAACACCTTTTCTAACACTCCTTTAAGTCTTAAAATTCATGCCCATCCAGAACCTCAATTTCACCCACCAACCCCTCCTTCCGCTGTCTTTATGGTCGTAGTAAGGTATCAAAAAGAGAGTAGAGACCTCGATAACCTAGCGTATGGTACAAAGTAATAAAGAATCTGAACTATCTTTGCCTCATCTTACCATCTTCATGATTCCAACTGGTTAATGTTGTGCATCCATAGCCTTTTGGGGTTTTTTTTTTGGGGGGGGGGGGGGGTCATTTGGTTCATAGGACAGAAAGCTCCTTTTTTCATTGTTCCTTTTTTCATTCCTGCAAACGTTTAATCCAAATGACCTCTCCCTCTTTGAAATGAAGGCCGATTCATACTATACACAACCAATTGCGCCTTACGTGTAATTCATGTGAAATTTACATGAAATTTACGTAAGAATGCATGAAATTTATGTAAAATGAGAATGAACATGAAATCTCCATAAATTCTTTTGAAATTCGTATGACATTTCTTCACATGAATTTCATTTAAACTCAATTTCACAGGAAATTCACAGAAAAAAATGCATATGAAATCCATGTGAAGTAAATTAATAAATAATTTTCACATAAATCTCATGTGAAATTTTCATGAATTTCACATGAACATGAAATTCACACGATGCTCTTTTCGTATGAATTTGATGGTGAATTAACAAATCCTATTCTGGGTACGGACTACTGGAGAGACAATGTACCATGTAAGGACTCCGAGGAGGACTATATTCTATCATAAGATAGAGTACAGGGACTATTCGAGGGACTATATTGAATAAACTATGAAAAGGATTATTTGAGACAGTATGCGAGGGACTGTTAGAGTACAAAGACTTTTGGCAAAATCCTCTTACATAGCAGATAAGAGGCTTTAGGAACTTGACTTTTAAAAATGTTAAAGAGAATAATTTGGAATATGTGAAAAAAAACCTAAAAAACTTTTGGAAGGACTCGGGGGGGGGGGGGGGGGGGGGGGGGGGGGCTGAGGAGGAGGAGACTATATGAGAACATATGGAAAGGATTATTAATGAGACAATGGAAGGGACTTTGAGACGGACTGTGGGTGGGGGACTAAAGGAGGATAACGAGAATGATCGAATATGAGATGAAATATTTGAGTGAACTGGGTTCTTGGGCTACATGAGAGACTATTGAAGCGAATATGGGATGGACTGCTTGACAGACTATGGGAAGGACTACAAGAAGGATGTCTTGGACTACACGAAAAACTATTGAAGAGAATATGGGATGGACTATTTGACAAACTATGGGAATGACTACAAGAGGGACTGCGATACAGACTGAGGAAGAGACGATGTGAGATATCATAGGATCATAGGAGAGGGACTGTGAAGGAGACTAAGGTAGGGACTACTGCAGAGATTGAGAGAGGGCCTATGAAAGGATATGCTAGGGAGACTAAGGGAGGGACTATTGCAGAGATTCAGAGAGGGACTATGAAAGGATATGCTAGGGAGACTAAGGGAGGGACTATTGCAGAGATTCAGAGAGGGACTATGAAAGGATATGCTAGGGAGACTAAGGGAGGGACTATTGCAGAGATTCAGAGAGGGACTATGAAAGGATATGCTAGGGAGACTAAGGGAGGGACTATTTGAGATACTGTGAGAGATACTAAGATTTACTTACGGTAAGGCTCGTAGGGGGAGAATGAGATGGACTATTGGACCGACTACGGGTGAAACTATGGCAGATACTTTTGGAAGGACTATGATATGGGCTGTATGAAAGACCATGGATGGGCATAGCTTATGTCATAGAATAGATGGCCGCAGATGAACTCGCTAGGACCTATATCTATAGGTGAACAAGTGTAGAGTTCATCTTTGTACGATAAATTCAGAAATGGACCATTAACATTTCCAATTTCTAATCATTAATGATGGAAATAATCAAAGAACAGGATTCTTGTAATCAAAACACATCTATAACCACAAAAAGTACGTCAAAGATAAGAGGTAGAAGATCACGGTGTCGACACTCCACCCTTTATCTCTGTGGGGCAGAGAATAGGTTACTTCCCTTTTATCTTCTTTTCCGGGCTCAAGAATCGGTTACTTTCTCGTACTCTTAGATAACACGGCGATATATCTTACTCAAAAATTCAGCATTCGGGATTCTCAACTCGTCTTTCACGCTTTTCCTGCAAGATTTCTGTCAATTTATTTAGTTTCCAGAAATAAACAGATGCCTGATGATTCTAAATTATTCCCTCTCTCCGTCGATGTTATATTTTGCAGTTCGTTTTTGTTGTGACTGCCAAGAAACAAATCGTGTCTCATTTATCATGAAGAATATACATGTTTGTCTACGTATTAAATCTACTTTAATCTATAAAACGGATCATAGACCAGACAATTTCTGCGTTTACATGCGAGAAAATATGTCTATTCCAGACTATATACTAGTATCTGCAATAAGGATCGTTGACACCCATCCACCCCGCAATCTATAATTCAGAAATAAAAGCTTTGTATACAATGGGAAAATAAATTTTGAAAATTAGGGAGGAGGTTAACAAAATAATTTCATTTTGGAGCGTAAAGCAAACGCTACAACATTAACATCTTTCCGGCCTTAATGAGCTCCTCTTTAAGAAACGAGTTTTGAGTGAGGAATTTTAAACACCTCTTTCTCCCCCAAAATTAATGCTTGCCACAAACAAATCATAGACAGCAGAAAATATGATGGATATAGCATAAGACCTTTAATCTTTATTAAAGAAGCATCACTCTGAAATCTTATTTCCTGATCAAAATCTCTCTCTCTCTCTCTCTCTCTCTCTCTCTCTCATATCTTGAAATTAGACCATACCATCATTGATTTTTACAATATTTATGTGTTTTTGTTGCTAACTTGGTCTGGCATTGTGATTGCTTACCAGGCTTGCATGAATTACGCGGTAGAATTAAGGTTTGGTCCCATAAATCAGACTATATGGTGAGAGATCGGGGCATACGACAATGACAACATCTTAAGATTAAGGGCGCTGGGCGACAGATGGCGCAACGAAAGTGAAAATGTACACAAGACCGGCAATCATCAGCAAGAAAATCTAGATGTTAACTGAAACAAGACGATATCCTCTACATGCACGTATATATCATCGGCAAGAAAGTCTAGTTGATAGTAGTTGTATTCTGAAACAAGGCAATGGCCCCTACCGGACTGAATAGCTTGACGGCCAGTACAGGAATAAATATCTTTATAGACGATGGCTCGTATAGGCCTGAATAGCTAAAAGAAAATCAAACAAGACAAGAGCCTCTATTGGCATGAATAGCTCACAAACAAGACAAGAGCCTCTATTGGCATGAATAGCTCACAAACAATACAAGAGCCTCTATTGGCATGAATAGCTCACAAACAAGACAAGAGCCTCTATTGGCATGAATAGCTCACAAACAATACAAGACCACAATAATCAGCAAGAAGTTCATCAGAAAGAAAGTTTAGTTGTGCTTTACTCTGAAAACAGATGATTGCATCGACTAGTCTTCATAGTTAACAGACAATACAAGATTAGCTGCAATCATCAATAAGGCCATTTCTTTGTTATTTTCTGTTTTGCGTCCTCGTGCTGGTAGGTTTTAATCCAAAAGTCACAAAACAAAACAAAAATGAAATAATAGAATCTTTTGCACATTAAATGTGTTTCCTTCAAAATTAAAGAGAAATTGTTTAATGTTTTAAATTTCATGTTAAAATGTAACTGTTACAGTACTTCAATGATGAAAGACAATACATTATCCATCATTCTTTTGTTGACTAAACTCTGTTAATAATCAAATGAAATAAGTTTCTGCCATGTTCCATAAAGTCACATAATATGAATTTGTATCTTTGTTTTATATTCTTTTTGGTTTTCTCCCTGGCTGGCTGGTAGGTTTCTCAATTTCAAAAGGACGCAAAACAGAATAAAAACAAGAAATGGCCTAAGAAAGTTAAGTTGTAATCTGAAAACAAGACGAGAGCCCATATAGGCCTGTAAGGCTAACAGACAACACAAGACCCCAATCTTTAGCAATAAAGTCAAGTTGTATTCTGAAACAAGACGATTGTATCTATAGACCTGTATAGATAACAGACAATAAAAGATTGCAATCAACAGCATGAAAGTCTAGTTGTAATCTGAAACAGCCCTGCATATATACACGGCCAATTGTGCCTCATGTGAAATTCATGTGAAATTTACATGAAATTTATGTAAAAGTTCACATGAAATTTATGTGAATTGAGCACGAACATGAAATTTTTCACATGAAATTCATGTGAAGTTTCTGACATGAATTACATGTAAAGTCAATTTTGTACGAAGGTCACAAAGAAAAATCCATGTGAAGAAAATTTATGTGAAATTCATGTGAAATTTTTTTTTCACATGAATTTGATGTAAAAATTTATATGAAATTCACATGAACTTTCATCTTAAATTTATATGATGCTCATTTCATATGAATTTCATGTGAGACACAATTGGCTGTGTAGCTAGAATACAATACAGGAAAAAATATCAAAGTAGATTAGAAGACAAAAAGCTTTTGATCGCCAAGCGATATATATTTCCCCTACCTGCACATATCTAAGACCTTCAACTCTACCTAGAACGCTTCAAACAAAACTGTATATAAACATGATCTGTATTAGATATCCAAACATTATTATTCAAGGACACAGTGAGTCCTTGACCTTTGACCTTGATTAAATGCTATGAGATACCCTTTGGTTCTCATTCAGTCCGTGAAATACTAGTATATGAAATCAATACTTTGCCCATGACAAGATATTTCAACCTCAAGTACTGTGACCTTGTGTTTTGACTTATGACCTTGTATCATGGTCATGCCACATCCTTTGGTCCTGGGCAACAATTACATGGGATTTTAGTCAGATCAATGAAGGCAGTGAAAATTATGGTCCGAACAAGATTTTCCAACCCACATGTACTGTAACCTTGACCTTTTAACTTGTTTCAAGGTCATGACACATTCATGGTCCTGCGTCTTGGGTTCTGTGAAATATTGCTCAGGTCCATGGAGGTAGTGCAAAAGTATGGTCCGGAAAATAATTTTTCCACCCACATGTACTTTTATCTTTACCTTTGACCTATGACCTATGACCTTGGATCAAGGTTATAAAACATCGTTTGGGTCTTAGGCAGCAATTATATGAAATTTTATTCAGATCCATGGAGGCAGTGAAAGAAATTGTTGTCCGGAAAAGACTTAAGTCACTTAAATGCAAGCCCAGTCGTTTTAAATAGTCATTCATTTCAGTGAGTGTGCTGAATACGCGTACAGACGTGGCACGTCATGACATCCCGTCCTTACATGGTCAATGTGCAACTCAACAGACCTTGTCTGTAAATAGGCCTGTAAGAGTTTCTAACATTGGGTCCAACATAAAGCATAATGTTATTTGGATTATCTCAGCTAATGACTATAATGATTCTGTGATTTTGATGTCACGATAATGCTTGATGTTTTGACTTTTTGGTGTCTTTTTTTGTAATTGCTACTACATATTCTTTTATTTCCCGAAGTTTAGAGCTGATCATGGTTTACTATAGTATTGCGGTAGTAGTGATGAATTTGGTCGTACTTTTAGCGTGTTTTGGGTGTTTCTCCTTTCAGGTATAGATGTGGCATTTTAAGGTGACTTTTAATGGTGACTTTTACGGTAGCGGTTTTGGTGGTCAAGGTTGTTTCGATAAATGTAGGCATTATCTCTATTTCTCCGCTTTTGTTTTGATATGCATTTTTTAAGCAGATGGGGGGGGGGGGGATTGTGTTCCTTGTTTTTGTGAACGGCTAAGGCAGATTTTGGTTGTGTTGTCCTTCACTGTGGTCAACTTACACCGATATTATTGTCATTAAGGATTCCGCACCCTAATAGAGTACTTCCGGTTAAAATTTATGCACATTTTCATATTTCCCGACAATTACCGATGATTGCATAATCGGGAATCTTCGGGGTGAAAGAGAAAATCATTGTTTGAGAAGTGCAATCTATAATTTTAGCTAAAAAAGACTGTAAAGCATTCTTTTTGAAGAGAATGAAAAGTCTTATCTCTGGTATCTATTATTGAAAATGCATTACGGGTGAATACCTTAAGAATCAACCAACTGAAGTTTTTTGATATTCAGAACGCTGTAAATTTGTATACAAGCATTTTTTAAACCATGCATTAGATCTTGACAGATTGAGTGGAAGTTTTATTCCTCTGGAACGTATATATATAATAAATCTTGGGTCTGTCCGTCCGTTGCCTTTCATTCTGTCGCCAAAAAATTAAACCCCAAGGTTTACCATAACTTTTGATTGGGATGTGACGCAAGACTTTCATATGTCACATGCGTATTTCGTGTGACAAGACCTTTCTATCGGTTCATTTTTTTCTGAACTTGACCGTGACCTTGACTTTTGAGTTTGACCTCAATTCAAATACATGAACTTCATCAGGCGTTGATCTTAGAGGCGGTTAGAATATTCAGGAACACCCGCTCCTACCGAATATACCAAATACAAAAACTCCCTATTTTTCCAGATTTACTTATATAATTTGTTTCTTTTTCAGATTCATAGGCTAGACCCCCACTTCCCCTTTGACGGGCTGGAACCCCTTCCCCCTCCCTTCTCCTTGGAAAAAATCTAGATTCGCCTATTTTCGTCGCGGTTCGTACTGAAGGAACCCTGTCTAATTTTCTATATCTTGACATTCTGGGAAGAAAAATTCGATATTTCATGCTAAAACACTTCACAGAATTTTATCCTGTCAAAAGTGTGTCTATTAATTACATAATACGGTCTATAATGGCTTCTAAAGTAGATATATCATGCAAAATCAACTTCCCTGTACCGAAATTAATCTAGATACTTAATCTAAATTAATCTAGATAATCGATATATCAGTTAGAGCGCAGATCTAGAGGGAGTCGGGATTAGAAACATTTTTAATTTGAATTCCCATTTGAACGTTGTTTTTTTTTTCAAAATAATAAACTGGAAAATCTTATAGCTCAGCTATCATAACATCTGGAACCCTGCTATGATTTTTGTTATTTTGCCATGAAAGATGTTTAATTATGACGTCGAACCCCCCCCCCCCCCCCCACCTTTCCCCCTGAAAAAATTCTAGATTCGCCCATGGTATGGACGAATGATGTAGGAACTGACAAATTGCAAAACGTTTATCGTAATAAGATTTTTAAAGCCTTTCTACAACTGTCGATGTCAGGTACGACAACACCCCCTCTCCTCCTCCTACCTTACCCCTACCCATCCTACCTTACCCCTCCCCATCCTACCTTACCATCCTTCCTAATCCATCCTACCTTACCCCTCCCCATCCTACCTTACTCCTCCCCATCCTACCTTACTCCTCCCCATCCTACCTTACCATCCACCCAACCTTACCCCTCCCCACCATACCTTACACCTCCCCATCCTACCTTACCATCCTTCCTTACCATCCTACCTTACCCCTCCCCACCCTGCCTTACCCCTCCCATTTTACCTTACCTCCCCTCCCCTACCTTACCTCCCCTACCCA